>CM024758.1:31336626-31526813 GCA_014218235.1 Colocasia esculenta
GCGTCCGAGTTTGTCCTTTACAATCCGCACTGTTGCCTTGCTCAACTTGGAATTCCAAGGTGCATCTTCGAGGGGCCATCTCACTTCCGCCGATTAAACAACGCGACATGGTCCTAACATGATGGCGAGGAGGTGAACACAATAAAGCTATATGGAAAGTCTGCACCTTTAGGAGGCCGGTCCTAAATGTAACGGAGATTGAAAATGACTGGATGACTTATGTAAGGGAGCTTAGGAAATTGTGGCCCAAAGTGGCCATTTGTAAACGGCGCGATTGAGTCCTTAATGAGAAATAAATTGCTTCCTTAACATGGGCTTGAATAAGATTATTTCTTCCAAACTGCATGAATTTTCTCCTCAAACAAAACCTCGGTTGGCCTTTATAACCGCGTCCGGCACAGAGGACGCCTTTCATATGAAAAGCGTCCACCCCTGTGGCCGCAAATCAATTTCCAAACCGGGCGTGACAATTAGGCTTGTCTCCTCTTTATGATGTTTAATGAGAGGGCTAAAGAGGTAAAAGTTCAAAATAATCAAATTCCCTCTGATGGAGTGCTTGGCGATTCTTATGTGGCGCCACCAATTTGGTGGCGAAGTTAGGAAGTAAAACCCTGAAGAACTTGAACATGTCCAAAGTGGACGCATGTCTTTAAGTTATGGTGAGGTCTTACCCTTGCTTCGACTCCTTGATTCCTTTAAACGCCGTCCCCATATGTTTGCTTTCTTGTCCAAAGCACTTCTTCCTTAAATCGCGGCGTGCCAACCAGCCGCTTTTCATATTTGAATTGCGTCCACCAAGTATGGCGTGAATAAAATTTCCAAAAAAATTGGCGCTAACATCGAGCTTGTCTCCTTCTCACGGTTTTTGATGAATGATTGAAGAGGCCAAAAGATGTAACATTTGCTAAAATACCCTTGAAGAAGCGTTTGGGGCTTTTATGTTATGCCGCCAATCTTGGTGGCGAAGCCCGGAGGGGTGGGATGGCGGATCCTAATGATAAAAGATCCAGTTGCTGTGCTGCCCTCGCTTCAACCGAATAGCTTACTTCAGGGCACCTTTGCCACTCCTATGGCCGTCCCCATATGGACTAAAGAGCTCTTCTTCCAAATCGTGGCGTCCCAACTAGCCGCCAATCAAACATGAAGAAATCGCGGCGTCTCAACCAGCCTTCTCGAAATCCTCGCCGTGCAATGATTACTCCTGAAATGCGGCGATCAATCCGGACGTTTTTCAACCTATCTTTTCCAATTCTGCGTCCTTTTATGTCGACGCCTATAGAATTTCAAACTTCAAACCTAGGCGCCCACGCCAGATGCAATGATGACTTTGGAATCATGGCGACTTCCTTGGGCGCCAATCAGAGGTGTCCCTTCGTAAAACGCGGCTACTGCTTTGGACACGATTTGGAAACGTCGCGGGAAAGCCAAAAACCGCCTGAAGGCGCCTATTCCGGCCGTCCGGCGATGGAGGCGACGATGGATGGTGCAGCGGCGAAGGGTCCGGTGGCAGCGACACCCGGGACGGCGGAGATTTCCGCAATGGTCGCGGAGATGACGGCGTCGCCCGGCGAGGGGCTTGACATCGTCCCCGTGGGCGGAGAGGCGGCGCCGGCGGGCGGATTGGATGATGACGACGGTGAGGAGGCGGCGGAGGCGGACCGGGCGGAGCGCCGGCGGGGACGGCACGGCCGGGAGATCCCCTCTTGTCCGGAGACGGTAGGTTCCCCCCCCCCCCCCCCCTCTTCTTTTTTTGTCTTTCGAGTAAAAAAGGGGAAAGGTAGGAGGCGGCCAGCGCCGGAAGGAAGTGGTGTGAATCGCGTCCTTCGCAGAGGACGCGGTCCACACCCAAGAACCGCGGCAGTTTGAATTGCCGCGCTTCAAAGCTGAAACGCGTCCTTCTTGGCTGCCGTGGATTGGGATGAGAAACGCGGATGCTAGGCAGACGCACATAAGATCTAGAAGCGCGCCCTTTTGAAGGTCGCGTATTGGAATTTGAAATGCGCCCGCTGGTTTGGACGTGATTTTGAAGGTCACCAGAGGGTTAAGAATTTGCTTTGCTTTTGCATAGTTACTTGCTTTTATTGTGTGGTACTCATGCTTTGATGTGTTTGTATTGCAGGGAGTGATGAAGGCAAGGACCATGTGGGCCCTCGTCCTGGGAGCATATCGGGGGCTCTCGGACTTTCAGAGGGAGAGAGTTCGGGAGATGGGATTCGGGCCGATCTTGGAGATCGAGCCCTTCTTGTGAACCCTCCCTTGATCCAGGTTTTGAGGGAGAGATGGGACAGGGCTAGCAGGACCTTCCTGTTCCCATGGAGCCATATGGTCCAAGCTTGGAGGACGTGACCGGATCACCGGTTACGAGTTGACGGGGAGGCGGTGAGTGGCGTGACGTACGCTGACTACACCGAGCATGTACAGGACCTCCTGGGCTTGGACCCCCATGGAGACAAGGCATGAGACAGGAGGATGGTGGGGCGGGTTGCCCTATTAGAGGCCCTGGGGCTAGCTGGAGTGCGCCAGCAGCGGAGGAGACGCTGCAAGAGTTTGTGCAGCGAGCGGCGGGGCTGGCGCGTAGGGCGTATGGCCAGGACCCCGAGGACAGAGACCGAGTAGACCGGGACCTCCGACGGTTCTTGATGTTTTTCTTCGGCAAAGATGTTGTTCACCACCAAGGGTGACAGCATCCACTACCAGTTCCTGGAGCTGCTCGAGGACTTGGGTCGAGTGAGCGCTATGTGTGGGGTGCGGCCCCCTGGCGCACACCTTCGCGGATCTCTCCGCCGGTACTAGGGCGAGAGACGACTGTGGGCGGCTTCGCGCCCTTCCTACAGGTATGAAGGTTTTAACTCTCTTCAATTACATTCTCATTTTCTGTAATTGCTTGATTGGTTCTAACTGGTGTGCGCGTGCAGGTGTGGAGCTATTACTACCTCCCCCTGGGTAGGGCGTCTCAGGTGCGGCCGGACGCACCCGAGGGTGACTACAGCCATGTACTTCTTCCAGCTGGAGGTCCTCTGCCGAGACATCCGGGATTTCCCGGCACTCCTGGTACGTGCCACACATATTTCCTTTAATTGTGCATTTGACATGAATATTTATGTGATTGACTTAATGCATGTAGGTTGTTTGGGAGCCCTATGCGGGCATGGGGGACGAGGGTCAGCCATGGGTGGAGAGTGGCCGGCCTCGGTTTAGGCGGGACGTGTGGGTCCACTGCCTAAACGAGATCGAGCCGCTCCACTTGCGGTTGGCTGCTCAGACCCTGGGCCTGCATCAGGCATGGCTTGAGGTAGAGGAGCCCCGGCGGATCAGCCGGAAGACATGGGGGAAGGCGAAGACAGTCGACTAGCATCTTCGCTTCTTGACCAGCACGCCGACGGCAGCAGGGCGGTTATTGGTCGAGTCGGACGCGGTCGGACGCGGTTGACAGTCGCGACTACCTCCGCCGGTTCCAGGAGGAGTACGGAGGCCGGGACTTCATGAGGCCTACCAGGGTATGCATCTTGAACTCTAGCTTCTTTTACATGATATGCATTGATCTGACGACTATATGCATGTGTAGGACGCTCGCGATGAGCTGATTGACCAGCTCCGCGCCCAGCTGGCGAGTACAGAGGCTCAGTTGGCCGAGGCACGTGCGGATCTCGAGACACTGGTAAGTCTAGAAAGGTCGTATCTTTATTATTTGTCTTACCATGTGCTGACCCAGCTTCTGAATTGTATAGCGTGCCACCCAGACCGCCATTGTACGCACTGACGTGGCGGGTGCCTCGACGAGCCAGAGTGTCCCAGACCCCGAGACGTCTTCCCTCTGTGAGCAGCTGGCGGCGGCAGTGGCTAGGGCGAAGGAGGCACAGCGCGACCTTTCTACACGGGTAAGTAACTTAGTCAGATACATGAATTGAATTGTGACTTGTACTTAATGTGCTTGTCCCTTATAGTCGGGTGAGCTCTAGGACGCCCTCACATGGGAGACTGACACCCGTGTCGCGTTGACGGAGGCATCTCAGCAGTTGTCGGAGCTGCGCTCGCAGGTGACTCAGCAGAGCGCGGAGTTGCCCCGAGAGGCTGCGGAGGCGCAGATGAGGCTTTCCCTGGAGCGGGAGGACCGAGAGAGGGAGAGGGCTCACTGGTCAGAGGAGCGGGACCGGTTGACACAGCAGTTGGTGGAGGCGCGCACGAACCTGGGTGTCTCCGAGCATTTGCGGCAGGCGGCTGAGGACTGGTACCAGCGGGGGCGTGAGCGCGCATGGTAGCTGGGGCGTGGCAGTGGCATCTTCACCGAGAGCTACATCGCGACTTCCTCTCATACGAGAGGAACGTCCATGAGGCCCTGCTGCCTAGCGGTCTACCGGTTCAGTGCTCCCATGGGCCCCCCATCTTCGCCCGTGGTTGCGGTGGATGCAGGCGAGGCACAGAGCAGCCAGCAACAGCTACCGACAGAGGGTGCAGCGAGAGTGACCAGCCTGCGGAGGGAGGTGGCGAGTGTTAGGCCACTATTATGACATGTATCCCTTTTACCTTTTTTTGATGATGTGTGCCCGCTTGGGCATTTCATGACGGTGTACTCAGGGTTCCCCTGTGCGGCCGTCTTCTTTCTTGCGTGCCTGAAAACCATCATCTGAAAAGACAAGTTAAATATCTGCTCTGGCTCAACCCCTCGCATACGAGTAATATTTTGTCTTCATGATTTTGTCAAGGGGCTGAGCCTTTACTCAAATAAGGCATAAGGTAACGAGAATATGCAAGAGATGGATGCTTACGCATTTACATATGCAAGCAAGAGATATGTACATAGTATACAAGCGGGCGGAAATTGGTCAGAATTTACAAGGATGAATGCACATTTTTTTTAATTTTGATTGATTTTTTTTTATTTTAAAGTATACAATTTTTTGGATTTTGAAATATACGATTTTTTTATTTTGAAATATACGATTTTTTTTACTTTGAAATATATGATTTTTTTATTTTGAAATATACGATTTGGATTTTGAATATATGATTTTTTATTTGAATATATGATTTTTTTTATTTTTAAAATATACGATTTTTTTGATTTTGAAATATAAGATTTTTTTGGGATTTTGAAATATACGATTTTTTTTATTTTGAAATATACGATTTTTTTTATTTTGAAAATATAAGTTTTTTTTTTTTTGAAAAACATACGCCATAACCTGGCGTGGTCCCTTCTAAGAAGACCCGCGGATCGAAGGGATCCGCTCGGGTTGGATAAAGCACAGTATTTGAACTCTTCAATTATTTGATGGTCATTAGGAATCTACAACTGTTCTTGGGTGTGCTAGCCGAGGTTAGACGTGCTTGATGATGTCTTCACCCAAGGTTACTTTTGGCCTATCTCCTCCTCGATTGATCGTTGCCTTGCCTTGACCCTAAGACATACCCGGGGAGGAAGGAAAGAGATTTTTAGGAAGTCTAACAATAGTTCTGGAAACTTTGAGGAAAATACTCACTCCTTGTCCTAAACTCAGTGGTTTTGGTCTTTTGGGCTTTGGGGTTTAGCACGCTTACGTCCAGGTCCATTTGGATCCCTGCGGGGACTTTGCCACTCTGTCGTGCTGCACGCTTACGTCCAGGTCCGTTTGGATCCCTGCAGGACTTTGCCACTCTTGACGTGCCTTTTTTCCTTTTGAATTGATTTGCCTTGTTTTGGCTCTTTTGACTTAGATTTGACATTGGTTTCTTTCCTCTTTCCCTTTTTATGCCTCGACCTATGCCTGTCTGAGCTTGTGACAAATTTGCGAGATTAATCCCTCAGGTCTCCTTTCCCTATTGGCAGACCGAAGAAGGAGAGAGATAGGTGGTGCCCTGGGACGTTGGCTTGGCAACGATTCCTCTTGGATTCTGTGCTTCTAGCGTCCCAGGGCGGGCGTGTTCGTGTGTGAGTGTCAGCACTCTGGCTAGCCCCCCCCCCCCCCCAAGAAGAAAAGGTGGATTGATAATGACATATTTTCATATCGGAGTCCTTATTCCGCGCAAATCCAGACAACTGATTAGGGGTAGTACTTCTTAAGGTATAGCCCATTCCAAGGGTGAGAGAGCTCCTCACCCTCCGCATTGACTAGCCTATACGTGTTGCCTGGACCTACCTCCTTGATTACGTACGGCCCTTCCCAGTTTGGTTGAAGTTTTGACCGAGGACCTCCGGGTTTTACAAAGATTCTTTTGACCACCATTTCACCGACCTTGAATTTCCTCTCAATAACCTTCTTTTGATGAAAACGTACGAGTCTATTTTGATATGCTTTCGCGTGTTCCGCGGCGACCAGGCACTTTTCGTCCAGGAGTTCCAATTGTGCTAGGAGCGATTCACGCCGCCCATCAATTGACAAGTCCTTGTCACTGGATCCTTAACGAGGAATGAGAATCTCATATGGTACTACTGCCTCCATTCCGTAAGTGAGAGCGAAGGGTGTTTTTCCGAGTGGGAGTACGGATGGAAGTGCGGTAGGCCCATAGAGCTTCTGTAAGCTTTTCTAGCCAGTCCGAGAATTTGTTAGCCTCGCATGTTTTCTTAATGATTTTAATCAAGGTTTTATTAGTGGCCTCTGCTTAGCCATTGCCTTGCGGATAGTATGGAGATGAATGATGCAATGCAATCTTTATACCTGCCGCAGAGGTCGCGTATTCTTGAGAGATGAATTGAGGCCCGTTGTCGGTGACAATGGTGTCCGGAATGCCAAACCTGGTGATGATGTTCTTCATGATAAATCTGCAAACAGTTGTTGCCTTGACCTCTGCGTATGCTTCGGCTTCCCCCACTTGGTGAAATATTCCGTTGTTGTAAGAATGTAAGATTTGACCTTGTTCTGGGAGTTGGGGTCACCAAGAGGTCCAATGATGTCGAAAGCCCACATGGCGAAAGGCCATGGGGAGGATATTGGATGAAGAGAAGAGGATGGAGAGTTGATTTTGTCAGCGTGCAGTTGGCACTTGGCACACCGACGGACGTAGATAGAGCAGTCCTCTTCTAGGGTGGGCCAATAGAACCCTAACCTAAGAATCTTCTTAGCTAGCATCTGACTATTCACATGGGCCGCCGAAACACCGAATGGGCCTCCTCAAACTTTGAAGCTTCATTTTCATCCAGGCATCTAAGCAAAATACCGGAGAATCCTATTTTATAGAGAGTGTTTCCAACCAGGATATATTTCTGGCTAACCTCCTTATCCTTTCTTCTCTTCTGCTGTCGCTTCCTCAGGGTACGACGGTTTCTGCAATACCGATCTATTTCATAGTACCACGCTTCTCCTCGTCTTCTAACTCCTCTTCTAGCTCCAATAGCATGACTTCAGTCTTGCTCCTTTTCTCTGCCTCCCTTAAGGCTTTATCATTGGCCCAGATGAACATGGGATCTCGGGTGACAGGGGTTCGACGTCGCTCAATCAATGCTGTGAAATCCCCATGACAATCATGACAAGAGTGGCGCCAACAGTAGCAAGGCATCTGCCAGAAGATTCTGATGGCGAGGATGTGAAAAAAAATGATCTTAACAATAGCTTGGCGAAGGCTGAGGCAAGTTCTTGGTAAGGCTTGAGCTTAGGATCACGAGTTTCGTACTTGGTGAGCACCTGGCACAAAACAAGCTGACTATCACCTACAATCCGCAGATGGGTGACACCATAGAAATGGGCGTACTTAAGGCCAGCTATCAAAGCCTATGGATTTGTGAATGAGAAATATAAGTTTCCCACCTTCATCAGAATCAATGGGTTAATGGCAAATTGGTCAAGTGGGCTGGGGACGATCTCTGCTAGATCCAGCGCATCCTTATAGGCTTCACCTTTCACTCCGTTTTTGATCAAATCCTCCAAAAGGTACTCCATAAAAGGGATATTGTTGCTTTCCCCATGTAAAGCCTCACTCGCGGCCGTAACATCTTCGGGACTCTTGTTAATCATCAACTCTCCCAATTTTTCGCGAATACAGCATTGAAGCTCCACGACCCGTTCACTGGAAGGGTTAAGACCAGGGAGGTCCTCAAAAATACCATGATAAGAACCATTAGTCTCGGACGATTGAAGACTATAATCATTAATAGTCGTCGACGTCGCGGATTGAATAGTCGTCGACGTCGCGGATTGACTAGGAGTGATAGAAGACGTCGAATTGGAATTCAGACTATCCTCATCAAAGGAAAAGATGCGCGGAAATTTTTGAGGCATAGTGAAACTCCTTAATTTCATGTAGTATTTCGCGATAAAATGAACTCTGTCTCTCCTCTCTAGCTAGAGAATCAAAAAATCTTTCTTAGACAATAACGAATTGATCGTGACGCTTTCCCGGTTCCCCAGTGGTACGTCCGGGGTCGGTCGCAGGGACCGGCTTCGCGAAAGCATTTCGGTCTACACGTGGCTAGGCACTATGGACGGTGCTTTATCATCAACTAACTTACTTGAAGAAGAAAGACTTCGAAGAGCAGGGATTAGAACTTCCTTATATAGGATGATTTGAGATAGAACCTATTCGAATTCGATAGCAGGTCCCTCTTGCAAAGAAGCCCTTCTCTTCCTTCAAGTCCCACAGCTTCATGTGCAGCTCCTTCGGACCCTCTCCCTCACAGTGTCCTTTCCTTTCGCGGATTCTCTAAGAGCGGCATCCACATGATCAGAAAGCAGTGACGTAAAAGTGCTAACATGCAAAGAGCGGAAATGCCGACAACAGCCTTGAATTCGATGCCATCCATTTCACTTCATCTGCAGAGGGCATTCTTTGCTTCTTCTTCACTTGCTTCGCAACCTTTTGTCGCGAATACAGTGCAAAGATGTTCTTCTATCTCCTTTGTTTCAGTTTAAGAATCAGTAAGAGGAAGATTAAAAAAGTTAAGATATGCCAACTAGCTCAAGTCCCACAGTTGATTCAATAGCTTCAATAGCTGTGGATTCTGCCTTCAAACCTTCCATGAAAACCCCGTCTTTTTGGCAGCAACTGCTAACAGATAGGAAAGAACGACTGACTGACTAACTGGCATAGAAGGAAGGACTGACTGACTGGGCAGACTGACTGAAGGAAGGAGAGAGGGTCTGAAGGAGCTGAACTGTCTGACTTGCTTGACTTCACGTTTAGCAAGCACTGACTGCCTTGACCTTTGTTTCCCTGGCTTGGCACACTCATACTAGGAGTCAAAGAAATGAACTCTTACACCTATTGCATAAGATAGAACTCTTCTTTAGTATGAAACCCACATAAAAGATCAAGAATTAGTACCCCTGGTTAGTCAGCTAAGCCCACCGCAGGTGCTGGATAGAAAGAACTGGTTAGTCAGGGAAAGGGCTCAGTGCAAAGCGACTCGTAGATTCCAGTTACGGGACGGACTACTTGAGGGAGGAAAACTCCTTCTGTTCAGTACTCTTAGCAGGGTGATCAGAGAAAATATCCCTCTTGTCCGTACAGTTCCAGCTCCAGTCTAGCCGGCGTATCAGAGAGAGAGGTTTCCTTGTCGTGCTGTTCCTGCAAGCGCTAAGCTATATCGGCTTGGAATGCTTGAGATCTTACCTTCTTTTATGGGTAAAGCAGCCCCTATAAAAAAGTATATTAAGGAATTCACAAGCACCGTTTCTTCATGAAAGAAAGGTTGGACTGTTACTCGCAAGCGTTGGCTTTCCACTCCCCTATCGGTAATGTTATATATTTAATTAAAGTAGCCAGTTGGTGAATCAACAGTTCCCAATATATAAGGAATCCACTACGCAATCAGAAAAATAGATATACATTTTATCTTATCTACAGCTTGAGCTTTAAGGTAGAGGCAGTGTGTCCAACAAAGATTGACTGGTCGGGTTCTTCTTCATACTATATGAGATCCGCACAAGGTGCTATAAGCGGCGAGGAAGTCCCCCGGTTTATACTCTATATTCTAGTTGGAGATTCGATCTACCGAGTGGACTCTTCCATAGTTAGAACCAGCATCGGAAGCACCCGGATGCCAAGTCGGCGAAGGTATTGATGTCCAATACCTGGATGTAAGATCAAGATATTCAAGTCTAAAGCCTATACGATCTGTGCTTAGGATTTTTTGAGGTATTATCCATGCGCGTTTATGTATGGGCTAAGCTCCGAAAAGATCTTACAAGCATAGGGTTATGGAAGAGGCAGGATCTGCCCTTCTATTCTGGTCTGGGGTTATCCAATTCGGAATAGAGGCGCTTGCGGCGTGAGGTTGTCACATCAACAAAAGTGCATTTCAAAGGCGGAAAATCGAAGATTACAAGCTTGCGCCTCTTTCATTCTACTCCTATTTTCTGGAAATAAGAAGTGCTACTGTAAACACCCGGAAATTAGAAAATTTAAATTTTAGAAAGATAGAGGGATAAAATAAATAAATGTATTGGAGAGACTTCCAATACCATGTGTAATGACCTATTAATAAGATTGGGCCAATAGAGCATATTTGGCCAAGGATATGAATAAACTAGGACAGGAAATTGCCCAGAAATTCGTGTATGTAATTATGCAGTAATTAGGGAGGGTAATTTAGAGTCATATATGGATGAGTAGTCATGTAAGGGTAACCCAAAAACCGAACTCAATCCCAATTGGTGGTTCCCTAAACCTTGGCTACCTCTTTTGAGTAAAGGAATCCCAGATTTTCTGGAAACTAGGAAACAGAGCTCGTAGCCCCTTTCCTAGCATCATTAGGACTCTTAAAACATCCTAAAACTATAAGAACTCGTCCCTAAACTTTGGGGAAGGTTTAACAACGAAGTTGGAGTCGTTTGGAAGCAAGCAAGAACTTCTGAGGAGCAGGAGAAAGGCTGGGAATCCGGAGCTTCATCCCCTGCATCCTCTGTTGCGTCCAGAACATCAACAGGTTTAGATCTTCGTAAAGGTAGGTGTTCTCGGGCCAAGATTAAAGAAAATTAATGCCAAACATGTAGTTCTTTGAGTCTATGATCATTGCACTTGATTTGCCAAATTTTCATGGAGTATTCATCGTGTATTGGTGATTTTCCCGCAGTTTGCACCGTTAGGGCTTTTCTCGTTCGTCATATTGTGCACACGATTCAAGACCAAATTGACTAAACTTTCTTCATGAAAGTTCTCCTATTTGAAGTCACAATCATCTTCTATGTTGGACGTTTGTCCAAAGGTTTTTCGTTAGAGAGTTAGGAGCATGATAAGAGAGTCTCTGTTTTAAACTGTGATTTCGGGTTTCACTTGATTTCTGTTCTTCACATGATTTATCGGGATTCGAGACCGAACTTGATAAACCCTCAACATCAAAATTCTTTACTAGTTGTCTTCTTCATCTTTCATGTTGAACGTTTTGTCCAAATGTCAATCGTTAGAGAGTTATAAGAGTTTGAAGTGAATCGCTGCATGCATGTGTTTTCAGGTCTCACATGACCCTTAAGTTTTGTTCTGGAAGGACTCTAGTGTCGACACTACTTAGACTAGTGTCGACACACTGTCCCAAAGCAGCCCAGAGAGTTCTGGGAGGCCCTTAGTGTCGACACTGCCTCCTAGTGTCGACACCCTGTCCCAAACAACCCAGAGAAGTGTTCTGGGTAAGCCATCTAGTGTCGACACTACCTGTCTCTAGTGTCGACACACTGTCCCAGTTTTCCTGAAAGTTCTGGGAAAGCTAGCTAGTGTCGACACTACCTGTCTCTAGTGTCGACACACTGTCCCATGTTTTCCAGATGGGTTCTGGAATCTGTCTCTAGTGTCGACACTACCTGAACTAGTGTCGACACTACCTGACCAGTTTTGCCTGATTTTGTCTTGGGTTTGGAGCATGGTGTCGACACCACCTGATCTAGTGTCGACACTACCCTTACAAGTTTTTTGTATAATTTGGGTCTAATCATTTCATGATGTCTTCAAGCATGTACATGATGTTATATAGTATGCATGGACTTAAAATAAATCAAACCATTAAAGGAAATGGTAATGATATGAATATGATTCTAATGTGTAATTTTGATTGTTCTTATGATCCTTGGATTATCTTGTGATCTTGCTTATTGTCAATTGATAAGATAAGAATATGTTATGAATGTGGGGATGAATACATGATTAGTATGGACATGTTAGTAGTGATTTGTATATGAGTTTCATGGTTGCATGTTTTCCGGTGTTCAATTGATTATTTGTCATATGCATACATGTTAGGAAAGTACATGTTCTACATATGATCTGTCTTTAGAAACACGCTCATGTCAAGACATTAATGAATTATGAAATATAAGATACGTCGTTATCCTGCCTCTATCTTTGAGATGTTTGTCATTCCTTGACTCTATGAGTGATCATGTTCTTTTTACTATGAGCTTGTCATTGAAACTCTGTGGCCATAATATGAATATGTTTGTTCGGCACATCGTGGGACTCCGGTCCAAAACTTGATACATGCCTGTTAATAGGGCCCTGTCCGGTCCTGGGGAAGAGCGCCCCAACGTACTTGTTAACCGAGGGAGTATGGATCTTGGTGCTTGGCATAGCACACCTGACATGCAAGATTGTGAATTGTGCCTCCTGTTTGACTTGATAAGTTTGACTTGACATGATATGATAAGTTTGTTCTTGTGAACACATGAACTCTGCTTGAATATGGCCAATCTCTTCTGACATGATGTTAATCTTGAATTATCTGTCCATTTTATATGGAACTCGACAATTGATCTGATATGATATCCGTTCTACTTTGCTATTCAACTTGTTAGAAAAGCATGCATTGTCAGCATACTCATAAGCATATCTGCCTATATAAAATGTTAATCATGTATACTAGTGCCCGCACGTGATTGAGATATAAATCCTACTGAGCTAGTTCGCTCACCCCTATCATCCTGCCCTTTTCAGGTAGTGATGAAGAACCCGTGGAGTCGGATGGGACTGGGCAAGAGTGACGAGCACCCGTCCTAGAATAGATGACAGTTTAGAAATAGAAATTTGAGTAGTCTATGTAATAGTGAAACTTTTGTGGAAGTTTATTGAATGATGGACCCTTTGGTTAATTCTTCTTATGTGAGGTTGTATCTAGTTGAATGAAATGAATTAAAGTATACTAATGATGACCATATTATAGTCTTGAATGTGTTATTATATTCAACTGTGATACGCCGGTTTGTATCGTTCACGTCCCCCGGTATTTATTCCGCTGCTAAATATAGGGGGCGTGACAGCTACCGCACACTTTAGGGCTCACCCACACATTTAGGGCACCCCTCATCCTTACTTGGACTATAAAAAGTCGGAATGTAAATTCAGCCAAGCGGGTCGGGGAATCCAAGTTACGAGAGTTGGGGCACGTAGAAAAATAGATCTGATTAGGCTTTGAATCAAAAGGCAACATATAGGCATTGAAGGCGCTGAACGATCGAGACTATGTTTAGGGCTGAGATCAGAATCGATAAAGGTTTGGTCAGACTGTGGGTGGGGCACTTTCAAAAAATACTTATCCTGGGTGCATTGAATTGAAACAAAATCCTGTTTATTGAAATTCCAGTGCAGTAGCTTCTTTGACAGCTTATCCAGTAGCTGGTGAGACAGTACGAGTCAAAGTAGCAGTAAGAGTCTTTGAAGGGGAAGCCAAGCCGCAGTAAAGGTGATAGAGAGAGGTGGAAGGAAGACAGCCTATAATGCATTTCAAGAAGGAGACAGCGCTAATAGCTAGAGGACCTAGAACTCCAGAACTAGAGTCAGTGATGCGCCATAACAGAGTGCGTTAGGGCCGGAGAAATATATGATTAATGAAATTCATAGGGATTGCGATTGCACTTACGCTTGCTGCCAGCCTTGAACTTGAAGTGGATCTCCTATCTATATTCGACAGCTTGAAGAGAGCTGATGGCTAATTGCTAAAGAAAAATTGTCATTGAAAGTGATTCTTCGCTCAAGAACTAGACTCAAGTGATTGTGCCTACCAGTCAAGATAGGAAGGTGGGACGCTAGCTAGCCTCTTGCACGAAGCGCCAACCCCCTCTGATCCCCCTTCTCTAATGCGCCACTCCTCTTTGCTTGCTTGGTTGTCGGGTCAAGGCGAACTTGCTATTGTTATTCTTCGCTTCGCACCTTTGTTCTTCCGATCTTCACACTACTCTTCTAAACGAAGAAAGAGGGGATTCGCGCTACCTCCTGCTCCTACAGAAAATCGATTGGCGGGAACCAAAGACGTTGACGATCGATTCCTTATTCCCAAAAGGGAGTTGTTTCCGACTTCATCATAAAGAGAATCAAGATATCCCAGGAACCAAGCTAGGGATTCATGACTAGCGCGAAAGCCTAGCGAACAAAGAAGCGCAGCCCCTTTCTTGCTTAGTAAGGTGCATCCGTTTTCTTGCTCCCTTGTTGCGCATTAAGGACTATCCCACTATATACGCTATGAAAAAGCTTATTTATCGTACCTTCCTATGGTTATGGTATATCCCCTTTCCTATAGGATAGGACGAGTCATAGGAACCTATGAGATTGATTGAACAAGCCTTAAAGGCGAAAAAGAATCATCGAACTAATACTAATGGACGGACCGCAACGCAAGTACTAGAACTCTTGAACTAGAGGAAGGACCTACCGACCGATTGCGAGAGCTGCTACAGTTCTACAATTTCCAGTTGACCGAGAAAGACCACACTTGTAGGAGACTTTTTCCCGATTTCAAGGAATTGAGATCGATTCTCCCCTCCTCACCTGAAGCTACGGAAATCCTTATTGAATAAAATCATCGTACGCACAAAGCAAGCAACGGAAACCTCTGCCCCTGCCCCAGCTCCTACGGATCAAAGCTAGGCCACACAAAAGAAGGAAAGGTAGGCAGCCTCAAGGATAAGCGGTTGAGCAACCGAGAAGAGCTACTCGACTAAAAGACGCGAGGAAGCGAGTGAAAAGGGGAGAGGAAGATGACTATCTAAAGCCGATAGTCCGGTAGGTCCTTGTAAGGCGAGTGAAAGGAAGTGACTCGACCGATAGGTTGAGGGAGTCAGGCAGGTCTGGTTTTTATTCCAAAGAGGTATGATAACTGCACCATTCAAGATCAATGCTTGCATCCGGAGATAGATGGGCGAGAGATGGACGAAAGCCCTTGAAAGTTGAACTGATTCTTATCTGGTTGTTCAAAGCCTACTTTTGATGACATGAGATTCAAGACTCCCCTTAAAGGCAGCTGATCCCGCAAGCGCCTTTATAGTGTCTTGTCCTGTATTATGTCCAACAGGGCTTGTTGTTTAGTTTAAAAGGGTTGTGGGATTGGGTTGTGCTCTATCTCTTAAAGCCTTCCGCCGCTTCAGGCGTAGGGATTATTGCCTTTATCCTAGCGTTGACAACTCAGACTGTGGCCTACCATATCGCATTAGGATCTAATGAACGCGGAGCCCTGCTTTCCTATCTTTCCCATTGAGAAAAAATAGAATAGGTATAAAGGAGCCCGCTTCACTGACTCACCCACCTTTGTCAGGTTTAGATGCGGTGCCCGTACCCGCTTTTTTTCAGCTCGGTCAGATTGGTCATTCCACTCTATTGGTTTTGAACTATACCCTTCGGAGCAAGTAATATATTACTCCATAACGAAGCAAGTAAAGTTCCATACCGCTTTATCTGGACAAGATATAGATCCATGGGTGTATAGATAAGAGTTGACTCATGAGTCAGAGGGAAACGCTATGCCGCTCCCTATGATATGGAAGAAAAGCATAAAGGTAGCACCGATGAAAGATAGCTGAATTGAAATAGAACTTTAACTTTTATAAAAAAAAATATAAAGTAGTTAGGGAAAATTTTTAGTAGTGCCGAAATTAAATAGAGTGCTTTTCATACTTTTAAAGATTCCATTTTTCATTCTTCTTTTATTTATTTATTTTTTATTCGGGTAAGAAAAAAAAGCGGATCAATACAATCAACAGCGTAGAATGCAGCGGATCTTTGAAGCAAAAGTTCCAACAGGGGAAAAGATTATTCTTTGAAAATGGCCCTTTATTCTCACAAACCCTTAGCTATTGGGGGTTCGGAGCCAAGGAAGGGGAAGGGTGTCAGTTAGCAGAGATCGGTGGATGATGACAGAGCAGGAGTAACAAGGTGAATGAAGCAAGGTTTACTTCCATCAGTGCATTGGTTCCTTTTCCTTGGTCTCTACTGTACTGATTAGTTCTAGTTTTAAGGGCAAGAACCACTAGAGAAAGGGGGCTAAGTTCAGTACTTCTCGGGCCGAGAAAGGCTAAGTTCAGTAGTTCGGGGCTAGAGAAAGGCTTTACAATTCTTCTTCTTTCAATTCTCTTTTGCTCCTCACCTGCTGACCAAATGCAGTGAGTTCACTCACGTAGCCCGTATGGATTCCGTCTCTCTCCTCCCTCAACCAGCAGGCAGGGACTGGAGACTGGAGGAACCCCTGCGGGAGAAGAGGCAATACCGACGCTGCGCCCTGCCCCTACCCCACCCTAGCCCTGGATCAGTGGATCTTTTTGTGGCTGGCCCGTTCTTCTTCTTTTGTAGTGACCGGGCATTCTCCAAAGGCGAAGCCTATGTGTTAATAGGAAAGTCAAGTGTCCCGTGTTAAATAAACTGCCTTTTTTAAGGCCTGCGCACTACTTTAATTCGAAATAACAGAGCCTTTGGTACTCTTTTCTTTGTGATCCTCTTCCTTCTTTATTTTAAACTTTATCTCGCACGCATCTTCGTTCCAATTCCTACCTATAGGATGAGTCTTTCTGGACCCACTCACCACCCTTGCTTTTGTGCGCTATTGATAACGCTTTTGGGCTCTTAACGCGGAAATGTGGAAAAGCATTGCGAGAAAGGTAGCGTGCTGAAAGTTCCCTTTCCACTCACCGACCTAGCATTTGGGCCCTCTTGCGCCGAACTGAGTTCGGTTCTGGGTAGAAGTTCTGGCTTTCGAAAGGGCTGCTTTGCAGGTTGAGTGAGGGTAAGGTGCGCAAATGCTTTGAAGCAGGAATAGCAGACCGTGAAAGCACTTGCTCGGTCCGGGGAAGCCCCTTTCCCCGATCGCTTCGATACGACAGCAAGGCGCTTGCGACTGAGCTCGATATGATTCACCCGGTACCTGGTATTGATAGTAGCATCACCCGAACTTGTTGGGAAGGTCGCCCATGCAAGAAATGTGACTTCAGATCAGGGACTGCCAGACTCTTTTATCTATCCAAATTATGCGAGAAGAAGGGAGGTCACGGAACACAGGAGCGGGACATATGACGAGAAAGGATCATAGAGGTGCGTGCGAGAGTAGGATCTGCTGCTTCCAGTTTAGGTGGAAAGGAACAGGACCCAGAGGCGTTTTCACTATCCATTGTGATAGCTAGTGGGTGAATTCGATCATAATCCAATCCCGAGTTAGCTTTAGAGAATAGGCAAGTGCAGATCTCAAAGTTGGGTGGAGGTAGTTTCCGATTCTCATCGAAGGCGGGCAAGGAAAGGAGGGAGTAGGCGGTGGGAGTGTCAGCCGAATGCTCAGAGCTTAACTATTATGGAGAACTCTAACTTCTTCGACCCCTATCTCTTAAAGGGGCGGAAATAAAGGAAATAAAAAAGATAATGGTGGAGAAAAACCTTTCTTTGAATGACTATAAACCATTTACTATATAGGCTAAAAAAATAGGAGATGAGGGTGGATGGAAATGATTCAAACATTGAATCTAATTCAATCATGGTTCCTGGAACAGGGGAAAAAATAAATCTCTGGAAACACTAAGTTTGTGGAGACCTGGAGGAAGCACATTGCAAGGAAACGGAAGTGGGCGTGCACTTTCAATGGTTCTATGGTAAGGCATATCTTTAGTATGAAATAGGAGCTTTATCGCGCGCGCCCTCAAACAAAAAAGAATCAGCAGATAGCGTTGATTTTTTATGCTCCACTACAAGCGTCAGTGTCGAAAAACGAACGTTGAACAAAGTGAATTTCTTTCTTCAATCATTCATTCGATAGGAACCCGGAGGCAGGA
This sequence comes from Colocasia esculenta, assembly GCA_014218235.1. Taxonomy (NCBI): domain Eukaryota; kingdom Viridiplantae; phylum Streptophyta; class Magnoliopsida; order Alismatales; family Araceae; genus Colocasia; species Colocasia esculenta. The sequence continues at coordinate 31,354,542 of CM024758.1, forward strand.
CACATGCAGTTCACTCGGCCTATTTGACTTTAGGAAGAGAAGGATTTCTTATGCTAGAACTTCCTGCTCTGCTCTCACGTTCATATACCATGGGGAAGAGGACCGAACGGAACCAACTGGGAAAGAGAAATCCCGCGGAGAATAAAAATGGGATTATCTTCCGATGCAGAAAAAGCCAAAAATGGGGGCAACCTAACCAAACTTTTCGTAAGCCGCGCACTTTAGGCCAGGCCTTACTATAAGCAACCTCACTGATCCCACTCAATCTTTTACACCGATGTTTCATACTCTCTCGACCAGGTCATCATAAGAAAATACTGAAAAATCTTTCCGAAGTGAGAGAAGGAGGGAAGGCGCGCTAGCGCGCTACAACTAACAGCCTGCTGAAAAAGGCAAGATTAGCGCTAAGAAGCAACCCTAGTTTAAGTACTAGCGTCCCACCCCAACGTTGTTGTACTTTACTTGACTCTCCCCCGCTTGCTGCTCGCCTCAGCCGCCAGCGGCTTATGTAGTGGTCGGCATTCCTACGTGCTCCTCCTTGCCCCCTACTGGAGATTCGATGACGGGTAATGGAAAAGTGCTGGTTACGAAGGAAGGTGACGGTTTATGGATGGATTCAGTGGTAGTCTCTGACTCCCTCCAACTCCATCAATATCAACAACATGTCGTGACCATGACGGTTTGTTCCGGCTTTGTTGACTTTCTCAGAAAAGACAGTAGGTTTCGGGGGTTCATTGATTAGTAAACCTACGGTGCTGGTAAGGTCGGGACCGTGGTCGTCCGTCTCCGGTTTGCCGGCCGATAAGATCATTGAGATTGACCAGCCAGCTGGGTTGGTTTGGCTATTCCTTTCTATTGAAAAGGAGTCAGCTGTCTGCGCGAGTCACCTTCTTCTAGGCTCCGAGTCACCTTCTTCTAAGCTCCGCTGGACGACACGGCATTCTCGTTCAAATATAGGCCGGCCGTACTTGTGATGGTTCCCAGGATCCAATATCACTTAGGTCTACGTTGCCACGATATTGTTCTATGGAAGCGGGCGGGCTGCTTTTTAGAAGTTCGGCCCGGTTTTTTTTACTTAATAATAAAGGGGGGGAGGGATTGACCTTTCTAACGCATATTCTGTCGTACCGGCATGGCCCCACTGATTTGTTTTCGATCGGAGCATCAAGCAGCGCAACCCGGTTCTACTTGACTAAGCCCCATGCTCGTCCAAGGAGGGAGTTTGCTTTACCCAACTCCCTTTTTTATAACAAGGCAGAAACCCCCGACCCGACATTCATGAGTTTCGAATGAAGAATGAAGAGGGCCTTGCCCCTCTTTTTTCTTCCCTGAAATCTTGGATTTTAAAGTTGGTAAAGACCCACCCCTTGTTTCAGTCAGAATGAGTCCCCGGGACCCCGGGACATTGGCTTCCGCCAACAGTGAACTATTAAGGATCGCATCCCGCGCATATTCTACATTATAACCTGCAACTGATTCAGCTTCCGCTTCTGGGAGATCAGACGGAGCTCGATTAGTTTCTGCTAGACGAGGAATAAGGAACATAACCAATACGGGGAACAAGGGAATACCAAACCATATCTGCTTTTGCGCCATGACAATCTCACTCGAATTACAGGGACCTACACATATTAGTACAGTATACCGGGGTCCCCGGCCAGAACCACACGTGCAAGTTTCCCTGCATGTGGCTCGTCCGTGCTTTTTTCCGGGGCGCTGCCTGTGACTCCACATGGGAGAAGGGGGCTGAACTGAAAACTTTCGTGTTCAGAGCATAGCATTGTCTGAGGGAGTGGGGTGAGTAGGCAGCGCCTACCAAGCAAAGCTTTCGTCGAAAAGGCTGGACTGGAGTGCTTTCATCAAATGATGCATGTGGGCTGAGCCATTCCCATCCCAAGTGGTGGCTCGATTCGGCCTGGCCTGGTCGGGAAGAGATTATAAATAGAGAATATGCGCACCGGGAATATCTATCTATCTTAGCTAGCGGGGGCGGGCTTTCCTCTGGTAGTCCCGCTGCGGCCTCTGACAGTCCGTCCCGTCTCATCTTTCTTTGGCTATATTTGTCTAAGCCATCTTAGCTCCACATGAGACCCTCTTTCTATTGATGACTAAAAAGGCACTCATCAGTCGGCCCCCTTTCCTATTCAGCTTGACTTGCCGCCTATTAAGAGAATAGGTCCCACGGCCCGCCTTTCTTCATCTATACCAGCAGCCACGCACGCCCCCATAGGAACGATTTCTGCGCCCTAAGAAGCAAGCAGAACGCGCCATCACCTACAGCCCTTTCCTCTGCCGGGGACTTCCACGAAATGAAAACGGGCGGCATCGTCGTATGCTCGACATTAGTTGCCCTGGTGTATATCCCGGAGTACTCCTATGGCCGATCTGTCACCCATACATTCAGGGCTTGGCCCCGTCCCGTGTGGAAAGCCCTAAGGCACGGCTTAGTCAGTTATTCTCGCAGTTCAGAGTGGATTCGGGCCGCCACTTCTCTTAAAGCATGTTCTTGCCTCCTTCTCTCCTCCCTCATGTTCACTCGTCCATTCGTTGGGTGATCCCTTGCTCTCACGTTCGAGTGTTTGCTCGTCGTTTAGGCCGGTGAGTGACATTTCTGCTCATTGCAGTCACCTCCGGGGTTCTTCGCACCTGGATAGTACCAGGACCCTTGTGCCCCGGACTGCACTGCCCGCCCTATGAAAAAAAAATCAGCCTTGCGACGAGACGCGGACATTCCTCATGCTGCGGTTCCCTCCGGTCCGTTCCCGGGTTGGGTTAGGGGAACATCCGAGCGATTGCCTTCGCGGATCCAAACGTGCTCACAAGGCGCACAATAAGAATAAGACCAATAGAGACTTCATAAGAGACCATTTGAGCTGCAGATCGTAATGCTCCTAGAAAGGCATATTTCGAATATAGAGGAGTGAAAGTTCCCAACAATCCACGAAAATCTCATACCCCAACTATGAACCGTACGAGCACGTCCTCTTTCACTCCCACCGCGCTTACGGCTCTATACCCCAACCCAACTTGCTCCGGCCTCGGGTCCTCCCGCATCTCTTCCTCGGTAAGCGGACCGTGGAAGCAGGGGGGTATCCGCTTGGGACTGATAGAAAGCAGCATATCTATTTTTTCCCTCCTGACCGAAACCAAAAAGAAAAATAGTTTAAGTTGTTCTTGCCGGGAAAGTCGCGTCGGAGACATCTTTATCTGAGGAGGAGGCTTCGTCGTCCGGCTCCTCATAAATGATGTTAGGATCGGCCTCTTCGGAATCCGAAAATAAAACAGAGAAAGAACGGAATCACTTTGTTTCAATGACATATCTAATCAGACTGAATAGGATGTCGAAGACACGATCATTCACATAAATTTCAGCAGGTAGGAAGGGCGCGGAAGCTACCGTTTAACGAATGCCATGCAAGCAAGGCGCTTTAGGCTTACTCTCCTAGTAGCGTGCGTTCGTTGGCGGCAAGGAAGGAGTTCGGAAAGACTAGACCATAAAATAAAGTACAAGAGTTGGAAGCGACTAGTCGCTTCTGGCGAAGCTTAACGAAGGCCGATCACTACATAGAGACAACTACCAGTCATGAGCTATCGCTCATGCCTAGAGAGGCGGAAGCAGTCGCTTGACGGACGAAGCCGAGCCGATATGATAGGCGGGCGAAGGGAGCGAGACCAAGCCGAGCCAGACGTGGAGTGGCGAAGGAGGCCTACTATACGTATACGTCATTAGTCACCGGTGAAAGACAAAGAAAAAAAACGACTTCAGTTGATGAACAGTGTGATTGATCAGACAAGTACCAAGTCGGTAACCTTCTTTCATTTCCGAATTTGCTTGCGAAAAGTCCTTGCATTAGTATGAGTTCGTTGACCGCGTAAGGGCGATCCATCTTGATGACGAATTCCACGATAACGAGAAATAGAAATTAATCGTTCGATGTCTTCTCGTTTTCCCCTCTGCAAGTCCCAATGAACAATATAATCTTGAGCTATTATTTGTTCAATTTGGTCGATCTGATACTTAGTTAACTCATTCATCTTTATGTTCCCACTGATACCTAATCGATAACGAACCTGAATGGCTTTTTTAGGTCCAATTCCTTCAATTTTGGTTGAGGCAATTCTTACTTGTTCATCGGGAACTGATTTAGCTCCTGAGATATATGACATTCTTTATCCTTCCTTTTCCTGGTCTTCTCGGCTGGAATCAACAATGTCCCTCTAACTCGAGATCACCTGTGCTGCTTCAAACGAAACAACTACTGATATTCACCCACCACTATTTTTATCCTCCTTCCCCACTCGTTTATAATATCGGAAATCAGAAAGATGACCGCGATAGCTTGACTTTTGCCTTCGAAGGGCCCCAGATCCATTTTTTTTTTTTACTCATTCTTTATATACTCAATATCGCAATTGGGTATGGTGATTTTTTTGGCGTTTTATAAGGGGCCAATTTAAAAATTATCTTGTTAAAGAATTCTTCTTCAGAAGGGATCTGATTCTGATTTGACTCCCTGGCTTCTTCTTCGATTATGGGGGAGATCCAATTTAAAAGTAGCGCTTTTAGGTCAACAGTTCTCTGTTTATTTATTATTATTAAATAAATAAGTTCAAATTTAATGACCAACGGATTTTTCTCGTTATTAAGAACGTCTGATCGATTAAAAGAGTGGGATCCTGTGGCTCAGCAGGCCCCCTGGTTGACCCAATCGTCATTCCATATTTATTTCTGAGCTTGATGGTGGGGGAAAAAATCGTAATTCTAGGTATTTTTCATGGTTCTACAAACTTTCCAATTGCCTGAAAAGAGATTCGGAATCTTCCTGATTTTTAAACCAAGTTTTGATGGTTTGGCAGTAGAACAGATGCCTTCAAGGCGTATTGGCGAGCATACAGAAAATCAGAAGACAGCAAGATCTCACTCTTCGTGCTGGGGCCGGTTCACGCTGTTGTATTCATTACTTCCGCGATGTTGACTATTCTTTGTTTAAGGAAGTCAGAATGGTTTACTATACCAGATTTTAGCCTTCTCTCTTTTCGTCGTCGGAACCTTAGTTTCGGCTATGTTGTTAGTGGCCGAAAATTCTAGTTTGTAGGCCCGCAGGAAGGTGACACCCTCAGGTGATAGGAGCGCAATTCCAACACCCTTTCCATGAGAGTTCATAGCCCCGTCGAAATATAACGTCCACATAGGATCAGATTGTCTAAGGGACATTAATTCCTCATCCGGAAACTCTGAACGGACGGGATCAAATCGAGGAAGAGGGTGATGGGCGAGGTGCTCGGCTATCGCATAGCCCTTGATCAATTTCTGTTGAATGTAGGTGATATCGAACTGTGACAGGAAGCTTTGCCAGCGAGCTAGCCTATCAGTAAGAACGGATTTCTCAAGGAGTAATTTGATAGGATTCATACGGGCGATGAGGTGAACTTCATGAGCAAGGAAGTAGTGCTTCAGTTTCTGCACCACCCACACGAGCGCGGAACAGGTCTTCTCCATCGCTGTATACCTCTGCTCACAGGGGTTGAGAAGCTTAGACAGATAGTATGCTGCCCTCTCCTTGCCTTCTTCATCTACTTGCGCAAGGACAGCACCTATCGAGTCTTCCAGGACAGATACATAAAGAATAAGAGGTTTGCCTGGAGTCAGTGGCCTCAAGACTGGGGGATTAGTCAAATAATCCTTAAGTCCGTCGAAAGCCGCCTGACACTTCTCATCCCAACGGAATTCAGCTCCCGGTTTGGTGAGGTCGTAGAAAGGTCTACACCTCTGCGAGTGTGGGAGACAAATCGGCGGATAAACTGCAACCTCTCATTAATCCTCGAACCTCTTTCAAATTCTTGGGAGGAGGCATCTCTCTTATTGCCCTCGCCTTGTTAGGATCAATCCCGATACCCTCTTGCTCACGATGAAACCTAGGAGTTTACCCGACGAAACACCAAATACGCATTCTTGGGGTCATCTTTAACTGATATTCTCTTGATCTCTGCAGCACTTTAGATAGAACCCGGGATGCTCAGCCAAAGTCTTTGATTTTACTACCAGGTCATCCACATACACCTCTATGAAGATATGGATCATGTCATGGGAATATAGCCATCATAGCCCTCTGATAAGTTGCTCCAGCATTCTTGAGTCCGAAGGGCATGACCAATAACAATACGTTCCCCAAGGCGTAGTGAACGAGGTCTTTTCTTGGTCTTCCTCAGCCAACTTGATCTGATTGTACCCTGAGAAGCCGTCCATAAAGGAGAGGGTCTCATACCCAGTCGTATTATCTATGAGCACATCTAGATGAGGCAACGGGAAATCATCCTTAGGACGTGCGGTTAAGGTCCCGGAAGTCGATGCAAATTCTGACTCTCCCGTCTTTCTTCATAACCGGGACGATGTTCGCCACCCAATTAGGATAAAGTACGACTCTAATAAACCTGGCTTTGTGGAGCTGATCGACCTCACTCTTCATTTTCAAAGCCAACTGGGGGTGGAAACGCCTTAACCACTGCTTAATGGCAACGGAACCCGGCTTAAGGGTAAGACGATGCTCAACTAGCGCGGGATCCAAGCCTGGCATATCCTCGTAGCTCCATGCGAACGTGTCCTTGTATTCTCTGAGAACCTCGATGATTGCCTCCTCTTCTTCTGGTGGTAGACTTCCGCTTATGAGGATGGTCCTAGGTTCTTTCTCAGTTCCCAGATTGATTTCTTTGGTGACCTCATCTACTGCAACCGACGGTTTGTCGAATCTCTTCAATCCGCTTGCGAATGCTTCGGCCTCGTCCTCAACCTCTTCATTGCCTTCCTGACTAGGGTCGTCATCATCCATGATCTCATAGACTCCAAACTCATCGTCGATGAAGCACACAGATTGCTCATATTCTAGATCCAGCAATTGCAAAGGCTCTTCTATGAATTCTGGAATTGCTAGACAAGCCTTGCACCTACGGGCTAGATCTGCTAAGAAGCAGTGCGGGACCCTTTTACCCTTGGACGTTTTCTCTGAAACTACCCCTAGTCCGCTACCATCCTTGCCTAGACTTGAGCTACAACTATTGGAATTTACAGGCGAAGAAAACACAGAATCCCGCGATGGGGAGGGTTTTTTAAGCGGTTAAAGGAGTCCCGCGAGGGGGGGAGATGGAGAGGGATTTGCAGCGGGTGGAATAGCAAAAGCAAAATCCCACGTAGTGAAATTATTGAAAGTAATAGAAGGACTTCCGGGCGGGGGGTGGGAGAAGGATTTACAGGAGGGAAAGCAGTAAAAATAGAGTCCCGCGTGAGGGAATTAGGGAGAGTAGTAAATGAAGGATCCCTCGAGGGGGAAGACGAAGGATAATTTACAGTGACATTCCCCTGCGAGGGGGGAGGATTATTGAAAACAGTAAATGCCTGGTCCCGCGCGTGGGACTTAGGGAGAGTAGTAAATGAAGGATCCCTCGAGGGGGAAGACGAAGGAGAATTTACAGTGACATTCCCTTGCGGACGGGGAGGATTATTGAAAGCAGGAAACACCCCCTGCGCGAAAGGGGGCGGGGACTCGGTCAGAGGACTGGAGAGGAGTGGCCGGTCGGTCGAGGCGCAATCGGGGGCGAGGAAAGAAGTTTCCTCGAAAGAGAAGGTGAGGTCATCAAAAGCAGTGGAGACGCTCCCTTGGGGTAGAGGGAGGATTATTGAAAACGGTTAAAAGCATTCCCCTACATGGGGGGAAGATTATTGAAAGCAGGAAATGCCCCCTGCATGGAAGGGGGCGGGGACTCGGTCAAAGGACCGGAGAGGAGTGGCAGTCGGTCGAGGCGCACTCGGGGGCGAGGAAAGAAGTTTCCTCGAAAGAGAAGGTGAGGTCATCAAAAGCAGTAGAGACGCTCCTTTGGGTAGAGGGAGGATTATTGAAAACGGTAAAAGCATTCCCTGCATGGGGGGGAGATATTGAAAGCAGGAAATGCCCCCTGCATGGAAGGGGGCAGGGACAGTCAGAGGACTGGAGAGGAGCGGCCCGTCGGTCGGGGCACTCCTAGAAGCGAGGAAAGAAGTTTCCTCGAAAGAAAAGTCAGGATCGGCCATTGCGCAGCTATGACCTTGGGGCCCCCTCCTTGCTAATGCGTGCGAAAGGAGGGAATGAGGCGGGAGTGCCAAGCGCTCGGAAGATCGAGGAGTGAGCGACGGATCGGAAGCAAGTTCTGTCCTAAATTGCAGTGCTTTTGGAGACAAGAGGGAGATTGGGGGCGCGACTTGAGGGCAGGAAGGCAGTGGTGCTTAGAGGAGAGTCAAAGAGAAGGGGCTATGGTGGGCGCAAGGCCCAAGAGGAGGGAGGAGGACGCATTGTTTCAGGAAAAGGGGAAGTTAGATGGCCTGTTTGGTGAGGAAGAGGGGGACCACCAGACGGGAAGCGAGTGCTCACAGCGGGGCAGGGGGAGAACGGGACGTGATTGCTGGATGGGAGGATTCATAGGAGAGCAGCATTTCAGAGGATGGTGAGTCAGAGCGTGACGAGGAGAAGGAGCGCGGCGCGACCGCTAGTTGGGAGAGTTGGGAAGAAAGTATGTGCTCAGGAGGAGTGGTGTCATTTTGAGAGGGAGGAAGGGGGGGCCTCGTTTGGTGGAGCGTGAGGAGATCGCCAAGTAGGGGGTCGACATCCGAGGGATGCTCAACAGTACCCGAGGTAACGCCGCGCCTACAGACGGGAGGGCGCGATGCTCGTGGAAAGGGAGAAAGGGCCATAAAGGGGAGAGACTCAGGTGTAATGCCTGGTGAAAGGAAAGATGGCAAGAGCGACGCCCGGAGTGGAAATCGACAAAGGCGCGGCGTCTGGCGATGAAATTGAGATGGGTGCGATACCGGAGATGTAGCAAAAATGGGCGCACCGCCCCAAGCTAAGGTTGAGATGGTCGTGACGCTCGGAGCAGGTCCCGGCCTGAGTGTGAGATTCAGGGGGATAGGGCTTGCCTTGAGTTTTGCGGTTGTTGAGATTGCTTCGGTGCCCTGGCTTGTTTTGACTGCTTGAGTGTTGGTGCTGGTTGTTGTTGGCTGCTCTGTCTCTGGTAGGCTAAAAAAGTGATCCAGAGAGACGGTGATGTCAATTACATCGAACCATCTATTCCACCTAGTTTCAAACTCGCCGACCTTGACCCGTTTGGGCGGATCGGGGTTGCTTGTTGTCTTGTACAGATCTTGCGATAACATGATGCATGAGTTCTGCTGTGACGACTGAGGTTTGTTCATTCCCTGGCTACAGCGTGCCTCTCTTGAAGTGTTCATACAGGGTCCATGTGAGAGGTTGCATTGGCTGTTGCTTAGTCTTGCATGGGCCTGTACCCAATCTGCCTTGGGTCTTGCCTTGCAATCCTTTACTGCCTTGGTCCTGCCTTGTAGTCGTGCTCCTAAACCCTTACCTGCTGGTATCCCATTTGTTTCATTATGTGCCAACCTTTCTCAGTAATGATTTTGTTCCTTTTAGCAGCATTAATGGTCGGACCACTCGGACCTGGATACATGCCCAATATCGACATTAGAGGCTGATTGCTGGGCCAAATGGAGGGAACCGAGTCATCCGTTATGGCATTCACTTCTGCAATGCTGGCATACGGGGCACCTTGACGATCCGCCATTAATGGGAATTTGAGACATTGATGAACTGTGAATATAACGGCGCCAAGGCCTTCATGAATGGCCTCCCTAGAATCATGCGGAAATTTGGGTCCATGTTTAGAACATGGAAGTCCATTTCATTACAAGACGGTCCCAGCCTGATCCTCAGGGTAACAACCCCTTTCGGCGGCCTACTGGTGTTATCATATGCCGTGACGGTGATGGCGGAGGGCAGAATCGCTTGAGCCGGCACTCCACAAAGCTGTAGTGTGTCAGGGGACACAACATTGATAGATGCACCGGAATCTACTAAACAACGATCCACGCATATGCCATTAACATGGATTGAGAGGCACAGGGCACACCGCTGGGACTCGCCCGTTGCTATCTCTTCTTCGTGAAATGTAATGGCTGGGCAGGTGCTTGTGGGTGTTAGAACGACACTGATTTGACTTACCGGCATGTCTTCATTTACCATTACTTTATGTAAATACTGCATGAGGGCTTCCTGATGAACTGTCGATCTCTTGATTAATCCAGAATGGAAATTCTGGCCGGGGTCTTATCCAATGCTTCAATAGGTCATACTGCGTTCCCGGGATGGACTCCTCCGGCTGAACCTCTTCCTCCTCCTGGTGTGCCAATGTATGTTCCTACTGTTGAGGAAAATCCTGTTGAACATGCGCCCACTATAGAGCACCATGGTAGCCTCAGAGTCTTCTCCGGATGTTGTTGTTGGAGCCGACAGAACATAGGGCGAAGAGGAGGTAGAGGGCTGGCCGAAAAACATCTGGTGCAGTGATGGGATGGTTGCTGTTCCGGATGGTTGAGTAGGGGTACGGAGAAAGGGGGCTTGATGGTTGGGGTTAACTATGGGGACGGATGGTGGTGTGCCAAGGACAGGCGGGTCGCCTGATGGCAGTTGCGGTGTTGTAATAGTAAGAGGGAGTAGGGATTCGGTCGCGGGACATGGTGGGAGTGTTGCGTAGGAGAGGGGCGTGCGTGTTGGTGGGGAGGGTTGTTGTAGTAACGGGGAACTGGCGGATAGGTGGCGGGCTGGTGTGTTGGCTAGATGCGTGAAGTGGGTAGGGATACATAGGAAAGAGGGCAGGGGGTTGTCATGATGGGGGTGTGCGGATGAAGGGTGGTAAAATGAGAAAGGGGATTGAAAGAGGAGGAGGGTGCAGGAAGCTGCTTCCATCGGCTGCTCGACAGTTCATATCGAGGAGATGCCCTAAAAGCATTGACTTGCTGATTCTGAGCTGGGTGCTCCGGGAGCGGGTTTTGGACAATGCCCATGTCGGGTTGCTGCTGGGGTTGTTGCTGTTGCTGCTGCTGTTCTTGCCTGGCCGGCCTTCTTGCTTTCATCTTAGCGATGTATTTCTTCATCTCCACCCAGTCAATTCCCCCACTGTCATCTAGGTCATGGATGTAGTCTTTGAAGTGGAAACACGCTTCTAAAATGTGACCCGGCGCTCGATGATATGCACAGTACCGGGAGGTGTCAGCATTAGGGTGCCATTGTGGCCTTTCCTGGGCAAAGTGAGCGCACCGGCGGCCATAAGGGCATTGAAAATGTCTGTCAAGGTCTCTGGGAGAGGAGGATAGTGAGTCCTCCTTGGGCCGGGAGGACGCCTAGGCTGCTGGGCCTCGTACTAGCCAGGTGGAGGGACTTGGTGGTACTGCAAAGGCGCAGGAGGAGGCTGTTGAGGCTGGTATTGGGGAGGAGGGGGCTGCCGATATTGATTTTGTAGAGGCTGAGGGTGTTGTGGTTGCTGGGGCGGTTGGTATTGTGGAGGTTGTTGGTATTGTTGTTGATGGGGTTGTCGGTATTGTGGAGGTTGTTGGTATTGTGGGTGCTGGGGTTGTTGATGATTGACAGGTTGGTGGGATTGGTGGGGTTACTGAGGTGGCATCCTAAACAGTGGTGGATTGTTGGTTCTGGGAGCGGGTGGTTGGGTTTGCGGGGGTCGGGTGTTGGTGTTGGTGTTGGGTTGGAAGGCGGAAGGATTGGGATTGCCCATTGCGCTCACTTTCTCATTGTTTATTACCCCCTCAGTCGTGGGACCACTAGCCGGAGCACCACTGGCTTTCTTGAATGTCCGAGTTTTGGGCTGGAACATGGCCATGATGGGGGAATCCTTCAACTGTGTTTGGATGTATCGTGCCCTTTCGTGCAGTTCTTCCATTGTTGTTAACTTATTCATGGTTAGAATGTGTCTGAATTGTGGTGTGGCGTTAGCTGTGATCATTTTGACTTGCTCCACCTCAGATAATGGATCCCTTAATCTTTCAGCCAAGCTCCTCCATCTATTAGCATAATGAGTGAAGTCCTCATCCGTCTTCATTTTTTCGGCCATCAGATCAGTGATCGACAGCACTGGGCCTACCCTGTCTCTGTACCTCTGCAAAAACCTTTTCTGCACCGTCTCGAAATCTTCGGCATCCGCAGGTTCTAAGGAATAGAACCACTCGAGGGCCGGCCCTTCCAAGGATCGGCGGAATAGAAAAGCAAGGGCGCGATTGTCACCTTGCCAGAAAGAAGATTCATACATAAATTCCTTGATATGCACAAAAGGATTTCTGGTGCCATTGTAACGGTGATAAATCGACATTTCGGAGGGAGGAAGATGAAAGACCGACATAGAAGGGAGTGCCAGGTCAACAGAGTCTTTGGGTGCGGACACCCTTTTGACTTCTTGCTCTAGTTTTTTCACTTTCGCCAGAAGGGCTTGAGTGAGTTGATTGGTGGAAGATCCGGGAAGTGCCCCCGGAGGAAGGTGGTGGGTGACATCCGCTTGAACGGGGTAGTGAGCGACACCGACAGGTGCAGAGCGTGAGCCAGAATCCGGGACTGGTGGATAAGCCGCGCTGCGTCTGACTTGGCCGATCATGAGGAAGGGGATGCCTCCCAACAGGGCTGTGGGGGCGGGATTGGAAAATGGAGTGAGCCCGCGAGGGGACAGGAGAGGCCCGGGCCGTCGGGTCACGAGCGGACTGAATCTGGACACCCACATTCGGGGGGAAGGGATGAACTAAATCAACGACAGACTTACCCCTGAGGGCAGCCTGGACCTCCTGGAGCTGGGAGGCCGAGAGGCTCTGGAGGATGTCTACAATCCGAGACGTATCAAATGGGAGAGAGGTATTCTCAGCGTCATGCCTTGGCGAGACGTGGGGAGCATGAGTGTCCATCGCGTCAACACGCAGATTGTACAGGTCGGCATGAACCCGATTTTGAAGTTGGGGAAGTTGCGGGTTGAGATTTTACAAATCATCATACATGTTTTCGTGGTTCTCGTACTCGGCCATTGAAAGGGATCGACCAAAATGAAGCTGCATGCACAAGTTCTCAAGACACACTGCGTGATTCAACAAGCAACTAACAGACAACTACTCAAACAAGTTTGAGAGGAGAAGTTAATGGCTTTTAAATCACAGACTTGGAAATGATTACGCCCACTTAAAGTGTTCAATATATCTCAATGTGGATTTTAATGATAGTGTGTCTCTCCAAAGTAGGTGTGGGCCTAGAATAGGTGAGATAACAACTCCGGGTTCACTAGGCAACTTCCTTGCGCGTGATGGGTTCTTCTAACTTGGGCCACCAGGATGGTACAACCGGCTCGGTCCACCGTGAGGGAATCCACGGGGTACAGAGACTTACGGAGGTCCCGATGAGGATTCTCTAGCCCAATGAGACGGAGTGCCCAATGGGGAGATAGCCCTCACCGAGAAGGTGTGTGGATCCTAAGGGAGGAGGGAAGGAGGTCCCTTGGCCGAAATGCAACGCAAAAATGCGAAATAATGCAAAAGGAAAACACCAATGGCAGGAAAAACTGGTGCTCTGTTGATAGCCTGAATCGCGTCCAGTACAGTGGGCGCGTTTCAGTAAGGGCGTCCGTTCTGTCGGCCGCAGATCTGACAGCTCCTGAAAGCTGTAAGAGCCGAGGCGACTCCCTCTGGACCTCTGTCAGAAAATAGCGTCCAGGTAGACCGCCGCACAAAGCAAGAACATAACAGTGTCCACTGTACTGGACGCTAATTAAACATGCACCCGAAAACATAGACAAAGCAAGAAGTCACACTAATATGCTTTCTAACAATTATAGAGAAAGAAGTAGAACTCAAATGAAAATGCTTTCTTCAGGTAAAAATAAGTACAGGGGGTGGGGAACAAGATGGTATTATATTTTTTTGTTTGTTTATTTATTTATATTTTTTTATCACAAGTTCCACGCGGGGAGTGCAAGCAAACAACAAAGGAAAGCACAACTATAATTTGGTAACAACGACGGGACTGTCAAACGGCACCTCGTGGGGCGCGGAAAGGGAGGGAAGTGTACCACGCGGGGTACGAAGGAGGGGCACACGTGGGTGCCAAGTGGAGGTAACCAGAATTAGAAAAAGAAAGGTCCCACCGTGATTGCCAAGATGTAGACGTGGTTTTTCCTCCGTAGTTTACGCGTGGGGAAAACACTCTACTCACAACGGGAAAGGTGATTTTGGGTTTTTAATGGCGAGAGTAGACATCGGGAATGAAAAGAGGAGGGAGAAGGGAATAAAAATGTGCGTGTGTGCACGATGGGTGTGTGCAATCGCCAGGCGCACGAGGGCGCTGAATGCAACGGGCGAGAAGTGAATGTGGCGCACTTACCTCTTACCCGAAGAGAAGCGGGAATTTCGTGGCGGGTCCTCCTTCCTTCCCCAATCGGCCGGCCGACGGAGAAGATCCGATTCCGGTTACCTTGCGAAATATAGACAACAAAAATACGTGAAGGGGGAGATTAGACTACGGAGTGTAGTAAATGTAAAGTGAATGAAACATAAAAAACATGTAAATGGAGGGGAACACACCTCGTGGGGTGGTGTTAAACCCCTAAGAGTGGGTAGGAAGGATGCTATGCATGTGAGCGTGTGTGTAGAAGTGTGCAATGCATGTCTAATGAAAGGTAAAAGTTGAGACGATGAAAGGGAAAATGGTGGCGTAGCTCGGCAAGTGACGGAATGGCGAGGGCGGTGAAGACGCGGGCGGAGTCCCTCTTGCCGAACTCCACACCTGGAGACTCCACCAAGTGAAGAAGACGACACGAAGACGGTGCGCGCTCCCGCCTCGGCGCCGGTACACAAGCCTTCAATCCGCCGGAGTCCCACCTCGAAGAGTTGAAGAGTTGAAGTTCGGAGGTTGAGGGTAGAATCCGACAGGGCTTCGCCGTACTTGAGAAGGATCCCCAAATGAGGGCCTCGGGGGTCTGTATTTATAGCCAAAATTGCGTCCAATTCAGCGGACGTTTATCAGACCTAAACGACGTCCGCCTGACATGCCGCGATTTAGAAGATCCTTGATTTACGTAAGATTTGACATTTTTCATGATGATCATAGCTTACAGCTACGTTATAAAACACATCCGTATTAGCAGTCGCGCTTCCGTAATCAAATCAAATTCCTCACAGAATTTGACACTGATTAGACATTTTATTAATCGCGGCATCTGACATTAACGCATTTGCAATGAGACATCATCATTTTGACGTGTCGCTCATTTAATGCTGCTGACAGGGCGCAGCTGAGAAGTTTGACTTCTTAATCACGGCGAGTCAAGTGGGCGCGTTTCAAAAGTAACCGTTGTGTCGTTTTGCAAGTATAATCCGCGTCCACCGTAGCCGACACGGATTTTACTCTTGCAAAGAGCGTCTGCTGGTCGGGACGCAATTTTGAAGCAATTTGCAGACCCTCAGGGAATTTGTCTAAACATATCCAGAACAAGTGGGAAAATCACTCCTGAGATTAACTGAGAAGAGCCACTTTGAGGCATCGCGGTATAACACAGATTTTACTCAATGTGCTGTCAAATTGGCGTGTCTACACTAAGCTTTGCGTATAGTCTGTTGTCTCGCAAGACTTGCAGTGAAATATTCTGGTGTTCTTCATGCTCTTCTTTGGTCTTTGAATAAATGAGGATGTCGTCGATGAAGACGACCACGAATGCAACGACCCACTTCCACCCGGTACGGTTATACCAACCCACATCGGATGAGAGCAAGCCGCTACAGGGGAGAATACCCAACAAGTAACAAATGAGCTGAGATATATATAAATAGAATTAAATAAATGCAACGGAACTTAAATAAATCTTATTCCATCAACTTTTAAATCCACATACCGTTCAACAAAAGATATCATAAGTGCAAAATGTTCCAAATACATAGCCGACTCCAAGTACATTTGAATCAAAACTAAAATTTCAATTGTAGCTTTACATACTATGAAAGGTAAATTACAAGTCTTCAATCACTTAGTCCAACTCTACTTCAAGTCTTGCTAGCTTCTCCGCTACAAATTTCCTGAAATGTTTAGCAAGAATGAGTCTACGCAATAGACTCAGCAAGTAACTTAAGATTCAATACATACATATTTTCTAATAATTTAACACAATAGAATTTCAGCAATTAAATCTTACATGCTTATGCCATAACAAGTTATTTCACATGAAATTGTATTAAACGACTATTCTAACACATGTAAAACTATAATGTAAACAAGATTTCTAATAACATGGTGTCATTATCACAAGTACAAATACACATTCACATACCTTCACACTTTACTCACATCATTGTAAAACTTCATAACTAAGTCATGGAAAACATATACAAGATAGGTTGCACTCCTAGCATGATTTCTAACTCACTTGGCATGCAATCATAACAATTTACTTGACATTTAGCTTGCTGATTTTATATAAAGTCTATGACATTCATATTACCCTTGCATAGGGATCACTTGTAACTATCCAACATGATACTAGACACATGTGCATCCAATCATTCAAATTCCATGAATATGAAAGCATATACTTACATTTTGGTACTAATAGTAACATCACTTTTAGCAATTTACAAGTTATACATAAACACATACACACACACATTTGTACACATCAATAAACAATTTATCAATCAACACTATTGTCATTTACACTTATACTATTTTCTCATTACACATAACCATATGATGAACCTTGGCTTTCACATACACTCACTTTGTTCTATCACACAATACTCATACACATTTGCCATTAATTCCTCTTTCACATTCACACACTTCTTGTCACTTCACTTTTGCACATAACATGTGCCACATTTACACATATCTTGCACATACCTTGTGCTATTGAACACTTGTCACTTTTCACATCACACTTATGGTTATTTCCACTTAATGCCAAGACACAGCCCAAACCACCATTAAATGTCTCATAACACACACTTGGTCACATTCGCTTACTTAATCACCGGCGCAGTGATAAGTCTTAGTCTCTGCAGAAACCGGGGAAAGCCCTTCCCACCATTACCAGTGGAACTTGTCCACCTCCAGGATTTTACAAGACCCTTTGCCAGGGTGTACACTTTATCAAGACCCTTTCCTAGGGTGTAACACTTTGAGCTTTCCCGTAGGGGCACCACTACCGTACAGCTCCAAGCATCTAAGGTGGCAGTGTCTTATGGGCATATTTGTTTATCTTGTCACATTAATCGTTTACACACAATACCACTTGTTCTCTCACGTCTCACGCACACACACTCATGCAAAATTAACACACACATAAGTCCTCATTTACTGATTTTAACTTCACTGCTGCAACTACCAAATAATCATAATACAGATATAACTATACTGAAATCTACTGAATCACATCAAGTCAAAATTTTCATGCTCACATAGTCATTTTTCTCGTTAAAAATACATAACAATACTCGCTGTCATCAGAATAATATGAGATTTTAACCATAGACAATTTTAAGGTTTATAATCGTACATACAAATTTTTAGATTTTTCTGAGTTATATTACATTTACAGAAATTAAAACATTCTGTTTCATGCTATTCATAATTCACTTTAACATGGAACATAACACGAACCTCAGATTTAACCATTCACAACCCTAATCCTAACATAATCATCATCACAGAAATTTTTCCTTGATTTATTGCACAGCACACAATTTAATGTAAATTTTACAACTTTATGCATGTCTTTCATTTCCAAAACAGAAATTTCAGTAAATCCCACAGTCATGGAAAAATTCTCAAAATTTCAGGGCATGGACTGATACATATACACATGGTATAGAAAAATCTAGGGCATTAAATTCTCAGGAATTAGGTAGACAGTAGATGAACATGCATAATCCATCTTTTTCCAACATGTATTTCAATAATCAAAAGAATTCATGCCATCCACAGAAAATACAGAAATTTCCACACACACACCACATTACCTATTTACATAGCATATAGGATTTACACTATATCCTCATAGCGAAAACATATCGAGAATAATCATCTACCAGAAAGAACAGCTCACTGTTCTATCCTGAAGAACTCGGCGGCAACCTCTGGCCGTTCAAGGGTTTTGACGGCATGATCACTGGACGCCTATGGGAGATCTTGGCGTCAATGGCATTGACGCCAAGTTCCTGTCTGTGCAACAGCACAGACCGAACTCCAAATATAAGGTGAAAATGAGGGTCCAGGACACGATTTAAAATCCACAAAATTTGCTGGGACCTAGGACACATGTATGGGATTGAGATCTATGGGTTACTTGCCTCTCAATTAAATCTACAAGATCGGAATAAGCTGATGAAGCCCTTCTCGGCCTTGCCAAAAAGGTGATCAGAAACTCCTTCGATCCTCTTCTCCTGTCGATGTAGATGGCACCTCGGGGCTGGAATCTCTTCTTGGATGTATTGGCCGTCTCCCAGATGCAGCAGCTCCTGGTTTCCTCCTCCAATCGACGGATTAGAGCTCCTTAAGTTCAGCTTTTCTGCATCTCGGGTCCAAGGGTTCACCAAATGTCAAAGCTTCCTCCTTGGTCTAGGCTGGGTATTTCATAGGTTTAGGGTCTGGGGATGCTTCTTGGGTAGCTGTACTACGCTCCATCTTCATGGATCTCTCAGAAGGTCTCCCAATCGCCAGATTAAAGCTTGGGAAGATCAAGTTTTCCTCTAGTTTTCTCACAGTTAGGGCTTTCCTGGCCAAGAGACAAAAGCAATCCCTCCAGCTGCTGAGGGGTGTTTCTATATAGATCTAGGCTTGGGGCATGCGTGGGCAGGGTCTGATGTGAGTTGAGAGCCGTTGGGAGACATCTCCCCAACCAGTGAGCTTGCTTGCCCCGGAAATTCTGGGTCTGCAACGCACAGAAAATTAGGGATATTGACGTCCACATACATGGACGGCTACATTAGGGTTGGCGTCAGTCGATATGGACGCTGACATATTATGGGCGTCCATCCATGTTGACGCCAAGACATTCTTCTGCCAGAACTTAAAATCATGCAGAACCATGCTTAATCCACACATATAGGCACATGAAACCCATGCGGTATAGTGTATACACCATTACACCAGGTAACCATCTAATATTTACTATTAATCCTATACATACATACATAGGGTACATCAAGATAATAATCATACGCACATAATATCTACACACGCATACAACATCTAAGGTATAACATGTATCTTACTTCACTTAACAAATCAATAACATTTATACCTAGACATGCCCATGCATACATAAGCACACTTAAGATAAGATGTACGTCGGTACCTACCTATGCGTACATGAGGTTTATAGAATTACAATATACACTACTAAATACACCTATCATACTTGCACTTGATATATATATATATACATGCAATGTACAAGGTACAATGTACACATTGACTACACCGTGCAAATGAACAACGCTTACAACCAAGTATACTCATGCATACCTAAGTATACCAAGGTGTTACATATGTAAAATTAAGTACACAATTATCACATGCATATGATAATCTACATACGTACATACACATATGCACTTCATATATTCGCACACAATATTCATGAAATGGGCAATATAAGGTATACTTCAATATTTAGGTAGCACCTGCATAGTATTTAAATAGATACTTTATACTCAAAATTAGCCAATTACTTATCTTCACGATAATAGTATACATCCTCGCATATACCCATGCAAAATTTATATATATAATATGTACCATTTTCATGCACGCCCTTTATGCAAGAATAAGTAAACAACATATTCATAAAATATAAGCGGGAACAGAAAATTCGGGGCCTTACAACGAACTTGTGAAGGTATGGCCGATATATGCTGTTCATGAGTTGCATAAAGGCTGTAGGAGCATGGTTAGACCAAAAGGCATAACAACGAATTCATAGTGCCCGTACTGCTCCTGAAAGCCGTCTTGAAGATATCATCATCCTTGATCCTCATTTGATGATAGCCAGATCGAAGATCGATCTTAGAGAAGTATTGAGCTCCAGATATTTGGTCGAATAGTTCATCGACCCTAGGCAGTGGGTATTGTTCTTGATGGTGAGCTGGTGAGTTGTTGATAGTCAATGCAGAGCCTCATCGATCCATCCTTCTTCTTGACGAACAGCACAGGCGCTCCCATGGGGAAGTACTTGGTCTGATGAACCCCTTTCTAATAGCTCCATCAGTTGCGTCTTCAACTCCTTTAGCTCGACATGTGACATCTGGTACGGTTGACGCGATACCGGGGCAGCTCCAGGGATCAACTCTATGGCAAAGTTGACATCACGTTCCGGGGGAATCCCTGTCAGATCTTCCGGAAACACATCGGGGTAATCCTGAACTATGTGAATGTCTTCTATTTTAGCACCCTTCTTTTCCACAACTACGGCTGCTAGGAAAGCAATACAACCTTTCCTCATCATGTTGTGGGCTTTTATGGTAGAGACTAGAGACATCCGTCTCTTATGTCTAATCCCAGAGAATGCCAATCTAGGAAAGTCACTAAAGGTAACCTTCCCTTTCTTACAGTCGACACTTGCCCCATATGCGGACAACCAGTCGACTCCCAAAATTACATCATAGCCTTCCATGGGCATACACACCAGGTCGGCTTTTAGGTTATGGTTTCGATCATTACATCGGAAGAGGGAAGTATTTGTTCAATTTCTCCTTTTCCCCTAGTGGCGTTGTGACAGAGAACTCACAACCCATGGATATAGGTTTAGCATTCACAGTATCAGCAAAATTTTAAGATATAAATGAATGAGTGGCTCCAGTATCAAATAAAACAAATGCTGATAATGAGAAAACTTGAAGGGTACCTTCTACCACGCCACCTTCCATAGCAGGTTCCTCATCATGCAGGGCTTGCAGTCGGCCCTGTTTCTTAGGCGCATTAGGACGCCTCTCATTCTCTTTCAGTAGCGGGCACTCGAGGATGCGGTGCTCGCGACTTCCGCAGCACAGACACGCGCCGACTTTCCTCCAGCACTCGTCAGCGGTGTGACTTGGCTTGTCACAATGCTTGCAGTTGCTCTTGGTTGGAGTGTTGGGTACAAAGACCTTCAGTTTCCTTTCTTGGCTGGATCCCTCCGTGATGTTGAAGGGACGCTTCTTGCCATTGTTAGGCTTAGCAGATGATTGACCCGAGGTCATTTCCTTTTTCACGAACTTTCCTTTTATACGGTCGGTGAAGTCCGTAGCATCTTCTAGTAGCTGAGCTTTCTTTACCATCTCGGCGTAGGTCTGGATGTCGAGAGGTGTCAGTTGGGTGATGTATTGTGGCTTAAGGCCGTTGAGGAAGTGCTTAGCCTTCATTCTTTCAGTAGCTACCAGGTGTGCCGCATACCTTGCCAGTCTAAAGAATTGGGCCTCGTATTCAGCCACAGTCAGGCTCCTCTGTTTCAGAGCAGCGAATTCCGCAGCCTTCCTTTATTGGACACGCTCAGAGAAGTACTTGGAGTTGAAAGCTTCTTTAAATTCAGTCCAGGTGAATTGACTGTTCTCCCTAGTTTCTTCCACTGACTCCCACCAAGCGCGAGCGTCCTTCTCCAGTTGAAAAGTGGCTAGCAGCAGCTTATCTCCTGCTGCGCATTGCATGACACGGAAAATCCTTTCATTTCTTTCAGCTAGTGTTCGGCTTCATCCGGATCGTGGATCCATTGAACCTAGGTGGGTTCAGACTTCTGAAGTTACGATGCAGATCGCCTGCACCGACACAATTACCCCCACCTTGGGTAGCTTGCATGATGGCACGAGTCAATTCTTGGATGGTTTGTTGCATGCCCCTCATTTGAGCACGTTCAACAGTCATCTTGATTGCTTAGTTCCTACAAAAGAATATTTATTGTCATGATATCGATGTGAGATTTAATTTGTGCGTGCGTGAGTTTATTTTAGCTAGTTACCCTTGGCTCTAACCACCTCTCACATAGGTAGGATAATTGACTCTAATCGAGGTAGGTTAACCTAGATCATCCTATACTTAAGAATAACCTAGGCTCTGATACCACAAAACTGTCACGCCCTGACGCGGAATATCGGAACGCGAGGCAGTTGCAAGTAAACGGGTATTAGAGCGAGGACTAGACATCAAACCATTGAACAAGAATAAATACTAAAACAAATTCATTCATTTATGATCTTTCAAGTGTCTAGTTACAACCATTAATATCAGAGCCAATCTATTGGGCCCAATTACATGGAAATAAAGCAAAGGACTAAACTAGGACTCTATCATAGTACTAGGACACTAGGGCACTCGTGACGTCGCTCCTGGTCGTTCCGTCCTCTTGAGTGTATAGTTCATCCTCGGTCTCACCTGAGAACACAACGACAAATAACGCAGGGTGAGCGATAATGCCCAGTAGGACTTAAATTCAATAGTCAAGCAGGCTTTAAATGATTAGTGTTAAAAGGGCAGAGTAACTAATGATAGAGAGAGAGAGAGTCAAGATAGCAGGATAGCATGTGAACAAAATAGCACAACATTCCAAATATAGCACGAACGTCAATTATAGCACGAATAGTAAGATGGTCATAGTACAATAGCACAAAGTATAGCAATAGCACAACGAGTATAGCATAGCACTTTTGTTGTCAACAGACAACGAGAGAATATAGCACTTTTGATTGTCATTAGATTAATCTAGATAGTATGGCACTTGAATGTAATGCCGACATCCTGATCATTTAACTCCCATGGGCAAATGGCACTTTCGGGCGCTCCCCCCAGGACCAGATCGGGCCCCATTGCGCTGGCATTGGTTATATTGTTTATCTTTAGACAATCAGTCAATGGCCAATACAGAGTACCAAGAATTAGATGTGAGAACTAGATGAATAGACGAGATAGCAGAGTGAATGTGAATAGATGAGCGAGGGAGTATAGACGAGAGCTAGTGGACATTGCACGTAACACGTCGAGCAAACAGGCGATAGTAACAATTGTACAACACGCGCACTCGGTGTTGGCAGTTAGGTGGAATTCACTACCCTTCACTGGCCATGTTATGCATAGGTCCAGAGGTCCGACGTGACTCAAGATAAGAGCGAACTTCTAATAGCCGTTTGGATCATGTTGATCCCTAAAGGGTATCATAGGTGTTAGGGTACAACCAGCTCGTCGACCATGTGGGAATCCATGGACAGAGGAGACTTACGGAGGCCTTGAACAAAGACTCACTAGTCCGACAGAAGGAATATCCGACGGAGAGTTCATCCAAGTCAAGAGAGTGTGTATATATAGAAACAAGTGCTCGACGTTCTAGAGGAGTTCTAGAACAGTGGAGCGTCAAGATAGGTGTTCCAAAACATCGCGGGAAAACGTACACATGTAGAAATTAAGCATGAGGCAATTTAATTACATAAATTACCTGATATATTATATAAATGTTCACGCCAATTAGGCCATATTTGGATGGTTTCAAAGTGTGTGCATGTGACATGAAATCATAGATGGAAATTAGTCGTGTGTATGTATTTTAAATCACATAGAAATGTTCAATGTATATTAAGTGAAATTACTACTGGTATAACTGGGATTAAAGGGTATAAGCACAATAGACAATTAGAGCATTCAAATCAGGGGTTTTCTGCAAAATCCTGTGAACGCGACGGAGCCCAGTAAGGCTCGCGACGGGTACAGGGTAGATCGCGACAGGTGTTAGATGGATCGCGACGGGTCGGTCATGACAGGTAGTCAGAAGCGACAGGGGCATGTATGGGTCGCGACGAGTCAGTCAGGCCAGGCACAGCGATCGCGACGGCGATGCCTGTCGCATTCAGGACGTGACTAGTAGACTGTCGCAACCAGACCACTGAACGCGGCCTATCGGGCCGTCACGTTTTGGTGGTCTGTGCCCGAGTCCGACAGGAAGCAGACATGTCTTGGATTGCGGTCCAAGAGTTTTCCTTCTTGACACAGAGGGATTAAAAAATATAGAACTAATTGTACAAGTGACGAAAAATCACGAAACAAGTTGCAAACGAATCCAGACATGTAATAGTATTGCCAGTAATTAGGAATTTGTAACCAGTCATGGTTTCGACATGGTTTAATCAGATCAAACATGGAGGATAGAATACTGGAAACAGTTGAGATGCAAGATTTAATTCGCAAGACATGGTGGATGGAATTTAGGGCTTTCAGGGGCTAAAGAAGCCTAACATCCGTCAGTCTTACAGTAAAAATTCATGGCATGAGGACGAGTATACGTGAAGATATGAATTTAAGAAGAGGGTTCGGGGTCATGAAGTTCACCGAACTTTGAAAATTTAGAACTAGAGATTTGCTCGATGGAAAAATATGAAACCAAAGGAATTTTTTTCCTGATAGACGAGACATCCTACAAAAATTTTTTCATGGTTTATGCTCGTGAGAATGCCTACCTTTAGTCATTTCTCTTCTCTAGGACAAGAACTTGAAGAACTCAGAAAAGAACTTGGGAGATCCCTCTTCTCCTCCTCTTGGCCTTTATTCTTGGTCCAGCAACCTCTTGGCACGAGCTAGGGCTGGCCACGAGAGGTTTAGGAGAGTATTTAAGTTTCTCCTCTTTCCCTTTCCTAGTTTAAGTCTAATTCCTATTTAATTCTGAGTTCCTATTTTCCTCTCCACGTTTAAAGTAAGAGATCTCCTAATTGGGTTGAGAGAGAGGGATTTCGTGGCCAAGCAATTGAGGTAGGTTTAGGATTCCAAATCCAACTCAAACACTTATTTAAATGCATTAAATACCCTCTTTTGATTAAGTAATATTTTAGTTACGAATTTTAGATATTTTCTATAATTCCCCTTTTTAAAACCTCTATTTTAGCCCACTACTTTCTAATGGGCCCATTTAACAAAGCCCATTACTTATGTTCATTTGATGGGTTTATTTATTTCTCTTTACTTTGATTTTCTAATTAATAGTTTTATTTATTGATTTCCAATTATCAAGATTTTAATATTATGTAATTTTTTTAAAATTTTAAATTTATCAAAAAATTGGGTTACTACAATTTCCTTCCCGTTCTGCGACATCATTCGCGGGTGAGGTAGCGAAGAGGAAGAAGAAGATAAAGGAGATGAAGAGGGAGAGGCAGCAAAAGGGGCGGGAAAGGCAATGGGTGCAAAAAGTTGATGGTTCCAGCTGAAACAGGAAAGCGTGAACCATCGCCTTCCCCCCTCTGCGCCCTTATAATGAAAGAGGGGTGCGTAAATCGAAAGCAAAAAGGGCGGTTCTTTCGAATGGTTCGTTCAAAACGCGCCTTTGCGTGTCCCCCGAGTGACATGTCGTCCTCGCGATGATGATAGTTCCCATCCCCGAGGGGAACACTAAACGGCATCGTCCCAGTGACCGTTCACACTACCGAAGTCAACATCGCATTTAATGCGAATGACAACCGAACAGACCTCCTCTCTCAAGGTACTTTGGAATTCGAGCAAGCTTGAGAGAGTGGGGGACAAGTGTGGTGGCTATTTCTAGCCCCCTAGGTTTGCAGGGCCCATTATGGCCCTGCACGACCCATCACGGTTCAGCAGGCTGGTGTGGCTTCCTGGCAAGGCGCCACGCGTCCTCGGATATCAGCCCAAGGCTTCCGAGCACGATCTCCACACCAGGACACTTCAAGATACCAAGGGCAGTCTCCGAACACCCCGTAGCTTGTTCGGTCCAGGATTCCCCTACCGAACATGTCCTGCTCGAAGCACGCCACGGTCCCTTCAGCACAAACAATGCCTCCGAACATCGAACATACACCCCAGCCACCAAGCGGGCTGCCTGTTCGGTACCTATCGACCAGGAAGGGCAGAGAAGCCCCTTCACCTCCTTGCAGCGGTTACCACGGCAGCACCGCACGCGTCCCACGATCAAAGGGGGCATTAACCGTAGGGCCCTCAACGGGCGCCTCAATGGGTAAATCCCCACTAAGGACGCCAACTGACGCTCCCTTTCCGGCGTCATCAAAAGGTGGCACATCCAACCTCTTCAGAACCTTCACCTATAAAAGGCACAGGTGACTCCCATGCAAAGGTACGTAACCCTGGCCATACACTCACCACCACGCGAGGCACACACCAGCGAACCCTTCTTCTTCAAGCCATTCTACAGTCATCTGACTTAGGCATCGGAGGGTTCCCCCCGGTTCTTCAACTGGGCCCCCCTGATCCTATTCTGGTTCTTGCAAGCTACAGTCCGTACCGGCAATCGTCTCTCTTCATCTCTTAGTGGAGGCCCGTTTGGCTCTGGCCCAAACAGGAAAACACCACCACACACACATATATACATATCATATTACGTGTAAATATAGTCAATATGTATATCAATCACATAATCATATATTAATGTACATATATATGTATTAATATAGTTAACATCCATATCAATCATATACTAATGTTTTTGTGTGTGTTAATGACTTAATGTGCATAGAATAATTTAATTATTTATTAATGTAAATATAAAAACAAAATGCATGCATATATACATATCATAGTAATGTATATATGTGCATATGTGATAAGGCGAAGGTTTGAAGGATATATCGTGAGAAGATGACAGTGTGTAGGGGTATATATCTAATTAACCATAATCATTTTTTGAAGAAAATTCTCCATTACTAGTTCCCTTGTCTGAAAAGATGGATGAGACTTGGAATCACCCAAAATTCTGACCTCCGATCCCAGCGCTTACTAAACAAAAGGAGAAATGCTTTGTGCACATACGGACGTGCAAAAATGCCACGTTGGAATCACCGGGGAGCATTCGATTGGGCCGCGTGTAAAGTGCTCACGTCAGCAGCCCAACACACATCTTTGCCTGGGCGCGTGTCTTCCGAGGCTCGCCATCATGAAAACCACCCAGCATAGTGGAAAGTACTCATGTCAGTAGCCCAGCACAGTGAGAGATATATTTAATTAATTCGAAATGTACTTTTTGCACCGGAAATCAAAATTTTCCATGGAGTCACGAAGTAGGTTTCTTCGGTGACAAATAGATTTCTTCTGATAATAATATGTGATTCTAGTGACAAATAGATTTCTTCTAGTGATAAATAAGTTGATTCTGGTGACAAATATTGATTTCATATTAAGTGATTCACATGGAGTCACGAATTAGAATGACAAATAAATAATTTCGGTGACAAATAGGTTGATTCAGTGACAAATATATTGATTCCAGTGACAAATAGATTGATTCCAGTGACAAATATGCCACTCCTGGTGACAAATAGAAAGATTCCAGTGACAAATAGAAAGATTTCACTTTACACAGACTTATAAATTGTAGTGCAAATAGAAAGATTCCAGTGACAAATAAAAAGATTCTACTTTATATAGATTTATGAATTGTAGTGACAAATAGAAAGATTCCAGTGACAAATAGAAAGATTTCACTTTACATAGACTTACGAATTGTAGTGACAAATAAAAAGATTTCAGTGACAAATACATTCATTATAGTGACAAATAGAAAGATTCCAGTGACAAATAGAATATTCACTTACATAGACTTAAGAATTGTAGTGACAAATAAAAAGATTCTAGTGACAAATACATTCCTTTCAGTGACAAATAGAAAGATTACAGTGACAAATATAAAGATTTTAATTTACATAGACTTACGAATTGTAGTGACAAATAGGTTCATTCTAGTGACAAATAGAAAGATTCTAGTGAAAATATATTCTTTCAGTGACAAATAGATAGATTCTAGTGAAAAAAAGAAAGATTCTACTTTACATAGACTTATGAATTGTAGTGACAAATAGAAAATTTTAGTGACAAATACATTCATTGTAGTGACAAATAGAAAGATTCTAGTGACAAATAGAAAGATTCACTTTACATAGACTTACGAATTGTAGTGACAAATAGAAGATTTCAGTGACAAATAAATTATTTCAGTGATAAATAGAAAGATTCCAATGACAAATAGAAAGATTCTAGTGACAAATACATTCATTTCAGTGACAAATAGAAAGATTCCAGTGACAAATATAAAGATTTCAGTTTACATAGACTTACGAATTGTAGTGACAAATAAGTTCTTCCAGTGATAAATACATTTCTTTCAGTGACAAATACAAAGATTACAGTGACAAATACAAGATTCCACTTTACAAGACTCAAAAATTTTAGTGACAAATTGGCACAAAAGGCAGGAAAAGCAAAATGGGTTTAAAAATATCTCACATAATTGCGGTTTCGTAACTGTGGCGTTTTGATGATGAACGCATCGGGAAGCGCGTAGCAGGCGGCGAGGGTGTAAGGGCGACTGACGGGGGCGAGTTACACGTGGACCAATGACCAGAGACCGATGATTCCAGCACAACGTTTTTGACCGTGCAAACGTGCACAAAATATTTCTCAAACAAAAGAGGACAATCGAAAAAGCCTTAGAACTTGTCAATCCCCACTTACCCTCTTTTCCCATCGCATGCCTCATGTTAAGACATACTCTCCCCCCTCCCTATGCCATGGCACGACCGTTCAACGTCCGAGACAGCTGGAATCCCTCGTCAAAGGCAAAGGGGGGGACAAGATCACAAGACAACGGCCAACACGCCGTGGCTCTCTCTTGGAGCGAGAGGTCCACCGGACCAACGGCCGTTGCACTGGCCGCGTGTGGTTCCTGCTGGGGATCCATCTGATCCTACTATCACCGCTGTCCAGTCGATAACAGCAGAAGGTACGCGATCATAGGACCTACTAATCAGAACATTTTATAAATGAACAGTACTTATCTCTCTAATTAGATAATTTTCGAGGTAAACTGTGGCTCAGTTGGCATCCACGACTCTTTCTTTTAAGGAGATATTATAATTTATATTATTTAAGATGAGAAACTTATCATAATAATGCTTAAAACTACATAGAGCATGATAAATTTGTGTCAAGTAGTTGACGACATCCAACTCTTCCGTGTTTTTTTCCTTTAAAATTAATAAATTTAACCTTCCTATCTTAAATGTGAAATGGAAAAAAATATGAGAATTTTTAACATAAGTTACACCCGTGTGTTTCACATGTATCTTGTGTGGGAATAATTGAAGCTTGCAGGCGAAACATTGAACCACGGAATGGGAGGCTTTCGAGGAAAATTTGGTCTAGAAATATGTCTTCCAGATGTGGACCGCCTCGGGGCTCATCCCCGATAGTTCAATCGTGACCGTCCAAGTTTATTAAGTCTGGCGCGCGACACCGCGTTCGCGGACCCAGGGACTGCGAGAGACAACGACTGACGTCCGTTTTGACGACGCTAGTACTACGAGGCGTCTCCATACTATCCAAACGCCGCCCCGCCGCCTACTCGCCGTTAATCAGACGTTACCCGGTCAGCTGGAGCCACTGCGCCGCATTGGATATTTATCCCTCCCTCTTTCTCTCCTCTCCTGTTCTACCTCTCTCTGCCTGCTCCGCCTTCGCTCTTCTCCGAGGCCACGTCGTCCACTGCCATCTTCCAAGGTGCCGAGTTCTTCCCCCATTTCTCCCGCTTCGTATTTTTCCTGAATAATTTCGTATTTTTTCTTTGAAATTGTTTTTCGATTTCCTAGTTTTGGTGTCCTCCCTCAAAAGATGGGTTCGTCAGGTTGATCCCTCTACGATTTGGTGCATGACTTTTGCTAATGGTTGACTAGTCTTTAGGGTTCTTCTCGCTGCTGTTTGATCGTTCTGAGGTTCCTTGCTCTGCATTCCCCTTATGTTCGTGGTTATGTATGGTTGAGCTTTTTTTTGCTGCTTCCAATGGGTATTGTGTCCTGATGTTTGCGTGCCCTGGGACGTTTCTGTGGGGGGTCGGTGGGTGGGGGAACGGGAGAAGGTTAGGGTCTTCACTGGAAATTGTAATCCGTGTCAATTTCTGTTTGTGCGCTTTGGACTCCCTTTATTGACACACTTTCTGGTTTCTCATTTTGTTTTTCTTTTTCTCTTGAACAGAAATTTGAAGGTTCATTCTTGATCCGTTGGAAGGTCGGGTCTTTGTAGATTCCTGCCTGAGTGATTCTTCGAGGCATTTGATAAAAGAGGGGCTTTTACCTGGTAATCTCTTTTGTCTTCGTGGAGAGGGTGGAGTTTTCGGAATGAGTGATCACATTGTCTTGCGTGAGGACAAACTTCTGAAGCCTACGCCTCTTGAGTCGATGCCCCTCCTCGAGGCCCCAGAGTCTTCCATGGAAATAGGTGCTGTTCATGACTCTGCAGCCTCGGGGATTCTTCCATCAATTGGTCATTCTGTTAGTGATGAAAGGAATGTGGAAATAGCCATTCATGAGGACGAAGAGCCGCTTATCCAGTCTGTTGAATGTCGCATTTGCCAGGAGGAGGATGACATCAAGCATTTGGACACTCCCTGTGCCTGCAGTGGAAGCCTGAAGGTATCTATAAAAGTTTGTTATCATCCTGCTTTCTCTGTAAGTGTTTGGTAATTAGAGAAAACGTGTTAGGTTCAACTTTTATCACAAGTTGAGACATTGAAGCTGCTGAGCATGTAGATATGCGCATGTATCTTGCATGTGTCTGCATGCATGCCTTAATCTTATTTTAGATGAAACCTTGGTTAAGGACAAGTTCTTTAATTTTGAAGTTTGCTGTTACATTCATGTAAAGTTCAATGGTAAAAATAACCACTGAATGTTTGAGTTCTTTTAATTCCAAAACAGAATAATTGTAGATTCCCTGAGTTGTTATGTGAAATATGAGATCTTCATTCCAAAGTTATTCTTCTTATTTTATTTTGCATTATTTACTTTCTATGCTAATTCTATAGTTTAAATCTGTTTCTGCATCCAGTATGCTCATAAAGCATGTCTACAGCGGTGGGTGAATGAGAAAGGAGATCTTACTTGTGAGATTTGCCATGAGGTTAGCCACATCGTCTCTTGGTCCTCATGATATTCTCAATTCAATCCTTTGTTTTTTTTTAATAACTCAAAGGAGTGCTTGTTCTGCAATTCATGGCTGCTATTGAAAACTGTCTAAGCACAGAAGTCATTACCTGTATTGAAGAAAGATTTACGCTAACATATGTGGCAGAGACTGAGGCTTTTCTGTGTGAGATGCCAGAAGCAGATATTTTTTGGAGGCTAAGTGAAGCTTATGATATGTGTATAAGCTGTTAGCAGATAAGAAAATGTAGGAGATTTTGTTTTTTCTATTTTGCCTGAGGGATGCTGCTGTAGTTTCTTCAGTGTTTAATTACACATTTTTAACTAGGTGTTTGTTTTCTAACTTTCGTTCTGAAAGAATTACCAAATAATGTCATATTTGTGGCAAAAATGTTAACATCATGTCACATAATGCTCTTATTTGATCCAAATTCTGACTGTACGTTTTTTATGGCTGCAGCCATATAAACCTGGGTACATTGCACCTCCCCCAGTTATTCCAGATGAAACTGCTATTGATATTGATATCAGGCAAGAGCAGGCTCCTCCACTTGCACATAATCTTTTTTTCCCTTTGTCATGAATTAGCCATATGGGCTGGGCTACCAATGGGTTACTAATCACGGATGTTGTCTTTATCATTTTCTTCTTTGCTGATCCAGTGGTGGTTGGACTATTTCTGGTAATCCTTTTAATTTGCATGATCCACGGGTTTTGGCAATGGCCGCGGCACATCACCACTTCCTTGAAGCTGATTATGATGAATATGCTGCTACCAATGCCAGCGGGGCTGCATTCTGCCGCTCTGCTGCACTAATTGTAAGCTCCTTTGTCATTTTATTATGTTTTAGTGTTTTTATATATTTATTATAAATTATAGCTTCTTCAGGCATTACCATGGAACTACTTTCTAGGGATACAGATGAATTTTACCAGTATGGCATTGGAACAGTTTGAGTTTCCTAATGATAACATCTCAGAGCCGATTTTTCTTCTTTAGGATGTTTCTCATTTTCAGTTTCTCTCCCAATGAACTTGCAGTTAATGGCTCTCCTTTTACTGAGGTATGCCTTGACCATCACCAATGGTGAAGGAGAAGATGACCCATCAACATTTTTCTCAGTAAGTGAGATAGAAAGTCTTCTGCTATCTTGGCTTGACCTTTTTTTTGTACTATGTATTTGCTTTCTTCCTAATAACTATTTTACACAGTTATTCTTGCTTCGGGCTGCTGGGTTTCTATTACCATGTTATATAATGGCATGGGCAATCAGTATTCTACAACGTCGAAGGCAAAGACAGGTTAAAAATCTCTACCATGCTTAAATAGAATGCATTAAACATTTTATACTTCTTTGCTATGAAAGGAGACACCTCTATCTTTTTTGTTGTTGTAAGTCTTATCAAGATTTTATTGAAATTTTTTGTTAGTTCTTCATTTCTCTCTTGTTTATTTCTTTTCAAGGAGAATGAAGAACAAGTTCAATACTTTTGTCTCCTAGCTATTTATTTGCTAGCATTCAGGATTCAAGCTAAACGTTTACAAGGATTTCAGGCTGTCAATAAAACTTAAATCCTTTGGAAATTTGAAAAATTGGTATATGAATTAAGACATTGTAAAAAGTATTCCAACTGTTGGTCGTATCGCCGTACCGTGCCAACCCAGGTCTTTTGAGCCGATACGGTGAGGCATGTACTACGCGAGTTGCCCCCTGCCACACGGCTCCCTCTCCCTTCTCCCCGTCTGCGCTGCCCTCTCCCCTTCCCTTGCGCACCCACCCCCCCTCCGCGCACCCCCTTCTCACCTCCGGTCGCCCCCCCCCCCTTGTCTTGCCCCCCCCCCCCCCCCCCTGGTTGCCACCCCCCTGTAGTAGTCACCCCGCCGCCACGTAGTCCTCCCCACAGCACTCCTTCAGTCGCTCCCCTCCCCTTCGGTCGCCACCCTCCCCTTCCTGCTTCTCCCCTCCCCATTGCCCTTGCCTCGTACTCTTCCCCCAGCACTGCAACCTACCCCTCCGCTGCAAACCACTCCCCACCCCGTGCCAACTGGGCCTTGGCATGGGCCGACTCGGCTGTGCCGCCACAGATTGCGATGGCATAGCCAACCATGATTCCAACAGGATCAATTCCACAGTGGTAATAGGAATTAAGGAAATGGTCATGTGGATAGAATTAGCATAGTTCTTGTTTTGTCTAGTTGCCTTTTGATTTAGGGAAAATTACATATATATACCCTTGGAATATATCGTATTCGAGGTTATACCCTCGAAATCTTCATATTAGATTCCATACACTTAAAATCGAAAAAAGTCATCATGGATACCTATGTCGTTCAATCCATTTATTTAACTCAAACATATTTCAGTTGAGAGGGTAAAATGACTAACTTGCCCTGTATATCTCTTAAAAAATTATTTTTTTACTCTCTCATCCGTTCCTCTCTTTCTGGCCCCTACAACAGCTCTCCATTGCTCTCTCTCTCTCTCTCTCTTTTACACCCACCCATCAACCCACCTGAACCGGAGGGGAGACCCTCTCTGACGCCCCAAGCCCCTCTCCTGCCAACCCCTCCCACCTCTCTCTCTCTCTCTCACAACCGCTCTTCTTCCTCCCACTCATGTCGACACCCAGCCTGAGACTCCCATCCGGCACCTCAAAGCCCCTACTTGCCCCTCCCACCCCTCCTCTCTCTCTCTCTCTCTTATGTGCCCACCCATCAAAACTAGAGGGGGTTTGCCCTTTCCTCTCTCTCTCTCTCACACACACACACGGAACTAGAGGGGGAGACCACCTCCAGTCCCCAAGGCCCTTGGTAGCCTCACTCTCTCTCACACACACACGGAACTAGAGGGGGAGACCACCTCCGTGCCCCAAGGCCCTTGGTAGCCTCACTCTCTCTCTCTCTCAACCGGAGGAGGAGACCCCCCCTCTCACGCCCCTAGCCCCCCGCCATCCCCTCTGAACCCCCTTGCTCTCTCTCTCTCTCTCTACATTCTCTCTCCCCTCCTCTCTCATCTGAACTGGAGGGTAGACCCCTCTGGTTCCCTCACCCCGCCATCCCTTCTATCCCTCTCTCTCTCTCTATATCTCTCTCTCGCTCTCTCTCTTACACACACCCCGGAACCGGAGGGGGGGAACCCCTCCGGCACCCCCAAGCTTCTCGCTAGGCCCTCCCACACCACTCTCTCTCTTTTCATTCTATCATTTCTCTCTCTAACTATCTCTCCCTCACTTTTTAACAGGGATATTTTGGTAAATTGACTTCTTTTTTTACCAATTATGTTACATGATAGTGGAATATTCATCATATTCTAACAACTAACCACAGGGACATAAATGATGACTTTTTTCGATTTTAGGTGTATGGAATCTAATATGAAGATTTTGGAGGTATAACCTCGAATACGATGTATTCCAGGGGTATATATGTATTTTTCCTCTTGATTTATTACAATCATCTTTTCATTTTTGAGGATTGTTAGAATCTAGATGTTAGGTAATGAAGCAAAGTTGTATGGAACACTAGAACATGAACCATAACATTTTTTGGATGAAGGGATCGTTTTCTGAATTTCTATTCACAAAAGAAACATTTGCAGTATCATTTCCCAGATGAAACCATGAAAATGGTCAGTGGGCCTTGTACCTGGGTTTGCCTCCCAGTGACCAGTGCAAAAAAATCGACATGTTTCCTAATCTCTGTTATGTTAATCCATTAGCAGTATGTTTCTTTTGTGAAGACTCCTTCTGTCATCAGGAGCTAGATCCTTGGCTTACTCCATGGTGACAAGGAGTTTTTCATTGGTTTCCTTCATGTTGATCCAGGTAGCAGAATAGATTTTTCTTACCGTGTAGAGAAAAATATTTTCCATCTAATAGTTGATTGAAGTTGGAGAGATTTTAATGAGTTCTGGTGTTCTAATTGCAATAGAATAGTTCCACCAGCAGCTATAGATGAACTGCCTTACCATGTTGATGTTTTTCCAAGATATCTCAGGAATCCAGTTTTATGTGCATGCTACTTCTTGCAATCTTTGTTAACTGCTAGAGGAGATGAATCTATGCAAACAATGTTAGAGTTTCAGAAATCTTGCAGACACTCGAGTGTATCAATTTGACATACTTGCTATGAATAGGTACTGAATATTATAGATCTTAATTCTGAAGCTATTAAAGTGATGTTTACAATGGATTCTGACAGCTTCCTGAAATTTGCCTGGCATTCCTATGTCCTGTCTTGTAATTGAAATAATTAAGACATTTTAAAAAATTGAAATAATTTATAAGGCGTGTAAAAGAAAATGGAAGGTCTATCTTGACTTTTGGAATTTCAAAACTATGGAAATGAGATAATAGTATAAACATGCTGAGAGCATGGAAGGCAGGATCGGGATCGGGATCGACCAGGCTCGATCCGATCCTGGATCGGATCGGATCGCAGGATCCGACGGATCCAAGGGAAGTCTGGCCGTTCCTCGATCGGCCAGTCTATAAAATGGTTTTTTTGTGGAAAAAATTCAGGAAAGTTCAGGAAAAAACAGAAAAATTGAGAAAAAATCTGATAAATTGAAAGAACTAATATTTGCATCAACAATCAATTATATATGCATTCATACTACATGAAACATGAAATTTAAGACATTGTGAATCAATACTACTAGAATAACACAAGAAAACAAAAAATGTTAAATGTAACTTACATTTGATAGAAGACTAATAATCTTTCCGTCTCCACTTCTAGACATAGATGAGTCACCATCATTTGGGTTTTGATAGTTATAACAAAGAGGGAATTTGCTAAATCATGCATACCCATTTGAATCCCTCTTGGTGTAAATTGTTGACTTGAGCTTTCTCTAGATTATGATGGAGCTGGACATCATATGCCAAGCGGTTTGTATGTACTTGTTGCTTCACTATGCTCTTGTTCTTGTGAAGGCCAAGGTCCCATCCTCCTTGTACTCCAAGAGGTGAGCTACTAATATCTAGTACGGTAAAATGGGAGGCTGAAATGTAGGTATATGAGTAGAACCCTGAACTATAGTTTGGCTCCTAAGGTGGCCACATAGCTGCTGCATGATGTGTGTCCTTCAATCCCCCTTGTCCATGCCCTTGTTCTTCTCCTCCGCCTCCTTGATGTTCTGTTTCTAGTACAAACTTTTAGTAAGTCCTAGACCTGTGGCCCCAGTATATCCTGCATCTCCCTGGCCAGCTCCTGTGGCCCCAGTGGCAGCCCCATCATCATCATCATCATCATCATCATCATTTGGATCTTGTGTTGTGTCATCACTACGAATTGGTTGCTGCACTTTCCTTTTTTTGCCTAGTATATGTTCTTTTTTCTAGCTCTATGGCTTTTGAACTCCTCTCTTTTTGTGTTGCAGCTCTTCTTAATGCAGGCTGAGTGGGAGGCACTCTAGATGTCTCTGGCAAAATAGCTGGTGTCGTGTGGTTGAGGGAATAGAGGTGGGTCCTCACTTACCCTAAGCTCTGGATCTCGAGCCTCTACTTTATCCAATTTTCCTTCCGCCCATGAGCAATCGCGAGGGTCAAATTCTGGAACATCCCTTTCTTATCTTATTTCCACCCATGCATTTAGTGGGTGTTCTTCATCAAGCAACTCATCAACATCAATGGGAGGTGATAATGCTTCCCTCTGCAAAACGTTGCTCCCAATGACTACCTGCAAAAGTCATTAGCCTTGCCTCGCTCCTCTTTTGTCTTTCTCTAATGCATTTGACTTTCAACCGCATATTGTAGTGGCAATAGACCAGCTTCTCTAGCCTAGTTGCACTCAACCTGTTCTTCACTTTTGTGTGAATAAGTGAGAAAGTGTTCCAATTTCTCTCACACTGGCTAGATGAAGTGGTCTGACTGAGTACTCTAATAGCAATTCTTGCAAGTGGATTTCTTTAACCAGTCTTATAATCTAACATAACCCACCACTCACCTACATAAAAAAAAATACAATGAATTAGCACATAATGGTTGTGAATTGTCACTTTGTCATGAAGTAAAAATGAGCTTAAGCCTCAAGGTTCTCACCAGGACTCATTCTGTTCACTGCTTTTCTAAGATCA
The DNA here is from genome assembly GCA_014218235.1 of Colocasia esculenta. Classification (NCBI taxonomy): domain Eukaryota; kingdom Viridiplantae; phylum Streptophyta; class Magnoliopsida; order Alismatales; family Araceae; genus Colocasia; species Colocasia esculenta. Next base: position 31,391,418 of record CM024758.1, read on the forward strand.
TAATCTCTGTAAATGTCCAACTTTAGTTTAAATCTGTCCATCTAAAGTATACAAAGTTGGTAAGTGTAATTTGTAAAATAATTTATAAAGTGTAATTTGTAAAGTATATTAAATCTGTCCATTTAAGTTGGTTGTACCTCCATCATAACATCTATTCTTTCGTCAGTGCTCCTAGATAATCTTGAGATGACATTGATTGTCCTCTGGAGCACCTCACCATCGTTGTGAGGGGAATCACTATATTGATGCCTGGGGTTAAAGAAGTACCCTATATGTACAAAACAAGTCCAATAAGTTAGAAATTCAATATGCACAATAAGAAATATGCACAATAATACATTTACCTGCTGCATGTAAATCATGGTGGAGGGTGAACTCCCATCTTGCATCAATGATTCTCCACCATTTTTGAAATGCCATGGGATGCTTCTCTCAACCTTTCCTTGGCTTTATCCATAGCCTCATATAAGTAACCCATGTCATTCTTGTCCTCTCCATCAACCATCTTCAAGACTTGTACAGGAGGCTCTATTAGCTTCAAAATATAGGATTCTATCCCAAAAACGATGGTCACTGACCAAGCAAGAAATCTTATGTGCGACATCTCTGGATTCCTCTCTCAATGTACCCACATGTGCCAAGTACTCGGAACTGTGTATAAGAGTGTCCAACTCATGTCTAAACTTATGCAAACTCTCCAATGGAATAAATTGGGAGGCAAATCTAGTTGGGCCAGGACGAATTATGTTATGTCCATCTGTGCACTCTCTCATCATATGTAGGATTTTGTTGTGTCCATAATAAAAGTAGTAATTATTTGCGCCTTGGACACCAAGTCATGCACATGTTTATCTTTGCCAATGTCCTCCATCATCAAGTCTAAGGAGTGTGCGGCACAAGGGACCCAATAGAGATGATGTCGTTTTGCCATCAACTTTCTTCCAGCTGCCTTGTAACTAGCTTCATTATCAGTGACAACTTGGACTATATTTTCTCCCCAATTTCTTCAACCTTCTCATCCATGAGCCTAAACAAGTGATCTGCATTCTTATTTGTCCACTTGCATCTGCAGATTTCATGAAGATTGTACCCTCACTGCAATATACAAGAAAGTTAATCATAGACCTTCTTGTTGTTCCTGTCTATCCATCACACATAAGAGTATAACCCCTGCCAACCATATACCTTTGAAGGATGCTACCCACTCCTTTATCTCAGCCAATTCCTCATCAAGAAGTTTGCCATAAATTTCCTTTGGTGTTGGAGCTTTCAAACTTGGGCCTGCCTCACCAATGGAATGATAATGGAATCTATCATTGTCTGGAAGTATGGACTAGATGCGTATGGGCTGGGACCCCTGCATGCAAAAACTATTTTACAATATTTTTTACTGCATGTTGGCGGAAGCAGTGTGGCTTTTACCCCTTTCAATGCATGTTTTATGCTAGGCTGTTTTGATGAAGGTTTTCTATGCATAATGTGTCAATGACACCAGTTGGTCCCGTTCCTCTCATTGAACCACCTCTCTGACTACGGGTGGCCGGTGGCCTTGTTACACTAGCCCCTGATGATGATCTTCTCGGGTACTATGGTACCTCCGCATCTCACTTTCCAGCATGGCAGCACGCCGACTCTGCCGCAGTCCTTCTCGCCATTCTCTCTCATTAGGTGAGAGATCCTCATAATCTGTATCATCTGACTCATCAACATCAACAGCAACTTGTCTTCCTTTTATTACAGCCTTACTTTTTCCCTTCCCAGAAAGCTCTTCATGCAATTCTGCTTGTTGTTGAAATGTATGCCTCTTTGTTGTTGTCTTCCAGCCATGTACTCTTCATCTCATTCACCAACTCTCGTGGACATTGCTTGCATTTTACTACATTTGTTCCAATACCTGGAATATGTTGTTTTAGGCGGTATACGCCTCCATTCATTTCCTTCCCACAGTGGTTACACCACATTTTCTTAGAGGCAGCATCAATAAGAACACCATGGTTCCATCCAATGTCTACTTGTGGGCTTGGTGACTGCTCTTCCTCGTGGCCCTGATCAGCCATAATTGCTAATCCTATAACAATACAAACACATTCATGTGTAAGTATAAAATTATAAACATAATTACATCTAATAATAACAAATTTATAACTAATTCCCCTCATTAATCACTAACATGATCCTACAAAGGAATAATTAGGTCAATTAAGTGATTGGAACACTTAATTGATCTCTAATTGTGCTAATAGAACAACAGTCCCAATTTTCAAACCCTAATTAAGGTGAAATTTAGGGTAAGTGTTTAATTTCCCGAAATTAAACACTTACATTATTAACAAAGGCATAATTAAGTCAATTAAGTGATTGAAACACTTAATTGATGTCCAATTGTGCTAATCGAACAAAAGCCCCAATTTTCAAACCCTAATTAGGGTGAAATTTAGGGATTTTATCTAAATTCCCGAAATTAAACACTTACATTATCATACAAAGGAATAATAAGTCAATTAAGTGATTGGAACACCTAATTGATGTCCAATTATGCTAATAGAACAAAAGCTCCAATTTTCAAATCCTAATTAGGGTGAAATTTGGGGATTTTTATTTAATTGACAAACTCTAGGAGAAGAAGAAGAAGATATAACAAGATCAAACATGTATGCATGTTTTTTCATTTTTTTCAAAATTTAACTAAATTACGAAATTAAAAAAATATATATACCTTAAGAAAAAAACTTCTCCCTTGCTTGAGTAAGATCTCTTGAGATCTACTCAAGAAGATCTCTCTTGGGCTTTGCCTTGGATGTGCTCCTCTCTAACCTCTTTCCACTTCAAAGGGAACAAAGTGGAGAAGAAAAGGAGGACAAGAGGAGGAGGACAAGAGGAAGAAGAAGAAGAAGAAGAAGAAGAAGAAGAGGAGGAGGAGGAGGAGGAGGCCGGCGGGGGAGGAGGCTGGCGGCGGTGGAGGAGGCTGGCGGCGCTGGAGGAGGCGGCGGCGGTGAGGAGCAGGCTGGCGGGGAGCACCCTTGCGTGCTTCCCTGGATGAGAGAAAACATGCAAAAGAGGGGGGGCTCGGGTGGGATCGCAGGGCTTAAGGGGGATCCGCCTGGGATCGACCCTATCGGGTCGGATCGAACATGGATCCAGCGATTTAGCCCGATAAGGGGTCGATCCGGTGGGCAAAGTCCAAATTTGAACTTAAACCCGCCGGATCGACAGAATCGCGAATGGATCGATCGATCCATGCGCGACTTGCGTGATCCAACTCGGATCCAGGCGAGTTGGGTCGATCCACCTCCAAAGAGGGATTTGGGGGGACTTCCGCCCGGAATCAAATCCCTGGGCGTCGATCCGATCCAGGATCGATCGATTCCTGGTCGATCTGGGCGATTCTGCCTTCCATGGCTGAGAGGCATTCAATGACCGTTTGGAATTCCAAAAACTGTGTATTAAGAAGTACCTTCCAAATGGTACTGATTTCAAAGTCTAAACCTGTGTATAACAAAATGACAATGATATTGAGGAAAAGGGTGTCCGTGGACAAAGATGGTCTAGTTTAGTATTTCACTGGGGTTTTCTCCAATGCCAGAGAAAGGGTGCACAGGCCTTAAGTTCTACAATAAAAAGATAAGGAATTTTGAGTGTCATTTTCAGCACCCAAAATGGGCTGTTAACTAAAGGCCAAAAATGATATTTCCTCTCATGGGTTAGTCTAACCCATGGGACTTAAAACCTATAGGTTCAAACTGATTCATGTTTCAAATGTTGCCTAATATCTTGGAATTCTAGGACATAGATTTAATTTTCCCAAACCAAGGACTTGGTTTTATTCTGTTTTCGTCAAAACATTAACAATGTGTCAATGGCCATGTGTGCTCTGATATTCTTTTTCCTTCTATGTTCTTGTTAAGGAACTATGGGGACACAGGGTTAATTTAACTAGGTTGGTCTATTCAGAAGCTTCCCGAATATTGATTGATGGGAAGAGCATGTGGAAGCACTTGTAGCATAAGATGCTTGACAAAAATAAGAATTCAGTCAATCTAGTGAAGGCCAGCACATGGAGGCCCTTAACAATTCACAGATTGGCTGGTTTGGCCTGCATGCTTAGAGCAATTTCATTGACACCCGACCAAGTCTTTTCTTGCATCCATGGTGCTTGGTCGTTAGTTATGTATTGCTGTATAGATAAGTTTTCTTCTGAAAGAAGTCCTGTATAAATAAATGTGCAAAACAGAAAAAAAAAATTTAAAATTAAGAAATGTACAATACATTAGAAGCCTTTATACAGTACATGTGATGCAGTGGCAGAGCTGGGCCTTTCGGTGTGCAGGGGCCCATCGGGTTATTTGGGCTGGCGGTGGACTTTGGGACAGAGTTACACATGTTTTCTTTGGGCTCAGTTAGCATGTACTTAAGACTGTTGGGTGCCTTCTATTTTTTCTATGTATTTCTGTTTCAAATTTTCCTTTTAACTAGCATCTGTGGCCCATGGGCCTGGTAGTGTTTGGGTCCAAAAGGTCAAGTGGCTAAGGTGTTGCTCCACCCTTATAACTGAGGACGTATCGTCTAGGGTCGGCTGGTCGGCGGGTCGCCTCCAATAAATGCAATGGACTGTTGGGGGGGAGGGAAGAAAGAAAAGCCGAAGATGTGAGATACGCTGCCAGCCACCTCCCCCTCTCATCTCTTTTTATATTGTTCTGGTTCTTCATGAGGGAGAGCCCCATCAGGCCTGGCCAAGGGGTGTGATGCCCCCTGGCGGCTGCCACCTAGCTCTGTCACCGGTCCGCTGCTTCTCTGCTTCTGCCATGCACCATGCCTTCTCCCTCTGCCCTGTGCTGCTCTGATGCTTTCCCATGAGGGGAAGCTCAGCCAGATTGCACCACTGACTGCCATCAGGCTGTCTGAATCTGTCACCGACTACCTATCCTCCCTCCCTTGGTGTTGCTGCTGCAAGGACCTCCCTACAATGGGGAGGCTGGCTCCCTGCTGCTCCACTTATAACCCCACTCCCGCCGCTGGGCTCTTTCCTGGCTCACCTTGCTGTCGCCTGTCCTCCACTGCCTGGCCACCTGGAGCGCCACTGTCTCCTGCATGTGCAAGACACATGCCACTGGGCGGCCCTGCTGCTCCACACCCCGGGCGCCACGCATCCTACTCAGCCAGTGCCCTGGTTGTTCTGTAACACCCACAGTGGCTGAGGGCCAGATGTTCAACATATTACCGTAGCCACCTCCACCTCATCTTCTCCCTCCACAGTTGCACTGCTGGCCATCCCGCTTCGTCATGAGGAGTCTTAGCGCTGCCATCTGCAGCCGGCGAAGTCACCGGTGCCCCTACTGGGTCTGTCTGGGGCATCCTCCAGTCCAGATCTGCACCAGCCAGCCGTGTGGCTGTTGCATCACAGCCATTCTGTGCGCTGACCTGCTGCTGGCCGACCCAGCCAGCCAGCAGCACAACTGAGCCAGCACCACCCAGCTCCAGCAAACTGGTATGTGGCAGCCACCCATGTGTTGACTAGTAGACTGCAGAACAGATGTTCAACAAAATGCTCACAGACTCAAGTGGCATTTTGGCTCAATTTGTCAGCTACTTTCCAGGTATTCAGTGATTTGCCGAGCGCCAGCACACTGGTATGTGGCAGCCACCCAAGTGGCATCTAGGCTGTATGGCAGGTGCTTGATGGATTCTCCCACATGAACATCACTTGTGGTTACCTGCCCAACTGGTGGGAATGACACCATAATCCATAATTTGCACTTACGATCCATTCTCTTTCATCCCTCTAGTATTTGATTTTCTCCAATTGCCACATATTCAATATATCTTTTTAGTCCCTACCACACACATAAATGCATGGTGAGTATTAACTTGGGGTTCACATGAGCTCTAACTTCATGGACTTCACTGAGGCCAAGGAGTGTCCTCTGTTTGGTAGAGATTTGGCCTTCCCACATATCAGATTACTAGCGGCAGGTCTGTCTACTCTTAATACCCTAAAAAAAGCTCTCCATTTTAAACCCCCAAGTATAATTCTAAATTTTCAAAGAAGGGATGCAGTATTTATGTAGTTCGAGGCTAGAGACAATTGAGGAGACTAAGGGGAGACCTTATTCTAAAATGCCTAGGCAAAGATCTTGGTATTTGAGGTGACATTTATGTAAAAGATATAACAATTAAGATATACATATATATGGTATAAAATATATATATATATAAAAAGGAAAAAAAATTGATTCAAATATGTCAAATTAGTGGAATTATGTCTGTATGATGACTAGGTCAAAAACTATCTGTGTGATAGTATGGGTTTTCCTGTCTGGGACAGGGTTCATTTTAAGTGCATTCGCATCTCACTGTGATAGACAACAAAGAGAGTGATGGAGGGGAGTCTGAGCACCCTTATTTTATATGTGCAATGTGTCAGAGTTGTGCGCACACATTGCCATTGCCAGCATAGAATGGTTGCTAAGCTTATTGATATTAAGACCGAGAAAGACTTGTAGCAAGTGCAGTAAGTCGGGACATGGCAACCTGCATGGCACCATGTTGGGTGCCATGCGGGTTGGGGACAGCAATGCGCGACGGCGGGGGGGGGGGGGGATCAAAGTCACCATTTTGGTGACCTAAAATAACTATTTTGGAGATCAAAATCACTATTTTGGAGCCCAAGTTACTATTAAAAGCTCAGTCAATATTTTTAAACCCTAAGAGTAATATTTCTAAGCTCAAGGTTTGTATTTTGGATTCCAAGTTACTATTAAAAGCCCAATCACCCAAGGGTAATATTTCTGAGCCCATGGTTTGTATTTCTGAGCCCAGTCACTGCCGCCGCCAAAAAAGTAGCCCACAAAGTCGTCTCTTATGGAGGGAAACACGGAACCAAGGTAGTTAAGAAGCCATTAACGACTAGAGTAGTCAATCCACAGTCAAGATCCAAACGGAACCTTCGGAAAATAGGGTCTCGCTCTCACAAGCCGGCAGTGACGCATGTCATGGGCTAGATTCCCTACCTCTCAAATCGGCGTCAACTATGAGCAAATACAAGAAAAGCAAGTAAATAGTAGAGTGTAGAGCACATACGTCCACACTATTGCGTGGGGAAGAACCCAGCCATGTCATGAATCCCGAGTACAAAATAAATAATTTAACAATTACAACCCAAAATTATGCCCACTCCACGTAGGGAGGTAAAAGGCTACAAAGTATGATCTCGGGATTTCGTTGACTGGCAGGCGAGGCACTAAAGGGTTGTTTCTATGCGCAGGCACTGGCGTAGGTAGGGCGCTGGGGTGTTCACTGCGTTGGCGCAAGCGCAGGTGGGCGCGGTCACGAGTGCACGTGTGCGAAAGGGAGGTCACGGCTGACGCAGGCCTGGCGCTGGTGCTGCCTGCGACTATGTAGCGAATAGGGGCTTCTACTAGAGGGAGAACAAAACCGAAGGAAGAAGGGAGGGCGATGGCTCCGCCTTCTCGACTGGGCTTCACGCTAGACCCTTCTCGAGTTTCTTTCCGTCACAGAAGGAGAGTAGTGGCTCAAAATTTTAACTCAATAATAATCCATTCTATTCCTCAAGATATGGTATTATAAATATTTATAGAGATTTGGGCTAATCCCAATCACAATAAAACACTTAAATCCCGATCTCAACAAAACGCCTCATAATAATCCTATTAGAACTAAAATAAAGATAAAATTCGAAACATAAAATAAATAAAAATAGAAAAGATATTAAATGGGCCCTAATTGGGCCAATTAACTAGTCTATGGACTCGTGGATGTGAACTCTCCACCATGGGCTCATCGCCCAACTAGATCGAAGCCGCTATAACATGCTGTGCTCCCCGACAACGGTAAACCAGCTCCGAGTTAAAGCGGACCCAGGTTTTAGTGTCCTCACCAATCCTCTCCGGCTGGGAAGAACTCGACCCCTCGAGTAAGGGTCGACATCACTCTGGTACCGCTCCAACAAGTCGGGATCTATCCTCTGAAACTCTGCTCGTGCAATCCATGTATCTTCCGTCGTGAGGCATCCTCTCCAATGCACTAGGTAGCGGTGTACTCCATCTCTAGAAGTGATAACCTGCTCATCCAGTATATGCTCAATCTGCTTACACCGAACAGGTATTGGGGCTGAAGGTGGACACTCATGGGTGGGATCACTCAAGAGAGGGGGTGGAGGCTCAAACGGATCACTAGGTATCACTGCCGGATCCCTATAAGCTACCAGATCAGACACATTGAATGTGGAACTAATACCATAGGTGTTTGGTAGATCCAAAGCATACGCATTGAACCCAACTCGCTTCACCACCTTGAATGGACCAGCTCCGCGGGATGCAACTTCTTAACGGCCCTCAAAGGGAACCGCTCAGATCTAACCCTGATCATGACGTAATCACCCTCATGAAACTCATGTGGTTTGGGTGAATGGATAATGTGAGGAAAGCATTCATCTATGCACAGTATGTTCTGTTATTCATAAATTCTCTGTGTAGTAAAGATGGTCAGAACAAGAAGAATTTTAGCATTAGGTTTGATGTCTGACCCCTTTCTTTCTTTTGTTTTTTTTTCTCTCTTTGAACTAAAATCCTTAGGGCTGGGGAAAAATTTCCGGTTTGAGTATTTTAGCATGCATGATTAGATAACCTCATGTTTATCCTCCCACAATGACCGAATCTTTTGACCATTTGTCAACCTGAATTAAGCAGAGCTGGGAACAAATTCTGCATGTGATATGATCACTTTCGACTCTGAGGTTGCAATATTGTGGAAGGTGGAAGATCGCCATCTTGCACCTTTATTATTTTTTCAATGGTTCCTTCTCAGTAGAGCAAATCTTTCAGGTGATCAACCAAGCGTCCAAAGAGATACAGAAAGGATTTATTTCATTGCCACAAATAGGAACGTTCGTGCGCCTTTTGTACTCCATGCTAACACCAAAATTATGTAATGAAGTGTTTCAGAATCTGAGGAAACATTTATAATAGACGTTTGTCAAAGTGTTCCTTTTAGGCTTCAACTCATCTCTTGGCAATATTCTAAAGTCTTGCAAATTAGCAAATCTTGAACGTTTGCCTGTTTTGACTTCTGCAATCACATACTGGATTGAAGGATGCAATTGAGTTCGACAATGAGGTTTGGATTGTTTCATGCAAAGCAGGAAGCAGCTGAGCTAGCAGCAGCTGAAGTAGCATTCATACTGCAGTCGGGCCAAGCGCGGGGCGTGCAGTTCACCATCGAGCCAGAGTCACCTGCAACTCCTCAGCAAGAGCCACACCAATGATGACATTTACCAATGTTAGGTTTCATTTTTCTGTACTTGGAAGAAGAGTGGGCCTTTGTTTATATATATATTTTTTCTTCTTTGGGGGTTTGGGTGGTGGGGGAGAGGGTGCAGCCCTGGGTCTGGAGGATGGATTATTTATATAAAAATATTAACGCATGATGTACGATGCTTTCCTCCAACATGTTGGTGGCTTGTATGCTTCAAGAGGATGACGACATTCTTTTTTTGCGCATGTACATATCAGACGCGATTCGAATTCTTTTGCCTTACGTAGAAATCTCGAAAAGATGCTCCCGTCGAATTGGCAATCGAAGAATAAACTTGACGCTTTCTAGCTTAGAGAATTCTGATGTTACGTAGTCAGGTTTCTCTTCTTTTTCTTCTTTTGACAATGGACTCCTTGACGGGGGCAGATGGTATTCCTGTTAGAGCAGAATGTAATGGTGATGGCTCATTGTTAGCTGATGATGCTTTTGTTAATGTTAGCGGTTATATGGAGATCGGAATTGTTGGAAGACGTGACGTGACAGATTACAGGAAGGTGGAACTGCAGCCTAATTCTTGGACGTGATATCTTCTTCTCTTGTTATAGAGGAGCTTTTCTCTCTAGATGTTTCTAGAGAGAGAAGCTTTGATTCTCTTCGCCGCCTCTGGTTCGTCTCTGTTGCCTTAGTCTTCCCTGGCGTCTTTCTAGAGAGAGAAGTTTTGGTTTTCTTCGCTGCGTCTGGTTCGTCTATGTTACCCTAGTTTTCCCTGGCCCTTCTTCTCCTCCGGCTTTGGCGTGCAGGTGGGGAAAGGTTTTCTTCGGCTCCAGCCTCGATCTTTTCTCTCGGATCTGCTTCCAGCCCTCTGTCTTGCTAGTTTTGTTTTGTTTTGTTTTGTTTTTTTTTTTTTGGTGTTTCTCGGTTTGGGGTGCCTGTTTTTGGCTTCTCGGTTAGGGGGTTCCTGAAAGGGTCCCCCTTTCCTGGAAGGTAGTTCTAGGGGACCCTCCTTTTGCTATCTTCTTCTTTGAAGAAGGAATAGTTTTCCCTAGCTCCAACTGTAGGCTTATCTAGGTTGTGTTTCCTTAGTAGTCTAGTTCGGTTTATCCGTTAAATTTGTGTTGGCTTTAACCTTTCCTATTTGGTGTATTTCCTGTCTGCCATTCCATTTCAACTAGCTCTTTGGGATCCAAACCCTACTTTGCATTTTCTCTGCCGTCCTACTCGGTTCTTCCCCGTCGTGGATATTCTTGCGATGGCCTCTGCAGGTCCTCGTGTATTCGAGGCTCCTTCAACCTCCCTTTTGATAGGCAGGTTTCATCCGAGGATGCCGCTTGTCAAAGATTGAGCAATTGCAGTTTGTGTGCCCTGTTGTTATTTGAATGCAATGACTCCTTTGTCTGTCCAGAGAGAGAGAGAGAGAGAGAGAGCGCTTCTCGTGTTTCAGTAAATTTGACAAAGTCGATCATTGCAGGCATCTTCTCAAGATGAAAAAGTGCAATAATAAATATTTCCCATCTTCCAATGCTTGTATCACCACAAGACTTTGTCCATGAGTGGCCACTTCTTTGTATTCTTTCTTGTACCTATTGGAAGTCTCGATTGTCTTCAATCGTCTGAAGAGACCTTACTCACCTTTAAATTTAGTGACGTCTGTTGCCTGCAGAAGTTGTCTGATTTCAGCTGATATGTCACCTTTAAATTTAGCACGTTGGACCTTTACTTCCTTCAAATTCTTTCTTACCCATTTGCATTTTTCGTGGCCATCCTCACAGAGGCACCTATAGTGAGCTACGTAAAAGCTAATTGTATTAAATGTATATATATATATATATAAATAGATATGTAAGTAATAGAACAAAGTCAAGATGGCCGAGTTGGTCTAAGGCGTCAGTTTCAGGTACTGGTCCGAAGGGCATGGGTTCGAATCCCATTCTTGACAAGTTTTATATTTTTCTCTTTCTTCCTCATGCCACATTTTTTTTTCTTTCTTCTATACCAACTGTTTCAATTCTCAAATATCATGTATACTTGTTGATGGCTGAGGCACAAGGAGAAGAACAAGAAAGGGCAACTCGGAACGAAATCAGAAGAGAACTCCCAATGGAGTGTCCATCACTTCATCGCACAATGAATTTATTATTGTGATAAAAGAAATGGAAATGTTGACACATCCCTTCCTGGTGTCTACTATCGTTTTTTTTACAATAAAAGAATTCAGTTATGCTAAATACTACAGCTTACGTAGTACGGGGTGGTAAAAAAAGAAAACACAGCAATTTCCATATAGTATAAGAATAATGAAATGGAAATCTTCTATATTGCATATGGGTGTTGAATATATCCTCCATTGTCTCGAAGACATCCAAGATAAAGCTACTAAGATGATCAGGATGGAACGGGGCTACCTCTGATCATGATTTGTTGCTTCACGTTATTGTAGCTGACATAAAAGGAAGATTGTGAAGATTCATATGATTAGGTGGGGGTGCAGATTTGCATACCACCATCACAAACTAACGTGATTCATGGAAACCAACTCACAAAGCCCGCAGTAACTAGTTAATCGTACCGTAGACAAGAAAGAAAACAAGGAGAAATCGATAAAGCACGATCTATTTAGCCATATATAGTTGAGATTGACGAAAAGGGAGGTTAATCTCAAAAAAAAAAGTGGGAAGATAGAGAGAGAATGGAAAAATGCAGGTGATGATGGCAGCGGACGGCAGAAGAAAGGGGCAGCTGCATTTGGAATGGAGAGAGTAACCAAGATTGTTTTGGGGTTGGGGGGGGGGGGAGAGAGAGAGAGAGAGAGGAGAGAGAAGACAACAACCACGACGGGTGGGGAAAAGGGAGGTGGTGGGATAGTGTTCGTCGGGAAATAAAGAAGGGGAAGGACGAGGATGCTGCGGCAAAGGTAGCATAGGGCAGTTGGGTTGGGGTGTCAATGGACTGGGTTAATTTGAAGCCCAATAGATAGTCCACTCTAGACTCAATTTGGGTTAAATATGATGGCCCATGAATCTCTTTTGAAGCCCATTTGTCAAATCCATCACTTGATAGGTTGGACTCGGTTAGCCATTGGGCTAAGAGACATCAATAACAACTATACCTATCAATAACCACCATACCTACACATGCATTAAAAAGATGCTTAAATAAAAAACAGTTTCCACCACACCACAGTTCCCTTTAAATTAAAACATGCTTAAATTAAAATAGTGAATCTATCTACATATTAGCTTGATGGGCTGAAACGGGTCCCATTGGGCTACCATGGATTGTTTTACTTTGATCCATTAAATTGGGGTGGACTTGAGTGAGTATTTTAGTGTTGGGCTAAACTGGGTTTAAATTGGGCCAGCCCAAGCCCACCCATTGAACCCCTACAGCTGGGCGGAGGAGATATCATAGGCCAAGGTGGGGAGGCACCACAATGGAGATGTAGCGAAAGCATGGAACGAGGGGAGGAGGCCGACGTATCACAGGCAAGGAGACGGCGTGGCAGCAGATTGGAGTAAGAGGCGATGAAGGAGAGGAGATAGATAAAAAAAAGGTTAACATACACATAGTATATCTTTAAAATTTTGACATCATCTAGGTATTGAATGTATTGTATCAGCTAAGAAGAGATAAAATGACCAACTTAAAAAGGTCAACCTCAATATTGAGAATGCCATGTCAGTAATTAGTTGCCACATAGCTGTCCCAATGACATTGACAACATCACCAAAGAGAAGAAGGAGGAGAGAGAGAGAGAGAGATGAGAGAGAGAGAGAGAGCGAGAGGAGGAGAGAGAGAGGAGAGAGGGCACCATTGGGGCCTAGATTTTATTGTGTACAAGAGAGAGATGCAAAGAGATAGAAAGGGGAGGTAGGCATCCAGAGTGGATACCAGAGGGGTCTTCCCTTTGGCATCGGTGTCGATATATGAGAGAGAGAGAGAGAGAGGAGAGAGAGAGAGAGAGATGAGAGAGGAGAGAGAGAGAGAGAAGATGATGGGTAGGAGGCATCGAAAGGGCATCTCTCCCTCCAACACTGTGTTAGGAATCGATCAGAGCGCAGCGGAAACGCGATTCCTCTAGTAGATACGTTGCCGGTGATCGGAATCGAACAAAACGGAGAACCCGCGCGTAGGAAGATCCGATCTTACCTTTGCGGGGTTGCGAAACTCCTGAATCGGGGAGGAGATAGCGCTGGAGGCGCTGGTGCTTCAAGCCGTTCAGGTGTCTGGCCTCTAGACATATACCCGCGAGCTCCGGACGCAGCGGGATCTCCTCGGTCTTCATGCGTCTCCCAGATCTCAACTCCACCATGTGCCAGAGAGAGGAGAGAGAGAAGGTGGGGCGCCAGGGAGAGAGAGAGGAGGTGGCGGCTAGGGAGAGAGCCTGGAGCTTGGGCCAGGGTTCAAACTCTCCACGTGTATATGTAGACTTGCGGTTTTTCACAAAAACCCAATTAATGTCTATATTGGTCATCCTGCCCAGTCTGCTCGAAACTCTATGCGTGTGACCCTCTAGGCCCAAGTGGTAGTCAGTTTTCAGCCATAAGCCCAATAACTCTTTATTCACTTACTACATTAATTAACATTCTATTAATTAATTACACAATCAATTATCGTCTCACGATAATTGACCGGGCTTCCAATCAAGTTGGGTGCCAAGCAACACCACTTGATCCTGAAAGCATTGGGGTTCAAAAACCCATTCAAGGAACCTTTGTGTCAACAGATACCACGTGACTTTTAATCCTTCGCTCCGTACAATGCTCCCGAGTGCACTTAGGGTATGGTCAACTACAAACCCAATACGCGCACTCACTTGGATTAGATGCCGCATACAATACAGAAAACTCCTTTTCTGATAAGTAGTCATGCCCTGGCCAGGGACTATCAGGCATCTTTCCTAGAGCATTCACTCTCTTATTACCGAGAGCGAGCGATCCCCTGTTGACCACACAATCACCTTCGAAGGTATTCTGCTATATCCGAACACTTAATGATTAAGTCCCCATGGCTAGAGATCATAAGTTTAAGGCAAAATCTAGAATCCACCGACAAGGTGTCCTTGGTTGTCTCAGGTCTAAGGACCAATCACGCCACTGTGACAATGAATCTAGCTGGTTGATAGTTAGGTAATATTACCATCCAGCGATTCTAACGGATCAGTTCAGAACTCATTCTCCAATGAGCACCTACAGATTCACCTTAGTGTCTCCACACAATGACTATGACCAGTCCCCTCATCATATGAGCAGGTGCAACCTGTACTAGTCTAACCGGATATCGATGTCCTTCTCGAATCCCTCCGACTATGGAACAATTAAGAATATACACTTAAAGGATATAATCCCATTGTTATGATCTCATCATAATTAGTATCCATTGCGCATATTCATGGACTTCATAATGAAACGATAAACGAATTACACATAATGAATATAAAGCCTTATTATATTATTAAAGAACAAGATTGTACAAGTTATGATTGGCTTGAGGACCCCATAACTAACAATCTCCCACTTGGACTAAAGCCAATCACCTTTATGTCTTAAACCCATAGACTCTAGGTGGCGCTCAAACACAATTTGAGTCAGAGGCTTCGTCAGTGGATCTGCAATGTTGTCAACTGAAGAAACTCTTTCCACCAGTACATCTCCTCTAGTGATAATCTCCCTGATCAGGTGAAATCCCTCAGAATGTGCTTCGACTTCTGTGAGACCCGCGGCTCTTTCCCTTGCGCAATGGCCCCATTGTTGCCACACAGCAGGGGGAGGGATCCGATCAAGTCACCCGGCACCACACCAAGGTCGGTGATGAATTTCTTCATCCACACTGTCTCCTTGGCGGCTTCATCTGCAGCAATGTACTCAGCTTCTGTCGTCGAGTCTGCAGTGGTTTCTTGCTTAGAACTCTTCCAGCTCACTGCACCTCCGTTTAAGGTGAACACAAACCCAGATGTAGACTTGCTATCATCTGGATCTGACTGGAACTCTCAGTCAGTATATGCTTGAAGTTTCAAGTCCCCTCCTCCATAAACCAGAATATATCCTTAGTCCTTCTCAAGTACTTAAGGATACATTTCACTACCACCACCATGGTTTTCACCTGGATTTGTCTGATATCTGCTCGTAACACTATAGAGCAAATGCTACATCAGGCCTTGTACATAGCATGGCATACATGATAGACCCTACAACCGGGCATAGGGGGCTCATCCATGACTGTCCTCTCTTCAGGAGTCTTAGGAGACTGCTCCTTAGAGAGATTAATCTCATGTCTCATTGGTATGAGACCTCTCTTGGAATTTTCCATGCCAAAACCTTTTGACAATGGTATCTATGTACATGGATTGGGTCAAGCCAAGCATCCTCTTAGATCTATCTCTATAGATACGTATTCCCAATACGTAGGATGCTTCTCCCAAATCCTTCATGGAGAAGTTCTTTGACAACCAAACCTTTACTGATGATAACATCCCTACATCATTCCCAATGAGCAAGATGTCATCAACGTAAAGTATGAGAAAAGTGATAGCACTCCCACTGATTTTTTATACACACATGGTTCATCTTCATTCTTAATGAAGTCATAAGATTTGATAGCCTCATCAAACCTTATGTTCCAACTAAGAGAAGCTTGCTTCAATCCATAGATGGACTTTGAAGCTTGCATACTTATCTGGACACTCTTTGGATGTAAAACCTCAGGCTGTATCATATACACTTCTTCCTCATGTTTCATTGAGGAAAGCAGTTTTTACATCCATCTGCCAGATCTCGTAATCAAAGTATGCAGTAATGGCGAGAAGAATTCTGATCGACTTTATCATGGCAACTGGTGAGAAAGTTTCATCATAGTCAATTACTTGCCTTTGACGATACCCCTTTGCCACCAACCTTGCTTATAAATGTCGATCTGTCCATCTGCACCGATATTTTCTCTTAAAGATCCACTTGCACCCAATAGGTACAATACCTTCAGGCAAGTCTACCAATTCCAAACTTGGTTGGTGTACATGGACTGCATCTCAGAATTCATGGCATCTCGCCATTTCCCTGACTGAGGACTATCAAAAGCTCTTGGTAGGTCTTTGGATCATCATCCTCATTATAAGACATGCCTTCACTGATATGTCCAACATATATTTCAGGCTGTCTAGGTACCTACCAGACCTACGCTGAATGTGTGTATATTCTGAACAGGTTCGGAACCGATGTTTCAACTGGTGGACTTTGCACAGTTTGTGGATCTAGAACCTCTTCTAGATCTACCTTACTCCCACTGTCCTCTGGGCAAAGGAACTCCTCTTCCAAGAAGACAACTCTCCTGGCGACAAACACTCTTTGTTTACCAGGATGGTAAAAGTAGTACCCAAACGTTTCTTTGGGGTATCCAACAAACCTGCACTTATTGGTTCGGATTCCAGTTTATCTGGGTCGTGTCTCTTCACGTGGGCAGGACAGCCCCAGATTTAACATGTTTAAAATCAGGCTTTCTACCCTTCCATATCTCATATGGAGTAGAAGACACAGATTTACTGGGAACCTGTTCAGTAGATATGCCGCTGACTCTAGCACATATCCTCATAGGGAAACTGGTAATGTGAACGACGCATCATGGATCGTACCATGTCCAACAAGGTGCGATTCCTCTTTCCGATACACCATTCATCTGTGGGTGTTAGGGAGGAGTCCATTGAGAAAGGATACCATTATCCTTAAGAATTGTGTGAACTCTGTACTCAAGTATTCACCTCCTCGGTCTCGTAGGACCGTAGGATTTTAACTCTTTCCAGTTTGCTTCTCAACTTCATTCTTAAATTCTTGGAGTTTCCCAAAGGCTTCAGATTTGTACTTCATTAAGTAAACAAATCCGAACCTTGAGTAGTCATCGTGAATGTAATGAAGTATGAGTAGCCCCCTTGGGCTTGGGTAGACATTGGACCACATACATCCGAGTGTATTAGTTCCAATATGTCCTTGGCCCTATCTCCATGTCCACTAAATGAAGATTTGGTCAACTTACCCATTAAACATGATCACAAGTGCATATGATTCATAATCAAATGGATCAAAGTATCCATTCTTATGTAACTTTTGAAGCCTATTCTTGCCAATGTGACCAAGCCTACAATGCCCCAAGTAGGCAAGTTTCACACTATTCTTACTTCTCTTAGGAGAAACATCAACATGGAGATTTTCGTAAGAAACATCAAGTAGATACAAACCATTCACCAAATTGCTAAAGCAACTAGTTTATTTCTCAAATAAACTGAACAACTTGGTTCTCATGGTAAACTTGTATCTCAATTCTGTCTAACAACAAGAAACATAAATAATGTTCTTAATATGCTAGGCAAAGTAGCAATCATCTAATGAAAAGTAAAATCTCCTGAGGATAACTTGAGCTTCACTGTCCCCACAGTATGTGCGACAACACTTGCGCCGTTTCAAGCCTCAAGTTCACCTCGCCTTGCTCAGCTTCCTCTACTTGTCAACACTTGCATATCATTGCAGACATGAGAAGCACATCTAGTGTCTAAAACCCAAGATGTAGAATCTCTAACAGACAAGTGAAGGGAAAATCTGTCTAACGTCGCGTGCTTTTAGATCCAGCAGGATCATGTGTGTTGTGGTTGTGGCGGCCGTTGTGAGGCCAGTGTGGTTCAGTGTGGTATGGTTGTGTGGAATGTGTGGTTTGTTCAGGTAAGTGCAGGTTTGGTCCTGAAATGAAATAGGCCTACTGCTTGAGTGCGGTTGGCGGCCAGGGTGGTCGTTGGACTTTGGCGTCCAGATAGGTTGCCGTTGATTGCATGAACTTGGCGGCACAAGATGTGGACGTTGATGGTGGCGGTTGCCATGGGGCAGAGGGTTGACGCCAACCTGAGAATTCTGCAGGTTATAGGGTCACCGAGAGCAGGTTTTCACCTGGTTCTCTTTCTCTCTTGCCCAGCTTCACGCCCTTATATCCCTAAAGCTTCCAACAGGTACAGGAGAGTGGTTGGAGGATCGTGGGACGTGTGGCGTTGCCGAATCGCGCGAGGAAACGCCGTGGCGTGGTGCAATTCCCGGGGAGCTCGCGGAGGGTTCGGTGTGAACCGGGAGATTTCGGGAGGTTTAAGCGTGTTCTGAGGTAGGGAATGACCCTTGTATCTGTAGGTTGTGATAATGTAATTAGATAAAACATGAATCTGCATGAAAATGGTGATTCGGGTCATGGTATCCATGCGGGGGATAATGGGTGGTTTGATGATTCAATAGTAAAACAGGCGTTGTGGTTTAATTATAGTGTATGGATGTTAGAGGACTATTTCTGCATGTCTTTCGTTGTTTTAACGGTTGTAAAAACCTGTAGAATCGGTTTAGGGTTTCTGCAGGGGAAGAGGCTGAAGAACTTGGCGTCAACATCGTTTGTCGCCAAGCTCATCAGCCAGGATATAGACGGCCAGATCCATTGCGTTCTACTTCCTGTAAGCGGCAGTCGATGTGGCCGCCTACTGTATATAAGCAGAAAAGACTATTTAAGGTATTTATCGATAATGAATGGTGCGTTGGCACCTGTGGTGCACTGAGTGCACATAGTTCCCGTGTTTAGCATACAAGGTATGCAGTTAGTACTTACTTTCGTGGTGCGTGTTGTTCACGCGAGACCAGTTGGGTTCACGTGTGTGGACCGTTGTTACTTGAGGTTTACGTGAGGTTCACGTGGTTTGTGTGTGACGTGCACGTGGTTTTGTGTACGTGGCGAGTAGTACGACGCCTACCGTGGTTACCTCTCCAGTTGGGTGCCCCAGGTTCTTTGTGAGCCAGGCTGTTAGCTCGGGGCTTTGTCCCGGTACTTGTGTTGTACCGTCGAGGTCTGTGTCGTCTGACCTGGACACCCTCACTCTTGTGTTTGAGTTGTACGTCCGGCTGAGGGAAAGACGACAGTGGGACAGTGACACTTGTGTTTGTCTTTAGTCACTTGTAGCGCGCTCGTAGTTGGGGGTACGGACACCAGTAGACGTACTGGACCCCAGCTAGTCCTTTTCCAGTGCCTCACTCTAGAGAGTTCCGGGCCAGGATCTCTAGAGGTGTCAGGCATGGGCCTGTGACCGTGTGGTCCGCAGGTGGTGGTGTTTAGTTGGTCTCCACAGTTGCTTGACCTTTTCACGTGGAGCGGCAGCTGGACCTTTCGTCGTGGCTGCGAGACTGAGAGGTAGACCTGTGTTAGCTTGTCCGAGTCAGTCTCTGGTGTCGCGAACCAGTTCACGTGACTCGTGTTTGGCTGTCTCTACTTTAGCTTGTACACCTGTACTGTTTTGCCGTTTAATTATTACAGTTGTTTTCGTAGTCGGCAGACGGTGAGTACTTTTACAGCTTTCATATCCTGCTTAGCTGTTCTATAAATTGTTGGTACTGTTTATTGCTTTCGTACCTGTGGTTTTGGTTTGCTCGGTGTTGGGGGAGTTCCCTACTGAGCCAGTGACTAGCGAGGCTCACCCCTACCCCCACAGGTGAGAGCGAGGAGGACGTTTCACGACCGTCGTCCAGTTCAGAGCCGCGCCGTAGCGGTGCAGGGTCGGTACCTCCAGCTGTGTAGTAGCAGCTCCAGCAGTGTAGTGTAGATAGTTGTTTATTTTCTTCAGTTGTACCTCGGGGTATGCCCCAGGCTCTTGTACTTTTCAGTTTTGTGGAAAATTGGCTATGTAACTGTGAAATATATATAAAATGTGGTGTGTTCCTTTGTGTTTACACGGACTGTGGTTTGGTATCCCTTGCGAGGCTTCGGCCCGTTCGCGGGAGGCGGACTCGGATCAAGTACGTTATCGGTTTAACGGGCTTGGCCGAGGCGTTCCGTCACAGTTGGTATCAGAGCAAGGTCCGTGTTAATATAAGGGAACTAGAAAGATACATAGCCTTATTTCGGTCTTTGTACACTGCTGGTAGGGACCCTGGTTTCTGATAATTTGTTGTTTGATTTTGTTTGGTGTTTTGTTTATGTAGAAATTTCTGGAATGGCTGATAGAAGAGATTGGGGTGGTGGAGGAGATGATCCGGAGGAAAGTACCCAGCGTATGATAGAAAGGATTGGGAAAGCCTCACGGATATTCGGGCAAGGATGGATCAGCAGGCGCCGGTACCACGGTTGCAGTGCCACCTGGGGATGGAGAGGACTGTACCTGTTGCTCCAGTCCCGCCAAGAGTGGAGGTGCCTTTTGCTAGCACCTGTACCACCACCACCAGTGTTATTAGCAGAGGAACCAGTGATGCAGGTTGAAAAGTTTCTGAGATTGCAGCCACCTACTTATTCAGGAGGGCCGAATCCAGATACAGCGGAGCACTGGGTTCATGAGATTGAAAGGGTTTTGCAACTATGAGGTGTCGCAGCAGATAAAGTTGTGTTAGCTGCTTATCAGTTGAGAGGTTTTGCATTGGAATGGTGGCGACTGAAGATGCAGACCACCTTTGCAGGCAGGACAGAAGAGGCTATTACTTGGTCGGAATTTCTCGATGTATTTAACGATACATTCTTTCCGATTCAAGTGCAGCAAGTGAAAAGAGAGCAGTTTCGGACGCTCCAGCAAGGTAACTCTTCAGTTTTAGAGTACCAGATGAGGTTTATGGCACTTAGCCGTTATGCACCTTATGTGGTTTCAGATAATAATATGATGGTTGAGTATTTCATTAGAGGTTTGAGAGTGGAATTGCAGGATGCAATAGTACCTCTCATGTGTAAGACAGTGGAAGAAGCAGCCCAGAGAGCAGCTACATTGGAGAGGTCTATTCGGACTCGTCAGGTGGGCGAGTCAGGTTCAGGTAGTTTTCGGCTACCGCAGCAGTCAGTGGGGGTGCAAGTAAGGTAAAGCACCAGCAGGACCTTCTTCATCAGGCTTTGGTAAATGGGGCCAGAAATTGAAGCAAGCATTTAAAGGCAAAGGAAGAGGATGGGGAGGTCGTCAGCAATTCAGCAGGGCGAGGTAGGCCTGAGGTGGAGGAGTCGCAGCAGAGTACTGCCAGGCAGCCCTTACTCCACCAGGATATAGATGTTATAATTGTAATCAGCCGGGGATTTGATCCGCAATTGTCCCTATCCGAGAGAATATGGTATGGAAGAGGTGTGCAGCAGCAGCAGCAGCCTCAGCAGTTTCAGCAGCCACAGGCAGGTCGTGGCAGAGGAGCACCGCAGCAGCGAGGAAGAGGCCGGTTATGGCTATCACCCGAGCCCAGGCGGAGGCATCGAATATGATAGAAGGTACTTTACCTCTTTATGAATATTCAGCAAGAGTTTATTTGATTCGGGTGCCTCTCATTCTTTCATTTCCGAAGAATTTTGGATTGTATAGCTCATCCTTTAGAAGAGAAGTCTTGTGAGTTAGTAGTGGAGGTTCCTTCGGGTGAGTTCTGCTCACTTCGAGCTATATAGATGAAGCTCCTGTTATGATTGAAGGGAACCAGATGCCGGGTCGGTTGTATGCCCTGCAGTTGTCAGATTATGATATTATTTTGGGTATGGATTGGCTTGAGATGTATGGAGCAATGTTAGATTGCAGAAAGAAAAGGATCAGGTTTTGTCATCCTAATGGTGCAGTATTTGAATATCAAGGTATGCCTTTTATACCTCTAAGTTTCTAATTTCTGCAATTAAAGCTAGAAAGTTGATAAATGCTGGATGTGTGGCTTATTTAGCCTCGGTAAGTCTGGTAGAAGCTAGTCAGTCAGTGGAAGCAGTTCCCGTGGTTAGGGAATTTGCTGATGTTTTCCTGAGGATTTGCCTGGTTTAGCTCCACATAGAGAGGTGGACTTTACCATTGAGTTGCTGCCAGGTACCATGCCGATTTCTAAAGCTCCATATCGGATGGCACCAGCAGAACTTAAAGAATTGAAAAAGCAGTTAGAAGAGTGTTGCAGAAAGGGTTTATTAGACCGAGTCATTCCCCGTGGGGAGCGCCGGTTTTTTGTGAAAAAGAAAGATGGAAGTTTTCGGATGTGTATTGATTATAGAAAGTTGAATGATGTGACCATAAGAATAAGTACCCGTTGCCGAGGATAGATGATCTGTTTGATCAGTTGCAATCAGCAAAGGTATTTTCTAAAATTGATTTGAGGTCCGGGTACCATCAGTTGAGAATAAAGAGGAGGATATAGATAAGACAGCTTTCAGAACCAGATATGGTCACTTGAGTTTGTGGTTATGCCATTTGGGTTGACTAATGCTCCTGCAGGTTTTATGGATCTGATGAATAGAATTTTCATCCATATTTAGACCAATTCATTGTGGTCTTTATGATGATATTCTGATTTATTCAGCATCTGAAGAGGAGCATGCAGCTCATTTGAGGTTTACCCTGCAGTTGTTAAGGGATAACCAGTTGTTTGCTAAATTCAATAAGTGTGAATTTTGGTTGAAAGAAATTCAGTTTCTGGGTCATGTTATCTCAGCTAAAGGAGTAGCAGTGGACCCAAGTAAAGTGGAAGCAGTGATGAGATGGGAAGTGCCTAAGACAATAACCGAGATTAGAAGTTTTCTGGGATTGGCAGGTTATTATAGGCGCTTTATTCAAGATTTTTCTAAGATTGCAGCACCTATGACTAAATTGACCAGGAAAGGTGTGCCTTTTGTGTGGTCCGGTGAATGTCAGAAAAGTTTTATGGAATTGAAGAAAAGACTTACATCAGCACCTATATTGACATTACCGGCAGGGAGTGGTGGTTTTGTGTTGTATACTGATGCTTCAAGGAGAGGACTTGGCGCAGTGCTTATGCAGCATGGCAAAGTGATAGCTTATGCGTCCAGGCAATTGAAGCCGGCAGAAGAGAATTACCCCACTCATGATTTGGAATTGGCAGCAGTTGTGTTTGCTTGAAAATGTGGAGGCATTATCTGTATGGCGAGAGATTTGAGATCTTTACAGATCATAAAAGTTTGAAGTATATTTCTCGCAGAAAGATTTGAACCTTCGCCAGCGCAGATGGATTGAATATTTAAAGGATTATGATTTCAGTTTGGCTTACCATCCGGGTAAGGCCAATGTTGTAGCTGATGCCTTGAGCAGAAAGGCATATGTAAGTTTGATGATGATTAAAGAATGGAAGTTGTATGAAGAGGTAGTGGAGAACTCCTTGTATGTGCCCAGTAGTCAGCGACGGGCAGTACTAGCTGCTAGTGCTGTAGAGCCGTCTTTGTATTGGCAGATATTGAAGCTCAGAGAGCAGATGTAAATTTAGCTGAAATTGTGAAAATGGAAGGAGTTACCATTGATGATAATTGTGTGGTCAGGCTCAGAGGCAGGTTGTTTGTTCCAGCAGAAAGAGAGGTAAAGCAGCGAGTGTTGGAAGAGGCTCATAAATCTAGGTACACTATCCATCCGGGTAGTACTAAAATGTACCATGATTTGAGAAAGCATTTCTGGTGGCCTCATATGAAAAAAGAAATAGCAGAGTTTGTTGCAAGATGTGCTATCTGTCAACAGATTAAAGCAGAGCATCAGAAGCCTGGATTGTTACACCGTTGCCCATTCCACAGTGGAAATGGGATGATATTGCTATGGACTTTGTGGCAGGTTTACCAAGATCGAGTTCCGGGCATAATGGAATATGGGTATTTGTTGACAGATTAACCAAGGTGTGCAGATTAGTGGCAGTAAGTATGTCTTGGACAGTGGACAGATTAGCAAATATTTATGTTGAAAGAATTGTTCCACTGCATGGTATTCCGAAGACTATTGTGTCTGATAGAGATCCAAGATTTACTTCTGGTTTTTGGAGAAGTCTGCAAAGAGTAATTGGTACTGAGCTGAGGTATAGCTCCGCTTATCATCCCCAGACAGATGGTCAGACAGAGAGGACTATCCAGACAATTGAAGATATGTTGCGGGCTTGTTGTTTAGTTTGGGGAGGTAGCTGGGAGCATCATTTGGGAATGGTTGAGTTTGCCTATAATAATAGTTATCATACCAGTCTTGGGATGGCACCGTATGAAGCTTTATATGGAAGGCCATGTAGAACCCCATTGAACTGGCATGAAGTGGGAGAAAGGCAGTTAGTGGGTCCTGAATTGATTCAGCAAACCACTGAAGTAGTGAAGCTTATTAAAGAAAAATTGCAGGCAGCTCAAAGCAGGCAAAAGAGTTATGCAGATATCCGGAGGAGACCACTTCAGTTTGAAGTGGGAGATTTTGTTTTCTTGAGAGTTCCCCGAGTAAAGGTATTATGAGATTTGGCAAGACTGGAAAGTTGAGTCCAAGGTATGTGGGACCTTTCAAGTTTAGAGAGAATTGGGGAAACAGCTTATAGGCTGGATTTGCCAGCAGATTTTGCAGATGTCATGATATATTTCATGTTCTATGTTGAGAAAGTGCATTGAAGATCCAGCTCAAATAATCAGATATCAAGGTGGTGACCTGAGGCCGGATATGACTATGCCAGAGTATCCGGTGCAGATCACAGATCGAAAGATAAAGAAGCTGAGAAATAAAGAAATTGAGCTAGTTAAAGTGAGATGGGAAAATAGGTTGGGTGGTGAGGATACCTGGGAGTTAGCGAGAGGAAATGGCTAAGGGTATCCCTATCTGTTTGAATAAGCTTTTGTATTCTTTTTAGATGATAGTGCTTGTAAGGGTGGTATGTATAAGTTGTTTAACTTTGAGTTGTGTTATGAATTTCGAGGTCGAAATTTCTTTTTAGATGATAGTAATGTAACGTCGCGTGCTTTTCGGATCCATGCGGATCATGTGTGTTGTGGTTGTGGCGGCCGTTGTGAGGCCAGTGGGTTGTGTGGATATGTGTGTGGATGTGTGGTTTGTTCAGGTGAGGTGCAGGTTTGGTCCTGAAATGAAATAGGACCTGCTGCAGTTGGTTGGAGTTGGCGGCCAGGGGTGGTCGTTGACTTGTTGGCGTCCAGGTAGGTTGCCGTTGATGCATGAACTTGGCGGCACAAGATGTGGACGTTGATGGTGGCGGTTGCCATTGGCGGCAGAGGGGTTGACGCCAACCTGAGAATTCTGCAGGTTATAGGGTCACCCGAGAGCAGGTTTTCCACCTGGTTCTCTTTCTCTCTTGCCCCAGCTTCACGCCCTTGTTCCTAAAGCTTCCAACAGGTACAGGAGAGTGGTTGGAGGATCGTGGGACGTGTGGCGTTGCCGAATGCGCGAGGAAACGCCGTGGCGTGGTGCAATTCCCGTGGGAGCTCGCGGAGGGTTTCGGTGTGAACCGGGAGATTTTGGGAGGTTTAGCGTGTTCTGAGGTAGGGAATGACCCTTGTAATTCCTGTAGGTTGTGATATGTAATTAGATAACATGAATCTGCATGAAATGGTGATTTCGGGTCATGTATCCATGCGGGGGATAATGGGTGGTTTGATGATTCAAATAGTAAAACAGGCTGTTGTGGTTTAATTATAGTGTATGGATGTTAGAGGACTATTTCTGCTGTCTTTCCGTTGTTTTAACGGTTGTAAAACCTGTAGAATCGGTTTAGGGTTTCTGCAGGGAAGAGGCTGAAGAACTTGGCGTCACATCGTTTGTCGCCAAGCTCATCAGCCAGGATATAGACGGCCATATCCATTGCCATCTACTTCCTGTAAGCGGCAGCGATGTGGCCGCCTACTTGTATATAAGCAGAAAAGACTATTTAAGGTATTGTCGATAATGAATGGTGCGTTGACACCTGTGGTGCACTGAGTGCACATAGTTCCCGTGTTTAGCATACAAGGTATGCAGTTAGTTATTTACTTACTTTCGTGGTTGCGTGTTGTTCACGCGAGACCAGTTGGGTTCACTGTGATGACCGTTGTTACTTGAGGTTTACGTGATGTTTCACGTGGTTTGTGTGTGACGTGCACGTGGTTTTGTGTACGTGGCAAGTAGTACGATGCCTACCGTGGTTACCTCTCCAGTTGGGTGCCCCAGGTTCTTTGTGAGCCAGGCTGTTAGCTCGGGGCTTTGTCCCGGTACTTGTGTTGTACCATCGAGGTCTGTGTCGTCTGACCTGGACACCCTCACTCCTGTGTTTGAGTAGCACGTCCGGCTGAGGGAAAGACGACAGTGGGACAGTGACACTTGTGTTTATCTTTAGTCACTTGTAGAGCGCTCGTAGTTGGGGGTACGGACACCAGTAGACGTACTGGACCCTAGCTAGTCCTTTTCCAGTGCCTCACTCTAGAGAGTTCGGGCCAGATCTCTAGAGGTGCCAGGCATGGGCCTGTGACCGTGTGGTCCGCAGGTGGTGTGTTTAGTTGATCTCCACAATTGCTTGACCTTTACATGTGGAGCGGCAGCTTGACCTTTCGTTCTGGCTGCGAGACTGAGAGGTAGACCTATGTTAGCTTGTCCGAGTCAGTTTCTGGTATCGCGAACCAGTTCACGTGGCTCGTGTTTGGCTGTCTCTACTTTAGCTTGTACACCTGTACTGATTTGCCGTTTAATTATTACAGTTGTTTTTTTTGTAGTCGGCAGACGGTGAGTACTTTTACAGCTTTCATATCCTGCTTAGCTGTTCTATAAATTGTTGGTACTATTTACTGCTTTCGTACCTGTGGTTTTGGTTTGCTCGGTGTTGGGGGAGTTCCCTACTGAGCCAGTGACTAGCGAGGCTCACCCCTACCCCCACAGGTGGAACGAGGAGGACGTTTCCAACCGTCATCCATTCAGAGCCGCGCCGTAGCGGTGCAGGGTCGGTACCTCCAGCTGTGTAGTAGCAGCTCCAGCAGTGTAGTGTAGATAGTTGTTTATTTTCTTCAGTTGTACCTCGGGGTATGCCCCAGGATCTTGTACTTCTTTTCAGTTTTGTGGAATTTGGCTATGTAACTTGTGAAATATATATAAAATGTGGTGTGTTCCTTTGTGTTTACACGAACTGTGGTTTGGTTTCCCTAGCGAGGCTTCGGCCCGTTCGCGGGAGGCGGACTCGGATCAAGTACGTTATCGGTTTAACGGGCTTGGCCGAGGCGTTCCGTCACAAGATCTATCATATAGATACCTGAAGCTTCGCCAAGCTTCTGCTTCTCCTGAGCCTTCATTGCAAGGTAGTCCTGCAATTTCTTTTCCAGTGCCCCTTCTTCTTGCAGTGGAAGCACTCGCCCTTTTCTGCTCCTCTACTTATGTCATTCTTTTGTCTTTGCTTAGACTGCTTCTTTGCATTGCCTTTCTTAAAGGCTTGCACTGCTCTCCTCTTCTGGTTGGACTTTCCAACCATTATAGCATTGGGCTTTTTCTTCTTAAGGTTGCCCTCGCAGTCTTCAGCATGTTCAACATCTTAGCTAAACTCACCTTCCAGGACATAGGCAATGCGCTCAAACCTGAGGACAATCTTCAGGTTCTTGAGCCAATCCGAGTAGCTCGGGCCTGTCAATTTGTTGGCATCCAGTATGCCTCAGAGTGAGTTACTACGACGACTTTTGCCTATAAAGGAAATGTAAACACAACTAGCAGATGTTCCAATGATAATTAAATCTAGATTAGGACTTTACAAGATTAGCTCCCACTATTTTTTCGATAGACTGTATAACCCCCAGATATATAGAATGGGAGACCCGACGGTCTCCTAGAACCTTGGTGGAGATGGCTCGTACGCTTCTGGTCGAGAATCAATTAGCACGAACCTTTTGGGCAGAAGCGGGTAAACACATCTTGTTACATCCTTAATCGAGCCATGGTAAGACCCGTATTCAAGAAAACTCCTTACGAACTTCTGAAAGGTAAGAAACCCACCATTGGGTACTTTAAAGTTCTTGGTTCAAAGGTGTTATTCATAACAATGATAAAAATGACTTGGACAAGTTTGAAGCCAAAGCGATCAAGGTATTTTTCTTAGATACTCTGAACATTCTAGAGCATATAGAGTGTTTAATCTGAAAACCAGAAAGGTGGAAGAAACTCCACACGTTGTTTTTGATGAATCTCAAATCAAGTCTAACAATTCTACTCCATACAGGTTTGACGATGAATCTGATGAAACAACTCTTGGAGATCTACAAAGCAAATCAAATGCAATCTCTAAGTCAGTTCATAAAGCTAAACGTGGATATCTTCGCAGGTACGATGATGAAGATGATGGACATCTACTCAAAAATGAAGAAGAAATACCTGCGCAAGATCCACAACAAGAGGATGAACCTCAACATGAAACTCCTCCAGCCACCCCTCCTCCGGAACAACATCCTCAACTGCAAGATCAACCCTGTCCTTCAACAATCACCAATGTGAGGTACTCTAAAGCTCATCCACTTGAGAATGTCATAGGTGAGATAAATGATTCAGTTCAAACTAGGTCTCAAGTTATCAAATAGTTGAACAGGATCATTTAGCCTTTGTCTCTCATGTGGAGCCTAAAAATGTTGAAGAAGCATTAAAAGAAAATTCATGGATTGATGCTATGCATGAGGAGTTAGGCCAATTTCAAAGAAATAATGTCTGGAGTTTAGTTCCTAGAACCCCTGAAATTTCTGTCATAAGAACAAGATGGGTCTTTAGGAATAAACTAAATGAAGAGGGTAAGGTGGTTAGAAACAAGGCTAGACTAGTTGCAAAAGGATACAATCATGAATTTGGTATAGACTTTGAAGAATCCTTTGCACTTGTAGCTAGACTAGAAGCAGTTAGGATCTTGTTAGCATATGCATGTTCAAACAAGTTCAAATTATTTCAAATGGATGTCAAAACTGCTTTCTTGAATGACTACATAAAAGAGGAAGTCTATGTCTCTCAACCACCTGGCTTTGAGGACCATGATAAACCAAACCATGTATTTAAATTGCACAAAGCTCTCTATGGTTTGAAATAGGCACCCCGAGCTTGGTACGACAGGCTAAGTACCTATTTGGTATACAAAAACTACTCAAGAGGTAAGGTGGACCAAACTCTTTTTACAAAGAAAGTTCGCAATCACATAATTGTTGTTCAAGTATATGTGGACGATATCATCTTTGGTTCCACTAATCCCACACTGTGTGAAGAATTTTCACAACATATGCACAGTGAATTCGAGATGAGCTTAATGGGGGAGCTTCAATTTTTTCTTGGTTTGTAGGTCAAGCAGCTTGAAGATGGATTCTTTATAAACCAAGAGAAATATGTAAAAGAACTACTCAAAAGGTTTCAGTTCGAACAAGCCAAGCCCGCTTCAACACCAATGAGCACAAGCATTAAGCTAGAATGTGATGAGAAAGGTAAACCGGTAGATGCCAAACAATTTCGAGGTATGATTGGCTCACTCCATTATCTTACTGCAAGTAAACCGGACATATAATTCAGTGTTTGCCTTTGTGCTAGATACCAATCTAGTCTAAAGGAAAGCCATTTAATTGCAGTCAAGTGAATCTTCAGATATCTCTCAGGTACGCATGCCTTGGGTCTATGGTATCCAGCTGGTAGTAGCTTTGAATTGATTTCTTATTCTGATGCAGACTACGTTGGGTGTAAAATTGACAGGAAAAGCACTAGTGGCTATTGCCAAATGCTTGGTGGTTGTATGGTTTCGTGGGCATCCAAGAAGCAACACTCGGTTGCACTCTCTACTGCAGAAGCAGAATATGTTGCTGCAGGAAGTTGTGCAACACAAGTGTTGTGGATAAAAAGTCAGTTGTGTGAATATAGCATCGATATTGGATGCACATCTATCCAGTGTGACAACACTAGTGCAATCAATCTATCAAAGAATCCAATTCAACATTCCAGGACGAAACACATAGAAATTCATCATCATTTCTTGAGAGATGAAGTGGCCAATAGATCATTGGAAATCGGTTTCATACCCACAGAGCAACAGTTGGCTGATATCTTTACCAAACCTCTAGCTAAAGATAGATTCACCACATTGCGAAGAGAGTTGGGGTTGTGCAAATTGCAATGAAACTTAACTCAAATGTTAAGTATATGTCCCTTATGTCCACTAACTGTGAGGTATATCAAATGGTGATGTGTGGAAGAACAAGTCATGCTTGTTTGGAAACTCTCATTATGAGTGAGAAATATTCTCTGCCAAGTATCCATTGTCATGTGACATAAAGGGACATGCACTCTACATTTGGAATTAGTTTCTTTATATTTTTGCTTATTCAAAACTCTCTTTAAAATTCTGAAAACTCTTGTTGGTTTGTCTCTCTACATGATTGGTGTTCTTAAGTGCTTGGTCTTTGTCTGCAAATATGTCGTCATGAACTTGAGTCCTTTTGTTTCAAATGGCACACATTATGGGGGAGCAAGTTAGGGTTAGATGAATGCAAATGTGAAGGAAACTGTTCAACCTTTGTCCATCTCAACTCCTTCACAACCATTAGACATTTCAGCCCTTCATTCTACCCTTAAAACTGCTCTGAACATCTCCTTGTCGACAGGCTACAAGGGCCCTATTGACAGCTCAGCCCAGACAGAACTCTGATTCTTCTGTCTATGTCCATCTGTCGACAGGCCCTCAATCTACTATCGACAGATGCACACAGTTTTTGCCTCCCCGAAATCTCAAACTTCTGTCTGTGTCTTCCTGTCGACAGGCCTTCCTTCCCTGTCGACAGATATTCTGAATTTTGGTTGTTCATGCTTATTTCTTCACCCATTCAGTGAGCATCTTCATGATTAACATATAAGGTGTCTATAAGGTGTTAATGCATGTTTGACCTTACTACATACAAATGATATTTAAGCTATTCTTTATTCCACTATGATTTTCACATACTATTCATGTTTGGATTTAGATTCTATCATCTAGAAAACATTTCATAACTATAAAGGATATCAACCTCACTTCTCTACATTAATTCTTTGTGGGCAAACATCGTCTCAATTTACTTGATAAGCCTTTTAGTCATGAAAGTGTATGTCTAATATTGATAGGTAATCATATCACCTACTTGATATGGCTTTTACAACAATACTTGGAGAAAAGCTACTTATTTCTGAATGAATCTTTCACAAGGAAAAAATAAAAAAAATTTGTCATGAAAATCAACTTTACATGGGAAGAATATAAAGCAATATTGGGTTATGCTAAGTAACCGGGGAGATGGGCATCACAAATGTCTGCCCTCGCGTCAAAAGGCCAACTCATCATCTATGTACAACGGTATGATGGAAACTTCCACTAATTAACTGGGGGTATGGGCACGTGTAATGTCTATCCTCACGTCAAAGGTGTGATGTCTTCTTAAATACCATTTCCTCCCATTGTTCTTCTAAATTTCAAACAAAATGGAAATAGTGTGTAGCCTCCACTGAGTCATAATTTCCAAGGTCATTGGTCTTGTGATTGTCTTGACATATAGATATCATTTCATGCATCATTTGCCTATCCACAAAATGGGGATTGTGTTGTCTTACATTGTATTTATATACAGACGGGTGAGTGTGCAATGTTCTTTATTTAAGTGGGTGTTTTCTTAATCCTTTAACCTTAAATTCCTTGGGTATTATGTTAAAACCATTGAGGAAATTGTTATGGTTTATTATATCCTTGTATATGGTAGGCTTCCATACATGATTCACCTCCTATACACCTTCACAAAACTCCTGGAAGACATTGCTCAGAGCTTCAGTTCAAAAATCACCAAAAAAACACAAAACTGGCCATTTTCTGAAAGCGCCTGTCGACAGGCACCAGGCGCCCTGTCGACAGCCGGCGGCAGACTTGTTTTTGGAAGTCCAACGGGCTGAATCCGAAAACGGATTTTGTGGGATCCGACTCTTCACATAACCTCAAGCCTTCTATATGAGGACCCCACACCCTTTTCCATCTTTTTCCACTTCCAAAACCCTTCTTTCCCTCCCTCAACCTTTTCTCCAGGGCACCGGAAGAGCTCTCTTCTCCCTTTCCTCTTCCTCCTTCCTGTCTTTTCTTCTTCTTATATCATCTCCCACCGCATTAAACCTCTCCTCCTGATGGCTCCCAAGGCCAAGAAGCTAGCATCCCGTCATCGTCCACGATCTCCCGAAGTCGGCCAAGGCTCCAGAGTCACCACCGAGCGTCGGACGAAGTACCGGGAGGATCGTTTGCCGGAGCTCATCATTCCTCCCTCTCTGAGTCTTCTTGATGTCCATGGTACCTTCACCAAGGTCGTGCAACCCCGCTACATCGACTTCCTTTCACTTGAAGACATGTTTCCAGAACTCCAAACTCTCTTTGATGTCCAGGGTTGGGCATCCTTCTAATACGATCACATGCGGTACTCTACAACCGTCGTGACCGATTTCTACACCAACCTTCGACTATCAAAAACTGGACAATTGTATACCAAGGTGAAGAACACTCCATTTCTTATCACTCCTAATCTCCTATCCACCACTTTACAAATCCCAAATATAGGAGTGGATATCATGACCCATCATCCAACTCCAGAGGAATATCACATGCTCATTACTTTGCAGCCTTACGATCCTACTGATCGTCGGCAACTAAATGCCAACTCCTTCACTCCTCTTCATCGTCTCATCCATCACATATTCACAACTCTTATCGTTCCCAAGGATGGTAGCCGAGAACTTGTGACCTCCCTTCACAAGTCTCTGCTTTACCAATTCCTCAATGCTGAGCCTATCAACTTACCTGCTCTTATGGTCTCTATCTTTCGCATATGTGTTCGCAGTGCCAAGAGATCAATGCCATATGCATGTCAACTCACTTCTCTCTTCCTATTCCTTGGCATTCAAATTCCAAATGGTGAGATGATAGTTCTCACATCTCGTAGCTCCTATGATCTCACAGCTGTACATAGGATGGGCTACAAGATGGTGGATGGCACTGTAACTAGAGATCTCAAGGGTAAAGGGGCAGCTGCAGATGATGATGAAGATCAAGATGAAGAAGATCAAGCTGAAGAAGATCAATATGCAGAAGATGCTCATGATGATGATTCACAAGATGAGCCACTAGTTGCTCCAAGAGATGATGCTCCTGATGTGGCAGTTGAGCCCTCCATTCGAGAATTACTCGCTCAACTCCAACCTCAAATGTCCACTGGATTTGAGAGGCTCAATAACAGGATGGATACACTTGACGCTCGCTTGGATAGCATTGCACCTTCGCGTCCGGCTCCTACACCGCCAGCTGATAAGGATGCATAGCTAGCTTAGGTGTCTAGGAGAGTGTCATGTCTTGTTATCCAATTTTCTTAAGTCTTATGTTGTTCTCTTACTTTGATGGTCATGCAATGTCTTTCCCTTTCAAGTTATGTTTTACCTAGCACGTTATGTATGGCTCAATGAAAAATCAATGAAATTTTGTGTCTTCTTGCTTACTACATGTGTCTATGGTGTATGCTTTTGGATATTGACAAAACGGGGAGAAAACTCAATTGTGCACTTGCTTACACTTGCTTAATTGATGAATTTTGTCATCATCAAAAAGGGGGAGAATGTTGGGTTCACATTCTAAATCATAAATACAACATGTTTTTGTTGATGAGCAATGATGAACAAAGTAAACAAGTGAACAATGTGAATTGAGTTTAAAATTGCATACGATCTTGATACATATGACTTGTCACAATATGTTGGTATAATGCTTGGTTATAAATGACTATAATGTCTCACTAACCATGTTCAATAATGTAGGAGACACACTACTCAAGACATGTACCAACAACATGTAGAAAAGGTCAACAAATGTCAAAAGATAGTGTACCTGTCGACAGCACCAAGGACCCTGTCGACAGATACACAGTCAGCACTCAACAGACTCTGGAAGACAAGCCCTGAAGACGGCAGCCAGACACCTGTCGACAGAATTACACAGACAGACACTTCAGGTTTCTGGAAAACCAGGTACTTGTCGACAACACCAAAAGACCTGTCGACAGATGTACTCAGTCAGAGCCAAACCTGAACTTCCAGACTTTTGTCAAATGACAAACTATCAAGACCTGTCGACAGCAGCCTGAAGACCTGTCGACAGCCGACCTATTGCTTCAAATACGGGAAGTTTGGATGTTACCAAACTTGGTGTTTCCATTTACCACGTATCTCCATATGTAAACACCAATATATAAGCAATCTTTTGAAGCTATTCACATACACAAGCAGCCTCCAAGCAAGAACCCTAAAAGCCTCTCCAGAAAAGTCTTGCCCTGCTGCTCTGCTTCTACCTGCTGCCCAGATTCAACAAGAGAAGTTTTCCGTGCAGCGGTGAAGTCTAAACGTCGTGGATTCAAGCCTCTCCATCAACTTCTGATCATCAAGACGAAGCTTGAAGTCTACCCAGACGTTCATCAGAAGAGTTTTCAATTGGATTTGATCCTCAACTCTCAAACTCTTCTCTGTTTCACTTTTATCCATACTTGTGTGTGTGGTGTGTTTCAAGCAGTCCTTATGCTTGATACACGTGTGTGTTGTTCTGATCGTGGTTACACATCAGAGAACACGTGTGTGTGGAGTTGTAGTTCTTGATCTAGCTCATAAGTAGATTGTTCTGCGTGTGTGTGTGGCCCGTGGATGTAGGATACACGAGTTCTGTATTCCGAACCACGTAAATCGTTGTGTCTCGTGGTTTGAACGTTTCTACGTTAGATGTTTGGTAGGCACGGCGCATATACACACGTCTAATCATATGTTTGATATCTATCATCGAATCACACACATCCACACTAAGTTCAGTCCTTGCCATAACTTCTAGTAATTTGTATCTTATCGAAAAGAAGGCAACATGTGTTCTTAATAGACAGTAATCTATTCAACCCCCCTTCTAGATTACCATATAGGGAATTCCACAACACTTCATATGTATTTTGTCTCATTATTTTGGCAGGTTCTACAACAAGAGCAGACAAGGGGCTCTCATCCTCTTGCCAGTCGGAGGATGGGAAGGAGGTCCCCAATCCATCTCCCACACTGCTGAGAAGACATCAGGGCTCCCCGTTGCGACATCAACAACGCGACCAGTCGGGGCGCCGCGACAAGCTTCAGATGTGACTCCCCATCGCAAAACCACTGTGCTAGAATTCCTATAGAATGTCGAGCAACTCGTTTCTTTACACCCTACTCTCTTGACAAGTTGGAACCTCTCTGTTGGACATTCTATTCTGGCAGACTAAGGACCTTTTGTTAAGACCTCTGTAAGACTCCGTACTCCGTGGATTTCCTCATGGAGACCGAGCTAGTTGTACCGTAATGCTTATAACACTCTTAGGGATCAGCATAATCTAAACAGCCTTAGTGATTTTCTCTTACCTTGGGATCACGCCGAACCTCTGGACCTGTTCATAACATGGCCAGTGGAAGGTTAATGAATTCTACCAGACTGCCCACACCAATCAGGTGTGTTGAGCAACTGTTACTATTTCCTGTTTTAACCGTCGCTTTATGTGCAATGACCTATAGTTCTCATCTATACTCCACTCGCTCATCTATTCACAATCTCTCTACCTTCTTGTCTATTCATCAAGTAATCTCATCTATTCTTGGTACTCTCTATGGCCATTTGACTGATTGTCTAAAGATAAACAATATGACTAATGCTTGGCAATATAAAGGGCCTGATCTGATCCTGGGAGGTGCGCCCAAAAGTGCTAGTGCCCGCGGGAGTTAATTGACTAGAGTGTTTGGTATTACACTCAAGTGCTATCTATCTCGACTATCTAAATGACAATCAAAGTAATATACTATACTTGACTCGTTGTGCTATTGTGAACTATTGCGCTATTTGTGCTATGGCCATCCTGCTCTCTATGCTATATTTAAAACTGATGCTATTTCAATCCATGCTATTGTGCTATCTCTCACTTTACTCGACTCTCTCTATCATTAGTGGCTCTAGTTTTAATACATTAATCATGTAAAGTTTTCCTACACCATGAGATATGAATCCTAGATGGCGTTGTCGCTCACCCTACGTTATTTGTTATTGTGTTCTCAGGTGAGACAAAGGAAACCGAGCACACTCATAAGGATGGGGAGGACCAGGAGTGAACCACGAGTACCTGGCGCATTAGTGCTATGTTAGATGTCCTATTTTAGTCTTTACTTTCATTCCATGTAATAAAGTCTTTTTGGGCCCTATGTTATGGCTCTAGGTTAGTGGATGTAATAGACATTAGTGAATTATAAATGAAAGGCATTTGCTTTAGTGTTATTTAATTTTCCAATAGTTTGATGTCTATTATACGCTCTGTACTCGCTTACTTGCAACTGCCTCACGTTCCGGTATTCCGCATCGGGGCGTGACACTTCATAGGTCATCCGTGGTTGTTTGGTAGATCTAGTTGGTTCAATTGAAAAGGAGGATATTGAGGACACAGTGCGGCTATGGATTTCACTATTACTTAGTACATTTCTTGCCCCTCGGTCGACGTACATTTTCTCCCCTCAGATGATTAAATATTGAGACGACATTGAAAGAATTAGAAGTTATGCATGTGCTATTGCTTTCTATGAGCTTGTACTTCACAACATTGAGGGGGTGAGCAAAATGGTAAAGAGTAATGCAAAGAGGGGAAGACATGACAAAAAGTCACGAAAAAATCATTTCATCTTTGGCTGCTCCTATGCATTATTTGTAAGTATTTGCAACATTTAATTTTAATTATAATTTATTTTGCTTAAATCAATGTCACTAATTACTACTTCAGATTGTCATGATAGGTGTGGCTATTAGAGCACACACATGCCATTCCCCTAATTAGCCGCCTCATTTTCCCCCAACTATTTAGGTTGGATGCTGGATTGAAGAAGAAGGGAGAATAGTTGTGAAGCAAAGTATAACTAGACTTTCTTTTATATAAATGAACTAGTAGAATAATTTCTCATACTGTTAAATAGGTTAAGGCAAAGTTGCCAATTCATCCCTCATAATAGTGGCTACTTGAGGGGCAAAAAGGTGAAGCAAAGTTTGAGGATTTCGCCCCGATTGAGGTATATGAGCTTACTTTATGCCTTTTCATCTCTTGCAACAATATGTCAACATAAGTGAATAATAAGATATGCCTCATACTAGAGGAGACTTCCACACCTCCCCTGAGCATGAATGCACAATTGGCAGCACTTTTTGATGCTTTGAAGGCTGATGAGGATACTAGAAAATCAAAAAATGGAGATCATCGACATAAGTTGGAATCTATCATGGCTAAACTTGAAGTATTTGCTAAATCTGTTAAAAACCTTACATAGGCCAAGGAGAAGGCTAATGTCTGTAGTCAATTACAACAATGCTTTACTTAATATAGTTGCAACTTTTTGTGGTCTAATAATATGATTGCCATTGCAGGATCATCCTCTAGAGCTGTAGTGTGAGGAGGTTGAAAAAGAGAATTCTGAAGAAGAGTTTCAAGTCCTGGCCAAGGAAAAAGTTGGTAAAGAAAAAAGGCGACCACAAGCTAGAAGAAATGAAAAGGCTAGTGCATTTCCTTTGGATCATTTATGAGATGTTGTATAAGGGTCCAGCACATAGCATGTATCTTGTGCCTACTTTTTTCCTGTGTGAGATATTTCTAGATGTATGTGTGTTTTGTTGAACACATAAGAGACTTCATTGGCTATGAGCTTTGGTAGAGGAGGATCACCAAGTGATCACAAAGTTCTTGTCAATGGAGATTAACTAGTAAGTATGAACATATATTTTTCTTGAATGCATTTTTTTCCTTGAACATTTGTTTCTTTCATCGGTGGTTCATATGTTTGAGCTTATATTTTTGCTTTCAAAGTGAACCAATTTTGTAAACAAAGGAAATGGAGAGATGACTCGAAAGAACATTCATGAGCTTCTACTTGGGGAGACGTTAGGTGATGATGTATGCATGGCATTTAATTATAAGTAAGTACCATGTCAATGAAGTTTTGTGCAAGGGAAAATATTAATGAGATGTTGTTGTTGTGTTATTTATAAATAATTTATTGTGTTGTCCACTTATTGAAAGAAAGTTACTCGTCATTCTGTTATAAGAAATGGGATTAGGTACCGACATTAGTTTGGGAAGCATGCCTCAATTTTCCAAAAAAGTTCAAAGATTAATTGAGAGTTTTCCTACAGCAGTAGACAAGGGGCTAAGCAAATTGGATTTCTTGTTTTTTATTCTCCATACAACAAACCACTAGCATCTTCTAGTGGTTGATTTGAAAAATAAATGTTTCATATCTTACAACTCTATTAAGGGCAATAAATCATATGATGCATTTGCCAGAAATTGGGTAAATGTCAACATCTCTTTTATCGATAGCTTTTTTGTATTTTACAACTATTATGAGAATTAATAACTTGTTGTGTATACAAGTGAAAGTGCTTCAAAACATTTTCTCTACTTGTGGGATGCATGATGCAACATAAGAATAGGAGTTAAAGTTTGATATGCACTGCCCTTATCAAGCCTCCCATTCCAATGAATGCAGAATTTATGTTATCAAATTTAAGGAAGAGTTGGTTAAGCATAAAAAGGGAGGTAACCGGAAGTTCAGTGAAGAAGATATTCCAATTTTCAGATGTCAACTTGCACTTCAATTGTTGAAGAAATGGGAGTCCATAAAATGACTCAAATGAATGTAATTATATGTGAAAATTGTTGGTAGACTTGTATATGCATTGAATAGCCATGGCTTGTAGTGTATGTCACAAATTAATGTAATTGTAAATGTTTTGGGAAATAATCTTTTGAATAGCCATGACATACATTGTTTGTCATTTTTGAATGTAATTGTATATGTTTTGGGAAACAGTGTTATGATAGCCTATCATTTATCGATGGAATGCTCATCATTTGTGAGTAAATTTCAAGTTTTTATGACATTGCAACATATATTGTAGCCTATGTAGGTGAAATTCTAGTGAAGTTTAACAGATGAATGGTAGCATATGTAGGTCAACCGGTAGTCTCTCCGGTGAATACAGGTAAAATTCAAGTGTTGGTGGTGAGTATATATATAGGTGAAAAACATCTATATGTAAGTGATTTGTCATTATTTATAGGTGAATGGGGATCAGATGTAAGAGAATAGACAACCACTTAGAGTGAATGGGCAGAGATAACTATTTTGGTGCTAAAAGTATATGTAGGTGATCACTCCTCCATATGTAAGTAAGTTAAAATTATTTATAGTTGTGGAAAGTGTATGTAGGTGAAATGCCTCTATGTGTAGGTGATAGACTGGGGATAGAGTGAGGATATCCTCACTTTATCTTCAGTCTATCCAAATACCAAACATGAGTGAATGGGCAGAGATGTGTTGGTGTGGAAAATATATGTAGGTGAATAGGCCACAATGTATGAATTGGCAGAGTTGGCTATATGTGAATAATGCTTAAGTGATGCCATGAAAAATGTCCAAGATACATTAAAAATACATCAATAGCAATGACAACACATGCAAAAATTAAAATAACATGTAATTTTATCATAACATTGAGTGATGCCATGTAATTATATTTTCTATTCTCATATAGAATATACCTGCCACTTGTAAACAAAAAAAATACAACTATTTCTATACCCTCCACTCATCCACAAAAAATACAAGCTTTTCTTATACACAATATAGGCATCTTCAACCCTTTCTATACCCTCTACATGTCGACAAAAATAAACAAACTTTTATATACCATAAAAACTTACAACTATCTACACCTCTAAATCCTCCACTATGAAACTCAACTCCGACTGCCATGGCTTTTGGGGAGGCATCGACTGCATCTGAGGCATAATCTACATCTGAGGCATGAATCGCAATAGTTAGACGGTGTGTGGGATATTCAGCCTATGTTGTCCATGCTGCATCTGAGGCATACCCAACATGCGGTGCACAGGTTGTACATGTTGCTGGATTG
Source organism: Colocasia esculenta (assembly GCA_014218235.1). NCBI lineage: Eukaryota > Viridiplantae > Streptophyta > Magnoliopsida > Alismatales > Araceae > Colocasia > Colocasia esculenta. The sequence continues at coordinate 31,431,392 of CM024758.1, forward strand.
TATCCTCTACTGAACTATGGCCTAAAAATGACATTGTATACAACATCGAAAAATTACTAACTATTACATATCAGCATTAAATTATTAAGTCTAATATGTGTACATGTTGTAGAATGGCTACCTGTGGGAAGGTGGGGTTCTCTTCTTCATTTTAATTTAGAGCTCCTTTTCATATTTTCAATAGAGCTTTCTATTCTTTCCTCTCTCCCTCCTCCTTTTGTCTTTGCTCATGGTGGATCGTTAACAACATGAGGACATGTAGGCACATGAGCAAAATGGCTACTTGAAGTCCTGGCATTTTCAGAACTGGGTTTTGACTGGGACACATTAATCAGCTTCTTCATCATATTATGGATTTATTGAACAACTATGTCATGCATTGGTTCAGACATTGTTCCAACCTCTGCAACCTTCATGAGACGATGAATTAGAATTCTATAGCGACAGGCAGCTGAATCAACCAAACCATTCTGAATTATATATTCATCATTTGCATGTCGATATCACATCTAAATTGTCCATCGTTTCAGAAAATATATCTTAGTTATCCTCTCAATGCCTGCAAACTGAAGTGCCACCAACACATGCTAACATGGATAACCTCTAAATTCGAAGGACTTACATGTACATGTAACTAAGCCCTTAGCCTAATCTACTAACACCATGAATTCTTTTGCAATGACCTTGTTAACATGTTATACTTTAATCTTTCCAAAAGACATCATCCACATTGTCATGTTCTTGTCATCGTCATGGATGATAGTTGGAACATAATAAGCAATCTACATCACTTCTTCTTGGAACTTCTTGATAATGCCTCGTATGTATCTAGAAGCATGTTTTTGGAATGGGGATAAAGTTCATAAAAAGGAAGCAGTTTCCATCATTTTCACATTTGCTTTATTTTCTACATCATATCTGCTCTCAAGTTCAACAACATACTTATCGATGAATTATCCAAGTGTAGTTTTTGATTTGACAAAACAATCAAAGAAGTGATGGATGCTCTCACTTCTTTCGGAGGAAGACATTCATGCATATAAATAAATATCTATTATGGAATTAGATGGAAACACTCATAAATACATGTGAATGACACTAAATAATATTACTTGCAAAGATAGTATCTTTCAAGAGGACTAGAGCCCATTTCAACCTACTTTTATGTAGACTCTTCATCCATTCATTATCCCTGCCTCTTTGTAGTTTATGAGTAATTGGTCCCATCTATTCTCAAATTCATGAGTTATGATGAATCATATATGCACCCAAGTAACTCATTAATAAAATTAGGATATTTTGAACAAATATGACCAAAATTTTCAAGGATCTTCTTCATTATGTGCCAAAGGCACCAATGATGCCTTGCATTAGAGAAGACCTCATCTATAACAACTTACATGGCTTTATCTTGATCAGTGATTATTTATTTTGGTGCCATGTACCATTTGATTCTAGCCAAGCCTTCAACACCCATACAAATGCTTCAATCTTTTCATTTGAAAGAAGTGCACAACCAAGAAAGATAAATTGTCCATGATGATTAACCTTCACAAATGGTGCAAATTACATCTTAAATGTAGCACCCAGAAAATTCCATATTAAAATTATGGATAAATTAGAAAATTTAAAATTTAATAATCTAAAAATAACAATAACGTACGCACCATTATCATATACACAAAAACACATCGAGAAATTTCATAAAAATCATAGTTCAACTCTAAATAATATTTATAAATGACTCATGAAGAGATTCGAATGAAAACAAATCCGATTAGCCCAATTTAAAGCGTTTTGCAACTTATTGTCGTAATTCATAAGTAAGTCGGAAACCTATTATCACACGTATATAAATCATTCCAAAAATGCTATAAAAATTATGATGAACTCTCACTATCATTCCTTCACCATCAAGAAAATTGGGCCAAGAGATTAATCTTTGGCAATGAATAAATTCATGTTAGGAAAATTACCCAAAATTCAAAATTTCTCACTAATGAACCATAAAAGGGTAAATTCTTACCCAATAGACATCCATTGGACTTCAAACCAAGACCACCTAAAGTAAGTTTTCATATGACTCCCATCACGTATTGGGGAGAGAAATCATCAATTGAAGAAAAAATACATCCACATTCATGCCTAATGGTTTCCTAATCTAATTAGGCAACTAAAAACCTATCCCCCTTTAAATATACCTTTATGGTTGCTAAGATCGTGCTTGGACTCTCTGGAGGCTGGGAATCGCAAGAGGAAGGCTGGTCAAGAGGCAACTTCGTGCTCATCTCCACCTACGACCTACAAACAAGACCTTTCAAGATCGTGACCAAGGGTTAGCTAACCTCGACCAAACCATGCAAGACATACACCTCTGGAAAGAGCTTCAAGTCTAGTTTCTTATGGGACTATTTTGCCCAATTTATACCCACTAGATCTTGAGAATCAGGCGTTATTCTCTAACTGGTCAAAACTAGGGCTTTCTGGAGAACGAATCTTATTCAACCCAAAGGTAGGTTATCTCCATGCCAAACTCTAATTAAACTCGTTTATGCATGCATACATGTGTATAGATCATGCTTTGACTGTTTTCCCCAATTTCTATCATGTGGATTTCGTGAATTAAATCTTGCATGGTAGAACATTGTGCTATCTGGTTTAAAACCCTGATCTATCTTACGAGTTCTGTATCTTTTAGTGGAGTCATTTCCAGACATAACACTCAACATAGAACTTGTTCCCCTATGAGTCTAGTTTCATTCGGCACTCAACATAGACCTTCTATCAATCCAAAAGATATTGCATAATTGATCATCATCATTTAAGTCTAACACATAAAAGAACGTTGGATTTCTAAGTTGCATTAAGCAAAAATATTCAATCATTATCTATACATCACCCTTCTTTATTTTAGATTTCCTCTCCCTATCTGAAAAAATTTGATAGCCCTTCTTTGAAAATGGTAACTGATGCATGACTCCCACTCTTACAGTCATAATAGAGATTATTTTCGAAGTTGTGATGCCAGAAAGCCTCATGTTTCTAATTTCTCTCTTTTGTGGAATGCATATTTTTCTATGTGATCTAGAATGTTTTGCACCACTAGGATTCAAAGTACGGTTGTGCTATAGTATTAGTTCATAGAATAATTGTTTCCCACTCCTTTTGTCAACCCTTACTTTCACCGATGCATTACAACCTATATTTGGGGAGTCTCTATGACTCTTTACTTCAACCTTCCTTCTTGATTTTCCATTTCTCCAATAACCTAAGTGTTATAGCCCATTCCAACTTTGAACCCTTAATTGCCCCTTAACACTTTTTTTGTTAGATTTAACCCTTATTGCCTCAGATTAACCATTATCCTATGATTTTAATTGGAATAAGGGAGCTATTATTCTCAAGTACTTTGTTATTTACCCTATCTGGGCCTTAGTTTGAGTTTCCCATTGAGAATTTATGTTTCCTGTCGAAATGGAACTTCGTATATAACGAAGTGAAGATTCGACCGGTCAATTTATAACGTGGTTGGTTGAAGTGCAGCTTTGTATATGACGAAGTGCAGCTTTGACTGATCCTGTTATATTGTTGTTGGTCGAAGTGTAGCTTTGTATATGATGAAGTGTAGCTTCAACTGATTCTATTTATATCATTGTCGGTCGAAGTGTAGCTTCGACTGATCCTATTTATATCGTTGTCGGTCGAAGTGTAATTTTGTATATGACAAAGTGTAGCATCGACCGATTCTTTTTATATTGTTATCAGTCAAAGTGCAACTTCGTATATGATGAAGTGCAGCTTCGTATATGAGAAGCTAGCTTCGAACGATCCTGACCAAAACTAGTATGACGAAGTCACAAAGCAATGAAAAATATTATATTCATGAGATAATGGTGACATTATGTATGTTGTAGACGTTATGCCAAGCCTGTATCACCAATATTAAAAAGTTAACATTTAGAATGGTTCAGTTGGAGCTCCCTGCCACCCTCCAATCGTTATTATCTATGTCCTCTTCTTAAGTCAGAGTTGAGTCTAATCTCTGATGTACTTGGGCATTTGTCAGAATGTTAGAATGGTTGCCATCATCTGACTCCTTCGGCCTGCCAACTTTATGGCATGGATTCCTATGCATGTCAGAATTACCTCATACTTTTTCGCAAATTGCGCTGATGGCCTGTGAAAGATCTTCCACTTATACTCTCATTAGTCATCCTCGCGGGATTTGTGTCTTCCTTAGGGCCTGCATGTTGGCCATGTGTTTGGTTTTCCGTTTTAGTATCACCCACTTCAAACTTTAACCCTTATATAGCCTTGGTGACCACCCTTCCAGCAGATTCTTCTATCTTCTACTGCTGGGAAACCGAAGGCTTGAACTTGGAGCTGTTGTAGCTTCCTGTTAGTTTTGGCCTCCTAGTTTTCTGTATAAGATTCAGCTGGTGTCCCCGCACTAAGGTAGACAGAACCGATTCCTTTGTGACCATTCTGGGAGTTATCTTTCATCTCCTTAGTACTATGTCATATATGAGCCTGCATGTTCGGCCTAAAAGCTTTATTTGGCCCCCTTTTGGGTAACCTTCGAAAATCCTATATCTGATTGTCTTGGCAAGGCACTTGATCCTTCTCTTTAGGGTGGTTAGGACTCTTCATGATTGACATCATGCATGAGGGGTCAACCGTGAAGATGGTTTCTTCCCATAAAAATAATGTGAGTGGTTAGGCTCACAAAGATTGGCAAAATTGAGTATGTATGTATATGTAACATTCAGTTTCGACAGGTGGTTAGCTATATGTTATTCATTCCCATAAGAGCTTTACTGATGCCACTTGCAAGATTTTGAATCTTTGCCAAGCAATCATGTCTTTGAAATATGATTCATGCATATCTGTAAACATGCAACTTATTACGTTTTCTTGTGATGTATTCTTGTGAAATTTCTGTGTTTCTGCAACGTCATAAACTGTGTTATATTCCATGCTCTTATACTTTACGTTTTGCTAGTTTATCTATTGAGTTCTGTAGAACTCATGCCTTCGTTGAACCCATTTCAGATTCTTCTTCATTATGTCGTCCTCTCTTCAAGTCAACCTCTTGTTGCATGCATACTTCAGGCTGGACAAACTTAGTGTTATTTTGTTAGAAACTGTGTTTATTCGTGGCTGAGCCACCTCTTTTTGTATTTTGAAATCATGGCATGTAACATGGACAAACTTTGTTTTGACAATCATATTTATATGTGGAACTGGTGTTTAGTGTAGAAAGCTGAATATAGTATTTTACCATGTATAGTTCTTGTGTTTGCTTTGGTATTATATCACATGCAACTTAGGAAGGCCTTCCCATAACCATGTGTAAGATGCTTCCACTTTGTAAGTGTGTGTGTCACCCCTTTACCAGCCAGGAGGGGTGTCATTGCACTACACGAAATGACAAAATATGCATTTTCTATCATTCTATTTACTAGCAATCACACATGTGTTGAACCCTACATTCCTTGCATATGTATTGTAGAGAGTCATGGCATCATTAGCAATTTCAAATTTCATAACCTCACTTGGTTTTGCTCTATTGTAGGATCTCGCATTAGAATAGTTGGCTTCTTCTGGGGTGTTCACCTCAAAACCTTCTAACAGTACTTTATCTCTTACATTTTAGAGTAAAAAATAAATAAGAATGTGTATAAGATGAAAAGACATATAACATATAGAAGTGCAAAAAAATGCCTCCAGGGCATCTACATTCGGACTTTCTGTAACAATGAAAAACAATGAAATTGCTTTCAAAAAGTTCAACTATAGCTGAAACAAGGAAAAAAAAATGAAAACATAGCTTTAAAAACTTCAACTGCAGCTGAAACAAATAAAAATTGATAATGCAACTTTTAAAACTTAAAGCGTAGCTGAAACAAGGAATTTTTTTTTTCTTTTGCATGTAAGGCATAAAAAAAGACATTTAACTGTTAAGATATCAATGCACCTACCTTCTTCCATGCCCTTAATCGTGCCTATGTCTATCCAAATCGAAGAGAGAAGTTTTGTAGTAGTACTTAAAGTGGTAGCCCAATAGTGAGACTACATAGCGAGGAAGTGTGCAAGAGTAAATGTGTTGTGCTCTATCATTCGTGTCTGCACACAAAAGAAAGGAAGGATGGCACTTCGCACTAGAGAAGGCTTTCGCTTTGGAGAAGGTGAGTAGAATGGGGGAGAAGATAGTTCACCCTAGCAAAGGTGGGAGAGGAAGACAAGGGCAAGGATGGACTTCAACCGTGAGCGGTAAGGCATCTCTGAAGAAACTTTACACTTCAACCTATCTCTGTCCACTCGGCAACCACTCATTGGGTGTGCTTGCCGATGTGCCACTTAGTGCAGACCATCGATGTGCACCTAGTATTTCTCTTCAGAGAATGACTCTCTGACCATCATTCGCTGACAATGGAGGTTGTCGCCAAGCTATGACACCCTTTTGCGGCTACAAGGAAATGATGGAGAAATTTTAGTGTATATTTTGATGTGTACTAAATATGGCACACTCTATAGAGTTGTGCCACATGGAAGGGGACCTTTATACCCTTCCATGTGACACAGTCTTAATAAGTGTGTCACAAGATGTGCATGCACTAAATATTTCTCAAACGATGATGGGAAGCAGGGCCCATAGAGTGCCTGCTACCACCAAACTCTTACCTTCACTGTATTGGATATACACTTTGGGTGCGCCTAGCAAATGGGACCTCCATCATAGCATATAAATCATCCACCATAGCGAAGAGTTTATATTTTATGCCAATTCTTGACCATTATAAGAGTGATAGAGTGGATCCCTACTTCATCACTATGTGAGCTTGTTGAATCTAATGTTTATTTATTGTAATCATTGGGATTATGCATTATGTTATGAAGCGGATACTTGATGTTGCTACCTTAGCATGTTATCCAAAAGCCATAAGTCATGTGGTCTTGCAAAGCATGTTTAGGAAAGTAGTTGAACTCTAAGTGAGTTGACAATGGTGGCATAGTAGAAGCAAAACTAGTTTCCCGCCCATGTTTTGTATCTCATTACATGTGTGGTTATGTTGGATGAGTTTCATTTGATCGTGGGGATAAATAAATAGTTTGAGAGATTAAAGTGTAGATCAATATTTGAGGGATCATATTAACTTTATTTGGTGTGAATTTATGATTGGGGTACAAGTCGAGATGCTAAATTGTAGTGTTCACTACAAGAAAATAGGTTATTGGGGACGGCTGCCAGCCGTCACCAATATTCAAAACACTGTTCCTAATGATTATTAGAGACAGCTACAAGGCCATCGCTAGACCGTCCTTAATAAGCCTGTCGCCAATAGTATTGGAGACGGCTAAGCAACATCCATCCCCAATAATGTTATTGGGGATGGATAAATGTCTGTCTCCAATAACTTTAATTGAGACGGATAATACCCCATCCCATTTAATGTATTAGTGACGGCGTCAAAGCCGTCTCAAAAACATATAATAGCGACGGCCCTGAAGCCGTCTTCGATAATATTATTGGAGACAGATAAAACGTCGTCGCTAATAATATTATTGAAGACTGATAAGAAGCCATCACCAATGGCATTATTAGAGACGGCTTTGAAGCCGTCTTTAAAAAACTTATTCGCGATGGCTATGGAGCCGTCTTGAATAACATTATTGGCGACAACAATGAAGCTGTCGCTAATAGATCTATTAGAGTCAGTTTAGAGCCGTCACAAAAAAGTATTAGCGACAGTTTTGGCGCCGTCGGGAATAACATTATTGGCGACAACAATCAAGCCGTCACCAATACATCTATTAGAGTCGCTTTAGAGCCGTCACAAACAAATGTATTAGCAACGGTTTTGGCGACGTCGGGAATAACATTATTAGAGACAAGGAGGAAGCCGTTTCCAGTAGAGTTATTGAGGACGGATTCTCACCAGTCTCTAATGATACTATTGGAGACAGAGTGCAGTCGTCTCCAATGAGGCTATTGAAGACTGTCCCATCCGTTTTTAATAGTATTATTGGAGACGGTGGGAGCCGTCCTCAATAGTATTTTTGGAGACGGTGGGATCCGTCTCTAACAAAAGTATTGGGGACGGCTTCTCCAATAGTTTTATTGGAGATACTTTTATTAGAGACGGCTGCAGTTGTCTCCAATAGCCTATCATAAATTTAAAAAAAATTGTAATAATTTTTTTTCCACAAAGTTACAACTTGTTATACAAAAATTACATTAACAAAAAACATTCCAAAATAACTAAAAAACTCTAAATTTAAATGTATTACATGAAAAGTTACATACATAAACCATTCACAATCCTCTTTCTAAAACAACTATAGTACTTCAAATTGAAATCCATTACATCACACTTATTTTAAATTTTAATGTATTACATCATAAAATCATGATCATAAATGAATAGTGAAGTCTCACTCATCCTCACCAAAAGAACCCTCATCCTCTCCATCTCCCTGATCCCCCACTTTTTCATCCTCAGGTTGCACAGTTGGTGCACCACATCCAGACGTATGAGTACAAAAATACTCTTGGAATTGTTTATCCATGCTTTGGAGCATCTGTGTCTGTAGTGCAGCAAGTTGAGCCTCCACCCGAGCCTCTAGTTGAGCCTCCACTTGAGCTTCCACTCGAACATCTATATCTGTGCTCTGTACTGCTATTCTCTGCTCCTGATCTTCAATGATTTTTTTCATTCTTTCAATCTCAGACTTCTACTAAGATATCTCAAACTTCTGTTGAGATTGCTCCTGTAGGAGACGCTGATATGCAGTGTTGCTACTGCTACCACCCTTAGATGGCTTGTACCAACTCCTCAAAGTCTGTGTTCGACCACCGCATTGGATTTGTCTAGGCCTATCCCTCCCAAACACCTGACGGAAGGCCTCCTCTAGAGTAAGTATGGCAAGATGAGCTGTGCCATCTGATTCCTCTGAGGGAGTGGGATTCATCAACTGGGTCATCTGATCCTATAATTAATATAAGGTAATTAGTACATAAATAAGTTGAATGTATGAATTAATATTATGATTTATAATCATCATTACCATCACCTGACGACTTTGTTCATTGCTCCACATGACACTGCCATCCGGTGCTGTCCTAGCTTGCGTCATTTGAAACATTTCTGGACACGTGGAATGACGACCTTCCTTTTGCATCTATTTAACATTTAAAAGTTATAATTAGACTATAATAATGTCAATTCAATCAATCAAATTAATAATTAAAATGAATGCTTACAAAATCATTACTTAATTGATAAATATTCGTCCGCCCTCTTCGATAAGGCATTGATAAATGAGATAGATTAGACTTATTTCTTTCACTAACTCACCGCATTCATGAGGAAAAAAATTAGTGGCATCCTAAATAATTGAATCCATCAAATAATGGGATTTGACATAATAATACCTTACTATCTTCTCGATCCCATATCTCACACATGTGCTGCCATTGACTAGAATCATAACTTGGTGGCAAATTATTACATGCATCCTCAAATGGTCGTCTTGCAAAATACTATCAAACACAAGCACAAGTTACATAAGAATGTGTGTGCAATAATAATACATAATAGTAAAAAATCTTACTTTTCTTTTCAAGTGGGACCTTTGCTTCCTTTGCATTTCTCCCATATGGCGAAGAATGTCGGCGTCTATAGCTGTAGACCGCAGAAAAGTGAAATGTTGTTGCATAATCATCATATATGATCAATGTCATTATAACTATAGAAATGAACAATTATATAACCTAAATAATTAAATTATTTTTACCTGTAGGTCTGTCAAAATAGCCTCCTTCTTTTCAGGACGAAGGGTCATGTAGTCTTGCTGCCATAGGTTGCAATGTACTCTATTACAAACTCCAAGGTATGTAGTAAATTGTTGAGCATATGGACCAACTGAAGATCCCCCTTCTAGATCTATAAAAACGGTCTGGCCTGGAGGTAGTATCCTGATGCTGGTCGCCCTAGAAGGACCTCTCCCACGTCTAGTGGTACCAACTAAATGAAAATAAAAAAGATGAAGTGAATGCAATTATACAAATAAAAGTCAAGAAATAAAAAACATGGTAAACCTGAAGCAACTGAAGATGCAGTCCCAGGAGTTTAAGGACTGATGGTTGCATGCTCAGAGATGTTTGCGGCATCTGGTAAGGAACGAGGTGTGTGTAGCCCTTATGATTGTGAAGCCCCTGCTTGTGAATGTACAGACTATGAGATTAAAGCTCCTACCTATTAAGCTGATGCCTGTGAATGTACATTTACAGACTGTAAGGCTGATGCCCTTGCCTATGTCTAGTGCCTCCCTTCCTGTGAGCATTGAACGTATGATTGGGAGGCCACCTCCTGCGCATGGGATGACTCTCCTAGAGTGGTCTGCTGGGCTGACCGACGGGTTTTGCTGAACTTCTTAAACATATGTTGAATGAAGGATATTTAAAAATAATAATAATAAATATATATGAGGTCTGTGAAATCATCTTTAATGTACAAAAATGAAACCGTACAAGAAAAGTGAAGAAGTGAAAAAGAAATGAGGTCTGTGAAAAAGTGAAAAAGAAATGAGATAAATAGGCATGCATTTAAGAACAATCCCCTTGCCATGACCATGTTTTCTTCTGAGGTCGACCTCAGTTGAAACATGAGATTGACCCCATTTCCCAGAAGCAAAACTGAGGAATGGAGGGTCCACCCATGAGGAAGCAAGAGGTCGACCCTACCAGACCATGTTCTCTTTTGAGGTCGACCGCAGTTGAAACCTGAGGTCGACCCCATTTTCCAGAACCAAAACTGAGGATTGGAGGGTCTACCCATGAAGAACCATGGGGTCGACCCCACTACACCATGTTTTCTTTTAAGGTCGATCTCAGTTGAAACATGAAATCGACCCCATTTCCTAGAACCAAAACACAGGAATGCATGGTCGACCCATTAAGAACCATGGGGTCGACTCCACTAGACATGAAAAAATGAAATACTTATAAAATATAAAAAATTCACATGTATATATTCTTCACATTGAAGCTGTACATGGATATCTACATCATTTAACATCACAGGCACATCAACAAGGCCTTCTTGATAGGGCTCTTCATTATCATCACTTGCACCGCTAGACATATTATAATAACTTCTAGGTGGTGACTTAACAACTATCACCTATCCAGCAGCATTGTTGTCATCTACAAAGAAGACTTGCTCAACTTGACTTGCAAGTGCAAATGGTTCATTAGTCCCTAATTTGTGATGTGTATTTAAAGATACAACTCCATGCTCATCAACTTTGAAACCTTGGTCCTTATTATACACATCCTACTATTCACATTCAAATAAGACAATTTGTTTGTTTCTCTCAAAAGATATTTCAGTAATATCAATTAACTTTCCATAATAACCATAGCATCCAGATTGAAGCTCAGCATAGACAATAACACCGCAAGGTTGTGTGGATTTGGTAGAGTCATTTAAGCTTGTGCGGAATCTGAAGGCATTTGTAATATACCCAGAAAATGATGTTGCCAATTGTGATGGACTGAGTGATAAAATCTCGAGTTCCTCAGTGTAGTGTGGGTCATCTAAATTCTTCAATTCTTGGACACGTGATGGAAACCACATGAGGAAATTATCTTTTATATTCCTTCCACTTGGAAGTGCATCTTCATGTTCCTACCGAAAATGTACAATATCATCAACTTGATTTAACACAGATGTATGTGCTAAATCTCTTTCGGCTTCTGACAATGTTCTGGGTAATCGTCTGCACTTTATTGGACGACCAACTGCTGTAAACATAGACACTTCTCCATCAAGAGTGCCAAATGGACCACCATCATAATTTCTATCTTTAGTATTGTGATCATCCATTTCTTGCATGTACATCGAAATAAATAAACTGCATTCTTCCACAAGATATCCTTGTGCAATTGAACCTTCCACTCGAGCTTTATTACCGACATGATTTTTCAATTTCTTCAAATATCTTTCAATTGGATACATCCATCGATATTGAACTAAACCACACATCCTTGCTTCATCTGCTAAGTGCACTATTAGATGTATCATAACATCAAAGAACGACGGTGGAAAAATCTGCTCTAGCTTGCATAAGATAATTACAATATCGGCCTCCCATCTCAACAAACTTGCTTCGTCCAACACTTTTGAACACATAGCTTTAAAATATTGGCTAAGCTGAATAATTGGATCTACCACTTCTTTAGGAATGATACCACAAAGTACTAAGGGAAGCAACACTTGCATGCACACATGACAATCATGACTTTTCAATCCTGCGATTGTTTTGCTACCCATATCAACACATCTAGAGAGGTTTGAAGAATAGACATCTAGAACTTTTATATTGTTGTTGAAGTTGCATATACGAGACTTTTGTGCATTGTTCAACTTATAAATAGCATCTGGAAAGCACACTGAATTCTTGTAAGGATGTAGTTCTGGACGAATTTTCAACACCTGTAAATCTTTTCTTGAGTTGAGGTTGTCTTTCTCTATCCCCGACAAATTGAACATGTCAAGAATATTGTTACAAACATTTTTTCAATATGCATGACATATAAATGATGGCGAATGATCAGAGATTGCCAATACAGTAGAAATCTGAAGAAAATGCTCTTCTTCTTCCAGTTTTTGTTCTTTTCTAACTTTTTTCTTAACTTCTCCAACTCTTTTTTGAAAGGCTTGCCAAACCTTACTAGGTCCATCTCTTGTTGTTGTCTCCACAATTCATAACTTGTCTTCATTATTAACTTTCCTTTATCACAATGTCGACCATCAAATTTATCTTTGTACTGATGCTTTCTCCATCGGTGTGTTATTGGAAGAAAACGACGATGCCCTCCCTAAATAACTTTGTTTCTTGCTGTGAGGAAGACAGAGAGAATAAGTTTTATCATTGCAAATTGGACATGTGAGCTTCCCTTTAGTACTCCATCTAGACAAGTATGCATAACCTGGAAAATCATTTAGGGTCCACAACAAGGTGGCTCGCAAAGTAAAGTTATGCTTCTTTGCAGTATCATATGTCTCAATCCCATTATCCAACAAGTCCTTTAACTCTTCGACTAATGGTTGTAAATAGACATCAATGTCATTTCCTGGAGGTTTCGGACCGGGAATCAATAATGACACCATCATGTAAACTGACTTCATGCACATCCACGGTGGCAAATTATAAGTCATCAGTACAACTGGCAATACACTGTACTTTGAAGACATGTTCCCAAAGGGATGAAACCCATCACTGGCTAAGCCAAGACGAACATTACGGCTTTCGGAAGCAAAATCTGGGTATAGCTGATTAAAGTCCTTCCATGCCGGAGAATCTGCAGGATGATGCATCTCACCCTCACATTGGTGAGGACAACTACCATTATGCCATGTCATCCATTGAGCTATCTTTGATGAGATAAATAGGTATTGCAATCTATCCTTTAAAGGAAAATAGTGCAACACCTTTCTTGCCACCTTCTTACTACTTTTTGAGATATTATCTTTATATCTTGAAGTACCACACTCTGGACATTGAAATTTATCTTTATTTTCTTTCCAAAATAACACACAATCATTTTTACATGCATCAATCTTTTCATAACTAAGTCCCAATTCTTTGACAATCTTCTTTGCTTTATACCAATTTTCAGGTACAAATGCATCACAAGGCAAAACTTGTTTAAACCACACAAGTATCATATTCATACATTTTGCTGTAAGACCATTCAAAGATTTCATGTGTATCAACTTCAAAATAAACTTCAACTTAGACATATCTCTACACCCAGCATACAAAGGAGTTTCTGCGCCTTCTAATAACTTATAAATTTTTTGTGCTTTTGATTCGGTTTATCCTCATCTTCTCCAATAGGCACATTGTCCCTTTGAAAATCATGTAGCATGTCCATGACTTCATCGAATTCTAACTCATTTTCTGATTCGACAAGTTGTGTCTCTTGTGTCGGGATATCATCGTGTACTTGCTCAACGTGTGACAGCCAAGTCCGATAATTTAACCATATTCCATCACATATTGGGTGCTCATGCACACGATCCCTTCTAAATATGAAGCCATTGCAACATCTTCTACATGGACATTGAATCAACTCTTTGTCTTCTCCATGTCAAAATCCTATTATGTCATCATGATATGCAAACTCTAAAAATTCTTCAACTCCATTGACATACTTAGGGTCTAGCCTATTAGGAATATCCATCCAACTATTATCCAATTTAGCCATTCTCTAACACAAACATATTTTGCACACAAAGTAAACTGTCAAGTAAGAAATAGACATCATTTTTGTTTAATCATACACAATCACAAGATATAATATTTAACATACATGTACATATATACATGTCACTAAAAAATTCGGCAACATTCACATAACCACACAACATTTCGGTCTATATGCATTATACAAGTAAGCCACCACCCAGGCTCGCTGGATCACATTCACATAACCACACCGATTATAATGTCAATATGCATTATAAAAGTGAGCCACCACCCGGCTCGCTGGATCACATACCTTTCTTGCCAACGGTAAAGACAGTGGCCAATAATAAGTCCAGTTATGTGGGAGATGGTCAAGCTGCATGCAAAAAAAAAATAAAATCATAATGTGAAAGAAAAATGAAAACAAAGGGAAGGGGTACTTAAGGGCTAACTGGTATATCGAGAGACCTTTTTCCAAACGTATCTGAACCCCAGGTATAAACCTACTCCATGATCCATGATTCTACTCTTGCAAAGATAAGAAAGCCTATGACAGGATGAAGAAAGAGCTCTCTCTCTCCGTCCCTCAAACGGTTATATAGCTACATTCCAAATGAAAGCTGATCTGCTTAAGAGAAACCCAAATTTTAAATGGGGGAAGGGGAGAGGGAAAATGATAGTGGGAATGTTTGGGGGAGGGGTTGCATAGGGGTCAAGGGAGGGGGGAGGGGCCAGATGGGAAGGGGGAGAAAAGTTGAGAAAGAATAGACATGAGGAGGAGGGGGAGGAGGAAGAGGAGGAGGGGGAGGCAGCACCAAAGGGAGTAACATACCTACGGAGGCGGCGGTGGAAAGCTCCCAGCGGCGACGCTCCGGCGGTGTGGGCTCAGCAACAGCTCGGAGGTGATGGCAGGGGGAGAGATTATCGCGAGGTGTTTCAAGGGGGGAAGGGAAGACGGGGGTTGAAAATGCCGTCCTTTTTTTCAGGTGTGGGGGGGAAGCGCGGGGTGTTTTCAAGGGGGGAAGGGAAGGCGGGGGTTTAAAATGTCGTGGCGGTTGCCGCCCTTTTTCAAGAGAGGGGGGGGGAGCGCGGGGTGTTTCGAGGGGGGGGGGGGGGAGAGAGAATATTAAAATTTATATACTCTTATTTTTGAATATTGTTAATTTGATTATGGTAAAAATGGAAATATAATAATTTTTAAAAACAAAGTTTTATTTCATTTTTATTCACTAACATTTCGATCGATGTATCCGCAGCAATACTCGTAAAGGAATAAAATGTTTTATCTAGATCCGTTTACAGCCCTACTCGTAGAGGAATAAAATGTTATATTTAGATATAGGGTAAAAAATGAGATAATATTAAGAGATGTATAATCAAATAATATTTAAAATTTATTGATAATTTTTTCAAAATTTTTATTTTTTTTAAGTTACCCACCCTGCCCCACCTCTTGAGGTGGGTCAAAGTTACTACACTGGTTACCCTCATTCGTGTCTCGAGTAAGGGGTACTTATCCAAGGATAAGGGGTACTTACCCAGGTTACCCTCACTCGTGTCTGGGGTACGGGGTACTTACCTAGGGTAAGGGGTTCTTACCAAAGTTACCATCACTCATGTCTTCGGTAAGGGGTACTTACCCAGGTTACCCTCACCCTCCTCCCCAAAGTAAGCAGAGGAGTTAACCCCTGGGCCCTGGGTAAGTACTTGTAGCAACCCTATATTTATGGGAAAAAATTAAATATTTATATTTTTTAATTAGAAAAATTAAATAAAAGGAAGATGTATTAAATCAACTAGGAAATCAAATAAGAGAGAATTAAATAAAACACATTAAAAGAACAGGAGTAATGGGCTTTGCTATATTGACCCATTAGAAATGAGTGGGCTAAAATAGAGATTTTAAGAAGGGGAATAATAGAGAAATACCCAAAATTCGTAACTAAAATATTACTAAAATAGAAAAGAGATATTTAATGCATTAAATAGCTAGTTTGAATTAGGATTGGATTCATAAACCTACCCCAATTGATTGGCCACGAAATTCCCTCTCTCCCAACCTAAATAGGAGATCTCTTGTTTAAAAAGGGGAGAGGAAAATAGGAAATTCGAAATTTAATAGGAGTTAGGCTTAAACTAGAAAAGGGAATAGGGAGAAGCTTAAATACTTCTCTTAAACCCTCATGGCCGGCCCTAGCTCGTGCCAAGAGGTTCCTGGACCAAGAGGAGAGGCCAAGAGGAGGAGAAATCGTGGCGAGGAAGACCCATCAAAGCTTCTTCCCGAGTTCTTCAAGTCTTAACCCTAGAAGAGGAAAACGATCAAAGGTAGGCATTCTCACATGCATAAACCATGAAACATTTTCTGTAGGATGTCTCATCAATCAGGAACAAAAACCCTTTGGTTTCATAATTTTCATCGAGCATATCTTTCGTTCTTGATTTTTCATGTTCTGCAACATACATGACCCCGAACCCTCTTCTTAATTCTTGATCTCCTTGTATACTCAATCCCATGCCACGAGATTTTTACTGTAGGAACTGATGCATGTTAGGCATCGTTTGCCCCTAAAAGGCCCTAAATTTGATTCATCCTATCTTGCGAATTAATTGTTGATCTCAACTATGTACTGTTTCATGTTCATTATGAATGCCTGTATTTAAAACATGTCCAAACCCTAATTGTTTTCCAATTCCTATTTATTGTAAGTACCCATGCATGTCTAGGTCGTTTTGCAACTAGTTTCATGATTTTTCGTTGACTATACAATTAGTTATGATTTTCTGAATCACCCTGTGTCAAATAGGATAAGTTCTGGCCCGCAATCAAATGTAATGTCCTTTCCCTGTCGGACTCGGGTGCAGACCCTGTGAACGTGATGGCCCAATAGGCCGCGTTCATAAGGGCCATCGTGACAGTGTCCTCTATCGCGATCTGATTGCGACAGGACCTGTCGTCGCGATCTGCTGCCCGATCTGACTAAGCCTGTCGCGACCTGTACAAGACACCGTCGCGATCTCAGTTGACCCCGTCGCGACCCTCATTAGGGTACATCAAGATCTGGGTTTTTTTTTGCAAGAAACCTCTTGTCTCAGCAATGCTTGATTATCTACAGTGTTTGTACTCTGGTTTAACAGTCATACATACAGAAAATAACACTTGTTATAAATTAAACATTTATGTATGACTAAAAAACATGCACATGATCTTTTCTATCTACAATATCATGACACTTACACACACTTTGAACCATCCAATTATGGCATAATTTGGCATGAATTTTTTTCATAATACATCTGGTAATTTATGTGATTAAATTACCATATTTTAAATATCCTTGTCTATCATTTCTCACGATGTTTTTGGAATATCGATCTCGACGCTCCACTGTTCTAGAATTCCTCTAGAACGTCGAGCACTTGTTTCTATATACACACCTGCTTGACTTGGACGAACTCTCCGTCAGATATTCCTTCTGTCGGACTAGTGAGTCTTTGTTCAATGCCTCTGTAAGTCTCTTCTGTCCATGGACTCCCACATGGTCGATGAGCCGGTTGTACCCCAACACCTGTTACACTCATTAGGGATCAATATGGTCCAAACGGCTATTAGAAATTCACTCTCGTCTTGAATAACGCCGGACCTCTAGACCTGTGCTTAACATGGCCAGTGGTAAGGTCGTGAGTTCCGCCTGACTGCCAACACCATGTGTGCGTGTTGTGCAACGGTTACTATCACTCATTACTCGACGTTTCATGTGCAAGGTCCACTAACTCTCATCTATACTCGAACTCGAGAGTATTTAAATGAACCAAGATTGAACGTTCATTTTCAATACTCGATAAAGCTCGAGCTCGTCTTGAGGTCGATTACAAATTAACGAACAGAGTTTGAGCAGCATAATACTCATCTCAACTCGAGTCGTTTACACCCCTAACCCCTCGGTAGTTTAACCAGGGGTCAACCTAGTTTGGGATGGGGTTTACCAATAGTTAACCCTGGTTTAAATATTATTTTATTATATATGTCTAAATTATCTCATTTTTTTTAAAAGAAGATAAATTGAGTCAAATTGTTTAGTTGACTAAAAAAAATTAAAAAGTTGGTACTCGGCCCTTGGTTAGTGGGGTAAGATAGAAATACATGTCAAAGTGGGGAGCACTTTTTAGGTTAGAAGACCCCTGGTTAAACGACCCAGAGATAGTCTACCCTTGTGTCAAAGTGACAGGTAAGTTTTTTTGTAATTTTTTTTAAATTTAGTAAAAAAATTATAAATAATATTTTATTGTATAACTCTTAAAATCAAAACTTCTTAAATTTTTTCATGAAGATAAATAGAGTCAAAGTAGCCATATTGCCTGTGTGAGGTGAGGTCGACCCCAGAAGACTTCTGAGGTCGACCTCGTCATAAACGGGGTCGACCCCACTTTTATGGAGTCGACCCCGCAACTCTAGGGGGATTTAAAGGGTCAGCCTTCCCCCTTTTTGTTCCCACTAGAACTGCCGCTGCGATCTCCCTTCTCCTCTCTTCTCTTCTTCCTTACGCCGGTGGACCCCTTCTATTCCTCCATCGAGTGCAGATGACCTCCTCCTATTCTCCTTCCTCTTTGCACTGGTCGACCCTTCTTCCTCTTTGCACTCCTTTGTTTCCTATTCCCTTATTTCTTCTTCTTCCAAACTCTCCCTCCATATCAGATGGCTCCTCCCTGGTGTGGTGACAAGGGAAAGGTAGTGGCAGTGGCTGGTGATGATCAGACTCCATCCAAGAGATCTTGAGGCAACAGTAGAGCCCCAAATCGAAGCTTTGACGGTAATAATTTTCATAGTCTCAAGGCATTTGATCTCTTCACCAGCGATATATCATGTAGGAAGGTGCATTTTGGGAAAAGGATTAATTTTGACTTCTTTCAAAGTAATGGGGTTGATCTTGCATGCATCTTTGAGACATTGGGATGGGGACATTATGTCACCTTGAATGAAGAGGTATACCCTCACTTGGTTAGTCTCTTTTATGCAAATTTGGAGGAGAATGGGGACAAGAAAATGAGTACTTATGTGAAAGGGATCCATATCCCTCTTAGAGTTTCAATGCTTTCGGAAGTGATGTGTATTCCATATAAGCACGGGGTTAAATATGCCGATCGGTTAGACAATCATCGGGAAACTTACGAAAGAGTATTGGGAACCAACTATTTGAGCGTGTGAATGCCAACTCTTTTTCGCCCTACCATCGGTTTCTTCACAAGATTGTTTGCTCTATTCTCATTCCAAGGACTGGTAGCATGGATGGAGTCACCGATGACCATATCCTTTTAATTCAAGGACTTTTAGATGGCACTCCTGTGGACCTACCAAATATCACATTGAACACCATGCGGGATGTAGTAGGTACGGCTAAGCGTATACTTCTTTTGGTATGCTTATTACCCGCATCTTAAAGAAATTCAAAGTCAGATTGCTGGTGAAGATTACCAAACATTGACAATGTTTGATGTGATTAATGGGAGTACTCTCGTACGTATAAGGATGACTATTGAAAATGGATCCTTTGTCCGTACAGATACTCGGTCTTCTTACAAAGTGTAGGACCTCTAACATGATGAAGATGGTGATGAATTCAATCTGTCTACTTCAGGCTCCTCCAGACCTCCTGCTCCTCCCATAGACTAGCTGACTCATTTGCTTGATATGCTCAATACCAATATGAATGCTCATATTGACTCTTTGGACAATCACTTTGTATCCTTGGACAATCGCTTTGAATCCTTGGAAACTCATGTTGAAGAGCTTCAGCCCGATGTTTCTATTCTCAAAGGACAGAAAGACCGCAAAGATATACTTCTTCAAGCTATTGCCAAACAACAGGATTTTATACGGGGCAATCATGATGAGATGCGGATGAACTTGCAAGACTTGGCCGGTTCTGGAAATTTCTTATGGGATTCTCTATCTCGCCAACCACCACCATCTTAGTCTTCATCATTTTATGGTTTATTGTGTCCTTACATGTATGGTTTATTGTTGGAGAACATTTCAATGATTTATGTATAGATTTTGGCTTGCTGACATTATTTTCATGCATATTAATAATGTTAGTGTAAATACATGATTATTTAAGGATAATTTAAATCTTCCTATATAATTTCATCACAAAACGCACATCTTTGTTGGCTAAGAAGTGGCAAAGTAATGTGCAGTAACCAAAACATTTTTCAATTGATATCGGATCTCAAAAACACTTTTCAAATTATCGTGTTATGGAGTCAACCATATATTCCTTCGTGGGTCGACCAATTATAACCCCATTTCAACACTAGAAAATGGGGACGACCTCTTCTTTCAACTGAGGTCGACCTCAAATGAAAAAAGATCTTCTGTGTTTTGAGGTCGACCTCTCACTTCTTCTTGGGTCGACCCCTCTGTGTTGCTTTTTGGCACTGCAAAATAGGGTCGATCCTAGAGTTCTTCTGGGATCGACCTCACCTTTTCAATTGATTTACGCCATTATATTTTCTATTTTTATATATTACAATAAAAAAGAATTCAAATTGATAATATTACAAAATTGATTCTGAATAATCTAGTAATAAAATAATATATCCATCCACTGGTTGTCGACAATTATATCCATGACTGTGAACTTATGAAATCACAGAAATTAACCCAAATTGAGTTCCTATTTTTCAGTTGGGCCAATTGTTGATCGAAGCCGTGTTTTCTTTAAGTTGCCCGAAAATAGATCGAAGCCGTGTTTTCTTTTACATTAACACCATAAGCAAAGTGGCATATATGAGACTTTTGTACCTCTGGGCTGCAAGGTGATTAGAGGAAGAGGATCCTCGGCGTCCAGGTGGGGGACGTCGCCGCAGGAGCTTGTTGGTCATTCACTTGCTACCCACCGTGTTACACAGTGTTGTATAAATATGTTGTAGATCGGATTACAACCTCCAAAACATCAATCAAATCTAACGATGGCCCGAAGATTGTCTGTTGTGTTTTGTCAAATCAGTCTGAGATGCGCCGTGTGAGATATCACGCAACCTTGACCGGCCGACATCACTACTCACGGGCTACAGAGAAAGGGGGGATCCGGAGGAAGAAGACGACCCTCTTACAGTAAAATGAGTCGGCGCCCTAGGGGACGCCTGGTTAAACTGATGGATCCACCTACACCCAGGACGACTTTTATGACTACACTGGACGAGGGTTAAATTAGTTGTACAGTTCAAAAAGAGGTCAAACGAAACCGCTGCTTGAAGTGTTCACCATTAAAAACCCTCTTTTGCATCCGTCTTTTAGAATGCCTTTTTCCGTCTCTTTTGCTTCTATCCTTTTGAAGGCGTAGAGCATTGACATCACTTACAGGTTCTTCACAACTACAAAAGCAACCCAAGGCCTCTTATACTTATCCCTCACATGCTTCTCTGAGTCTTCTTCTTCCTATCTTTCTTGCTCATCTTCTTCCTCCTTATTTGTAGATGTCTTCATCTCACGGTGCTCCACAGAGGGAAGGCAAGGGACCTACGGCACTGGTGCCATCGTCGCCCCCGGCTCCCCCGGCGCCACAGGCTCCACCACTACCGACCTACAGCCTCGACTACTAGAATGGCTTTTAAATCGGCTGGAGGATGGCTTTACAGAAAGCCTTTTGCTTATACGGCCACAAGGGCCTCACCAACATCCTCCCTGACATCAGCCCTAGGGCAGAACCTGTCTGTTCCTCCTCCCCTCCCTCCCCTGCCCATTCCTCCTCCACCCCTCCCTCCTCCACTAAGTGGTCGGGTTAGGGAGTTTAGAGAGTTATTGTAACTGGGCTTCTTTATGTAATATATTTTCGTTTTATGCAGTCTTGTGTGGGCTTGTATGTACTCTCTATCATGCAAACTCTGTTGGAGATGACCAAAAGACACTGCCACAATCTGGTTTCTGTAACAGCAGATAACACAAGAACAGAGCAAGATGGAAAGGAAAAAATAAGGAATTTCACTATCTTCACATAAACCATCACAATAGTCACTTACACATATATATGTAACCTAAGAAGATAAAAACTGTGAAACAGAAACATTTTGGAGGTACTTAGTGCGTGACCAACGCACATCTCCTAAAAACCAGGAAGACTCAAACCATAAAGACCAAGTTTTAATAGACAAAGACCATAGAACATGGACGGCTGGATTTGCACCATTATTCCTCAACACTCCCCATTGACTATACAAACCTCTCAGTTTTTTGTGTTGACTATTCAAACTTAGGTCAACTCTTTTGGCAAAAGAGTCGACACTATCTTTTTCACTCCAAGCTTTTTGCCATTCTTCTCAATCTATACATCTTCACTTTCCTTGTGTAAATAAATTTTCCTTCTTCCAGCAAATAAAGTCTTGCTTCTCACATTGCATTAGCCCATTTGGTATATCAAATAGTGACTTGAAGAAGGACAAGATAAGCTTGTCTGGAATCTTTCACTATGCGTGAGTATATGTCTCCGCCATGTACCAAGGGTCTTTTTCCAAGTTCTGCATTGATCTCAAGTTCTTAGAGTCAACATTCTTCATAATAGAGTCGACTCTACTATTAGTTACGAGTGTCCTCAAGCCAATCATAACTTGTACAATATTGTTCTTTAATAATAATAATAAGGCTTTTATATTCATTATGTGTAATTCGTTTATCGTTTCATTATGAAGTCCATGAATATGCGCAATGGATACTAATTATCATGAGATCATAACAATGGGATTAATGTCCTTTAAACACATATTCTTAATTGTTCCTAGTCGGAGGATATTTGAGAAGGACATCGAATATCCGGTTAGACTAGTACATGTTGCACCTGCTCATATGATGAGGGTGACTGGTCTCATAGTCACTTGTGTGGAGACACTAAGGTGAAACTGTAGGTGCTCATTGGAGAATGAGTTCACTGAACTGATCCGTTATGAATCGCTGGATGGTAATGTTACCTAACTGTCAACCAACTAGATTCATTGTCACAGTGGCGTGATTGGTCCTTAGACCTGAGACACCAAGGACACCTTGTTGGTGGACTTCTAGATTTTGACCTTAACTTATAGATCTCTAGCCATGGGGTCTTAATCAGTTAAGTGTTCGGATCTAGTGGAATACCTTCGAAGGTGACTGTGTGGTCAACATGGGATCGCTCGCTCTCGGAAATAAGAGAGTGAATGCTCTAGGGAAAGATGCCTAATAGTCCCTGACCAGGGCATGACTACTTATCAGAAAAGGAGTTTTCTGATATTGTTATGTGGCATCTAATCCAAGTGAGTGCGCGTATTAGGGTTTGATAGTTGACCATACCCTAAGTGCACTCGGGAGCATTGTACGAGCGAAGGATTATAGTCACGTGGTAACTGATGACAGAAAAAGGTTCCTTGATTGGGTTGCTGAACCCCAATGCTTTCCAGGATAAAGTGGTGTTGCTTGGCACCCAACTTGATTGGAAGCCCGATCAATTATCGTGGGACGATAATTGATTGTGTAATTAATTGATATGAGATATTAATTAATTACAGTAAGTCAATAAAGAGTTATTGGGCTTAATGGGCTGAAAACTGGACTAGCACTTGGGCCTAGAGGGTTACACGCAATAGAGTTCCGAGCAGACTTGGCAGGATGACTGATATAGACATTAACTGGGTTTCTGTGAAAAACCGCGGAGTCTATATATACACGTAGAGAGTTAAACCCTAGCCCAAGCTCCAGGCTCTCTCCCTGGCCGCCACCTCCTCTCTCTTACCCTGGGCGCCCCCACCTTCTCTCTCTCCTCTCTCTGGCACATGGTGGAGTTGAGATCCGGGAGACGTGTGGAGAACGAGGAGATCCCGTCTGCGTCCAGAGCTCGCGTGGATACGTCTAGAGGCCGGACACTTGAACGGCTTGAAGCACCAGCGCCTCCAGCGCTACCTCCTCCCCGGATTCGGGAGTTTCGCAACCCCGCAAAGGTAAAGATCGGATCTTCCTACGTGCGGGTTCTCCGTTTTGTTCGATTCCGACCTCCGGCAACGATATCTACCTGAGGGAATCACGTTTCCGCTATGCTCTGATCGATTCCTTATAGTGGTATCAGAGCCAGGTTGCTGGCTCGGTCGGAATCGACATCATATGAATGTCATTTTATGCGTTTTCGTCGATTCGCGTTCTGCATGAATCCCTAATTTTTACCTCATTCTTGGGTCGCACATGGGATGTGCACTTCCCGTTTGGTACATGGAAGTTGTTCCTAGTACCAAGGGCTTCGCGAAGAACCCTTCGTGGTGTCGTTTAGCCCTCTATAGAGGCCACACGACCCTCTGCAAGATGCCTTCGTTGTGCAGGTTTCACTTTCTTGGACAGTCCAAGATGGGGCAATTTTTGCAGGTTTTTTAGGTTTTTCTAGGGATTTCTGGGCGATGGGAGGCAGCCGCCGGCACCGTCCGCGGCCACCGGGGGCAGCGCGGGGGCCGGCGGGGCCACCCTCCACCGGTGGGCGGCGGCGGCTAGGGTTTCACCCTAGCCGCGCGCCCCTCCGTTCGGGCGGAGGGGGCGACCCCGCGCTGGGTGCCCGCGGGCCGCTCGCGGGTCGCCCCGGGTCCGCCCGCGGGCCGCTCGCGGGTCGCCCGCGGGTCCGCCCGCGGACTGACCCCCCCGCGGGTCCCGGGCTGGCGGATCCGACTAGACCGGATCCGCCAAACCCAAACCCCTTCCCATCTCTTAGTTTTTTAAATGGTTTTTTTTAATTGTTTAAATAACAGAAAAAATCTTAAAAAATTACAGAAAATTCTAAAATTAGTTTTAAGAGCTTTTAAAATTGTTTTAGCTCTTTGTAAATTAATTTTCAGATGCTTGACCCAATATTTAATTAGTTTAAGGGAATTCTAAAATTGTTTTAGTTATTTCCTACCATCTAATTAATGCATGTTAATTAATTTAAGAATGTGATTCTTGTCAAATTAATTAACAGTAAATTTTGGCTGATTCATGCAACAACGGTTTAGTTATCCATGTTAGCTAAATTGTTTAGTTAAATGGTTTTCAAAATATAATTATTATATTTTTGAAATAAAAGTTATTTCATGAGTAATTATGTGATAATTGCTTATTGATGCATGTGATGTGTTGATGTGTGGATGGATGATCATGGACTTAAATATCATGTGATGATGTTTATGTATTATGGCATGTGATGTAATTTATGAGGACTGCGTGCCTCCCTCTCTTCCTCTTTTAAATCCGGGTTGTACATTCTATCTCCCTCCTGTTATGTACTCCCCTTGACTTGTTCAAGGTTTCTTATTATTATCTGATGTATACTTATGGGCCTGCGAGCCCAATTTAATGTTACTTGTAATTTTAAGAAGCGGATTGGAGGAGATGGAGGAGAGTACCATGCAAGGCCTTCTTGGAGATAGAATTACATCAAGCAAAAGCATTCGATGCGGGACTGCCATATGATTGCCATGTTTGTGGATTACCAACTGGCTCTAGTAATGCCACTCTAGGTTAAAGTCCATGATCATCCATTATTTTTCTTCATATATATGATATATGTGGAATGTGCTATGATATATATAATTAAATATATGATATTCCAAATTCTATATATCAATAGCGCGCAAATATAGAGACCAAGATAAAATATTTCAAAATCTCTCCTCTTTCAAACTTTAAGCCATAGCGTAATCATTTAGAATGAATTACCTGGCCCTCCATCATTATAGTTTTAGGATTGCCATCAAGTCAGGTATGTTTGTTGTGCTATCCACAAGGCTTGCCAAATCTGATGACAGACTAAAACTATGGCATGGTGATGCCTTAAACGGGGTAGAGGAACGGTGTAGCTTTGTTGTGCTATCCACAAGGGCTACATCCAAATCTATGCTCGTTACGTAATGATGGTACTGCTTAGACTGGATTTAATGACTTGTTGTGCTATCCACAAGGGCATTAAAATTCAGGGGCCAAAATAAGATCGGATATTTCAAGAGTTGCAAGTGTCAAGACTTGACCGCTTTCAGATCATAGTATGGTTTGTTGTGCTATCCACAAGATCATGCTATGAGTCTGTAAGATTCTGATCCTCACTAGGAGACCCTCGGAGTCTCCCATTCTGTATATCTGAGGGTTATACATTCTGTCGGAAAATAGTGGGAGCTAATCTTGATTAAAGTCCTAATCTAGATTTAATTATTATTATGAACATCTGCTAATTGTGTTTATATTTCCTTTATAGGCAAAAATGTTGTCAAGTAACCCACTCCATGGCATACTGGATGCCAACAAATTGACAGGCCCGAACTACTCGGATAGGCTCAGGAACCTGAAGATTGTCCTCAGGTCTGAGCGCATTGCCTAAGTCCTGGAAGGTGAGATCGCCGCTGAACCACCTCTAGATGCACCTGAAGGGGAAACACTTGAATTTGCGAAGTGGAAGGAGGATTCCACTCTAGCCCAATGCTACATGCTTGCCTCAATGAGCAATGAGTTGTAAAGGCAGCATGAGAACATGGATGCTAGATCCATCATGCAGCACTTGCAGGAGCTCTTTGAAGAGCAGAGCAGGGTAGAGAGATATGAGATATCAAAGGCCCTGTTCAGAGCTCGCATGGCAGAGGGGTCTTCAGTACAGACTCATGTGCTGAAGATGATAGAGTGGATTGAGAGGCTCGAGGGGCTTGGTTTTCCTCTTGACAAGGAACTGAGCACGGACCTCATTCTCCAATCACTTCTAGATTCATATCCCCAGTTCATTGTAAACTTTACAATGAACAAGATTGAGGTGAGTTTAGCTGAGATGCTCAACATGCTGAAGACTGCTGAGGGCAACCTTAAGAAGGAAAACCCCACTGTTCTCATGGTTGGAAAGTCCAACAAGAAGAGGAGAGCAGTGCAAGCCTTTAAGAAAGGCAATGCAAAGAAGCAGTCCAAGCAGAAGCAAAAGAAGGACATAAGCAAAAGAGAAGAAAAGGGCGAGTGCTTCCACTGCAAGAAGAAGGGG
Source organism: Colocasia esculenta (assembly GCA_014218235.1). Lineage (NCBI taxonomy): Eukaryota > Viridiplantae > Streptophyta > Magnoliopsida > Alismatales > Araceae > Colocasia > Colocasia esculenta. The sequence goes on from CM024758.1 coordinate 31,458,643, forward strand.
CACTGGAAAAGAAATTGCAAGGACTACCTTGCAACGAAGGCTCAGAAGAAGCAGAAGCTTGGCGAAGCTTCAGGTATCTATATGATAGATCTTCACTTGTCTTTTAGAGATTCTACATCTTGGGTTTTAGACACTGGATGTGCTTCTCATGTCTACAATGATGTGCAGGTGTTGACAAGTAGAAGGAAGCTGAGCAAGGGCGAGGTGAACTTGAGGCTTGGAAACGGCACAAGTGTTGCTGCACATACTGTGGGGACAGTGAAGCTCAAGTTACCCTCAGGAGATTTACTTTCATTAGATGATTGTTACTCTGTGCCTAGCATTATTAAGAACATTGTTTCTGTTTCTTGTTTAGACAGAATTGGATACAAGTTTACCATTGAGAACAATAGTTTTTCAGTTTATTTGAGAAATAAACTAGTTGCTTTAGCAAATTTGGTAAATGGTTTGTATCTACTTGATGTTTCTTATGCAAATCTCCATGTTGATGTTTCTCCTAAGAGAAGTAAGAATAGTGTGAACACTACCTACTTGTGGCATTGTAGGCTTAGTCACATTAGCGAAAATAGGCTTCAAAAGTTGCATAAGAATGGATACTTGGATCCATTTGATTATGAATCATATGCAACTTGCAAATCCTGTTTAATGGGTAAGTTGACCAAATCTCGATTTAGTGGACATGGAGATAGGGCCAAGGACATATTGGAACTAATACACTCGGATGTATGTGGTCCAATGTCTACCCAAGCCAAGGGTGGCTACTCATACTTCATTACATTCACAGATGACTACTCAAGGTTCGGATTTGTGTACTTAATGAAGTACAAATCTGAAGCTTTTGGAAAGTTCCAAGAATTTAAGAATGAAGTTGAGAAGCAAACTAAAAAAAGTATTAAAATTTTACGGTCAGACCGAGGAGGTGAATACTTGAGTACAGAGTTCACACAATTCTTAAAGGATAATGGTATCCTTTCTCAATGGACTCCTCCCTATACACCACAGATGAATGGTGTATCGAAAAGGAGGAATCACACCTTGTTGGACATGGTACGATCCATGATGAGTCGTTCGCAGTTACCAGTTTCCCTATGGGGATATGCGCTAGAGTCAGCGGAATATCTACTGAACAGGGTTCCCAGTAAATCTGTGTCTTCTACTCCATATGAGATATGGAAGGGTAGAAAGCCTGATTTTAAACATGTTAAAATCTGGGGCTGTCCTGCCCACGTGAAGAGACACGACCTTGATAAACTGGAATCCAGAACCGATAAGTGCAGGTTTGTTGGATACCCAAAAGAAACGTTTGGGTACTACTTTTATCATCCTGGTGAACAAAGAGTGTTTGTCCCTAGGAGAGCTGTCTTCTTGGAAGAGGAGTTCCTTACCCAAGAGGACAGTGGGAGTAAGGTAGATCTAGAAGAGGTTCTAGATCCACAAACTGTGCAAAGTCCACCAGTTGAAACATCGGTTCCGGAACCTGTTCAGAAATATACACACATTCAGCGTAGGTCTGGTAGAGTACCTAGACAGCCTGAAAGATATGTTGGACATATCAGTGAAGGCATGTCTTATAATGAGGATGATGATCCAAAGACCTACCAAGAGGCTGTTGATAGTCCTTAGTCAGGGAAATGGCGAGATGCCATGAATTCTGAGATGCAGTCCATGTACACCAACTAAGTTTGGAACTTGGTAAACTTGCCTGAAGGTATTGTACCTATTGGGTGCAAGTGGATATTTAAGAGAAAGATCGGTGCAGATGGACAGATCGACACTTATAAGGCAAGGTTGGTGGCAAAGGAGTATCGTCAAAGGCAAGGAATTGACTATGATGAAACTTTCTCACCAGTTGCCATGATAAAGTCGATCAGAATTCTTCTCGCCATTGCTGCATACTTTGATTACGAGATCTAGCAGATGGATGTAAAGACTTCTTTCCTCAATGGAAACATTGAGGAAGAAGTGTATATGATACAGCCTGAGGGTTTTACATCCAAAGAGTGTCCAGATAAAGTATGCAAGCTTCAAAGGTCCATTTATAGATTGAAGCAAGCTTCTCGTAGTTGTAACATAAGGTTTGATGAGGCTATCAAATCTTATGACTTCATTAAGAATGAAGATGAACCATGTGTGTATAAGAAAATCAGTGGGAGTGCTATCACTTTTCTCATACTATACGTTGATGACATCTTGCTCATTAGGAATGATGTAGGGATGTTATCATCAGTAAAGGTTTGGTTGTCAAAGAACTTCTCCATGAAGGATTTGGGAGAAGCATCATACGTATTGGGAATACGTATCTATAGAGATAGATCTAAGAGGATGCTTGGCTTGACCCAATCCATGTTGTCATGCCCCGCCAATTTAGCAGCGGAATAAATCGGGGAGGCATGAACAACGAGTATGGTAATGTAAATTGCACATACATTTGCAAATATCAGAGCAACTAATGAACAATAATTGCAATAAAACTCATCATTTTTTTGATAATTCATCTAAACTATTACAACCACTAATTCAAAGCCAAAACATAGGGCTCAATGACATTATTGTATTGGAAAAGAAATCTAAAGTAAATATCTAACTAGACTTTAAGGTACTAAGGACATTCCATCGCTATGACTTCAGGACGCTCATCACTCTAGTCCAATCCCGTTGTTGGGTGTAAGGTCATTCCTTGACTTACCTGAAAACACAATAACAAATAATGAAGGGTGAGCGATAACGCTTAGTAGGACTTAATATCTCGTGTAAACAAGCATGCTTTAAGTGATTAATGTCTTGTATCGCAGGTTAACTAGAGAGAACGATCATGTATGGTCAAGAGAGTAATAGTACAAGATAACAAGTGAATGATAATACATTTCTCAAAAATATTGCAAAATTAGGATGGCAACATAACGAGATAGCGCGTAACAAGATAGCGTGTATCAAAATGGCATGAAATAGGATAGCTTGTATCAAGGTGGTGTGTAACAAGATAGCTTGTAAAGAGACAGCATGTAATGAGATAACGTGTATGGTTGCACAACGGTGCACTAGTCGAGTACGACAATAGTCACTTTGGGACAGTAGCTGTTTAACGATAGTACATTTCGTCTGAACTCCTCAGACTAATGTTAATCAGTCAATGCTAGCACACTAATAGCACAGAACTAGCACAATATGTCTGAACTCCTCAGACTAATAGTAAAACAATTAGATGTCTAGCCAATGTCGAGATAGTCAGAACCGGTGCAATGCATAACACCGTCAATAGCCCCTGCAGGTATTTTCGGGTGGCTCTCTGCCCCCAGGACTAGATTGGAGCCCCTCGGACACTCTCCGTGCCCTGCACATTATGCATTCAAGTCAGTAGGTCACCAGACCCATATTATGGCTCTAGACAGTCATGTATAGTACAAGCAATGGGAGCCACAACAGCTCAAGAGTTTCAAGAGAGTACTAGATGAATAGACGAGATAGTAGAGTGAACGTGAACATATGAGAGTACAATGATAGTAGACGAGATAGGGGTATAATCGTAAAATAATGATAAACCACGATAGTAACGGTTGCACAGTACCAGGTCGGGTACCGGCAGTCAGGTACAAGTCACATCCGCCCGTTAGCCGTGCCGCGTACACGAGCCAGATGGTCCGGCGTGATCACAAGATAAGAGAGATCTCACTAAGGCCGATTATATCGTACTAATCCCTAAAAGTGTAACAGGATTTAAAGGTACAACCAGCTCGTCGGCTAAGGACGTGCGCCAAAGCCAAGAAGACTTACGGAGGCCTTGACAAGGAGTCCCTTGTCCAGTCGAGAGTATTCTCAATGGAGAGGTAGTCCATGTCAAGAGAAAGTGTGTAACGAAACGTTGTCCGTCTTGCCTCGAGTGCTCGAAGGCAGAGGGACGCGATAACGGTGTACAAATCACGCGAGTAAAACGAAGACATGTGTCATTTAAATAATAAGGAAATTAGGTAATTAATTTCACTTAATTACCAAATATATTATTGAGTAATTTAATAGGGTCAAATGACAATGAACAATGTTTAGTGTGCAAGTGTAAAGAAATCATGAGAATAGATAAAATTGTGCTCACAGCTTTTAAATTAATAAGAATCATTTAAATATTATCAAATAAAATTATTCAGGTCATTCATTAAGCTTAACAGTACATGGTTTAACTTGTATAAGGATTAGATGGCATTTAAAGCAGGGATATAAGAGCAATTAAAGGTTCTGGCCGAATTTTCAAGAACGCGACGGGGGTGCCCGTCGCGATCACGTCGTGACGGGGCACATGGGCGCGTCAAACTACTAACGCGGCGGGAGTTTCCGTCGCGGCCCAGGTCGCGACGGGGCGGCCTGGCGCGACGGGCGAACCGGCCTGGTCTGGCCCGGTTCGGGGTTAAGAACACGGCGGTACAGGCAGCCGCGTTATGAACGCGTCGCCTTAGCCGGCCGCGACCTCCCCGTATCGCGACGGGTCGCGCCGCCGCAATAACAGTGATGTCCGGCCTTTTTTCTATTTTTCTCTGGGTGGACCCCTCTTAATACAGGGTCATTATAAAATCAGTATAAAACTGCACGGTGATCCAAACAGCACGAAACTAGCTTTAAATGAAAGTAGACATGTATATCTATCAACATGCACGATTAATTTGAAAATAGACAAGGTTTAGATATGCATTGATCAGGTTACTTTTCGTTGACCTAAACAGGAGCAGTCAGGGTTCAAAAAATAATTAGAGATGTATACATGATGAAAAATTATGAAACCAACGGAGTTTGAAAGCTAACATGTAGTAGTATTTATGATAATTTTATCATGGAATGATGTCAAGTTAGCACGAGGTTAAAAAGGAAACAAGGAGGGTCGAGTACACAGATCTGATAGATATTCAAAGATTTAATTCTCCCTTATGGGAGATCCAAATCAAGCAAGACCAGGGGCGTTTGAAAGATAATGAGATGTAGTATAAATGAGAATTTTATCAAGGCATGAGAGAAAGTATATGTTGGGGATTATAGAAAACACAAGATCTCAGTTCATGGTAACAACAAGAATTCATGAATTAAATTCGCCCAAATGGGTGAACAAAATACCACGAAACCATAGAGATTTTGAAGAGGTACATGAAGGCTACCTAGGGTAATTATTTCACGATTTTAACTTGAGAGATTGCCTACCTTTTTTGTGGAGTAAGAAAGCCCTAGTTTGGATGACGAAATTATGAAAACTCTTCTTGCTTCAAGCCTTCTCCTTCCTTGCTCCTTGGTCCAAATCTTCTCCTCTTCCTCTCCAAAAGTCCTAGCACGAAATTGTGGGGTGCTAGGGTCAAATGGGAGGTGTTTTGATGGCTTGTAGAGTTCTAAATCACCTAAAACTCTTTCCTCCTCATTTAATTACGAATTTCCATAATTATCACATATTTTTCTTGCTATATCTATCTAATTAGGTAAGGGAGAGGTCTAATTTCGTGGGTAATGATTTAGGATAGGATTAGGACTCTTATTAAGATATATATGAGTCATATTAGTGCTTTAATGACCCCTTCTTAATTAAGAGATAATATAGTTACGAATATTTAATTTGGGTCTCTATATATTTAACCCAATTGTCTCTCATCTAAATCCCAATTTTAGATTAGGATAGAGTCTTATTGGGTTAGACTAGGGTTATGACTCTTTTTAAGATGATTAAGAGTTAAAATACTCATTATCTTAACCCTTTTCTATTTATTAATATTTTAGGTACGAATTTCACTTATTTAACTCTCATCTCATGGTGGACTCTTCATAATTGGGCCCAAAACTTTATGCTAGGACCATTAGTAAAACTCATTACTAATTTGACTTAATGGGTATTGATTTAATTCTAATTATTCACCCTTTATCCTTATGTAAATCTATTTATCACACTTATTCAAGTAATTTCATATTTTTATTTTAATTAAATATTATTCATGCCAATATTTCTAACCTTCATCATTTGGGCTCTTACTCTTGGCCCAATAACTCATGTGAGCTTAATTGTACAACCCATGTACTTACTTTACTTAATGGGTTTTTATTTATCCTTTTCATTAAAGAATTTATTTATGGGCCAAGATTGTCCATTGGTCCAAATATCATAATGGGATATCATCCCATATTATTTAAAGTCTACTCATATATTTATTTTAATTTATAATCCAGTTTGGATCATAAAATAATGGATTCTTCGACTTATTCCTTAATTATGCTAATAAGTCGCATAAATTCTTAAACTAAGTCCAAACGATTTTTCTATGCCCAAATTTTATGATGGGTCATTAGAGAATATTATTTAAAGTATGACTATTATTTTTACGAAATTTTTATAGGGGTTTATACGCATGCAATAATGATGCGTACCATTTTAATTAATTGAATTTATTAATAGATAAAATTTCTATTTATCTATAATTTTTAATTAATAGATTTTCCGGGGTACTACATCCTCCCCCACTTAAATAGAATTTGGTCCCCAAATTCATATGATATTATACGACTACCAATTCTATTCTGAATATCTCATTCCATCATCACCCCTAATTAGGGTTTTGCTGTCGAGAAAATAATATGAACTTCAAACTATGGGTTTAGTGATGGTACCTTGTCTACCTTTATCTTTGGTGTGGAGTTTGGTTCTCCTTTGTCGGGCAATCGATGACTCGATGTTGTTGACTTCCACAATGCAAACATCTGCCCAGTTTCTTCCAACAGTTTTCAATCTAATGCCCTGGCTTTTTACAAAATTTACAAAATTCTTTCCTCTTTGCTTCCCCTTTTATTCTCTTGCTATCTACTATATTTCTTCCTTTATTATCATTGGAATGGATATCACGTTCCCTTTTCAACGCTTTCTTCTTATGGATCTTTTCAAGAAGTCACATAGTGTCCTCCACTATTTGAGCTCTCGATACCATGTCTGGATATACTACAAGGTCTAGCGTAGCCAACTTTTCCCAGAACACAGGTCTCAATCCTTCTAAGAATCTCTTTGCCTTCATCTTTTCCGTACTCACCAAATGTGGTGCATATTGTGCTAGTCTTTCAAATTGTGCTTATATTCTGTTACAGACATCATTCGTTGTTTTAAATTAGCGAATTCATTTGCCTTCTTCTCACGAATCCTTTCGGAAAAATATTTGGTGTTGAAGACTTCTAAAAATTCATCCCACTCTATGTTGATGTTTGTTAGTTGTCGACTGGCAGCTTCCCACCAAGCTCTAGCATCGCGGTCCAATTGGAAGGTTGCCAGAAGGACTTTCTCCTGTTCTGAACATTGCATAACTCTAAAGATCCGTTCCATCATCTTCACCTAATTTTAGGCATCATCGGGATCCGGAGTTCCATTAAACCTAGAAGGATTCATTCGTTAGAAATTCCTGTATAAATCTCCTGCCCCATTCCTTGCTCCTGCTTGAATCACGTTGTTAAGGGCTTGAGTTAACCCTTGTACGGTGCTTTGCAAGTCCCGCAATTGTCCATGCTCACCAGCCATCTCCACTAATCTCCTGCGAGCAATAACATTTTATTTATTTCTTTTTAGATTTTGGGTGCTAAAGTATTACCAAGTTGATACATATATATATAGATAAACGTATTCAAATCTTAACCATGGTTCTACCCAATTCTCACATAGGTATGGTGGTTGACTTAGACACGTGTCAGGGTAGTTCACCTAGAACATCCTAGACTTAAATTATCTAATTAAGGACATCCTAGGCTCTGATACCAACTGTCATGCCCCGCCAATTTAGCAGCGGAATAAATCAGGGAGGCATGAACAACGAGTATGGTAATGTAAATTGCGCATACATTCGCAAATATCAGAGCAACTAATGAACAATAATTGCAATAAAACTCATCATTTTTTTGATAATTCATCTAAAATATTACAACCACTAATTCAGAGCCAAAACATAGAGCTCAATGACATTATTGTATTGGAAAAGAAATCTAAAGTAAATATCTAACTAGACTTTAAGGTACTAAGGACATTCCATCGCTATGACTTCAGGACGCTCATCACTCCAGTCCAATCCCGTTGTTGGGTGTAAGGTCATTCCTTGACTTACCAGAAAACATAATAACAAATAACGAAGGGTGAGCGATAACGCTTAGTAGGACTTAATATCTCGTGTAAACAAGCATGTTTTAAGTGATTAATGTCTTGTATCGCAGGTTAACTATAGAGAACGATCATGTATGGTCAAGAGAGTAATAGTACAAGATAACAAGTGAATGATAATACATTTCTCAAAATATTGCAAAATTAGGATGGCAACATAACGAGATAGCGCGTAACAAGATAGCGTGTATCAAAATGGCATGAAATAGGATAGCTTGTATCAAGGTGGTGTGTAACAAGATAGCTTGTAAAGAGACAACATGTAATGAGATAACGTGTATGGTTGCACAACGGTGCACTAGTCGAGTACGACAATAGTCACTTTGGGACAGTAGCCGTTTAACGATAGTACATTTCGTCTGAACTCCTCAGACTAATGTTAATCAGTCAGTGCTAGCACACTAATAGCACAGAACTGACACAATATGTCTGAACTCCTCAGACTAATAGTAAAACAATTAGATGTCTAGCCAATGTCGAGATAGTCAGAACTGGTGCAATGCATAACACCGTCAATAGCCCCTGCAGGTATTTTCGGGTGGCTCTCTGCCCCCAGGACTAGATTGGAGCCCCTCGGACACTCTCCGTGCCCTGCACACTATGCATTCAAGTCAGTAGGTCACCAGACCCATATTATGGCGCTAGACAGTCATGTATAGTACAAGCAATGGGAGCCACAACAGCTCAAGAGTTTCAAGAGAGTACTAGATGAATAGAAGAGATAGTAGAGTGAACGTGAACAGATGAGAGTACAAGGATAGTAGACGAGATAGGGGTATAATCGTAAAACGACGATAAACCACGATAGTAACGGTTGCACAGTACCAGGTCGGGTACCGGCAGTCAGGTAGAAGTCACATCCGCCCATTAGCCATGCCGCGTACACGAGCTAGATGGTCCGGCATGATCATAAGATAAGAGAGATCTCACTAAGGCCGATTAGATCGTACTGATCCCTAAAAGTGTAACAAGATTTAAAGGTACAACCAGCTCGTCGGCTAAGGACGTGCGCCAAAGCCAAGAATACTTTCGGAGGCCTTGACAAGGAGTCCCTAGTCCAGTCGAGTGTATTCCCGGTAGAGAGGTGGTCCATGTCACGAGAAAGTGTGTAACGAAACATTGTCCGTCTTGCCTGAGTGCTCGAAGGCAGAGGGACGCGATAACGGTTTACAAATCACGCGAGTAAAACGAAGACGTGTCATTTAAATAATAAGGAAATTAGGTAATTAATTTCACTTAATTACCAGATATATTATTGAGTAATTTAATAGGGTCAAATGACAATGAACAATGTTTAGTGTGCAAGTGTAAAGAAATCATGAGAATAGATAAAATTGTGCTCACGGCTTTTAAATTAATAAGAATCATTTAAATATTATCAAATAAAATTATTCAGGTCATTCATTAAGCTTAACAGTACATGGTTTAACTTGTACAAGGATTAGATGGCATTTAAAGCAGGGATATAAGAGCAATTAAAGGTTCTGGCCGAAATTTCAAGAACGCGACGGGGGGTGCCCGACGCGATCACGTCGCGACGGGGCACATGGGCGCGTCAAACTGCTAACGCGGCGGGAGTTCCCGTCGCGGTCCAGGTCGCGACGGGGCGGCCTGGCGCGACGGGCGAACCGGCCTGGTTTGGCCCGGTTCGGGGTTGAGAACGCGGCGATACAGGCAGCCGCATTATGAACGCGTCACCTTAGCCGGCCGCGACCTCCCCGTATCGCGACGGGTCGCGCCGCCGCGATAACAGGGATGTCCGGCATTTTTTCTATTTTTCTCTGGGTGGACCCCTCTTAATACACGGTCATTCTAAAATCCGTATAAAATCTCACGGTGATCCAAAAAGCACGAAACTAGTTTTAAACGAAAGTAGACATGTATATCTATCAACATGCACGATTAATTTGAAAATAGACAAGGTTTAGATATGCATTGATCAGGTTACTTTTCGGTGACCTAAACAAGCGCAGTCAGGGTTCAATGAATTAATTAGAGATGTATACATGATGAACAATTATGAAACCAGTGACGTTTGAAAGCTAACATGTAGTAGTATTTATGATAATTTTATCATGGAATGATGTCAAGTTTGCACGAGGTTAAAAAGGAAACAAGGAGGGTCGAGTGCACAGATCTGATAGATATTCAAAGATTTAATTCTCCCTCATGGGAGATCCAAATCAAGCAAGACCAGGGGCGTTTGAAATATAATGAGATGTAGTATAAACGAGAATTTTATCAAGGCATGAGAGCAAGTATACGTTGGGGATTATAGAAAACACAAGATCTCAGTTCATGGTAATAGCAAGAATTCATGAATTAAATTCGCCCAAATGGGTGAACAAATACCTCGAAACCATATGGCTTTTGAAGAGGTACATGAAGGCTACCTAGGGTAATTATTTCACGATTTTAACTTGAGAGATTGTCTACCTTTTTCGTGGAGTAAGAAAGCCCTAGTTTGGATGACGAAATTATGAAAACCCTTCTTGCTCCAAGCCTTCTCCTTCCTTGCTCCTTGGTCCAAATCTTCTCATCTTCCTCTCCAAAAGTCTTAGCACGAAATTGTGGGGTGCTAGGGTCAAATGGGAGGTGTTTTGATGGCTTGTAGAGTTCTAAATCACCTAAAACTCTTTCCTCCTCATTTAATTACGAATTTCCATAATTATCACATATTTTTCTTGCTATATCTATCTAATTGGGTAAGGGAGAGGTCTAATTTCGTGGGTAATGATTTAGGATAGGATTAGGACTCTTATTAAGATATATATGAGTCAAATTAGTGCTTTAATGACCCCTTTTTAATTAAGAGATAATATAGTTACGAATTTCCCTATTTAATTTAGGTCTTTTACATTTAACCCAATTGTCTCTCATCTAAATCCCAATTTTAGATTAGGATAGAGTCCTATTGGGTTAGACTAGGGTTAGGACTCTTTTTAAGATGATTAAGAGTTAAAATACTCATTATCTTAACCCTTTTCTATTTATTAATATTTTAGGTACGAATTTCACTTATTTAACTCTCATCTCATGGTGGACTCTTCGTAATTGGGCCCAAAACTTTATGCTAGGACCATTAGTAAAACCCATTACTAATTTGACTTAATGGGTATTGATTTAATTCTAATTATTCACCGTTTATCCTTATGTAAATCTAATTATCACACTTTTCAAGTAATTTCATATTTTTATTTCAATTAAATATTATTCATGCCAATATTTCTAACCTTCATCATTTGGGCTCTTAGTCTTGGTCCAATAACTCATGTAAGCTTAATTGTACAACCCATGTACTTACTTTACTTAATGGGTTTTTATTTATCCTTTTCATTAAAGAATTTATTTATGGGCCAAGATTGTCCATTGGTCCAAATATCATAATGGGCTATCATCCCATATTATTTAAAGTCTACTCATATATTTATTTTAATTTATAATCCACTTTGGATCATAAAATAATGGATTCTTCGACTTATTCCTTAATTATGCTAATAAGTCGCATAAATTCTTAAACTAAGTCCAAACGATTTTTCTATGCCCAAATTTTATGATAGGTCATTAAAGAATATTATTTAAAGTATGACTATTATTTTTACGAAATTTGTATAGGGGTTTATACGCATTCAATAATGATGCGTACCATTTTAATTAATTGAATTTATTAATTGATAAAATTTCTATTTATCTATAATTTTTAATTAATAGATTTTCCGGGGTACTACACATGTACATAGATACCATTGTCAAAAGGTTTGGCATGGAAAATTCCAAGAGAGGCATCATACCAATGCGACATGGGATTAATCTCTCTAAGGAGCAGTCTCTTAAGACTTCTGAAGAGAGGGCAGTCATGGATAGAGTCCCCTATGCTTCGGCTATAGGGTCTATCATGTATGCCATGCTATGTACAAGGCCTGATGTAGCATTTGCTCTAAGTGTTACGAGCAGATATCAGGCAAATCCAGGTGAAACACACTGGATGGTAGTGAAATGTATCCTTAAGTACTTGAGAAGGACTAAGGATATATTTCTGGTTTATGGAGGAGGGGACTTGAAACTTCGGGCATATACTGACTCGAGTTTCCAGTCAGATCCAGATGATAGCAAGTCTACATCTGGGTTTGTGTTCACCTTAAACGGAGGTGCAATAAGCTGGAAAAGTTCCATGCAAGAAACCACTGCAGACTCGACGACAGAAGCTGAGTACATTGCTGCAGCTGAAGCCGCCAAGGAGGCAGTGTGGATGAAGAAATTCATCACCGACCTTGGTGTGGTGCCGGGTGACTCTGATCCGATCCCATTGCTATGTGACAACAATGGGGCCATTGCGCAATTGAAAGAGCCGCGGTCTCATCAGAAGTCGAAGCACATTCTGAGGCGATTTCACCTGATCAGGGAGATTATCACTAGAGGAGATGTACTGGTGGAAAGAGTTCCTTCAGTTGACAACATTGCAGATCCACTGACGAAGCCTCTGACTCAAATTGTGTTTGAGCGCCACCTAGAGTCTATGGGTTTAAGACATAAAGGTGATTGGCTTTAGTCCAAGTGGGAGATTGTTACTTATGGGTGTCCTCAAGCCAATCATAACTTGTACAATCTTGTTCTTTAATAATAATAATAATAAGGCTTTTATATTCATTATGTGTAATTCGTTTATCGTTTCATTATGAAGTCCATGAATATGTGCAATGGATACTAATTATGATGAGATCATAACAATGGGATTAATGTCCTTTAAACGCATATTCTTAATTGGTCCTAGTCGGAGGATATTCGAGAAGGACATCGAATATCCGGTTAGACTAGTACAGGTTGCACCTGCTCATATGATGAGGGTGATTGGTCTCATAGTCACTTGTGTGGAGACACTAAGGTGAATCTGTAGGTGTTCATTGGAGAATGAGTTCACTGAACTGATCCGTTATGAATCGCTGGATGGTAATGTTACCTAACTATCAACCAGCTAGATTCATTGTCACGGTGGCGTGATTGGTCCTTAGACCTGAGACACCAAGGACACCTTATTGGTGGACTTCTAGATTTTGACCATAACTTATAGATCTCTAGCCATGGGGTCTTAATCAGTTAAGTGTTCGGATCTAGCGGAATACCTTCGAAGGTGATTGTGTGGTCAACATGGGATCGCTCGCTCTCGGTAATAAGAGAGTGAATGCTCTAGGGAAAGATGCCTAATAGTCCTTGGCCAGGGTATGACTACATATCAGAAAAGGAGTTTTCTGATATTGTTATGTGGCATCTAATCCAAGTGAGTGCACATATTAGGGTTTGACAGTTGACCATACCCTAAGTGCACTCGGGAGCATTGTACGAGTGAAGGATTATAGTCACGTGGTAACTGATGACAGAAAAAGGTTCCTTGATTGGGTTGCTGAACCCCAATGCTTTCCAGGATCAAGTGGTGTTGCTTGGCACCCAACTTGATTGGAAGCCCGGTCAATTATCGTGAGATGATAATTTATTGTGTAATTAATTGATATGAGATATTAATTAATTACAGTAAGTCAATAAAGAGTTATTGGGCTTAATAGGCTGAAAACTGGACTAGCACTTGGGCCTAGAAAGTCACACGCAATAGAGTTCCGAGCAGACTGGGCAGGATGACCGATATAGACATTAACTGGGTTTTTGTGAAAAATTGTGGAGTCTATATATACACGTAGAGAGTTAAACCCTGGCCCAAGCTCCAGGCTCTCTCCCTGGCCGCCACCTCCTCTCTCTCTCCTTGGGCGCCCCCACCTTCTCTCTCTCCTCTCTCTGGCACATGGTGGAGTTGAGATCCGGGAAACATGTGGAGAACGAGGAGATCCCGGCTACGTCCGGAGCTCGCGTAGATACGTCTAGAGGCAGGACACTTGAACGGCTTGAAGCACCAGCGCCTCCAGCGCTACCTCCTCCCTGGATTCGGGAGTTTCGCAACCCTGCAAAGGTAAAGATCGGATCTTCCTACGTGCGGGTTCTCCATTTTGTTCGATTCTGACCACCGACAACGATATCTACCTGAGGGTATCGCGTTTCCACTGCACTCTGATCGATTCCTTACATCTACTCTGTCACTTGTCCTTGGAACACGATATGATTCATTGGTCCGCAGGTTTTCTACATTTCCTAGGGCAGGTCGACGCATCAAGCGTTGCGTCTCTTCGGTAAACTCAACTCTAAAAGACATTTGAACACACCTATCTTCATCCTTCTCACACATTCTCCAAAACCCCTTTCTGCAACTACAACTTCTTCTTTCTCTGATACCCTATCGATCTGCATATGGCTCCGAAGATGCAACCCCGTCGTGGAGGAAAGAGGAAGGAGGCTGAATCTTCAGTGCCAGAACGACACACAAAGGCGTGCAATGATCCTGCTAAAGGTGTAGAAATTGGAGAGAGGAAGCCGCAGTCCCTTTCTTTTCAAGCCGAAGGTTCTCTCATCCCCGATCAGCAAAAGAGTAGAATTTCTCAAAGGGCAAAAAGAAGTAGGAGTTCGTAGACTTGAGCAGTTCAGATGACAGAAGCCGTAATCCCCAGGGTTGCGATGATGGCTCGATTGGTCAGAAGACTCAAGTGCAAAAATCTTCTCAGTCACAAAACCCTAGTGACAGTGAAGAAGAGGAGTATGAAGAAGACAACTATGAACAGTTATTGGTTGAGGCTGATGATGTGAATGTTGAGATTGATGAAGAGGAAGAGAATAATGTTCAGTTTGAGGGCAATACTGATCATGGTGATGATGCTAATGATGATAATGAGGCTGATGTTGAGGAAAGCGCTAAGGATGAAGTGGAAATGGAAAAGGAAGCCAGTGTTGAGTTGCAAGAACAGAACTCTGAACAAGTAGAAGAATCAGAATCTGAAGATGAAGAGTCTGGTGAAGAAGAATCTCAATTTGAGGGTCTCAAGTGAAGAGCATGTCAACTGGGAACAAGCCTATATTGCATCACAAAATTATCAAAGTTCATGATGAAGGTATGATCAACACACTACCAGAACTCCTAAGTATGATAGAATTCCAAGGTTGGACAGGTTTTGTTAGTGAGCATAGGATATATTATCCTATTTTCGTCCAAGAATTCTTTAGGAATTTGGTCAGTAAAAAGAACACTCTAGAGTCCAGTGTCGGGGGAGTCCTCGTTATACTCACAAATGCCATTGTGAGTTAGTTGCTGAACAGACCAGATGAGAGTCATAACCCTCGAGACTTTAAGTTCTTTGCACATGAAGCTTACACTGCATTAACTGGACTGCCAAGTGATGTAAACAATATCTTTCAGACAAGGGTTTCAACCTTGAATGCAAACAGATTTCCACTAGTAAATCACCTTTAGCATCATTGGCGCACCACCATTCTAACCCCTCGAGGAGGAGGGAGGCACATAATCACAAGCTTGCAGAGATTTCTGATGTTCTGCATGATTAAGAGAGAAAAGGTTTGTTGGCCCTTTTGGTACGGCAGCAAGCTAACCTAGAGGGGGGGTGAACAGGTTTTCTGAAATCTGAAACACAGAAACTTAAACACAGAAAATTATCACTTAAAAATTTTGTTAGTTATGTGTGATAAAGAGTAGCAGTGCGGAAGCAAATAAATAATCACACAAAGGACACAAGGAATTTATCCTAGTTCGGCCCTTCCCACATGGAAGTCCTACGTCCAGTCCCCAAGCAACATCTTGGGATTTTACTAACCAAGGGTACAGTCCCCCTCAAGGACAATACAACACCCAGCACCCCAGCTGGTCTTCTTCTCTTTCTCGGGCAATAAGGCAGCCCACTTCTTTTACAGGTTAAGAAGCCAACCTCTTGGTACAAACCCCAGTGCGGTTCTGCTAGACACAAGCCCCTAGCTAGGTTCTATACTATATACAGTCCTACAGCTGGACAAAAGTATTTCCTATAAAAGAAAGAACAATGCTGAGAGTTCTACAAGAATGGACTTTAACCAAAACTCTCAACAAAAGACTCTCCCTAAGAATTACAATGAGTACAGGGAGAATGGAAGAGAAGAGGGCTTGAAAGCGATGAAGACTTTTCTATGAAAAGCTTCTGTTGATTTTGGCTCGAGCTCTTTTCTCTTTCTTTGAGTGTATGTGGAGTTGAGGTTCCTCACTGGTTTTACACTCCTTCACAGATATTTAGGAAAAGCTCTCTTTCTTTTCTTTAGCCTTGCTTCATTTTATATGAGAGGCTTTTGAATAGATCCGTTAAAGAGATCCATTGGAGCTCTTCTAGTCATTGCTGATCTTTCTATCATTTTTCTTCTTCATATTGTCAGCCACTTGGTGATCTATGAGGTCTGTAAGCATAGAAGAAAGTGTTTAGCTAAAGCAGTGTTTCTGTCAAAAGCTCGCATACCTTTATGCTTCCCATTTTTTCCCAGAAGTAGTAAGTGACCACCTTTTGTCTAGCAGGAGAGAAGAGATCTAGAGAGATAAAAAAAATCTTCTGTCAGACACATTTTTGAATTTTTATTAGGCGTCAAACATATTTGAAACATCTGAGTATAAAGAAAATCGATGTTTACATGAAGTCGATGTTTGGACAAAATCGATGTTTAAGTAAGCAAATTGTTATTATAAAGATAGGCAAATCGATGGGCAAATTGATGTTTTCACTTATCGAGTCGATGTGGCAACCAAATTGTTATGAAACTTATCAAATCATTATGGCGTCCAAATTGTTATGAAACTTATCAAATCGATGTTTTGGTCAAATCGATGTTCTCACTTATGAAATCAATGTAAGAGAGAAATCGATGTGATGATCAAATCGTTATGGAAACCAAATCGTTATGAGAGCAAATCGTTGTTCTCACTTATGAAATCGTTATGAAAACCAAATCGTTGTGAGAGCAAATCGTTGTTCTCACTTATCAAATCGTTACAGCGACCAAATTGTTGTTTCACTTAACGAATCGTTATACGATCAAATCATTGTGTAACATATCGAGTTGTTATTAGTGAAATCGATGGGGCACTTTGAACAGAAATTGATGTATATTGAATGAACATCGATTTAGCATTTTAGTGCACCAATACAGTGATAGAACAATAAATTTATATTTATTAGGAAATCATGATATTAAATATGTCTAATGATATTTAATTAATCATAAATTTTATTATCACCAAAATATAAAGGTAAAATATAAGAGAGGTTCAACAAGGTTAACCTGGCAACCATTTTCTATCAACTAATCCATGAGGTGACTAGGCTGGAGTTGAGAAAGAGTCTGCCTTATGCAGCCCACTTGTCAATAATTTTTCAGCAGTTGGACATTCCTTTGGGAGATGCAAAAGTTCAGAAGATTGCCAAGTTCCACACTTAAGACTTGGAAAACATTGAGAAATTTATGAAGCTCAATCTGGCACCCCAGAACAATGTTGATGAAGAGATGGATGTGGATCAGCCACAATAGGCATAGGATGAGCAGAGAGATCAGAAAGTTGGTGTTCATGAAGATATTCAGCTGGAAGAGACTCTACCTGTTCCCTCTCCTACTTATACTCCTTCTGCTGATGATATAGGCATAGATCCTCCACACATTTCACCTCCTCATCTTCCCACTTCTGGCCATTTTACATCTGCTCAAGATATTCCTTCGTCATCTTCAGCAGGAGCTCAAATTCCATCTGGGCTTCTCAACTTGTTGCAAGATCAGTTCTCTGTAGTCAACAACTCTCTTGCTCAATTGCACACCAAGGTTGATCAACAAGCCTTGAAGTTTGACAGCAGACTAGAAGACATTGAAAGGAGGCTTACTGAAAATGTTGACAAGCAAGAACAAATCCACACATTTACAGTAGTCAGATCTGATCAGTTGGTGAAGACTATTGGGTATGTGTTCAATAAAGCCTCTTATACTCAAGCAGAGATCTATGACAAAGTCTAGTCCATTGAAGAATTACTGCAGCGAGGAGGTGACAAGATAAATGACATTCATAGTCTAGTCCAGTCAGTTCAACAAATCTCTCACAGGATGAACATCCTGAGAGGTTATCATGAAGATATCTGTCAATAACTCCAATTGGTGAGAGATGAATTTAATCAGGTTTGGAAGTTGCATGATCTCAATGACTCAGGAGACAGTAATCAAGCTACTTCATCAGCCGTTGCACCTACTATGCCTCATGGAGTAGATAATGTGCCAGTTGTGATTGATAATCAGTTTGTGAACTTGAAAGAATTTCTGAGTCTCAAGTTCAATACCATTGATGATTTTCTTCGGGACCATTACAGTGATATCCACTTCCGGCTGTCCAGGATTGAGAGCCAACTATTCCTACAGCAGCCACCTCCACCTCCTCAATGATTTCCTCTTTTTGATTATGTCAAAGGGGGAGAGATAGTCATAGATGTTTGATGGGTGTTGAGATGTTTGATGGGTGTTCATGATTGATGGATCGTTAATGGATGTTTTTGATGGTTTATAGTTGAATATAACTATGTGTCTTGTCTTTTGTGCTTTGATGGTTGGTGATCCTTGTTATGTGAAATGAAATCATCAAAGTGTGCTCACTTGCAATGGATCTGTGTGATTGTGTGTGGATGGCTTGTTTACTTATATGAATGGTTTGAATGGACTAATGTTTTATGCTTATGAACATATTTAAAAGTTCAAACTTCTATGATTAAATGTTGCCATCATAAAAAATGGGGAGATTGTTGTGTCCCTGGTTTTGATGATGTCATAAACTAAGTAAAAAGCCAAAAAAATCTAACACGTGGCATTTGTATCATAGGAACAACACATTTGTATCGAGTGAAAAATTAAGTACTGTCCATAAGGTCGACACTACTCAAGGATCATGAGATGGAACGCCTCGTCCAAGCCTGTTAAACCAGTAACGTGCCTGACCCGAGCCCGTCTCCCGCGAACGGGCCGAAGCCTCGCAAGGGATATCACACACTAGTCCATGAAAACACAAAGGAACACACCATTTCATATATATATTTCATAAATTTACATAGCCATATTTCACAAAACTGTAAGAAAGTACAAGAGCCTGGGGCATACCCCGAGGTCCAACTAGAAGAAGTAAACAACTAGCTACACTACACTGCTGAAGGTGCTGACCCTGCACCGCTATGACGCGGCTCCGAACTGGACGACGACCGATAAACATCCTCCTCGCCCTCACCTGTGGGGGTAGGGGTGAGCCTCGCTAGTCACTGGCTCAGTAGGGAACTCCCCCAATACCGAGCAAACCAAAAACATAGGTATGAAAGCAGTAAACTATACTAACAATTTATAGAACAGCTAAGCAGAATATTAAAGCTGTAAATATACCTACTATTTGCCGACTACATAAAATAACTATATTAAATAAATGGCAAACCCAAACAGGTGTACGAGCTAAAGTAGAGACCGCCACACGCGAGCCACGTGAACTGGTTCGCGACACCAGCAACTGACTCGGACAAACACACACAGGTCTACCTCTCAGTCTCGCAGCCACGGACGAAAGGTCCAGCTGCCGCTCCACGTGAAAAGGTCAAGTAACTGTGGAGACCAACTAAACACCACCACCTGCGGACCACACGGTCGCAGGCCCATGCTTGGCACCTCTAGAGACCCTGGCCTGGGCCCTCTAGAGTGAGGCACTGGAAAAGGACTAGTTGGGGACCAGTGTCGACTACTGCTGTCCGTGCCCCCAACTAAGAGCGCGCCACAAGTGACTAGAAACTAACACAAGAGTCACTGCCCCATTGTCGTCTTTCCCTCAGCCAGACGTACAACTCAAACTAAGGAGTGAGGGTGTCCAGGTCAGACGACACAGACCTCGACGGTACAACACAAGTACCGGGACAAAGCCCCGAGATAATAGCCTGGCTCACAGAGAACCTGGGGCACCCAACTGGAGAGGTAACCACGGTAGGCGTCGTACTACTTGCCACGTACGCAAAACCACGTACACGTCACACAAACCACGTGAAGTCTCGCACAAACCTCGTGCACTGGTAGTTCACCACACGTGAACACCATGTAAACACGTAAAGAACTAGCTAGGGCTGTGCCTTGTACGCTAGTCACAGAAACCTCATGCACCTAGTGCACCACAGGTGCCAACACACCGCTCGTTATCTTTAAATATTCAATATAGTAACATTTAAATAAATGCATGCTGGCGGCAACAACGACTGCCGTCGATGAGATGTAAACGGCAAGATATCTGGCCGTCAATCTCCCAGCTGAAGAACCTGGCGTCATTTGATATTGACGCCAAGCTCCTCGGCTATCAGCTCTCACAGAAACCCTAGGCCGATTCCTCAGGTATTCTCGGCCCTAAAATCAGCGGAAAAAGACAAGGAAACACTTCCTCTAACATGCATGCATCTTAATCAAGACGAAACTACAAGTTTCACTCGTTAAATTGCTCAAACCACCCATTGTCCCCACATGGAGTACCTTTACCCAAAAACATAATTAACATGCAGATTCATGCATTCCAGATGCATTATCACAACCAGAAGGAATTAAAAGGGATCGTTCCCTACCTCAAGACGCACTTAAACCTCCTAAATCCTCCCGATTCGTACCAAACCCTCCACGAGCTCCTACGGAGATTACACCTCGCTCCGACGTTTCCTTGCCCGATTCGTCACCACCTCACATTCCACGATCCTCCAACTAGCCTTCTGCAACCATTGGAAGCAGTGGGAAAGCAAGGGCATGAAAATAGGGCGAGGGAGAGGGAGAACGAAGTGAGGGAACTGCCCTCGGGTAGACCTATATCCTGCAGGTCGCATAGGTTGGCGTCAACCCTATTGTCGCTTAGGGAACCGTCATAATAAACGTCCATAAAGCTCGCGGTTAAGTTCTTAAAGTTGACGTCACCTTCGATGAACGCCAAACCAATCAACGACCACACCTGGCCGTCAACCCCTACTCAACTGCAGCAGGTCCTATTTTGTTTCAGGACCAAACCTGCACGCACCACACATCCAAACCAAATTGGCCTCACGATGGCCACCACAACCATTACACACATAATGCATAAGGATCCAAAAAACACGCGACATTACATTACTATCATCTAAAAAGAAAATTTCGACCTCGAAATTCATAGCACAATTCAAACATAAACAACTTTAATATACAATTAAATTTTTTTTTTACGAGTACTATCATCTCAAAGGAAATACAAAACCTTATTCAAATAGAAAGGGATATCCCTTAGCCATCTCCTCAGCTAATTCCCAGGTATCCTCACCACCCAACCTATTTTCCCATCGCACTTTAACTAGCTCAATTTCTTTATTTCTTAACTTCTTTATTTTTCGATCAGTGATTTGCACCGGATATTCTGGCATTGTCATATCCGGCCTCAGGTCACCACCTTGGTAACTGATTATTTGAGCTGGATGTTCAATGCACTTCTTTAACATAGAAACATGAAATATATCATGGACGTCTGCAAAATCTACTGGCAAATCTAGTCTATAAGCTATTTCCCCAATTCTTTCTAATACCTGAAAAGGTCCCACATATCTCGGGCTCCACTTTCTGGTCTTGCCAAACCTCATAATACCTTTACTAGGGGAAACTCTTAGAAAAATCAAGTCTCCTACTTCAAAATGAAGTGGCCTCCGATTATCAAAATAACTCTTTTGCCTACTTTGAGCTGCCTGCAATTTTTCCTTAATGAGTTTCACTACTTCTGTGGTTTGCTGAATCAATTCAGGACCCACTAATTGCCTTTCCCCCACTTCATGCCAGTTTAATGGGTTCTACATGGTCTTCAATATAGAGCTTCATATGGTGCCATTCCAAGACTGGTATGGTAACTATTATTATATGCAAACTCAACCATACCCAAATGATGCTCCCAGTTATTTCCCCAAACTAAACAACAAGCTCGCAACATATCTTCAATTGTCTGGATAGTTCTCTCTATCTGACCATCCATCTGGGGGTGATAAGTAGAGCTGTATCTCAATTCAGTACCAATTACCTTTTGCAAACTTCTCCAAAAACCAGAAGTAAATCTTGGATCCCTATCAGACACAATAGTCTTCGGAATACCATGCAGTGGAACAATTCTATCAACATAAACCTTTGCTAATATGTCCACTGTCCAAGATATACTTACTGCCACTAATCTACACACCTTGGTCAATCTATCAACAAATACCCATATTCCATTATGCCCGGAACTCGATCTTGGTAAGCCTGCCACAAAGTCCATGGCAATATCATCCCATTTCCACTGTGGAATGGGCAACGGTTGCAATAGACCTCCAAGCTTCTGATGCTCTGCCTAATTTGCTGACACACAGCACATCTTGAAACAAACTCGCTATTTCTTTTTTCATATGAGGCCACCAGAAATATTTCTTTAAATCCTGGTACATTTTAGTACTACCTGGATGGATAGTATACCTGGATTTATGAGCCTCTTCCAACACTCTCTGCTTAACCTCTCTCTCTGCTGGAACAAACAACCTGCCTCTGAGCCTAACCACACAATTATCATCAATGGTAACTCCTTCCATTTTCACAATATCGATCAAATTTGCATCTGCTTTCTGAGCTTCCACAATTTGCCAATACAAGGACGGCTCTACAGCACTATTGGCTAGTACTGCCCGCTGTTGACTACTTGGCACATACAAGAAGTTCTCCGCTATCTCCTCATACAATTTCCATTCCTTGATCATCATTTGACTTATATATGCCTTTCTACTCAAGGCATCCGCTACCACATTAGCCTTACCCAGATGATAAGCCAAACTGAAGTCATAATCCTTCAAATACTCCACCCACCTACGCTGATGGAGATTTAAATCTTTCTGCGAGAAGATATACTTTAAGCCTTTATGATCTGTAAAGATCTCAAATCTCTCGCCATACAGATAATGTCTACACATTTTCAAAGCAAACACAACCGCTGCTAATTCTAAATCATGGGTGGGATAATTCTCTTCTACCGGCTTCAACTGCCTAGACTCATAAGCTATCACTTTACCATGCTGCATAAGCACTGCGCCAAGTCATTTCCTTGAAGCATTTGTATATACCACAAAACCACCACTTCCTGCCGGTAATGCCAATATAGGTGCTGATGTAAGCCTCTTCTTCAACTCCATAAAACTTTTCTGACATTCACCGGACCACACAAATGGCACACCCTTCCTGCTTAATTTAGTTATGGGTGCCGCAATCTTAGAAAAATCCTATATGAAGCGACTATAATAACCTGCCAACCTCAAAAAGCTTCTAATCTCAGTGATTGTCTTAGGCACTTCCCATTTCATCACTGCTTCCACTTTACTCGGGTCCACTGCCACTCCTTTAGCTGAGATGACATGACCCAGAAACTAATTTCTTTCAGCCAAAATTCACACTTACTAAATTTGGCAAACAACTAGTTATCCCTTAACAACTACAGGGTAAACCTCAAATGAGCAACATGCTCCTTTTCGGATGCTGAATAAATCATAATATCATCTATAAAGACCACAATGAATTTGTCTAAATACGGATGAAAAATTATGTTCATCAGATCCATAAAAGCTGCAGGAGTATTGGTTAGCCCAAATGGCATAACCACAAACTCATAGTGACCATATCTGGTTCTGAATGCTGTTTTATCTATATCTTCTTCTCTAATTCTTAACTGATGGTGCCCTGATCTCAAGTCAATTTTAGAGAACACCTTTGCTGACGGTAATTGATCAAACAGATCATCTATTCTTGGCAACGGGTACTTATTTTTAATGGTCACATCATTCAATTTCCTATAATCAATACACATACGAAAACTTCCATCTTTCTTTTTCACAAATAACACTGGTGCTCCCCACGGGGAATGACTTGGTCTAATGAACCCTTTTTATAACAGCTCTTCTAATTGCTTTTTCAATTCTTTAAGTTCTACTGGTGCCATCCGATATGGTGCTTTAGAGATCGGCATGGTACCTGGCAGTAACTCAATGGTAAAGTCCACCTCTCTATGTGGAGCTAAACCAGGCAAATCTTCCGAAAAGATATCAGCGAATTCCTTAACCACGGGAACTGCCTCCAATGACCGACTAGCCTCTACCAGACTAACTGAGGCTAAATAAGCCACACACCCTGCATTTATTAGCTTTCTAGCTCTTATTGCAGAAGTTATAAACTTAGAAGTACAGAAAGGCATACCTTGATACTCAAACACTGAACCATTACGATGGCAGAACCTGATCCTCTTCTTTCTGCAATCTAACAGTGCTCCATAGGCTTCCAGCCAATCCATTCCCAAAATAATATCATAGTCGGTGCAAAGCATATAACTGACCCGGCATCTGATTTCCTTCAATCACGACAGGAGCTTCATTTATATAGCTCAAAGTGAGCATAAACTCACCTGAGGGAACTTCCACTACCAACTCACAGGATTCCTCTTTCAAAGGATGAATCATACAATCCAGGAATTCTTCGGAAATAAAAGAATGAGAGGCACCCGAATCAAATAAAACTCTTGATGAATAATCATAAATGGGTATAGTACCTTCGATCATATTTGATGCCTCCGCCTGGGCTCGGGTGATAGCCATAACCCGGCCCCTTCCCCGCTGCTGCGGTACTCCTCTGCCACGACCTGCCTGTGGCTGCTGAAACTGCTGTGGCTGCTGCTGCTACTGCACACCTCTTCCATATCCATACTCTCTCGGATAGGGGCAATTACGGATCAAATGCCCGGCTGATTAAAGTTATAACATCTATACCTTGGTGGAATAATGGGTTGTCGACCTCCCCATCCTCTTCCTTTACCTTTAAATGCTTGCTTCAATTTCTGGCCCCACTTACCAAAACCTGATGGAGAAGGTCTTGCTGGTGCTTTACCCTTACTCACACCCACTGACTGTCCCTTTGAGTTGCTTCTTCCACTGTCTTACACATGAGTGGCACTATTGCATTCTGCAATTCTACCCTTAAACCCCGAATAAAGTACTCAACCATCATATTATTATCCGATACTACATAAGGCGTGTATCGGCTAAGTGCCATAAACCTCATCTGATATTCTAAAACTGAAGAGTTACCTTGCTGGAGTGTTCGGAACTGCTCTCTCTTCACTTGCTGCACTTGAATCAGAAAGAATGTATCGTTAAATACATTAAGAAACTCCGACCAAGTGATAGTCTCTTCTGTCCTGCCTGTAAAGGTGGTCTGCATCTTCAATCGCCACCATTCCAGTGCAAAACCCCTCAACTGATAGGCAGCTAGCACAACTCTATCTGCTGTCGGACACCTCATGGTCGTAAAGACCCTCTCAATCTCATGGACCCAGTGTTCCGCTGTATATGGATTCGGCCCTCTTGAATAAGTAGGCGGCTACAATCTCATAAACTTCTCAACTTGCATCACTGGTTCCTCTGCTACTAACACTGGCGGTGGTGGTGGCAAGGGTGCTACAAAAGGCACCTCCACTCCTGGCGGAACTGGAGCTATAGGTACAGTCTCTCCGTCCCCAGGTGGTATGGCAACCGGTGGTACTGGTGCCTACTGATCCATCCTCATTCGAATATCTGTAAGGCTCTCCCAGATCCTCTATATTATACATTGAGTGTACTCCTCTGGATCATCTCCTCCACCGCCCCAATCTCTTCTATTTGCCATTTCAAACTTCTACATAAACAAAACACCAAACAAAAACAAAACAACAGATCATTAAAAACCAAGGTCACTACCAACAGTGTACTACTACCGAAATAAGTCTATGTAACCTTCTAGTTCCCTTATATTAACACGGACCTTGCTCTGATACCAACTGAGACGGAATGCCTCATCCAAGCCCGTTAAACCAGTAACGTGCCTGACCCGAGTCCGTCTCCCGCGAACGGGCCAAAGCCTCGCAAGGGATATCACACACTAGTCCGTGAAAACACAAAGAAACACACCATTCCATATATATATTTCACAAATTTACATAGCCATATTTCACAAAACTGTAAGAAAGTACAAGAGCCTGGGGCATACCCCGGGGTCCAACTAGAAGAAGTAAACAACTAGCTACACTACACTGCTAGAGGTGCTGACCCTGCACCGCTATGACGCAGCTCCGAATTGGACGACAGCCGAGAAACGTCCTCCTCGCCCTCGCCTGTGGGGGTAGGGGTGAGCCTTGCTAGTCACTGGCTCAGTAGGGAACTCCCCCAACACCGAGCAAACCAAAAACATAGGTATGAAAGCAGTAAACTATACTAACAGATTATAGAACAGCTAAGCAGGATATTAAAGCTGTAGATATACCTACCATTTTTCGACTATATGAAACAACTATATTAAATAAATGGCAAACCCAAACAGGTGTACGAGCTAAAGTAGAGACCGCCATACGCGAGCGACGTGAACTGGTTCGCGACACCAGCAACTGACTCAGACAAACACACATAGGTCTACCTCTCAGTCTCGCAGCCATGGACGAAAGGTCCAGCTGCTGCTCCACGTTAAAAGGTCAAGTAACTGTGGAGATCAACTAAACACCACCACCTGCGGACCACACGGTCACAGGCCCATGCCTGGCACCTCTAGAGACTCTGGCCTGGGCCCTCTATAGTGAGGCCAGTGTCGACTACTGGTGTCCGTGCCCCCAACTAAGAGCGCGCCACAAGTGACTAGAAACAAACACAAGAGTCACTGTCCCATTGTCGTCTTTCCCTCAGCCGGACGTACAACTCAAACTAAGGAGTGAGGGTGTCCAGGTCAGACGACATAGACCTCGACGGTACAGCACAAGTACCGGGACAATGCCCTGAGCTAACAGCCTGGCTCACAGAGAACCTGGGGCACCCAACTGGAGAGGTAACCACGGTAGGCGTTGTACTACTTGCCACATACACAAATCACGTGAACGTTACACAAACCACATGAAGTCTCGCATAAACCTCGTGCGCTGGTAGTTCACCACACGTGAACACCACGTAAACACGTAAAGAACTAGCTAGGGATGTACCTTGTACGCTAGTCACAGAAACCTCATTCACCCAGTGCACCACAGGTGCCAACACATCGCTCGTTATCTTTAAATATTCAATATAGAACCATTTAAATAAATGCATGCTGGAGGCAACATCGACTGCCGTCGATGAGATGAAAACGGCAAGATATCTGGCCGTCAATCTCCCAGCTGAAGAACCTGGCGTCAATCGATATTGACGCCAAGCTCCTCGGCTATCAGCTCTCACAGAAACCCTAGGCTGATTCCTCAGGTATTCTTGGCCCTAAAATCAGCGGAAAAACACAAGGAAACACTTCCTCTAACATGCATGCATCTCAATCAAGCCGAAACTACAAATTTCACTCGTTAAATTGCTCAAACCACCCATTGTCCCCACATGGAGTACCTTTACCCAAAAACATAATTAACATGCAGATTCATGCGTTCCAGATGCATTATCACAACCAGAAGGAATTAAAAGGGATCGTTCCCTACCTCAAGACGCACTTAAACCTCCTAAATCCTCCTGATTCGTACCAAACCCTCCGCGAGCTCCTACGGAGATTACACCTCGCTCCGGCATTTCCTTGCCCGATTCGTTACCACCTCACGTTCCACGATCCTCCAACTAGCCTTCTGCAACCATTGGAAGCAGTGGGAAAGCAAGGGCATGAAAATAGGGCAAGGGAGAGGGAGAACGGAGTGAGGGAACTGCCCTCGGGTAGACCTATATCCTGCAGGTCACACAGGTTGGCGTCAACCCTATTGTCGCTTAGGGAACCGTCACAATAAACGTCCATAAAGCTCGCCGTTAAGTTCTTAAAGTTGGCGTCACCTTCGATGGACGCCAAACTAGTCAACGACCACACCTGGCCGTCAACCCCTACTCAACTGCAACAGGTCCTATTTTGTTTCAAGACCAAACCTGCGCGCACCACACATCCAAACCACATTGGCCTCACGATAGCCACCACAACCATTACACACATGATGCATAAGGATCCGAAAAACACGCGACGTTATAGATCAGGTAAACACTTGTTGATTTTCTGGGTTGCGCTGAAGAGAAATAATCAGATCAGGTCGACACTACTTGAGGATCAGGTCGACACTAGTGACTTTTCTGTGTTGCGCTATAGAGAATCAAATTAGATAAGGTCGACACCAAGTGTGTATCAGGTCGACACTATACAGGCTTTCAGTAAGCTCTTTGACGAGAAGTGCGGTTGAGGTCGACTCTCTTTCCAAATGAGGTCGACTCTACATATCTATCAGGTCGACTCTAAAAGGAGAAGTAAGAGTCATAGATGTCTGACACAAGGTATTTATATGACGGGAACATTCATAAAGACAAAGTGAACTTGTTGCATCATATGGAGAAACTAAGTATTGTTCATAAGGTCGACTCTATACAAAGGATAGGTCGACACCCTATAGGTTTCTCAGTTGCGCAGATGTTCAAAGGTTCATGTGACGTCGACACTACTTGAAGATCAGGTCGACTCTAAATACTTTTATGTCTAATGTTGAAAAGAAGAAGTCAGATAAGGTTGACACCATGTGTGAATCAGGTCGACACTAGTCAACTTCCAGTAAGCCTTGTGAAGAGAAGTGCTGAATAAGGTTAAATCTATTTCTAGTTGAGGTTGACACTATCAGTCCATCAAGTCGACACTCTTAAATTCTCTTATCTGCATTTAATTTGGTGGATATCTATTTACCCCCCACCCCCCTATAGATTTTCCTTCTGCACACACAACAAAAGTGAGAAGGAGATAAATATTATGTCTTTTGCATTAATATGTAGTCACACAACTATGTAAAATAGTTTTATATATTATTTTATTATTAGGTTATTCAGAATAAATTTTGTAAAAATTTCAATTTAAATTCTTTTTTATTTTAATATATAAAAATAGAAAATATAATGGTGCAAATGAATTGAAAAGGTGAGGTCGACCCCAGAAGAACTGTGGGGTCGACCCTATTTTGCAGTGCCAAAAAGCAACACGGAGGAGTCGACCCAAGAAGAAGTATGAGGTCGACCTCAAAAGACAAGAAATTTGCTTTTCATTTGAGGTCGACCTTAGTTGAAAGAAGAGGTCGACCCCATTTCCAGTGTTGAAATGGGGTTATAATGGGTCGACCCAAGAAGAAGTATGAGGTCGACCCATGAGGAAATATGGGGTTGACTCCATAACACGATTATTTGAAAAGTGTTTTTCATGTACACTTATCACCATAAGTGGTCAACTTTAGATGACAATACCGATATTCATGTATGCATGTGTTGCTAGGTTTTGTTTACGTATCGATACAAATAATTTATATAACAAAAAGTATATTTCATTTCATATTTGAAGTTATTATTGTTATCTACTTAATTAACTATTCTTAACTGGGGGACAACTAACCCTCATCCAGCATAGTCATAAAGGTTATCCTCGGTGTCGGTGGATGTAGGGCTTCCAACGGGTCGGAGTCGGAATCTGAAATGGCACTTTCCGCATCCATTTCCTATAAGAAAATCGGAAATGGGTCGGAAACGGAAAGTAATCGGAAACATTTGGTACGATTAAATGGTAGATTTATGTTAGCATTTGGGGTAATGGTAAAAGAGATGTCTTTGATAATAATAGGTATAATAAATGCTTTGAGAGAGACAAGTTAATTAAATTCTATTTACAAATTAATTACGAGAAGCTAAAAACTTAGTCTAAAGTTTTTTTAATATTAAGAAATAAAGATTATAATAACATCTTTCTAATCTCTCACAATTTTCCCTACCTGAAGGTCTCATAATTTAAATAAACCTAGTAGAATGCTAAAAACTCAAGGTCCGGTGAAAATTGATGAACACACATATATATGACTTCTCCAAGGGAGCCCTCTCCTACTGAAAGAAATGTCAAACTTGCTCATCCCTTATTTTATATTAATATGACTTCTACATTGATATGATATTATCTCCAATCTAGAACTTGTAAGTTTAGACCGTCTTGTAACGACGACCAGTTTGCGATTCCAAACCCGGCCCCTAAATCGGTCTATTCAATTATACCCGTTGAGAGTGGATCTTCCAAACCCAGCCCCTGAAACGGTCTATTCAAATATGTACCCACCAAGAATAGACATATTGAGTGTCTCAGCATCGAACACTACCTACTGCAACTTTCACAAATTCGTGAGAATGGAAGGTATGGATGAGAATCATACTTGATATCCATGACGCAACTTTCATACTATGCGACATTTAGCAATGTACGATAACATACTACATAAGCCTTGCCAAATGCTTGTGAATGAACATAGTACATAACTAAAAATTCAAATCATTGATGATGAATGTTTGGTACGACAATTCGACATAGGGGTAACCAACTATGGCATAGTAAATGTCTATGTAAGAATAAAAAAAAAATTTATAGTCAACCACACAGGAAAATAACATGTAACAATGAAAGCATGCGTGAACATGATCATCTATGGGACATTGCCTGCAAGCCACAGTTCATTTGCAATCTCCTCCCTGAGTGCCTCCCCAGCTGCCCTTATTGTTGGGTTAAGGCACACGCCAGTGGGTGCATGTTCAAGCATAGACCCCTCATCGGACTCATTATCATCGAAGGGTGCATTGAAGAAGTCGTCGTACCCCTGTTCACGGCGGATGTAGTTATGTACTACAAGACATGCAAACACTATCTTCTTCTGTGTGTCAAAGGAGTACATATTTCCCTCTTGGAGGGTTTGGAACCTCATCTTCAATACACCTAAAGCCCGTTCGACACAATTCGAAGTTGTGCATGTCTGTGGTTGAATTTTTCTTCCCTGTTATCATAACGCCCATTTCCTAGCCTACGAAAGCTTGAAATATGATACCTGTGGCCACGATATGGGGCAAGGAAAGAGCTAGTGTTAGCGTATCAGCCATCAACTAGGAAATAGTTACCCAATGGCACAAGAAACTCTCCTCGTGAAACAGCCCATCTTAACACCTTCATATCTGATGCAGCGCCTTCCCACCCTACACATGCATATTGAAATAAGCCATCAAATGACACAACAACCATCCCATTTGTGTTATACCCTGTTTGCGATTCTGAAAACGTGGTTGGTCATCAATTGCCACATTTGAGGGAATGTGAGTTCTATCAATAGCACCTAATGCATCCTACAAAATATACGATTAAAGTTAGATCATGTACAGATGAAATGTTCAACAAGTTGTGCATTGACATCACCTTGAAATAGGGATAAAATCGGTCATTTCCCAAAATATGTGGATGGCATTCATTGACTTGAGTAGGCTGTAAAATATATTCCTCCATTAAGGAAGCTAAAGCAAAAGCCATGTTGTTCACATAGTGGCTAATAGTTTGGGAGCTATGCTGAAAATGTTCTAGCAACGCACCAGTGGGTACACCATGGCCAACAGTGTATAGGAACATCGCCAGTTGTTCATTAGCACTAACATGTCGGGAGTCTTTTAATAGGCACTTACTCACCAACATGTCAACTAAACTAATGAACATAATAGGATGCAATCTAAAGACATTATAACATCTTTTCTGATGGTCGTTCAGAATGTTTTGCACCCAAAACTCCCCTATGTGTTTTGATGTATTCATCATTCGCCTTGTTATGGTTGGATGTACTTCTTCTTGCAGTTCCTCTATCACTACATTTAGTACTGCAGTGTATATTTCTTCATCTTCTTGCAATATATTGAACAACAGGTTTCGTTCTCTACGCATGCAAACAAAGAAACATTGAAAAGTACTACGATTACACGACAATGATGAAGGTCTTAATGTTCTTCCATAATTTCAGCCATCACATTCTTAGCATACATAATGAAAGATGGTACAGGTTCCATGACAAAATAGAAAACTTCAAATGCTATGTGGCTAATGATGGACCATAATCATGATAAACATGCCTACAACAATGATGACCAATAGGAGAATGACAAGAATCAATAAGCCTAAGATTAAGAAGTTGAAGAATGGCAGCTTCGGCACAAGCATTTGGGTTGCATTTTTATTATTATTTTTTTTTAGTAAAGCCAAACCGAGGTAGGTAGGGGCGATCTCACTATTAAGGTGAGAGTGCCACGACCCTCCCAAGTGGCAAGGGGTGGGTTTTCCATATATGAGTAAAAGGTAAGTACAGCAAGGGGCTTAGGACCTAATGGAAGGATCTCCTACCTTATCAAGATGGTAGGGATCCTTAACAGTGGTAGGCAGGTCGCCCCAGGAACTCCAAATGACAAAATGAGTACAAGACATGGCAGAACTGGCCAAGCAGTCCGCTACTCTATTAGCTTCCCTGGAAACATGTGCAATTTCTGCTTTCAGATTGAAGGTCTTCATTGCAATGTCATGCATGATACAACTGAGATCCCACTGGCTGGAGATCTGATTGGTAACCAGCTGAAGGAGATTGAGGGAGTCTGTCTCCACCAGGACTTCAGAAACACCCTTACTGCAGCAAATGGAGAGTCCATCATTGAGTGCCATAGCTTTAGCTGCAAGACTTGTGTTTAGATCACGGTATGCCCGGGCGAAGGCCCAGCACATATTGCCCTCGTGATCTCGAAGTATACCTCCACCTCCAGCTGTCCCCGATGTCCTCATAAAAGCGCCATCTACATTTAGCTTTAATCTCCCCGACGGGGGCGTGATCCATCGGGCAATGGTCGGGGTTCTGCTCTTCAGTTCTTCCATACCATGTTTAGTTTGATGGAGTGCAGCTAGCCATGCTTGCGGGACTTTCTGAAATTTGAAGCAGATGCAGATCGCATGGATGGACAGCATTGTTCTATTGATGATGTGCTTGGCCATCATCCCCCGATCTTGGAATCTTGGTTTATTTGGGCTACACCATAACTCCAATAAAGCAGCCATGAAGGTGCATCGAACGAGGCGACCGGATGTGGCGATAATTTCTAGGCGGGCAAGGAAGGCAGTCACACCATCTGTCACTGCGCTAATCTCCTTGTTGCTGAAATGCAGAAGATACGAAAGCTTGGACCAGACTTGATCGGCAGTGTCGCTTCTGAAGAATAGGTGAAGGGTGCTTTCTTCTTGAGGCTGGGGGCAGCAAGAACATTTAGAAGCGAGGGACACTCCTTTTCCTTCACAGTCTCATCCACCGGGATGGAGTTGAGGATAAGGTGCCATAACAGGATAGACCATTTGAGGGCGATGTGGGGCGACCACAGGACAGCCCACTGCTGAGAATTTGCTGGTGCGAGGAGGGAGTGGACTGGTGCGAGGGATGGGTTGCATTCCCGAGACTGTGGAAGGGGTAGCTAGTGGATGCAGATGCTTTATACTTCTGATTGACATGACATGGGTGAACCCTAAAGTAAACATGGAATGCAGCTTCCGCTTCATCAATTCAGTAGAAGCCCTTATATCGTGCCCCTGAGAATCCATTGATTTCAACCAAACACTCATCCCAAGTATAATAAATACCCGGATGACGTCCAACCCACACAACATAGCACATGTACTTACCCATTATCTGCTTTTAGTAACCTGCAAGTACATTGATGGTAAAGTGAAGATTACACATAATTATGGTTAACGAATTTGATAGGGCAACTTCATACTAAAATTAAGGTGAAAAGAAAAGAACATCTACAAAGAAAGATTTCATACTACTGCAATGACAGTCTGCTACATTACATGAAAGAGAACTACATACTGAAATAAAATGACATGAATTGAAAAACATAGAAAAGAAAGAAGGCACTACGCAATAGATAGACATAAGCATAAGCAATCCATTGAAAAGGAACAGAAACAGTTAAACTCTAAGTATGCCACAAAGACAAGGAACACATGTGTCACTTTGTCATGGCTTATCGGCGGTCATCATTTTCAGCCATTCAACCTTGTCCTTGTCGGGCATGACAGAGAAAAGGGATCTGAACTTTGGCTCGGTAAAGAGGTTCATGGCCTTTAGGTAAACATTATAAGGGAGACTGGGAATGTCTTGTAATTCCCTGATGCATTCCACAATGCTAGGAACAACCTCCGGGTTCGGCCTCCGCTGGGAGAAACTCTCACTTTGTTGACGCGGCCCACCATTGTTGATCAATTTCATTAGGAGCGCATTCCTTTCGCGGGTTAGATCAACAAGATTATCTAAACTTGATTGCACTTTCTTTTTGCCACGTCCTTTGTTGCCAATTGATGCGGGCTTTCTCTTCAGAGAGCTACTCCCCATGTTACCCAGAGATGTGGGAGTGTTGTTCATTGATGTTGGAGTGAAATGGCCTGCATTCGGTTCACTTTCTTGGCCAACAGACATGTGAATGAGATCTTCATTAGAGTACTCATTGACGCTTTCATCTATGGTAAGTATTGCACTGACATTACTTTTTGGCCGTGTAGGTCTACCGCTTATGCTCTCGACTTTCTCTTCAGTGGCAATATTATTCTTACAAAGAAGTTGCATGTCGTTATCCAAAGGGAACGGTCTTCGATAAATTTGGGAGTATTTATGATTAACCTAATAAGAAAACAATTAACATATGTTAGTGCGGTCTGATTAAACCACTATAATAAAATAGAAAGTACTAAAGGGGAATTAAAATATTGTTACCTTAATAACCTCTTCCCATGCTCCATCATACTCGGGTATTGGTATGTTGTTATCTAGATCCCACCCCCAACCACTTAACTTCAACAACTCCGTGTACAACTTAAAATTTGTCTTCAGTAATTTCCAGTGGTCCTTCAGTTGATCACTAGTTAAGGAGTAACCCAATGCAGAATTGAACGTAGAGGACAATAAAGTCCAACTGTGTGTGTTGAAATTGCTGCAACATAATTGTTTCGATCCCTTTCTTTCAACATTAAATTAATGAGGATTCTATCCATTCAAGCATCCCAGTTCGGAGAGTGGGATCTCTTCCCCTGCCCTTCCATCAATGATGCGCGTTGCACTTTCTCTAGAGTTTTTGGTTCCGAAAGGAAGGGAATATGGTAAGAAAATGGACTTGTGTAGGATGCAATAACCATAATAAATAGTAGAGGAACATCGTATAATTTTATGAATTCATGCTTAGACATCTTGTACAATGAAGAATAAATGCTTAGGATGACTATTTATAAGGGCAAGAGTTGTAGGACAATTACCTGCTGCTGACATGTCGTTGATACGACGCTTCTTACTATGTGGTTGGGCCAAGCTACAAACAAAATGGCTTTTGATCAATTTTATGCCTACGAAAATATATCGGTCTAACTGCAGTGGACATACTAGTGAAAGTTATCTTATGAAAAAAAAAAGTTTCGTGCTGCTATACATGATACATCTTTCTACAAATCTTTTTTATTCAAATCAGTGAAGCACATGAGTGAGGAACCATATAGAGTAACTTATCCGAGGAAAGTATAGATTGTACTGAAGAAACAATGTTGCCACCTACTGCACACTTTTCAATTGTTATCACAACAGATGAATGACATTTCCTCTAAAGACTACACACTCAATGGGACCTTAACATTGGAAATCCAATTCATAACAAAAATGCTACACTGCATTGGCATAATATATGGAATGAATTAGTCAAGCAGGTAGACCCATTTTAACATAATCTGCATCAGCACTGTTGCTGAGCCTCATTACCTCTCTCTGTAATGAGAAGGGATACTAAAAATGCATGACAGCTCTTATGAGGAGTGAATAGATATGTATGCCAACGTTGCCAGGAAAGGAAAATGCTGGGAATTCACCAGTTTTGAGGGATCAGATAAAGGTGTGCAGGGAAGAAACGAAAAAGGTAGAAACATAAAAAGTCTATCTTTTGTAACTTCAATTCCATTTTCTTCGAACCAGAGTTGTTGAGGGAAGAAACAAAGAAGCTAGAGAAAAGATGCTACACTACCCCACATCTCCTGCCCATTTGTTATGTCCATGCCATGTTCTTTCATGTAAATGAAGCACAAACATTTACTTCCCAGTAGCAAGCATGTTTCTGTGGATGAACCCTATAAACCCCAAAAATAGATGACGAGCAGAAACATCAAGTGGAAGAAGGGGGAATAGGAAAATAGACAACAAATTTCATCCTAGCGGCCATCTTTACGAAGATGATGATCTATGCACCTACCTGTACTGGGGCTGATTGGAAGAACTAGAAGATGACGTCGTGGTATGGGAAGATGGCTCCGGCGATAATCCAAGCTTCATGAAGAACTCGAACCTTGCAATCTGCGTGGAAGAAACCCTTGTTAAATAGACCAGCGTTGATCTGATCCCTTCAAACAAGGTGGCGAGAACGGCGAGATAGTGGTGGGTTGTCCAATCCCAAGATGGAGCAGCAGCAATGCGTCAATGTCACGGAGACACTGGGAGAAGTCGAGTCGATTCACGGGTTGAAGAGTTAACCCAGGTTAGGGGGGTACAGACTGGGGGTAAGTGGGGTTACCACGGTTAGCCAACCCCCCTACCTAGGTACATGAAAAATATTTTTTTACTTTTATTTTTCTCCTTTTAATTTAACATACATTACCATACTTTACAAAAAATATATATACGTAAACTATTTTTAACATTTAAAAAAAAAAATAGATTATTGGCGACGGCTTCCAACCATCGTCATTACATAATGGCGACTGCCTCAGCTGTCGCTACTATATTTTGGCAACAAATATGGCCGTCACTAATAAAAACTAACGGCGATGTTTACAGCCATTGTTAATGCTCTTATTAAGGACAACCACTTAAAGTCGTCTCTATTAATCATTTATTTGGGACAGTTACAACCGTCTTTAATAATATCATTATCGACAGCTAAAGTAGCCGTCACTAATATTAATATTGGGGACAAGTTTTAGTAAGTGTCTCTAATAATCAATTATCGGGGACAGCTAGAGCCGTCCCCAATATTTGTTAGTAGCGACGAGAAAATTATCCGTCGCTACCAAAAGTATTAAAGATGGCTCAGTTAGCCGTTGCTAATAACCTTTATTGGGGATGACGGTCGCCGTCTCGAATGATGTTTTTCGCGACGGCTTCTATAGCCATCTTGAATAAGTTTTTTTAGCGACGATTACATTACCAAGCGTCGCTAATAAGTTTTTAGCAGAGACAGCTTCTCTAAGGCATCGCGAATATCACCGTTTTAAAGACGGTTTCTTTACAGCCGTCGCAAATACTCTTTTTAGTGACAATTTGTTTTTAGTGGAGACGACTTCTGTTAGCCGTCGCCAATATTACACTTTTGGCGATGGCTGAACTGAAGCCGTCGAAAATACCTTTTTTTGCGATGGAAATATCACGTCCCTAATAGTCCCTTTTCTTGTAGTGGTTGCATTAACGGGGTGGTAGTTTAATATAACATTCTTCACCTACATATCTTTCTTGTCAGATTGCATGCCCCATTTCTCATGTAATAGGAAGCATACGATGAGGTAGTTTGGGGAGATTAATGATAATGTGTTTGAGTGGGAGATGTTGACATGTTCTCATCCACATTAATTAGAATCCTAATAGGGTCTAGTTTATGGAAACACTTATTTATATAACAATAAGATTATTGAGCTAGAGAGTCCTATGAATATTGAGTCTTGGGAGACTCAGATGCTAATCTTCTTTCTCTAATTGGGGCTATCACCTACGATATTGGAATAAGACAGAATTTTGTGAAGGACTATTGTAGTCCTTCCATGTTAACAAGGATATGATCCTTCCACTTTTGCATTAGATTTTTCCACTTTTGATTGAATGGTGAACATTCAGAGAATGACTCTCTCACCAACATTTGCTGGCAATCGAGGTTGTCGCCATGCTATGACACCCATTTGAAGCTGCAAGGAAATGACGAGAGAAATATTTAGTACATATTT
The DNA here is from genome assembly GCA_014218235.1 of Colocasia esculenta. NCBI lineage: Eukaryota > Viridiplantae > Streptophyta > Magnoliopsida > Alismatales > Araceae > Colocasia > Colocasia esculenta. The sequence goes on from CM024758.1 coordinate 31,496,594, forward strand.
TAATGTGCACTAAATATAGCGCACCTAATAGAATTGTGTCACAGGGAAATAGAGTTTTATATCAATTTCATATAACATGGTCCGTGCACTAAATATTTCTAAAAAAATGATGGGAAGTGGGGCCCACATTGTGCCTGCTACCACCAAACTCTTACCTTCAAGGTACTGGATAGACGCTGGGTGCGCCTGGCAAAGTGGAGGCGTCCTCCCCAGGACGGTGAGCAAGGTCGACCACCACCCAAGAAAGAAAAAAGTGTGAGCACTCCTTGCTAGAGCACTAAGGACGTGATTGCGACAATACATGCGATCAGGGAGGGAGGCGGACCACAGACACAAAGGTGTGGAGGGACTAGAGTAATCCTAGGTACTCAGAGGAGCAAGTAGACATCTGAATTCCCACTTGATCAGTTAACCATCACTACAAGAAAATAGGTTATACCTATGACTGCCTACCGTTTGTAAAGACCCAAAAATCGTAGGTAAAATTTTTTACCTACGACTCTCCCTACGGTTCTATATAGTTGGTGTTGAGAGGGTAGGTAAAACTTACCTACGTTTCTAAATCGTAGGTATTAATTGGGGCCTACACCAATAGTTGTTAATTAGTGTAGGTAATTACCATCTATTCATAAACGTAGGTAAGGCTTACCTACACTTTCAAATGTGTAGTTATGATTGGAGTCTACACCAACACTTGATCATAAGTGTAGGTAATTTCCATCAATTACAAAGCATAGAATAGGTATTTTTGCTGATTGAATTAATAGAATTTTCTTTATATAGTTACCTGTTGAACCATATAATTGCTTATTTTAATTCAACCACATGTACAACCATACTTCCAAATCCATGCACATTACACACTTACAATCAAACTTGAAGTCCCATAAAACATATTTTCAACCATAGATATATGCTTACAGCAATGTCTTACATTTTCCATTCAAGTATGGACTGTGTAAGATTGGAAAAATAATATCTCATATCTCATACGTCCTAAAATCATCATGTACATCTAATATGTACACATGAAAACAAAAAATAAGCTTGTTGAAAGTTTCCAGCTACATCATGAAATATGATCTCACACCTGTAAGCATCCATCAAAACCTGCGAGATAAGACAAAAGAGAAACAAATTAATTGACGAATAAATTACAAAAAATAGAAAGATTAGAAACATATATATTCCAACCTGCACATATATATAGATATATAATCTTTAAGCTATAAGATGAGGCTTTCTATTGTATCTTAAGCTTTTTGTGTTAGTGGCCCTTGACAAGGAGAAGGGCATCGAGCTTATTGATAAATAATAGTGATATTTTAACGTAGACATCTCCAATCTACTTATTTATCACCACCTAATCTCTGTGATTTGTGCACATAACAATGTCGATACACACTCACTTGTTGTCTCTCCAAATCAACTAATTTTGCTCTTCTTTCTTAGAGTTGGAAATAAAATATGGAAGAGATATATGATATTGGTACATTTTCTCTCTATCCAGAACCAAACCTCTAACCCAAAGCCTAATTGAGTGGAGTGATATGATTATGTTTTGGGAGTAGCTAGCTCATGTGTACAACTAATTTATGATGTGCATAACTATCAACATAATCAAACATACATCGCACAAGGTGGACTCCAAATCAATAATCAAAGGGCTGCATGTGCCATATATTATAGGTTTTCATATGAAAGAAGGAGACATGCTTCTAAAATTTTGAGATCACCTGGCCACGCTGCACTGAAAAGATATGGCCACACTACATTTGGCCATATTGCGTACAGAAGAAATAAGGAGCTTGCATATAGGTGGACATGTAAAATATGAGAAAAATAATGCAGACAAACCTAACGCTTTTTCTTGTCTCTTTGCTGGAGTTCACAGTTCCTAATAGCATATACAACACAAACATATATGGAGAAATGAATCCGTATGATGTATAATGTGCGTGTATATATATATATATATAGAGGTCTATTTAGCATATTATATTCCTAGATAATATTCCACTTGCCTTTAAAAAGCAAAGGATGGGAGAGTACGTCGACAACCTCTGTATGTATCTTGCTCCTTCATTAGCCTCTCACACCCATCGTCCTCACACTTGATGTTCCTCTGTCCTGATCTCATGAAGGAAAACCTTTTAGGAAGGCGCATCGCATCACCCGCACCATCTTCTGCCCATTTCACCTCCTCCACTGTTCTTCCGATGGCACTGATTCGATCTCCTTAACACAGAGAAGAGAAAAATACTCAACTGACAGGGGAAAATAAAAGAAAATAGAGAAATGAGAAATAACATCATCACCTCCTCCCCAAGTCCTCTGATCATTAAATGAGCAACCATTGCTCTGTATTTGATTCTGCACAAATCCTCAACATCGCGGCTCTCTGTCCACCCTCAAGCAAACCCCCAAAAGGTTCCCAACACAGATAGAAATCTTTCGCCCTGGCTCATCCAAGTCCTACTTACACGATCTGCTACTCCCCATCGTGGGGAGGTGGAGGAGTTAAGGACTCTTGGCGTCCACCCGCACGGAGCGAAAGAAGGGGGAATTCCACCGCAGAAGAGAAAAGAAGTGGAAAAAGGGAAAGGGTGGGGGCGACGGTTATTTGACCATTACCTATTGTTATGGTAAACAGTAGGTATGTTTTTTAATACTACCTACGATTTTTAGAAGATGAAAAATATTAGTTTATTTTATTTATTTAAAACGTAGGTAATTTTATGAAATACCAACATTATACGTAACTGTAGGTAGGGGTGGTAGGTATAGTCACTTTTCTTGTAGTGCATGCATACACACATGACATCGCGAGAGATATGTCGAATGAGGGCCCTGTGGAGAAGTCCCCGCGGGCAGTCTCGTTCACATGGCTCACCGCCACCCTCACTGTAACCCCCAAGTCCCCCGCAGCCATGGCCCATGGAGGAGCCCAAATTCTTCTTTTTCTTCTTCTGCATATGTTGATGCTAGTAGTGGAACGGACAAATGCTCTCGTACGTAATGCACAGGGGTTGGTGTGCCACACAAGTGCATTTGTTTGTCATCAACTGGGATTACAGCTAAATGGGTTTGATTGTTGCTTCCGCCTTCGTGCCGACCGGAGCATGAGGCTGCTCAGAGGGGCCATGGCAGACGCAGTGCAAAGATTTGTCGATATCAAGTTAATTTTCTGCTTAACAGCTAAGGGTCACTGTGGAGGAGGACGACGAGGGATAGGCTTCTAGTTGGAAGGTGGGGGACTTTAATGACGTGGATTTGAGATGATTCCCACAAGCAAGCTACCTAGCTACAAGCTAACAAACATGTTGTTATCCTAGAGATGTATCACGATGTATCCATCATATATTCCACCTTGTCGCATATCACCAACCTTCACCTTCCAATTAGTCTCTGATTTGTTCATGGCCATCGTGAATTGTTAGATAAATGTTTTCACAATGTCCTCCGCGAGTGACATGCATGTTGTCAGTGAGACCCCGAACGTCCGAACATTTCTGCGGAGGCGAATTTATGTCACTAGTCTAAACAACTTTTGTGCCTAGCTAGAGTGGGAGGCTGTTCGAAGCTAGCTTTCTTGCTGGCTTCTTTTACGTCGCGACTACATAACCTCGTCATGCAGGGAGAACGAAATCTACGGTTGGACTTACCTGACAAGTCGTTCTCAATAGCACTGTTCCACCCAGTTGCAAGAAGGGAGATGAAGAAGAGAGAAGTGGGACAGCACGTAGATGTGCAGGGTGCCGTAGGGAAGCTGGTGAAATGGAAGGGCAGCGAGAATTGTTTGCCATGCGAGAGCCCATGTGGTGTGCCCCATGGACCCCGACCAATGTAGTTCCCTATGCTATGCCTCGGGCCTGCAACATCCTCCGCATTTGTGACTACATTGCCCCACACAATGAGGCCTCAGCCTCCAACTTGTACAGACTGGATTGTCTTATTACCCTCCGGTTAGCAGCGGCGAGTTTTGACGGCAGAATCCAAGGCATAGGTGTCACGTCCCGACGTGGAATATCGGAGCACGAAGGCAGTTGCAAGAAAAAGGTATAGAGCGAATACTAGACATCAAATCATTGCACATTGAATAATACTAAAGTAATTCTTTCTCATTAATAACTTTTCAAATGTCTAGTTACAACCACTAATATCAGAGTCATTCTATAGGGCACAATTACATTGCAATAAAAGGAAATAACTAACTACAACTCTAAGATAACATAATGGCTCGAGGGTACTCCTGGCTTCACTCTTGGTCATTCCCTTCATCGTGAGTGTATGTGTCATCCTTGGTCTCACCTGAGAACACAACATCAAATAACGTAGGGTGAGCGATAACGCCCAGTAGGACTTAAATCTCAGGCTCAAGCAGGTTTTAAATAATTAACGCATTTAATGACAGCGTATCTAAAGATAGCAGGTACAAGAGAGTCAAAATATAACAAGAGATAGCACAACAGGTAACAGGAGAGCACAATAGCACGAGATCGAGTATAGTTTCAAAATAGAACAAGTATCGAGTATAACACGAATAGCAAGATGGCCATAGCACAACTACCACAAGTATAATAATAGCACGACGAGTATAGCACTTGTTTGTCATTCTAGACATCGAGAGAGTATAGCACGTTTTGTCTTTTGATTGTCATATAGATAGTCGAGATAGATAGCACTTGAGTGTAATGCCAAACACTCTGATCATTTAACTCCCATGGGCACTAGCACTTTCGGGCGCACATCCCAGGACCAGATCGGGCCCTTTATATATTGCCAGGCATTGGTTATATTGTATCTTTAGACAATCAGTCAATGGCCAATATAGAGTACCAAGAATAGTTAAGAGCACTAGATGAATAGACGAGATAGTAGAGAGAACGTGAATAGACGAGCGAGTAGAGTATAGATGAGAGCTAGTGGACATTGCACGTAATGCGGCGAGTAACAGTTGCACAACACGCGCACGTCGTATTGGCAGTCAGGTGGAATTCACGATCTTCCCATTGGCCATGTTATGTACAAGTCCAAGGTCCGAGGTGATTCAAGGTAAGAGCAAACTTCTAATAGCCATTTGGATCATATCGATCCCTAAAGGTGTAATGGGTGTTAGGGTACAACCGGCTCGTCGACCATGTGGGAATCCATGATCAGAGGAGACTTACGGAGGCCTTGTGCAAGGATTCACTAGTCCGGCGAAAGGAATATCCGATGGAGAGTTCACCACAAGCCAAGTAAAGTGTGTATATAAGAACAGGTGCTCGACATTCTAGAGGAATTCTAGAACAGTGGAGCGTCGATATCGGTATATAAACAACGCAAGGAACGAATACAAGTCCTTTAAAATAGGGCAGTTAATATACTTATTACAATAAATTACCAGATATATTATGAGATATTTTATGCCAGATTTCAGCCATATATAGATGGTTCATGTGTGCACATGTGTAAGAGAAATCATAGATAGAAAAGATATCGTGAATATGTATTTTAAAGCATTCAATATAGCTCTATATTAAAACAAGTGTTTATACTGCGTGTATAACTGTTAAAAATGCGTAAGAAAATTGTAGAAAGTGAGAGCAATAAATTTATGGGTTTTCATGCAAAATCGTGTGATCACGACGTACCCATGTAAGGGTCGCAACAGAGTCATGATGAAACGCGACAGGGTCCTGTTCGGGTCGCGACAGGACTGTCTACTCAGGAGGCCAGAACGCGACGGGGTTTCTGTCGCGTTCAGAACACGACAAGATGGTGGTCGTGACGGCTCTGAGAACGCGGCATGTCGAGCCGTCGCGTTCTCATGTACTTCATCTGGGTTCGAGCGGGGAAAAGGTTCTACATCGAATTGCGTGCTAACTTGACTTGTTTGGACACATGGTACTTTGAAAAATCATAACTAATTACATAGTCGATGAAAAATCACGAAACAAGTTGCATATTAAAGTAGACAAGTAAGGGTACTTCCATTAAATCGGGATTAGAGAGAGAACATGGTTCATATAGGGTTTGAACATAAGCAAGAACGAGTTAGTCAAAACATGGCACAGAGAAAAAGATTGATTAAATTCGATCAACATACTCGATGAAATTTAGGGCTTTTAGGGACAAAAGATCCCTAACAACATGAAGTATCTACAGCAAGAATTTCGTAGCATGGGATCAAGTATTCATAGAGATTTGAATTAAACATGATGTCTCGAGTGGTCATGGTTACAGATCTTCTAAAATCAAGAACAAAAGATTGGCTCGATGAAAAAGAGGGAATCAAGAGGGCTTTTGTTCCTGGTGATTGGAACTACCTACAGACGAATTTAATTTAATATTGCTCTTGAGAATGCCTACCTTTGACTCGATTTATCTTCTAGGGCTTAGAACTCCAAGAACGAAGGAAGAAGCTTGATGGATCTTCCTCTCCTCGATTTCTCCTCCTCCTTGGCCTCTTCTCCACGTCCAAGAACCCCTTTGCACGAGTTAGGGCCGGCCATGAGGGTTTAAGAGGTGTATTTATATAAAAAAAGTTCTTATTCCTACAACTACTCAAATTCCTTTTAATTAAGGGATTTCCTAACTCCACCTTTCCTCTCTTACTTTCCAATCTCTAATTGGGTAGGATAGTATCTAAATTCATACTAGACTATATGGAGTAGGTTTAAGAATCCAATTCCAACTCAAATTGCTACTGTCATTGCTTTAATAACGCCTTTCCCATTAGGAGATAATTAAACTCCGAATTTAGGGTATTTTTTTATATTCTCCCTTTGTATATTCATATTTTTGACCCAATAAGTTCTAGAGGATCCATTAAGCAAAGCCCATTACTCTTTTCCATTTAATGGGTTTTATTTAATGCTCTTTTCATTGAATATCCGTTTAGCTGAGTTTTTAATTTATTATTTAAATTTTTATTTTCTCAAAAATTCAGGTTGCTACTATAGGAGTGACGGTGGAGGTTCACAATTGCTTGTATGTTAAGAAAACACTACTTTTGTACATATCTAAGGTAACTGGGTGGAAGCCCTAGCTAGTCTGAACTCCACCTAGTCTTGTTCCATTGATGTACCAACAGGAACTATACCTGTATCGAGTTCAATTTCTAATCAAGTAGGAGCACTAACTGTTAGTCTTAGGTGGACAACAAGCCAATCTAATATTGTATCATTTGTTCAGTTATTAATAAAATGGCTTTGTTTATTATTTTACTATGTTCGTATTATAATAAAGTCCTTGAACATGTGCAATAGTTAGTAGACTATGATGTGTGATCATACTAATAAGACTGCTCACTTAATAAACACATATTCTAAATGTTCCTATTCGGTGGATACCTGAGAAGGACATCAGATATCCGGATAGAATAGTATGTTTACTCCTGCCATTGTGATGAGGAAAATTGATCTCATAGTCATATGTGTGGAGACACTAAGGAGAAACAATAGGTGCACTTTAGAGAAAGAGTTCACTGAACTGATCCGATAGAATCACTAGATGGAAATGTACCTAACTGTCAACCAGAAAGATTCGATTGTCACCGTTGTGTAGATGGTTTTTAGACCTGAGACACCAAAGACACCTTGTTGGTGGACTTCTGTGTTTTGAGTTGGCCTAAGAATCTCTATCCAAGAAATTTCATATAGTCAATGTTCGGACACAGCGGAAAACCTTCGAAGGGGATTGAGTGGTCAACAAGGGATCATTTGCCCTCGGTACAAAGAGGGAGAATACTCAAGGGAACAATGTAATGGAGTCCCTAGCCAGGGCAGACAAAATATCAAAAAGGGAGTTTTTGATATTAATCTAAAGCATCGAATCCCTGTGGAACAATAAGTTAGGATTTGACAGTATACCATATCCTAAGTTGTTCCAAGAGTATTGTGCAAATGAGAGATTATATCTACACGGTAACTGATGATGGAAAGGTTCCTTGTGAGGGTTGCAGAACCCAATACCTTCCGGTTTCACGTGGTGTTGCTTGGCACCCAACGTGTTCGGAGGTCAACCTGAGTCAACTAGATAAGGTTTCTCTTAGCCGCCCCCCCTCTCCCCTCTCTCTCTCTCTCTTGCCTCACATGTCGTGGAGATCGGCACGAATCCAAGCTCAGTCTTCGAGCATTGCGGAACCCGAGGGACCGAGCGTGGTCAATCGCGAGGGAGCGTGCATGGATCGTCGCGAGGAAGACCGCGTGGACATCGCTGAAGGCCGGACGGTTGAACGGCTTGTGGCGTCACCTCCACGGAATCGTATGAACTCGGATCCGATTCCGCGCAAGGTGATTTCGACTATCCGATAGTCTGGTTTGCGTATCCCAAAACGGATCGAGATCAAATTTAAATCTCATTTTCCGCTGCATTGCTTGATCTCGGGTCACTGTAGATCCTCACAGTGGTATCAGAGCCAGGTTCCACTACGATCTACATCCGTTTTGGAATCTAAGATCATTTTTTAAAATTTTATTCCATTCAAAATCGGACATGCAAGAACACCGACAGCCCCTTTTATTCTTCCACTACAAGAATAAAATAGTTTAGCTACAGACACAAGTCGTAGCTATTCCGTAGCTAATCCGTAGCTAACTGATTTAGCTACCGATTAGCTACGGAATAGCTATAGATTGTATCTGTAGCTAATTTCTGGCCGCTAATTTGCTACAACCGATTTCGCTAGCTAATCCGTAACTAATTAGCTACGGATTAGCTGCAGATATAGCTATAGCTAATCCGTAGCTAATTAGCTACGGATTAGCTACAAAAATGTTACAACTAATGAATGAAAATTTTTTATAGTTAAGCCGTAGCTAATTAGCTACGACTTAGCTACAACAAGTTCCGTAGCAAATCCGTAGCTAATTAGCTACGACTTTGCTACAACAAATTCTGTAGCAAATCCGTAGCTAAAACAAATCACAGAAAAAAAATTTAATTCTAAAAATGACTTTTCTCACAAATTTGTACAAGTACCTGTAAACCTGCTCATCATTCAATAGTATAAACATGCTCATTCAATCAATAATACATTTAAACATGCTTATTCATTTAATAGTACTTGTAAATCTACTCATTCATTCAATAGTACTTGTAAACCTGCTCATTCAATTAATAATACCTATAAACCTGTTCATTCATTCAATAGTACTTATAAACTTGCTCATTCAATCAATCGTACTTGTAAACCTATTCATTCATTCAATGGAATCATACAGCCACACACGTAGATATATCACACAAATAAAAATATAAATCCACACTTATATCTAATGTCTCGTTAGAAAGTTCACAACAAAAGCAAGATTGTTTTCTTAATTACAAAAATAATGACAACATGCTCCTAGTCATTTTGAATACGAGGATCCTCATCATCGTCTCCCTCAGCCCTCTCAACTTGATGAGCCTCAATAGTAGGGTCACGAATAGGAGGAACCTGTAAACAAAAAATAGAAATAATAGTTATTATACAAACATGTAAATAATTATAATAAGATAACAAAAAATTAAATATATACATACATGGCTGGCACCAGAAGAAGCCACACTAGCAGTCGATCTAAGACTAACACCCATAGTTTGTAAACTGGGGACCAGGGTCTGTGTTAACCAAGTATTTAATGTATCAAAAATGACCTCACGAACTTGGTCGTTGGGTAGTGTGCTACTATGAGGTGGAGTCGTCGCGATAGTGGAACCATCTGTTCTGCATATGTCTCCTACAAAATATTAAAATTTTAATTAATTAATAATCTAAAATATACATGGACATTGAAGAATGTTCAATAAATAAGTTGTAAAAAAAAAAAAAACATACCATCACCTCTTTTGCCTTTTGTGAAACAAAATCACCTGTATTTTTTTTTCGATGTGTATGCTCAAATAACTCCTTATAAGACACATGGCCGCCTTTCTCTTTCTCCTACAAATTTAAATATAACAAGAATATTAGTTTAAACAGTATGAATATAATAAAGATTAAACATATAAGGTTTTTCATATTAATGTCAAATATACATCCACAACATCTATTTGTCCAAAATTATACCAAAGTGTTACAAAGTGATATATTAAACAAAAGTTGATCTGTTCTGGGCAGCATCAATCCATTTGCCATGTCTCACAACCAAGTGAAGAAATGATATCTAGAAGTAATAATACCATCCTGAAAATATTTCCAATAATTTGTGAGAAACAAAACACAAATCAACATCATGTGTATAATGTACACTCGGAAAAATGTGTCACAGGTACATCCAAAGAGAACAAAGTCTACTCACTTCTTTCCATATCCAAGTTGTTCTCTTGTTGTTGATTCAAGAACTCCAATAGCTTCTCTACAAAACCAAAGTGAGTTTTGAGTTTAGAACTTATACAACCAATCTGGATATATATACCACAAAAGATATGTATAATGACAAAATATATTAGCACAGGAGTTCAACCACAGCACAAATTGTAGAGACGAAATTGGTAGATTGAAATGATATGAAGGCAGGTTGGTTATGAGAGGCAGTTTTGGCAATGACAATATTGTACTTGTCTGACTTTATTTTTTCCTCTCCCTCCCTCCACACATAGCACAATATTGGCCATCACGATTCACAAATAGCAGCTACTGGTTGCTTATGGTGCAGGCATTGAAGATAAGGGGCCATCACTTATAGAAAGCTCTGTTATATGATGTCAGGAAAAACAAAATATAGAAGTACGATGGCAATAGGTTCATATAAACATATTCAATATGTATGCCTTCCTTGCATAAATAAAATGTGTTCTTGCATGGTTCCCTTGCATAACTAGTAGGATATACCTTATTGTAGTTCCTCTGACCTGCAAGAACAAAAGTTTATAAGTCAAATAGTTTCTTAAACAATGACAGTGTAAGAACAAATAGAATAGGGAACTGAAAGAAGAACCTGTATGTTGGATGATTTGTGGAGCAGTTTCATATCCTAGGCCAAGGGGTAGCAATCCACCTTCCTTAGCACCTGCAAACTAGAGTAGGAACCTACCATCTTCCTGAGTTGTTTTCTGAAATCCACAAGAAAAACCTACAAGCATTTTGCAATACCTTTTTAGGAGTTCTTACAACAATCCCAAGTCCCTGGTGAAACGGTACAAGTTACAAGCAAATTAACTAAAACAAACCATGAAGATAACCTTGTTTAGGTGTTCTTATAACAAATCTAAACACTAGATATCAGATAGTAGATCCACACAAATACAAGACCGATAAATGATCAGAAAACACACCATTGTTTACTCCAGTTGTGTAGACATGAGCCATGTGAATGTTAACAAGCTTTGTGTTAACCCCTGCTTTCCAAATAAATGATCCCCTGCTTCTCTCCTTGTCAATAACCGACTGCATTGAAGCACATGCACCCAATAAAAATGTGAACCTTGGAGCATCCACAAAGCTAAATCAGAAGTATAGTCATAGACAAACGCCACGTACCTGGTAAATCTTCCCAGTTGTAATGTTGTTATCACGAGTTAACTTAAAATCAAGGAACCTCTCATAGTTTCCAAGATCCAAGTCCACCTTCATGACACAAGTATACATGACAACATCACTAAAACCTTCTACCCAAACCACCATAAAATCATGAATATAATGAAAAAAGGGAATAGGAAGCGTAAAGTCAAGAAAAAGCAGAAATCCATCTAGAAAAGTGGCATATTATCAGTAAATTAAAAGAATTCTTGAAGGTACACATATAAAGATGTATGCGCCAGAAATGAAGCAAATTTCTGATAATTCACTACCTCACCACCATCATCCAATACAAAGACCTCCCCATGTTCAAATGGGGACATTGTTCCCGCATCAGTGTTGAGGTATGGATCTGCAAAGTAGCATTAACGCATCAGTATTATTTTCCTTCAGTAGGAATCAATAAGAAAGTAGATTTAGAATAAAGAGCAAGACTGTCACCAAACGTCTTACTTGGCCTTGCTATTGGAACAACCGAACAAGTAGTGTCATTTCATACAAACAACTAAGAAGGATGTAAAACCCACACTCTAGATTATAAAGCACGACAGCTGCCATATCATTTTTGGGACTGACCCCACTGGGATCTTTGCGAGTTGAACTGGAAATATCAATGGAGAACTTCCTCAATTTGATGCTAACTAGACTCTGAAATGGAAGTGACCCATCTGTGGTACGGAAGATGTTAGTTTTGGGTATAGTAGCTTAAACAATATTCCATAAGAAAAAGTAGACTGCAATCTTGAAGTGCCAGTCCAAATTGTTCCATCGGCATTAAGAAAGTAGAGTTCATTGAAAAGAGTCCCAGGATACCTGAAAGAACAATTTGCCTTTATAGACTTTGGATACTGAAATGATAAAAAGTAGGTTACCTTGTCGAGAGACAATGATTTACCATTCAGGGAGCCTCTTATCTAGCAGGATAGCCCTTTGCCAATCTTCTATTTGGGATTCCCAATGATGGTGCCCTATGATAAAGAGAAACAAAGGTCCAAACATCACTTACATAATGACTAAATTGAGCATGGCATGACACCCTGAAATTGCAAGATCCTAAAAGCTGCTGATCGTATAACCAGTTATGTTGATCATCATAGAGCTGTAGATACTATGTGCATTTATCTGTTGTCAAAAGGGAGAATAAAAAGGTTGCAGCTCCAGATCAAGACTGCAGACCAACTCCCTGGTTACATTAATAATACTCTCCAAACAAGCAATGAAAGAAAATCTTTTATTAACTACGGTAAGGAATATCTAAGTAACATCACCAATTAAGCAAATCTTGGTAAGGAATCTACGTAACATTACCAATTATTGCATCATGAACAAGTTTTGCAGCTGCATCTCCATGTGTACCGCAGAATTTTGTATAGCGCCTGCAATGACAACCAATAAACAAAGTCTGTATAATTTAATCGATCTCGGACAAATGACCCAAGACCGAGCAACTAATCTGCTGATCTACAGAGATAACCTGTAGTTGTTCAAGACTCTTATGTGGATCTCTCTTAGCTCACTGGAACACCCTGTGCCTATTCGTGTGGGATCCCAACAAGATGAGAGCTTTATTCCATTTGATCGTGCGGCTTGCAGTCGTCTTCCTTGAGGCTTCGGCATCAGATGTTCCACAAACAGGCTTCCAATTTGACTGGTTTATGTCTGTGCGTCAAGAACCAAGGCAGGCAAAGGAAGATTGGGCCAATGGGGCACACTTCAAAGAGGAGGAACATCTTGGAGGCGCAGGAATACGAGACGGGTTCTGGTCGGACCAAAAACTGGTTTACTTACATGCATGGTTGAGCAATAGCATCACCATTCGTCTGTCATGCTTCAGATGGGCTTGTTTCTCTGATTTCTCTAGATTTCCCTTAAAAGGAAAAAAGAGGAAGATTCGCTCGAATCAACATTTCTCAAGCAGCCCATGTATGCATCCCTGCTCGCAGCATGTCATGGCACCAAGAGTAAGAGCTATGAAGATCAACAAAACAGATCTATCTGAAGTAAAGACTGCAGAAATTTTGTCGAAAAATAAACTACACAGATACCATTTAGGGATCTTGTAACCAATGCCCGGCCGCATGCTCGAGGAGGCCGACCTCCCCCGCCTCCCACGATGCAGGCCCTGGTCGCCCAGCTGGAGGCCTAGGTGTGTCCGCCCGGCCGCATGCTCGAGGAGGCCGACCTCCCCCGCCTCCCCTACCTCCACGCCGTCGTCTGCGAGACCCTCCGCCTCCACCCAAGGAACGTGAAGAGCGAAACCTCCCGCGCAGACAAAACCCCCAAAAAAGGAGAAAGGCGAAAGAGGAAAGGGACAGAGCAGGTTTTTTTTATATAGTATATGTTATTAAAATATAGTTATATATATATTATATATTAGTTCTATTAAAATTTGAAAATTGCATTAGTAAAAGAAAATTTTAATGACAAATATTTATTTAACTAATATTAATTTATAAATGTAAAAAGTAAAGATTAGATATATATATATATATTTAAATATACATAACAATATATAGCATTCTAAATATATAAGTATGTGTAACTATATAAGTATACATAAGTATATATTTACATATATATATACATATTTATCTACTCATAAATTTATAACATATACATATATATATATATATATTATTGTTATATATCAAAATACTAGTATAAACTTTTATCTACTCATAATATAGTATATATTTATGCAGATATATACTCACACTACTACATATATACTTTAACGTATATATTTACATATACATAAATAAATATATATTATGTATGTACATTTATATAATTATATACATGTGTATACTTATAAACTATATATATATATATATATATATTTGTAAGTATACACTTATATACATCATATATACTTATAAGTACATACTTATGTATATTTATATATTTAACATTACTGAAAAGTCTTTTTTATTTATATTGATTTTCAGTTATATTAATTCAATTTAGAAAGTTTTATTAGTGCTAAAAATAATATATTATTGGCTAATATTTATTAATCCAACTTCAATTTATAAATATTAATAAATATGTATTTTAAATATGTATGAAAGTACATACTTATTTAAATGTACAAATATATAAGTATGTATAAGTATATACAATAATATATATATATATATCTATTTAACTATAAAAACTTTTCATAGTTAAGTCTGTAGCTCATTAGTTATAGATTAGCGATAGAATTATTTTATTTCTAATTTATAGTTAATTAGCTACGGATTTCGCTATGGAATGGGTGTGTAGCTAATCCGCAGCGAATTAGCGACAAATTTAGCTATGGAACTGGTGTGTAGCTAATCCGCAGCTAATTAGCTACGAATTTAGCTACGGAATTGGTGCGTAGCTAATTCGTAGCGAATTAGCTACGGATTAGCGACAGATTATTTTCATCGCAATTCTGTAGCTAAATTTAATTTTTTGCGACGACTATGCGTCCGTAGCTAAGCAGTAGCAAATTAGCTACGGATTAGCTACAACTATTTCCGTAGCTAAATTCCGTAGCTAAACTATTCTTGTAGTGTTCCCTTTTGGCTTGAATCCGTATCCGTCGGTTGGGCGAAAAGGGGGCTGGGGGGTCGCCACCGCGGCACTACGGATGGGCAGGCCACACCGCCGCCGGACTGGGTCCGCGTGGCGGTGGTCCCTTCGGGGGGGGGCTTCCTCGGGCTGTGCCGCGGGAAGCGCTAGCGCGTGCACGCCGCCGCGCATAGGGCGGGTGGGCGCAACAGGGCCGCACAGCCCCAACGCGGGTCACGCACGGTGTCGGCCGGACGGCCCAGCCGGGCTGCACATAGGCCAGGCCGGCCGCCCCTGATGAACCGTGTTCGGCGTGAGCCGGGCGGCCCAATGTATGCCGAGTCCTGCTGGCTGAGCCAGGCGCTCAGGTGTGCCTGACCAGCCAGCTGGGTCCCAGTTTTTTATTATTATTTTTTAATTTGGGAGCTATATATTTTTGAAAGAAATAATTTAATTGTTAAATTATTTATTTCAGAAATTATTTTGCATGGAATAACCCTTCAATTAAATGATTTTAGATTGTTTGTGCATGCTTTTGATGTTACAATTTGTATGGAGATTAAAGCATGTTAAAAGGTTAATTTTTCGAAATGATCGAATAACCAATTTTTGGTTGGACCTAGATTTCTGAAACCAAATTATATATTTTCAAAACTTTATTTAGCCATGTGATGTGCACTTCCATGTGTGGAATGAATAAAAGTTTATATGGTCATAGATGTTTGCTCTTTATTATCATGTGATCATGTGATTGATTTTTAATTTATTTGTAAATGTGGGATTTGTAAATTAATGGTTAATTTGAGATCTGCGAACTTCCTCTCTCTCTCACATTCCAATGTATTTCTATCTCCCTCTCATGATGTAATCGCCATAAGGCTTCTCCTTATAAAAAATGTACATGCAATTTTTATTGGTGTAATTTTGTTCGTGAGGATCGATTGATGGCGAGGATGATCCGCTACTGCAGCAAAAGATGGTATTTGAAAAAGTTCACTAATGCTTATGTGTTTGCAGGTTTACCAATATAAGTGTTATATTGGTACTATAGCAGTAGTTGACTGTTTTGGCTCCAGTCAAGCTTATGCAATATCTATGACCACTTTAATTTGTATAGGATGCAAATTCATTTTATGATGTCCTAAAGTATAGTATTATGTAATATTATGGAATATATACATATACCATCTAGGACGAGACCAAGATAAAATATTTCAAATTCCTCTATCAAAAATTCTAAGCCGTAGCACATATATTTTAGATATAGATGCGTGGTCCTCCATCGTTATAGTTTTATGACTTAAATTACATTTGGGTGGGTTTGTTGTGCTATCCACAAGGCCCACTTGATGTGAAATAAGTCTTAAACTATTGCATATGGATGCATGTGAACGAGGTAGAGGCACAGTGTAGTTTTGTTGTGCTATTCACAAGGGCTACATCCTAATCTATCCTCGTTAAGTAACGATGGTAAAGCTTAGACCGCACTTTATGACTTGTTGTGCTATCCACAAGGCCATTAAAGATGCGGGGACTGAATTATGATCAGATATTGCAAAAAGTTGCAAGTCCCATGAGATGGGTGCTCTTTGTTCGTGTCATGACTTGTTGCGCTATACACAAAGTCATGGTATGAGTCATTGAGATTCTAATCCCTTTAGGAGATTGTCGGCATCTCCCGTTCTACATATTTGAGGGATGTGCAGCTCGTCGAAAATTAGTGGGAGTTTAAACTAGATTAAAGACCATATCTTGTTTTAAATAATAATTGAACATCTTCTAATTATATTCTTTTATCTCCTGTAGGCTAAAATGTCGTCAGGAAATCCGTTACGTGGCATATTGGATGCCAATCGTTTGACAGGCCCTAACTACTCTGATTGGCTCAGAAACCTGAAGATTGTCCTCAGGTCTGAGCAAATGCTTATGTCCTGGATAGTGAGGCCCCTGCTGAGCCGGCATCAGATGCCCCTGAAGGAGAGGTGCTTAAGTATGAGAAGTGGAAGCAGGATTCCACCATGGCACAATGCTTCATGCTTGCCTCAATGAGCAATGAGTTGCAGAGGCAACATGAAGACATGGATGCCAAAGCCATCTTCCTCCATTTGGAGGGGCTATTTGCTGAGCAGAGCAGAACTAAAAGATATGAGATATCTAAAAGTCTGTTCAGAGCATGGATGGCTAAGGGATCTTTAGTACAGACTCATGTATTGAAGATGATAGAGTGGATTGAGAGGTTAGCTATGCTTGGTAAGGAAATGAGCACAGACCTGATCTTGCAATCACTTCAAGACTCATACTCTCAGTTCATTGTTAACTTTAATATGAAAAAGATTCAGGTCACATTAGCTGAGTTGCTTAACATGCTTAAGACTACTGAGGGAAACCTTAAAAGGAAAAACCTCAAGTCCTTTTAGTTGGTAAGACCAACCGGAAGAGGAGGGCAGTTCAATCCTTTAAGAAAGGAAATCAAAAGAAGCATTTTAAGACAAACTCAGCTCAGAAGAAAAAGAAGGACACAGGAGATGAAAAGGGCGAGTGCTTCTATTGTCACCAGAAAGGTCACTGGAAGAGGAATTGCAAGCAATACCTCAAGGACAAAGCTCAGGGCTTTGTGAAGCAAGGTGAAGCTTCAGGTATCTATATGATAGAATTACACTTGTCAATTAGAGATTCTACATCATGGGCATTAGATACAAGATGTGCTTCTCATACATGCAATGATGTGCAGGTGTTGACAAGTAGAAGAAAGCTGACCAAGAATGAGGTGGAGCTATGGCTAGAAAATGGCGCGAAGGTTGTGGCAAGCTTGTGGGGACAGTAAACCATAAGCTCCCATCTGGAGATGTTCTATCTTTAGAAAATTGTTATTATGTTCTTAGCATAATAAAGAACATCATTTCTGTTTCATGTTTAGACAGAGTTGGATATACGTTGACAATAAAGAACAAATGATTGCTACTGTGAGTATGGTCAATGGTTTATATCTATTGGATGTTTCTTATCATGATCTCCATCTTGATGTAGCTCTTAAGAAGAGCATGAACAGTGTGAATCAATCCTACTTGTGGCATTGTAGGCTTGGACATAATGGTGAAGCTAGACTCCAAATGTTGCATAATAATGGGTGTTTGAGTCCATTCGATTATGAATCATATGCAACTTGTGAGTCTTTCCTCATGGGTAAAATGGCTAGATCTCCATTTACTGGACATGGAGAACGTGCCAAAGAGTTATTAGGGCTTATACATTCAGACGTATGTGGCCCTATGTCTACCCAGTCCGAGGGTGGCTTCTCATACTTCATTACATTCATTGATGACTTCTCTAGATTCGGATATGTGTACTTGATGAAGTACAAATCAGAAGCTTTTGAGAAGTTCAAAGAATTTAAAAATGAAGTAGAGAAGCAAACTGGAAAGAGTATTAAGACTCTTCGATCAAATCGAGGAGGAGAATACTTAAGTACAGAATTCACACAGTTAATGAAGGATAATGGTATCCTATCTCAGCTTACCCCTCCTTATACACCACAGATGAATGGGGTGTCAGAAAGGAGAAATCGCACTTTGTTGGACATGGTATGATCAATGATGAGCTTTTAAGAATTACCAGTCACTCTCTGGGGATATGCACTTAAGACAACTGCTTACTTGTTGAGCAAGTTGCCTAGTAAGTCTGTGTCCTCTACACCATATGAGATATGGAAGGGTAGAAAACCAGATTTTAAACATGTTAAAGTCTGAGGTTGTCCAGCTCGTGTAAAGAGGCACGATCCAGACAAACTAGAATGTAGGACACGTAAGTGTAGATTTGTTGGATATCCAAAGGAGACATTTGGATATTACTTTTACTATCCTGAGGAACAAAAAGTGATTGTTGCTAGGAGAGCTATTTTTTTGGAGGAGGAATATCTTCTCCCAGAAGATAGTGGGAGTAAAGTAGTACTGGAAGAGGTTCCAGATCCACAAGTCAACACTGCCTCTGAGAGTGAGGTGTTGGTTCATGATCCTATTGATATACACACTAATGAACCATGCAAGTCAGGTTGAGTGACTAAGTTACCAGCATAATATGTTGGACATATTGATGGAGGTGACTCGAAAGTACCCTACCATGAGGATGATGATCCTATGACTTACATGGACGCCATTGAAGGCCCAGAAGCTGGGAAATGGCAGGAGGCTATGAACTCTGAGATACAGTCCATGTACACTAACCAAGTTTGGAACTTAGTTGATGTACCTGAGGATATTGTACCCATAGGGTGCAAGTGGATCTTTAAGAGAAAGATCGGTGCTGGTGGACAAATTGATACATACAAGGCAAGACTAGTGGCAAAAGGTTATCGTCAAAGACAAGGAGTTGACTATGACGAAACTTTTTCCCCAGTTGCCATGGTAAAATCAATTAGAGTTCTTCTTGATATAGCTGCACACTATGATTATGAAATTTGGCAAATGGATGTGAAAACCGCCTTCTTTAATGGGAACCTTGAGGAAGAGGTGTATATGATACAACCAGAGGGTTACACATCTAAGGAGTTTCCAGACAAAGTGTCCAAGCTACAGAGATCCATATATGGACTAAAACAAGCCTCCAAGGGCCATTAAATCTTATGACTTCATTAAGAATGAGGATATCCATATATGGACTAAACAAGCCTCCAAGGGCCATTAAATCTTATGACTTCATTAAGAATGAGTATGAACCATGTGTTGTACCAGAAACAAGTGGGAGTGTTTGTCACCTTTCTACTTCCTTTACTAGATGACATTCTACTCATGGGATGATGTGGCAATGTTATCCTCTGTAAGATCTGGCTGTCAAGAACTTTCCATGAAAGATTTGGGAGAAGCATCTTACGTGTTTGGGATACGGATCTAGTAGGGATAGATCAAAGAGGATGCTAGGTTTAACCCAATCTATGTACATAGATAGCATTGTCAAAAGGTTTGGCATGAAGAATTCTAAAAGAGGACTCATACCTGTGAGACATGGAATTCATCTCTCTCTAAGAAAATATTTTAAGACTCCTGCGAGAGGGCAGTCATGGATAGAGTTCCTTATGCTTCTGCCATAGGATCGATCATGTATGACCTGCTATGTACAAACCTGATGTAGCCTATGCTCAAAGTGTTTCGAGCAGATTTCAGGCTAATCCATGTCTGGAGCACTGAAGGCTATGAAGTGTATCCTAAGATACTTGGAAGGACTAAGGATACATTTCTGGTTTATGGAGGAGGTGAACTTAAACTCCGAGGCTTCACTGACTTGAGTTTTCAGTCAAATCCAGATGATAGCAAGTCTACATCTATTTATTTTTTACTCTAAACGGAGGTGCGGTTTGCTGGAAAAGTTCCAGAAAGAATAACTACAGATTTGACGACTGAAGCTGAGTATATTAGAGGGCTGAAGCCGCCAAGAAGCAGTGTGGTTGAAGAAATTCATCACCGATCTTGGCGTCATCCTTCTATTTCAGATCCCATCGCACTGTTGTGTGACAATAATGGCGTTATAGCACAAGCTAAAGAGCCGCGGTCTCATCAGAAGTCTAAGCACATTCTGAGACGCTTTCATCTGATTAGAGAAAAATTACCAGAGGTGATGTTGTGGTGGAAAAGGTTCCATCAGCGGACAATGTAGCAGATCCGCTGACAAAGCCTTTAGCTCAAATTGTGTTTGAGCGTCACCTGACAGCTATGGGATTAGTGTATAAAGGTGATTATCTTTTAGTCCAAGTGGGAGATTGTTAGTCTTAGGTGACAACAAGCCAATCTGATATTGTATCATTTTGTTCAGTTGTAAACAATGGCTTTTGTTTATTATTTTCCTATGTTCGTATTATAATAACGTCTATGAACATGTGCAATAGTGAGTAGACTATGCTGTGTGATCATACAATGAGACTCTCACTTAATAAACACAATTCTAATGTTCCTATTCGTGGAGACTTGAGAAGGACATCAGATATCTGGATAAAATAGTATGTTTACTCCTACTCAGTGATGAGGATGATTGATCTCATAGTCATATGTGGGAGACGCTAAGGAGAAACAATAGGTGTTTCTTTAGAGAAAGTTCACTGAACTGATCTGATAGAATCACTGGATAGAATTGTACCTAACTGTCAACCAGAAAGATTTGATTGTCACAGTTGTGTAGATGGTCTTTAGACCTGAGACACCAAAGACACCTTGGTTGTGGACTTATGTGTTTTGAGTTTGGCCTAAGAATCTCTATCCAAGAGATTTCATATAGTCAAAGTTCGGACACAGCGGAAGACCTTCGAAGGGGATTGAGTGGTCAATAGTGATCATTTGCCCTCGGTACACAGAGGGAGAATACTCAAGGGAACGATGTAATGGAGTCCCTGGCCAGGCAGACAAAATATCAAAAGGAATTTTTTGATATTAATCTAAAGCTCGAATCCCAGTGGAACAATAAGTTAGGATTTGACAGTATACCATATCCTAATTTGTTCCAAGAGTATTGTGCAAATGAGAGATTATATCTACATGGTAACTGATGACAAAAGGTTCCTTGTGAGGGTTGCAGAAACCCCAATACCTTTCGGTCACGTGGTGTTGCTTGGCACCCAACGTGTTCGAGGTCCAGCTGATCGACTAGATAAAGTTGATTCAGATTATTATTAGATAATATGAGATATTAACTAATTAATCAATTTAGTAAGTGTTAAAATTTATTGGGCCATTAACTTGATTGGTACTTGGGCCTAGAGGTCACACGCAATAGGTTTCAAGCGACGGTCTAATTCTAAAGATCAGGAGTTTTTATGAAAAACTGCAATCTTTATATAATGATATGATGGGACAACCCTGGCCAAGCATCAGGATTTTCTCCTGCCGCCCCCTCTCTCCCCCTCTCTCTCCCTCTCTCTTGCGTCACATGTCGCGGAGATCGGCACGGATCCAAGCTCATTCTTCGAGCGTTGCGGAACCCGAGGGAGCGAGCGTGGTCAGTCGCGAGGGAGCAGGCGTGGATCGTCGCGAGGAAGACCGCGTGGAACCGCTGGAGGCCGGACGGTTGAACGGCTTTGTGGCGTCACCCCTCCCGGAATCGTACGAATGCAGATCCGATCCGCGCAAGGTGATTTCGACTATCCGATAGTCTGGTTTTGCGTATCTCAAAACGGATCGAGATAAATTTTTAATCTCATTTTCCGCTGCGTTTCCTTGATCTCGGTCGCCGTAGATCCTCACACTGACCACATTGCCCAAGAAACATACCCCTCCAAAGTACTCCATAGGCAATTGTCATGCTCCTCATGTGTCAACCACTCGCTTGCATTGGAGAAGAGTACAACACTGATGCCACTGCTCCTCTTTATCATACCATTTTTCTGCTGTCCGCTTTGGGTTCAGACACAGAAGACACAGTAGCTTGGAGTCGTTGGGAGCACAGAGTTTAAGCTGTCTACCTCGGTCATCCAATATAAAACTGACATGAAAGCAGTAAGGAGTGTGGTTAAAAGAAATGAACCAGAATTATCTTCTTGTTCCAATTAACTTTTCGTTATGATGATTACGGGCCCTTCAAAACAGATAGTGATGGTGGGGATATATATCTTAAGAAAGTGCTCGCCCTGAGGAAGTTGGACGGCATCCGTCTTGAATTGTCTTCTATTCAGCCCAGCTTAGATCCAATGACCGGTGTCTATCTTGTGAATGTGTTTAGATTCCTATTTAATGTGTCTTTATTGAATTTGGTGGTAGAATAAAATGTAGGTGAAGATAGGCATCGCAAATATGAAATATTGTGATTAGACTAAGAATATCTTTTGTGTATAATCCTACTTAATCTAAAATGTAACGGTAGGTAGACCAATTATTTTTAATAGGAGCTAAAGTTCCTAAATTTATGGAAATGTAAAACAACATAAAGGTTATCATACTTGCATATCTGTCATTTGAGTGTCCAACAATTATTCTACTAATTATACATCCTATGCCAGGCTGTGAGGGAGTCCTCCAGTTCATGTATGTTTCTACGACGAAGTATAAGTTCAGAGAAAGTGAAATTAAGATATAATATTTCGTTTTTCGACCTCTGTTGATTTCTCGCTGAAGCACAAACCTCTGTTTATTGGCCCGGTTCTGATGTTTAACATATTAAAATATCAACGTGTTTATTACATTAGTACATATTAATTTGTAATGCTGCAAGATACTAATGTAATAACATGATATATCTTACATCGGAAATGATATATACGGGTCCTGAGAATGTAGGTAGATGGCTACAAGAGTCGCCTACACTGTTCCACGCCTTAAATTTGAAGCTAGACGATGACGAGCCTCCATAAGACAATGCCGAGAAGAGAACTTTGAGGAAGACCCTAGACTATACTCTTCCCTCCGATAGCACCTCCCCTCCTTAGATAACCTTATTATCCCCTTCACCATTAAAGGGTTATTTATAGATGTTCCAAAAAAGAGAAGTGGGGAGAGAGAGAGAGAGAGAGCAGGGACTTGCGTCCCTTCGCCTCTGCTGCATGTGGCCCTTGGCCATAGGCGGCCCCCTGCCATGCAACCTTGTGCGCTGCAAGGGAGCCTACGGGAGGGCGACGCGTGGTCGACCACGCACCCTCCCGCAGGTGTGCTGCGCACCCTCACCTGGCGACGGCAAGCCCAAGTGGACAAACAGCCTAACAAGCTCCCACTTATCCATATAGGGTTGTCGATGCATCATTATTCTCTAACGCATTTGACATTAACCGTCATACAAAAAATAAAGTGTGCGACCTCTATGAGATTTATCGAGTCACAAATAAGTGCTCTGTTAAGTTGTTATCATACTAATAGACCACCAGATCTCAATATGTACCTCAGACTCTTAATATTCACAAGTTGCCGATACTCCAGATCTCTTAGAAGGTAGTATCGGATCCTAATGCGTAGCACCCATGACTCTATTACCACTTAGACAGTAGAGCCTCACGTGATATGAGTAATTAAGCATGGTGAACTGACAAGATGCCTTCCCTATGATGCATGTGCCAACTCAATTTGTCTTGCCTATTTTTCTAGACATGTTCTGCGTGACTGTATCAACCACTTTCATAAGTAACATTCTAAACTAGCGACATCAAGTTTCCTTTTCATAGCACAGCGCTAGAGATCACTAGGGACACATCATAGATCACAGAAAAATGTGATTCATGAGCTCACACAATGATGAAGAAAAAAGCATTCATCATTCTCATATGCAGTCATATCTTACACATGTGGTATGATATGCATGCTGCGTGTTTCTTCCACTCATAGGGCGTATCACAAATGAAGATATTATGATAACACTACACGGATAAAAGTCTAATGTATAAATTCTCTTGCAAACCAGTCGCTTCTATTTAGCACCTTTTTGGGACTCACATATCCAATATACCAGGCTTCATTTGATTATGGCTAAAATTCACATGTTGATCTAAACCATTCAGATCTTATCTCGGCCTCAACCAATGTATTTATACTAACAAACTTGGGAGAGTTTGCTTGTCCCCCTAAACATCTAGGATTCCCAATATCAAATGCCTCATCTTTGCTCATTATCTATAAGCACCAAGGGTGAATCACCCATGTGAGAGGGTTGATCCTAGCTTGGTGACACTCTCACAATGTATAAAGCAACCATTCATTCACATAGATACCATTATATGATGAACAAACTTTAATAATGTCAAAATATTGTGAATTATCATAATTTACAAAGACCCATAGGTCCAAACTCTCTATGGCTAATGGTTTCGTTAGTGGATCTACTATTATTCAAACAGAACTGATCTGGCGAAGCACCACTAACCCTCTTGCCACTAAATCCCTAATGAAGTGGTAAAATATATCAATATGCTTCGTTCTTCCATGAAATTTAGGATCTTTGGCGAAGGCCAATGCCGAAGTACTATCTATATATAGTAGCACATCCTCATTCCCATAAGGTGTAATTACCAAACATCGCAACAAACTTTGCAGCCAAACCGCCTCTTGACTAGCATCATAACAAGCAACATATTCCACCTCCATTGTGGATAGGGCATGCAAGATTGTTTCTTGCTACACCACGAGATAACTCCACCACCAACATGAGCACAAATCCTGAAGTGGACTTCTGCTCATCTCTATCACTAGCCCAATCCGCATCACTGTAGCCTATGAGTTTCAATGTCACCCTTGTAACATAGTGCATAATCGGAGATCGCTCGCAAAATACCGTAATATCCTCTTAACAGGTTTCCAATGTGCGAGACCACTTTGGTAATGACTAAGTAAACCCACTGTGATGCTAATGTTTGGCCGTGTACACAACATAGCATACATTAGACTTTCAATTGCAGCAGCATATGACACTCTAGACACACTTTCTCTTTCTTCTTTACTCTTAGGACATTGACAAATACTGAAGACACATCTTTTCTCAAGCGAAGTATCAATGGGCTTCGAGTTGTGCATTTGGAAACGCTTCAAGATCTTATTAATGTATGTCTCCTGAGACAAATTTTGTGATCTTTTTGAACGATTCTGCACAATCTTTACTTTGAGCACATAACTTGCTTCACCCATATCTTTCATCTCAAATATGGAAGACAACCACCTCTTAGCACTACAACAAAGTTGGGCTAAACCGTAGGTACAGGCCCTACAACCGTAAGTATAGACATTTACTTACGGAATTACTTATGGTTGTGTTCCGTAGGTACAGCTAGCATAGCTTAAGCTATACCTACGGTTCCCTTTTCGTAGGTAGTACCTACGGGATCGTACGTCGTAGCAAGTATTAACGCATATGTGTTTGTAAGAAAACCGTAGGTGTTGAAGTATAATCGTCGGCGGAGTGCTAGACCAAAAATACAAACATCCCACAGAATTTGAACAGTAAGTAGACACATACCTACGGAATTAAAAACCGTAAGAATATTAATACCCAAGGAGTTTAGAACCGTAAGTAATGTATTTTTAATAAAAAAAAATAAAAATATACATATTTAAATATTTAAAAACTAACATGTGCTCCATAATCTTGTTGTCACACGATACATCCACATTTATACACATCCATACATATTTTATCTACCTACTCGTACATCCATATTTTACATCCATATCCACATATACATCCACATACATTCACAAACACCACAAATATTCACTCATACACATCCACATAAACCACATCCATAAAAATACAGAACTTGTATCTTAAAACTATGAAAGTTTAGATGACAATTTACATGACAAGTCTGTTGAATGCCATTTGTATGTTTGAAAAAAGTTTTATAAGACTACATTAGAAATGCATAAACATCATTTTGAAAGAAAAATAAACAATTGCATCAACATCAAATTTCTCTGATGATGTCCTATAGCATTCAAAACTCTTATATAACCCTGCAAAAAATATTTTGAAATGAGTAAAACAAACCAATAAAATGAAAATTTATATTTCAATAAAAATATTACTTTAGATTAAGTCTCTACTTCCAAGTGAACCTGCAAAAACAATGAAGTTCATATAAGAAAACTGAAGAATTCAGTAGCACAAATTATCATAATGAACATATAATATCAACACTTACAAAGTCTCTAAGCCAGATGATATGGCTACCAACGGCATCTTTGATTGTTTCTCTATCTCTATCTCTCACGAAAAGAGGAGCATCTGGATCATACACTATGAGAACAAAAACTCCAAGTACTCCTCACCTACTTCTTGCCCATGACAATCTTACTCTTCTCCTCGGCCATGACTATACCACCGGCAATAGGTCATCTGAACATATCACACAATTTCACCTTCCTTCTGAGCATTGAAATCTGTTATAAAATGTGTACATAAACATTAAATATAATACATTTGACTCAAAAAAATAGAGAACATAATCAAATTTTAACAAATTTCACCATTTTTGTTTGGCTCAATGCACTTGTAGATGGTTGTACACATTTTTCCGGACCAGCAACATAATCAACTTGTTTTGTCTATCAATGAGGATGTTAACAATAACAAATATAAATAGGTAATTAAAACATAACTAACAAAGATTTATTGAATTACCTCATTAGCTACATTCCATTTTTTCAATCTGTCTTGCATGTCTGTAAGAGTGTTATGCAACATAAGATTTTGTTCCCTCAAAGCTTCCTCTTCACTTCCCCACATACTTTTTGGGTGGGACCTATCCCAACTCCTCGTACCCTACTAGGCCTATCCTTCTCAAAAACATGCTCGTATGCATCATTAACGCTAGCAATGAACTTTTGGAAGATGAAAGTTGATTGAGCTTCACATTTTTAAACATTTCCTGCAAATAATATTCATAAATATTAATGTTATTCAAAAATACAAATATAGTCATAATATGAGTAGGATAGAAATAAGAATTTCAAAATAAATTCAATCACTGCAGCAGTCTTCATTCACTGGGAGTCCATTTTTCTTCACACGGGTCTTTAAAACCAAGTCCCCTCGATCAAGTGTTGAACCATAATTTTGAACTACAACATTTAAATGAGTTATGCTTAGATCCATTATTACTAAAGTTAATAATAATCAATGATTAGAATAATATATATTACCTCATCTAATCTAATGTCTGCAACTCTTGGTTCCTGCACAATGGTAATACTTGTAAAGACTTTTGTTCCTCTTGTTGATTTCACTGTGTTTCTGTAGAACACAAAAATAGGAACAGTTAGATGATTGAAATGAGTGTATGCTGCTTCTAAAAAGAAACTTAGAAATAATACCTTCCCGGTCAGTCAAGGTTCATGTTTGAATTGCTTTCTTCCATTGCTCTTGATCCCTCTTTCATCTGTTGGAGTTACTTGCCGATTTGGTTTTGAGGGGTTGAAATATTTATACCTGAGTGCATACTTCCATGATCTCCATTTTTTGTCTAAATTATTCCTAACCCACTCTCTAAAATATGATGGAACATCAAATATTTTCTTCATGAGTAGAATATGCAAAGTTAGAATAGATTATTATAGTAATAAATAATACTATAATGTGATGAATTGATTTAACTCACCAACACATACTCCCAGACATCATCCTTCTGCACAGTTGGCATTGCACTCCATGTTGGAACATCAATGGCAATTTGTTAGACAGTCGAGCAATTGTTCCTAAAAATTTTTAAGTTTGTGCCCATCTTCTCCAATTGGTGTCCTAGATCATTAATGTCCACAACTGTCGCGCCCCGATATTTAGCAGCAGAATAAATACCGGGGGCGTGAACGATACAAAAAACGTATCACAGTTAAATAACACAGAGTCACATTAAATAGAAGGCCCATTCGAGACTATAATATGGTCACCAAAAGTATACTTTATTCCATTCCATTCAACTAGATACAACCTCACATAAGAAGAATCGATTGAAAAGGTTTATTAATCAAATAACAACGTTTCTCTAATACATCGACTACTCAAATTTCTATTCTAAGCCGACGACTATTCATATGACAGGTGCTCGTCACTCTTGCCCTGTCCCATCTGACTCCACTGGTCCTCATCACTACTGAAAAAGGCAGGATGATAGGGGTGAGCGAACTAGCTCAGTAGGATTTACATCTCAAATTGTGCGGGCACTAATATACACGATTAACATTTTAATAGGCAGATATGCACATGATATGATGACAATGCATGCTTTTCCAACAAGTTGAATAGAGTAGAACGGATATCAGATCAGATCAAATGTCCAATTGCATATACAATGGACGGATATTTCCAGAATAGAATCATATCAAAGAGATTGGCCATATTTCAGACAGATATCATGCGTTCACATGATCAGGCGTATCATATCAAATCATATCATATCAGATCACATCAGACTTATCATATCAAACAAAGGCACATTTTCACAATCTTGCATGTTTGTTGCGCTATGCCAAGCACCGAGTCCATACTCCCGCGGTTAACAAGTACGTTGGGGCGCTCCTCCCCAGGACCGGACAGGGCCCCTATTGCACAGGCATTGGATCAAATTTGGACCGGAGTCTCACGTTGTGCCGAATAAACACATTCATATTATGGCCACAGAGTTTCAATGACAAGCTCATAGTAAAAGAACATGATCATTCATAGAGTCAAGGAATGACAAACAACTCAAAAGAACAGGCAGGATAACGACGTATCTTATGTTTCATAATTCATTAATGTCTTGACATAAGGATGTTTCAAAGACAGATCATATATAGAACATGTGCTCTCAATTTCCAAGAAGGGTGTGCCTATTCGTGCCAAAGTGTAAGTGATGAGTCACGGATCTTTCCTAGCATGTATGCATATGACAAATAATTAATTGACACCGCGGAAAGCATGTAACTATTGAACTCATATGCAAATCATGACCTTTACACACCACTAACAAGTCCATACTAACATGTATTCATCCCCACATTCATATCATATTCTTATCTTATCAATTGACAATAAGCAAGATCACAAGATAATCCAATGAACATAAGGACAATCAAAATTACACATTAGAATCATATTCGTATCATTACTATTTTCTTCAATGGTTTGATTTATTTTAAGTCCATGCATACTATATAACATCATGCACATGCTTGTAGATATCATGAAATGATCAGACCCAAAAAATACGCAAAATCTTGTAAGGGTAGTGTCGACACAATGCTTACTGGTGTCGACACAATGCTTCAAACACAAGACAAAATAATGCAAAACTGGTCAAGTAGTGTCGACACAGGATCAGGTAGTGTCGACACTAGAGACGCTCCCAGAACACCTTCTGGCCAAGCTGGGACAGTGTGTCGACACTAGCTCAAGTAGTGTCGACACTAGAGGCCTTCCCAGAACACCTTTTGGGCTGTTTTGGGACAGTGTGTCGACACTAGCCCAAGTATGTCGACACTAGTGCCCTTACAGAATAAAACTTATAAGTCATGTGGAACCCGAAAACACATCTCATGCAGCGATTCACTTCCAACTCATATAACTCTCTAACGAATGACATTTGACAAAACGTTAAACACGAAAGATGAATAGGACAACTAGTGGAAGAATTTTTATGTTGAGGGTTTGATCTAATTCGGTCTCAAATCCTGAGAAACATATGAAGAACAAAAAGTCAAGTGTACCCGAAATCGTAGTATCATGCAGTGACTCTCTTACAAAGCTTATAACTCTCTAACG
>CM024758.1:31526913-31821942 GCA_014218235.1 Colocasia esculenta
CAGATGCTCAGAGACCTGTCGACAGATGTCACAGACAGAAATCCAGAGTTCTGTGTTTTGGCAAAACTGACTTGTCTGTCGACAGATGGATGTCGCCTGTCGACAGATGCCACAGGCCAGACAACCTGAAATCTGTCTATTGCAATCTTTTGCAATCTGTCGACAGACGCAATACCTGTCGACAGACACGAGAATCTTCAAATACGGAAACCTTCCTTCATATCCGAGATTGTGTTTTCAAGTCCCACGACTCTCCATATGAAAACACAACTATATAAGCATCCTTTTGAAGAGAATCTCGTACAGAAGCAGCCACAACCAAAAACCCTAAAGCCAAGTCCAAGAGAAAAGAGTTGCTGCTGCTCTGCTTCAAGTCTGCAGTGCAGAGACCGAATGATCTGTTGATTCTGCAGTATTGAAGATAGATCGTCGTGGATTCAACCTCTCATCCATCAATCCAAAGTATCAGCAAGTCGAAGTTTGAACTCCATCCAGACGTTCTCAGAAGAGTTCCACATCAGGATTTATTCCTATACTCTGAACTCTTCCTGTTTCACAATTCTTATCATCTGTGTGTGTTTGTGTGATTCAAGCGTCTCTTGTGCTTGAGATCACGTGTTGTGTTGTTCTGATCGTGGGTGCACATCAGAAAACACGTGTGTGTGTGAGTTTGTAGTCACCGAACTCGCTCATAACTTTTATCTGTGCTGTGGGTGTCGTGGACGTAGGATACACTGTTGTGTACTCCGAACCATGTAAATCTGCGTGTCTCGTGGTTTGATCATTTCTACGATAGATGTTTGATAGGCACGTTGCATACTCCACGCTAGATAGTTTCTACTTCATCTACACATAGTTTAGATCTTGATACTGTCTTGTTAATCGCTGTGCTTTAAGAAAAAGAACGTGATAATAGTTTTTTAAGAGACAGTAATCTATTCAACCCCCCTTCTAGATTACCATATTGGGAATTCCGCAACCCTTCAATTGGTATCAGAGCATAGTTTCTCTCGATTTATTGCTTTATCTATTTTGATCTTATAATCAGAGATTCACGGTCAAATGGAATCTACCAAGGGTATATATGGCCGAGGGACACTCAGTGACCAGGCCACCCTTCTTGAATGGCACTGACTATCCATATTGGAAAACCGTATGCGGTGTGTTTCTACGTGCACAAAACTTTGAACTATGAAGATAGTCAGCAAAGGAGCATACATACTACTCAGATGAGATAATACATGGACCTAAAGACCATATTGCCAAGGGACACTCAACGGGAGCGCCCTCAACATGATGCAGTGCGCGGTCCACCCAAAGGAGTATTCAGAGTCTCCACATGCACCTCAGCTAAGGAGATGTGGGACAAGCTCGAGTTGATATATAAGGTACGTCTGAGGTGAGAGATCCAAGGTAAGCATGCTATCTCAGAATATGAAATGTTTAAGATGAACCATGATGAGACAATTTCTGACATGTTTGCTAGATTCATGGTACTTATAAATGGATTGAAAGGTCTTAAAAAGGAATACTCAGAGAGTGATTTGGTGAGGAAGATACTTCGGTCTCTTCCATCCTCTTGGAACACCAAGTCACTGTCATCGAGGATTCCAAGAATCTTTCAACAATGAAAGTGATGAATTGATTGGATCTCTCATGACTTATGAACTAAATGTAAAAAGAAAAGAAACTGAAGAGAATCCAAGGAGTCTATTGCCTTGAAGGCTTCCAACAAGTATCTTCAGATTCCAAAAAGAGTGCCCAACAGGAAGGTTCTGAGTCTGAAACCTCCACTGATAGTGAGAATGACGAAATGGCCATGCTCACTAGACAGTTTAAGAAGTTCCTAAAATTCAAAGAAGAGGTTTGGAAACTCCAAACCTTTCCAAAAGGGCACCAACAGTTTGATTCGTCCAATAAAAATCTGATGTTGTGTGCTATGAGTGCAAGAAGCAGGACACATGAGAGGAGAGTGCCCCGAGCTCAAGACGAAACTGAAAAAGGACAAGTTCGTCTTCAAGAAAGCCAAAGCAATGCTGGCTACATGGAGTGATGAAGACGATGACGAAAAAAGTCAAGCTACCTCAGGAGATGACGAGATTCACTGTCTCATGGCAAGGAGTGATGACTCCTCTGAGGTAAACTCTTCCTTTGAATCATTTTCTACTACTGAATGGAAGAAGCTTACACTGTCCTTTTTGAAAATTCTGTCAATTCAAATCAGAAAATAAAGCACTCAAGAAGAGAGTTAATTCCCTTGTTCATGAACCGATAATAATGATGAAATTGAATCTCTGAATAAGGTAATTGACATGATGAAAATAGATGAACAAACACACAGTGAAGAGATGGATAGCATGAAAATTAAGCTTCAAGAAGTTCAAAAGAGAAAGATGATCTAATGACTCTCTTGAAACTCTAAACAGTAGCATGCTAATCTAAAAGAGAAATTGGAAAAAGCTGAAAAGGAGTTAAAAGGAAAATCAAAGGATCTATCTAGTTTTGTTAAGAGCAAACAGAATCTAGATGCATCAATCTTAGGATCCAATGTGTTTGTTGCTAGACATGGGATTGGGTTTCAAAATCCTAAGCCAAAGGAAATCGGCAAAAATCTGTTGACTGATTTCATTGATCCTACCCCAAGTTCTAGCAATCAAAATCCCTCAAAGAAAAGGAAAATCAATCCAGGGTAAAAACCAGGAACCTAAGGCTACCAATTTGTTCCAACTAAGCTTAAGGAGTTTGCTACTAACCCCAAACAGGGATGTCCCAAGGAAAAACAGCAAGTCCCTAAAGCTAAGTTCACTAGGCAACAAAAGGGTAAGATGCCTATGCATGCTCCTAAGATCCAAAGCCCTGTTGTTCATAAGCCATCATCATCTAAATCTGTAAAAAAATTGGCACAATGAAAAACAATGCTGGAACAATCCAATAAAACAGAAAATCAAACATTTGGATTCCAAAGCATTTACTGTTTGCATGAATGATAAAACGACACCCAAAGTAATTTGGGTACCAAAACCTCTTGTCTAATCCACATGTGCAGGAATGCCTAGCAGCTCACAATCAAAACAAATGGTACCTGGATAGTGGCTGCTCGAGGCATATGACGGGCGATAAAGAAAAATTCAGTTTGCTCGTGGAAAAAGACGGAGGTCACGTTGTCTTGGAGGTAACAACAAGGCCAGATCATCGGCTCAGGTAGGTTGGTAATTTGGCCTCCACTCAATAGATAATGTACTATTAGTTGATGGTCTTCATCACAATTTGCTTAGCATAAGTCAATTGTGTGATAAGGGCCATAAAATTGTTTTTGAATCAGATTCATGTCAAATCTTTGATAAGAAACAGGAAGTCTCAAATTTTCTGGAAAAAGAATGACCCATCTACATGGTTGATTTAGATGATCCAGAAAATGATGATTTATGTCTGTAGCAAATAAACAGGATGAGCTTACATTGTGGCATCGTAGGCTTGGTCATGCGAGTTACAATGTTTTGCACAAGATCATGAGGCTCAAACTGGTAAGTGGACTTCCTGAAATCCCATTCAATAAAAATGAAAATTTCTGTGATGCATGGTGCACAGGGAAACAGACCCGAAAAGTCTTCAAATCGAAACACCGGTAAGTACTTCCAAAGCTTATGAACTGTGCACATGGACCTATTTGGACCTCTAGAACACTGAGTCTCAATGGCAACGGTATGGCTTTGTCATTGTAGATGATTTTCTAGGTTCACTTGGGTGAATTTCTGGCTCATAAGAATGATGCAATTAATGTTTTTGAAGAATTCTTCAATAAAATTGAGCATGGAATGTCCACAAGATATGCTCCATCCGCACTGATCACGGGGGAGAATTTGACAACAACTCCTTCACTGATTTCTGCAGGAACCAAGGTATAGAACACTTGTTCTCCTCCCCAAGAACTCAAACAACGGGGTTGGGAGAGGAAGAATAGAACCTTGGTGGAGATGGCTCGTACGCTTCTGGCGAAAATCAACTTGCAAGAACCTTTTGGGCAGAAGCAGTAAACACGTCATGCTACATTCTTAATCGAGCCATGGTAAGACCGGTATTCAAGAAACTCCCTATGAGCTTCTGAAAGGTAAGAAACCATCCCTTGGATACTTCAGAGTTTTTGGTTTAAAGGTGTTCATACATAACATGATAAAACTGATTTGGACAAATTTGAAGCCAAAAGCGACAAAGATTTTTCTTGGATACTCAGAACACTCTAGAGCTTATAGAGTGTTTAATCTTAAAACCAGAAAGTGGAAGAAACTCACATGTTGTATTTGATGAATCTCAAACCAAATCTAACAGTTCTAATCCTTACAGGTTTCAAGATGAAACTGAAGATACAACACATGAAGAACTGCAAAGCAAACCAAATACAATCTCTAAGTCAGTTCCAAAAATAAACAGTGGCTATCTACGCAGGTACAATGATGATGATGACGGACTTTCTGTTCAGAAATGAAGATGAATACCTGCATAAGATCCACAACAAGAGGATGAACCACAACATGAAGTCCTCCAGCCACCCCTCCTCCAAACAAGTCTCCTCAAGTGCAAGATCACCCATCCTTCAACAATCACAAATGTGAGGTACTCTAAAGCACATCCCTTGAGAATTCATAGGTAAATAAATGATTCAGTTCAAACTAGGTCTCAAGTTAATCAATAGTTGAACAGGATCATTTAGCCTTTGTCTCTCAAGTGGAGCCTAAAAATGTTGAAGAAGCCTTGAAAGAAAACTCCTGGATTGATTCTATGCATGAGGAGCTAGGCCATTTCAAAGAACAATGTCTGGATTTTAGTTCCTAGAACCCCCGAAATTTCTGTAATGGGACCGATGGGTCTTTATAATAAAAATAATGAGAGGAAAGGTGGTGAGAAACAAGGCTAGACTGGTTGCAAAGGGTTATAATCAGGAATTTTGGTGTGGATTTGGATGAATCTTTTGCACCTGTGCTAGGCTAGAAGCAGTCAGAATCTTGTTAGCTTATGCATGTTCAAACAAGTTCAAACTATATCAAATGGATGTAAAACTGCTTTCTTAAATGGCTACATTAAAGAGGAAGTTTATGTCTCTCACCACCTTGCTTTGAACTTCATGACAAACCAAACCATGTATATAAATTGCACAGGCTCTCTATGGTTTGAACAGGCACCCCGAGCTTGGTATGACAGCTAAGCCATTTTGTAAGCAAAAACTATTCACGAGGTAAAGTAGACCAAAACTCTCTTTACAAAGAAAGTTCCACACACACATTTGTTGTTCAAGTGTATGTGGACGACATAATCTTTAGTTCTACTAACCCTTCACTGTGTGAAGATTCTCACATCACATGCACAGTGAATTGAGATGAGTTTAATGGGGGAGCTTCAATTTTTTCTTGGTCTGCAGTCAAGCAAATGGAAGATGGCTTCTTCATAAACCAAGAAAAAATATGTCAAAGAGCTTCTCAAGAGATTTCAGTTTGAAACTGCAAACCTGCCTCGCCCCCGATGAGCACAAGCATAAGCTAGAAGTTGATGAGAAAGGTAACCGTAGATGCTAAACACTTCCGAGGTATGATCGGCTCACTTCTCTATCTTACTGCAAGTAGACCTGACATACAATTCAGTGTTTGCATCTGTGCTAGATATCATCTAGTCCAAGGAAAGCCACCAAATTGCAGTTAAGAGAATGTTCAGGTATCGCTCAGGTACACCTGATATGGGTCTTTGGTATTTAGCAGGGTAGTAGCTTTAACTTAATCTCATATTCTGATGCTGACTATGCTGGATGTAAAATGACAGGAAGAGCACTAGTGGCTATTGCCAATGCTTGGTGTTGCATGGTTTCGTGGGCATCCAAGAACAACATTCGTTGCACTCTCCACTGCAGAGGCAGAATATGTTGCTGCGGGAGTTGTGCAACACAAGTGTGTGGATAAAAGTCAGTTGTGTGACTACGACATTGACCTTGGATGCACAACCAATCCTATGTGACAACACTAGTGCAATCAATCTATCAAAAAATCCCATTCAACACTCTAGGACAAAACACATAGAAATCCGTCATCACTTCTTGAGAGATGAGGTAGCTAATAGAATTTTGGAAATTAGCTCTCATACCAAGAGAACAACAACTAGCTCACTCTTTACAAAACCATTGGCTGAGGATAGGTTCACATCCTTAGAAGAGAATTAGGCTTATGTAAAATTCAGTGACACATCCTAAGTCCTTGATGTATGTTCCTGTAAGCAACAACTATGGGGTATATCAAATGGTGTTTGTGGAAAAACATTCGGCTTGTTTGGAAACTTTCATTATGCGTGAGAAAAATTCTCCGCCAAGTACCCACATTTGGGACCCATTAAGGGACATCCATGTTGGATAAAGGGGTAAGTTCATTTCATTAGCCAAATTACTCTGAAAAATAAACAAAAAATCATAAATCGAAAAATACCAAAAATAGTTTCAATTCCATGAATGGTCTGCTGATACATGTGTGCATATCTTGCTTGAATTTGAATTGCATTGCTTAAATTTTGTGTCTTTTCATGAGCACACATCATGGGGGAGCTAGTTTAGATTAGAGGGGAGTTGTTGTGAAGGACATTACTACGATTGTGTTCATATCTCTCCTTCATCCTATATTATCATTTCACATTCCAATCTACCTCTAAACTGGCCTTCATAAGGATCTGTCGACAGCCCTTCTTCCCTTGTCGACAGATAGGCTTCCCAGACCACAGGTTCTGAACTCTGTGTGACATCTGTCGACAGTCGACCATGCATCTGTCGACAGATTGCACCGGTTTTGACCTCCCCGCACAACCTACAATCTGTCTGTGTGTAGCTGTCGACAGACACAACTTGGCTTGTCGACAGATAACACAGTAATCAACAAACAGCAGAACATTCATTCATTTGTCTTGTGTGACTGTCGACAAGCTCTTCTTAGCTGTCGACAGACAACCTTCTACTTGGAATTTCAAGCCTATTCAATCAAAAACCTCCTTGAGCTGGTTTCTCTAAAATGTCTAAGGTGTCTATATGTGTTAATTCATATACGACCCATCATGTGCATAAGATATTAAAGTATTTTCACAATCTTGTGATTTTTACATACTACTCATGTTGAGTCTAGGTTCTCTCATTCTGGAAACATTTCACTATTTTCGAAACTTAACACCTAACTCTTTTACATAATTTACAGTAGGCAAACATGGTTCCCTTTTTTTTTAAAGGTATTATGATCACTGAGTTTAATGTCTACAATTGATGATAATCAATCACTACATTGATCTTCGGTTATTAAAACAATACTTGGAGAAAAGCTACCTATTTCTAAACAATTTCATTCCATTAGCTTAAAATGAATTAAATTTGGAAAAATGCAGAGCAATGATGAGTTTTTGCTAAGTACCGGGGAGTGGGCATCATAAATGTTTGCCCTCGCGTCAAAAGGTTAATTCATCAACTCTGTACAATAGATTGACACTTTCACTGAGTAACTGGGGGTACGGGACGTATAATGTCTACCCTCATGTTCAAAGGTGAGAAGTCTTCTTACTAGCCTTTTTTTCCCATTACATAAAAGAATGGCAAATAGAATAATGGAATAGTGTGAAGCCTCCACTGAGTGATAATTCCCATGGGTCATTGATTTTTTGAATGTCTTGGCATTTAGATATTTCTCCTCCTTGATCATTTGAACCTCAACTATGAGGATTGTGTTGTCCTACACTCTAATTAACAAAGAGAAGAGTAAAAGTGTTTTTTTTTTTATATCAGTGAGTGTTTTCTTCATGCTTCAACTTCAGACTATTAAGTATTATGTTTGAACCATAATGATAGTGAAGTGGCCTTCTTCTCCATGTAAATGATCGGTTTCTATTATGTATTCACCTTCTATACACCTTATCCTCATCAAAAACATAATGCTCAAGAGTTTTTTTTTTAATTCCAAATCAAACTCAAAAGCATACATCTGTAGGGATCTGTCGATAGATCCAAGTTCCTCTGTCGACAGACGGCGGCTGCCCTGTTTGGAAGTCAACGGCACACCAGTTTGGGCTGTTTGGTGGGCCATTGCCTTTTAAACATCCCCCCCACTTCTTTAAATAGGCATCTCGGCCCTTCAACCTCCAACCCACCCCAATCCATACCCTCTTTCCTCCCCATACAATCCCTTTCCCGTTTCTGGACGGGAAACCCTACCTCCTCATCCCCCTTGCTTGATATCCTTGCTCTTCCCTCTGTCTCCTCCCTTCTTCCTCCTAGTCCTTGCCTCATTTTTTCCATGGCCCCCAGGCGAAGAAGTTGATCTCACGTCGTCGTCCCGCCTCCTCCTCGCCCGGCGATGGATCCAGGGTTCTGATGAACGCCGGACCAAACACCGGGATGATCGTCTTCCAGAGTTGGTCATACCTCCCTATTTCCACCTCAAACGGGTTCACGGTACATTCATAAAGTTTGTTCCTCCACGTTATGTGGATTTCCATTCATTGGCCGATCTCTTCCCCAACCTCCAACCCCTATTCGATACCCAGGGTTGGGCAGTCTTTCTCTACGCTCATACGACATACTCTCCCACTGCCGTAACTGAGTTCTTTTCAACCCTAGCTTCCTCCGATCATGCTTCTACACCTCTGTGAAGGGCATCCCTTTAAACTCACTACTACCTTTTTAGCACTACCCTTAGATTCTGAACCGGGGCGGATATTCTTGATCATCACCCGACGCCTCTGTCTACTATCCCTTCTTACTCTTCAACCCTATGATACACCAAGATATTGCTAAGCTCATGCAACACTTTCCCTCCCCTCAACCGCATGATCCACCAAATCTTCACCACTGCATTGCGCCGAAGCATGGCAGTCGTGAACTCGTCACCAATGTCACAAATCATTGTTCACCTTCTCCTTGATTGTGAACCCATCAATCTTCCTCTCCTGATGCTTCGCTTGATCACCCAGTGCTTCTACCAACCCAGGAGATCCATGCCCTTCGCTTGCCCATTACTTCTCTTTTGAAGTTTATTGGCATTCCCATTCAGACAGTGAGTGTGTCTCACTCAACTCCCGCAACAGTTTTGATATCACTGCCGCAACCACGCATGGATACAAGCTAATGGATGGGGTTGGACCCGGGAACTCAAGGGCAAGGCACCTGCTGCTGCGATGCCGCAGATGATGAAGACTCCATCGGGGATGCAGATGCTGATGAAGAAGATGATGAAGACTCCCAGTCAGAGCCACTAGATGCTCCGGGAGATGCTGGTGTTGATGTAGCTGCTCAGCCCTCCATCGGGGATCTTGATAGCACAGCTACAAGGGCAGATGACACATGGCTTTGAGAGCTGAATGCAAGAATGGATACCTTGGACACACGCCTTGACAGACTTGCCACTGAGCAGCAATGCACCCGTCAAGCTCCTGAAGATGATGCTGCATAGATAGATTTGATGTTTAGGAGTGGTCATGTCATGTATTTTCATTTCAGTCAGAGTCATGTCGTGTTTCTTTCTTATGTTATTTCATGTATTTTCTCCTTCACTTCATGTTATTTCAGTCACACTTTTGTCATGTAATGTTTCACTTTCTTATGAATGAAATCACATGTTAGTGCAAATCTCAAAGTGTGATTGTTGTCTCTACTTTTGATGTTGTCAAAAGGAAGAGAAGAAACCTCAATTGCATGAGCATTAATTGAGTAACTTTTGTCATCATCAAAAAGGGGGAATGTTGGGTTCATATTCTGGAAACTAAGTGAATTCACATTCTAAATGATAATGATCACACCATGTTTTTAATGATGAATGAGTTGAATTGAGGTTTCATACATGTCAATTAACATGATACAATATTTGGTTATCTATGTCTTCATTATACCTAACTATACATCTTTTATCATGTAGGTACAAGTGCATATAACCAAGCCTTCACAAATCATGAAAAATGATCACAAGTACATTGTATACATGTACTGTCACAGACTCAAAGGCATATGTCGACAGATGCCACAGTTGTGATCAGACAGAAAACACAGTTCAGAAAAAAGAGCACCTGTCGACAGATGCTCAGAGACCGTCGACAGATGTCACAGACAGAAATGCCAGAGTTCTGTGTTTTGGCAAAACTGACTTTGTCTGTCGACAGATGGATGTCGCCTGTTGACAGATGCCACAAGCCAGAACAACCCTGAAATCTGTCTATTGCAAATCTGTTGCAATCTGTCGACAGACGTCAATACATGTCGACAGATGCAGAGAATCTTCAAATACGGAACCTTCCTTCATATCCGAGATTGTGTTTTCAAGTCCCACGACTCTCCATATGAAAACACAACTATATAAGCATCCTTAGAAGAGAATCTCGTACAGAAGCAGCCACAACCAAAAACCCTAAAGCCAAGTCCAAGAGAAAGAGTTGTTGCTGCTCTGCTTCAAGTCTGCATGTGCAGAGACCGAAGATCTGTTGATACTGCAGTACTGAAGATAGATCGTCGTGGATTCAACCTTCTCCATCATCCAAAGCAGTCAAGTCAAAGTTTGAACTCCATCTAGACGTTCTCAGAGAGTTCCACATCAGGATTTACTCCTATATCTGAACTCTTCTGTTTCACAATTCTTATCAAGCTCGGGTGTGTGTTTGTGTGATTCAAGCGTCTCTTGTGCTTGAGATCACGTGTGTGTGTTGTTCTGATTGTGGGTGCACATCAGAAAACACGTGTGTGTGTGAGTTGTAGTCACGAACTCACTGATAAGCAGTTTATTCTGTGGTGTGTGTGTGTGCCGTGGACGTAGGATACACTGTTGTGTACTCCGAACCACGTAAATCTACGTGTCTCGTGGTTTGATCATTTCTACGATAGATGTTTGATAGGCACGTTGCATACTCACACGTTAGATAGGTTCTACTTCATCTACACATAGTTTTAGATCTTGATACTCTGTCTTGTTATCTGTGCTTTGAGAAAAAGAACGTGATAAGAGTTTTTAAGAGATAGTAATCTATTCAACCCCCCTTCTAGATTACCATATGGGAATTTCGCAACCCTTCAGATTATGGTGCTAGGCATTCCTGCACATGTGGGATCAGACAGAGTTTTGCAACCCAAATACTTTAGGTCCCATTGTATCATTCTACCACATAACAATGCTTATGAATCCAAACTTGTTTAATGTTCATTTACTTCGTTTGTTCCTGCATTCATTTCTTTGTGCCCAACTTTTTTACAGATTGTGCATGATGAGGGTTTTCTTACAACAGGGGCTTGTTGTTCTTTGGAGCATGCATGGGCATTTTACCTTTCTGTTGCTTTGTTGCTTTTTCTTTTGGACTCGATTTCCAGACCTATCAACAGCTCTCCTTGGTGCGGTTGACAGATCTGGAACAGTGCCAGCAATAGGCTTCTTTGCCTTGTTTTTGGGTTGCTTACCCTTAGCTTGGGTTTTGTTGTTCTTTTGGGGGATCTTCTTACTTGTGTTGGGCTTGTTTTTCACAAAAGATGTTATCAAATTTCTCCATTTTTCTTTTGTTTTACTGTTGGTACCCAAGCCCATGTTTTTGAAACAAAAACATTTGACCCAATATTGCATCAAGGTTTTTTTTCCCTTTAACAAACCTTGACAAATCTTCAGATTTGCTCTTTAGATTTTCATCAGTCTTATCCAATTTTTCTAAGGCTTATCATGCCACCTTGAAGAGTTTCAAGGTAGTTCATTAGAACTTCCTTCCTTTCTTTTTGAGATTCTTGCAGTTTTAACTTCAGGTGTCCATTTCCTCATGATGAGCTTCCTCATCAATCCTCATCATTTCAATGTCTTATTTGATTAATATGCAACATGGTTCATCATTTTGTGTGTTATTAGCGAGAGAATTACTTTCTTTTTGAGTGCTTTGTTTTCAGATTTAAGCTCACAGAAATTTTCAAATAACAGTATAAGCTTCTTCCCATTCATTAATGAATAGCTTTCAAAGAAGAATTTACCTCATTTAAATCATCACTTCTCGCCATGAGATAGTGGACTTCATCATCTCCGAAGGTAGCTTGACTGTTGTTCGTCCTCGTCTTCCATCACTCCAGTAGCCATCATTGCCTTGGCTTTCTTGAACGTGAACTTTTCCTTTTTTCAGCTTCTTCTTGAGCTCGGGGCACTCTCCTCTCATGTGCCCTTTCTTCTTGCACTCGTAACACACAATCCCGACGTTTTGTTAGAATCAAATTTGTTGGAAAGTTTCTTTCTTTTGGAAAGGTTTAGAGATACCTATACCTCTCCTCTTGTATTTCAGGATTTTTTGAATTGCCTAGTGAGCATGGCCATATCGTCATTTTCACTCTCACTAGGCGATTCAGACTCATCACTTTCATGAATGACCTCCTTTTTGGAAGCTGAGGAATTTTTTCCTGAAGCCTTCAAGCAAGTGGGTTCCTAGGATTTTCTTCAG
The DNA here is from genome assembly GCA_014218235.1 of Colocasia esculenta. Taxonomy (NCBI): domain Eukaryota; kingdom Viridiplantae; phylum Streptophyta; class Magnoliopsida; order Alismatales; family Araceae; genus Colocasia; species Colocasia esculenta. Next base: position 31,539,364 of record CM024758.1, read on the forward strand.
TTTCCTTTCTATTTTCATGTCGATTTCATAGGTCATCATGAGAACCATGTTTCTCACTTCATTTTTGAGAGGTCTTGGAATACTCAATGACATTGGCTTTGGTGTTCCAAGAGGATGGAAGAGACCGAAGAATCTTCCTCACCAATCACTCTCTGAGTATCCTTTTTTCAGACCTTTCAATCCATTAATAATTACAACATAAATCTCGCAAACATGTCAGAGATTGTTTCAGTAGAGTTCATTTTAAACATTTCATATTCGGAAAACCAACATGCTTGCTTTAGTTTCCCTTACCTCGGACGTATCTTCATAGATTAACTTGATTTTGTCCCACATTTCTTTTGCTGATGTGCACGTGGAGACTCTCGAATATTCGTTAGGGTGGACTGCGCATTGCATCATATTGAGGCGCTCCAGTTGAGTGTCCCCTTTCGCGATCTGGTCCCCTTGGTCCATGTACTCTCATCCTCAGGAAGGAATATTCGCCCTTGTGGACTATCTTCCACAACTCATATTTTTGTGCTCTCAGAACCCCTGCATACGATTTTTCCAGTAGGATAGTTTAGTGCCATCAAAGAAGGTGGCCTGGTCTTGAGTGTCCCTCGGCCATGTATCCCTTTACTAGATTCCATGAGATCAAGATTCTCCTGATCGTAAGATCAAACAAATAACGCAGTAAATCGGAGAAACCTCGCTCTGATACCAATTGAAAGGTTGCAGAATTCCCTATGTATGGGTAATCTAGAAGGGGGTTGAATAGATTACTATCAATTGAAAAGCTCATCACCCTTCTTTCACGGGAACACGGACTGTTGAAATACTAGCAGAGTTTAAACTATTGTGGATGTGTGTGAATAGATGATAGATAGATAAACAAGCAATAAGCGTGTGTAGTTATGCCGTGCCTACCAACATCTAACACAAAATTTGTGCAAACATGAAACTGCAGATTTTTACGTGGTTCGGAGTACACAACTTGGTATCCTACATCACGAGCCACACACACACGCAGAACAACCTGCTTATGAGCTAGTTCGAGAACTACAACTCTCACCACAAGTTATCTAATGTGCACCACAATCAGATGAACTCCCCACACGTGAATCAAGCACAAGGACTGCTTGAGACACACACACACACACATGTTTACGTAAAAACGAAAACATAGAAGTTCTGAATGTAGAACCAAAATCTTGAGTGAAGAACTTCTCTCGTGAATGATCGATCGCTTCAAGCTTCGTCTTGATGATCAAAATAATTTGATGATGATGCTTCAATCCTCGACGTTCAAGCTTCACCTCCGCTGGTAAGAAGTATCCCTGAATCTGGGTTGCAGGTTGAAGCAGAGCAGCAGAACAATTCTTCTGAGAGAGCTTGCTAGCGGTTCTTATGTGGAGGCTGCATGTGTATGAATTCTTTTCAAGAGATGCTTAATAGAGGTGTTTACATATGGAGATCGTGTTTGTGGAAACACCATCTATGGCAACTTGAAGACTTTCCGTATTTAAAGATTCTCTCCGTCTTTTGACAGCACTGGGTGCTCCTGTCGACAGGCGCAAGCCAGCAGAAGGCTGAAAGGCTCTGAAGGTAGTTGCTGTCGACAGGCACAGGCAGACAGAAGACCAGGGGGTTTCTGGGCCTCTTCCTGTCGACAGGCGACTGGGGTGTTGTCGACAGGCACATCTGTCTTGAAGAGTGGCCTCTGGCTTGTGTGTAGCTGTCGACATGGGTCTTTCCTGCTGTCGACAGGTACTTGCTTTTCATGTATATCTTCATCATTTGAACCCTGTTTCTTTGTACATGTCTTGCTTGGTATCTCCCTAAATTAATGAACATAGTTAGTGAGACATAGTGACATATAAATATGCTCAAGTGAAGTGTTTGTTCCATTTGCATTCATGAGTCTTTTCATCATGTTTTCATCATAAATTTTGTCTATGAAATGATTATCATCAAAAACACACTTGTGACTTGTTAGATTAGCATTCACATTAAGTGATCATCAAAAGGAGAACTCAACCGCGACCTCCTGCTCATCCTCTGATATCTTCTTTAATTTTGAACCCCACTTGCTGAATCCCGAGGAAGATGACCTTGGTGGTGCCTTCCCCCTTGCTAACTCCTGAAGACTGTGCGATAGCCGAAACTACTTGATTCCCCTGACTAGAGAGTCTGAACGGACCTCTCTAAAATGGCTGCTCTCTGCGCCGCCTCCTCCACTGTCCTACACATAAGTGGTATTACCCGCATTTTGCAACTCTGTCCTCAATCCATGAATAAAATATTCTACCATCATTGTATTATTTGTCACAACATACGTTGCATATCTACTTAGTGCCATAAATCTCATTTAATACTCTAAAACTGAAGAATTCCCTTACTGTAAAGTTATGAATTGTTCCCTCTTAGCTGGTTGCACTAGTACCGGGAAAAATGTATCATTAAACACTTCCAAAAACTCTAGCCATGTAATGGTATCCTCCGCTCTACCTACAAAAGTTTTTTGCATCTTAACCTCCACAATTCCTGCGTAAAAACCCCGTAGCTGATAAGTACCCAAAATCACTCTGTCCGCGATGGACGCCTCATAGTAACAAAAACTCTTTCTATTTCATGGATCCAGTGCTCAGCTGTATTAGATTGGTGTCCCCCTGTGTAGTAGTGTCCTGTAACCTCAGAAATCTTTCATCTGCATGGTTGGTTCTTTCTGCTGGTCTCACTGGTACTACTGGTGGCACAGGTCCCGCAAGAGGTACCTCCACTCCTTGTGGTGGTGGGGGGGGTATAACTGGTACTCTCCCTCGCCTGCTCCTCAACAATCGGAGGACCTGCTACAGCTGGCTGAACTGGTACTAGCCCCTACCTAGTTCAAACCCATTATCCAATAACAAGCTTGACCCTCCCCACCGCCCGTGAACAAGCCGAAGCCTCGCCAGGGATACCAACACACATGTTCGTGAAAAATATAAAAAACCATTGGTATATATAAGATTGCACATCTCACACATATTTACAAATGATTTACATAGCTAGATTTCAACAAAAGTCAAACTCATGTATAGAAGATGGGGCATACCTTGGGCACACAGAAAAATAAATTACACTGCTAGAGGCATGGACCCAACACCGTTGTGATGTGGCTGGACTAGAAAACGGGTGAGAAACCTCCTGCTGTCCCTCACCTGAAAGCAATAAGGGGTGAGCCTCACGAGTCCCCTGGCTCAGTAGGAAAATTCCCTCAAAAGCCGCAAACCACAAAACACAAGAGAAGTAGGAGTATAGCATAGTTTTTATAGCTAACAGTCTACCTGGGCATGAGTTTTATAATCACATTGCTTAAATAAAATTAAGCTAATAACATGATTTCAACTTATAAATAAACGGCAAACCACCTCAGAAGTATGAGCTAAAGAAGGGTAATGCCAAACATGAGTCACGAAGACTGGTTCACGACACCAGCTACAGACTCGGGCAAACAACATAGGTCTACCTCTAAGCCTCGCAGCCAAGGACGAAGGCTCCAGCTGCCGCTCCACCACAACAGAACCAACAAATGGTGGAGACCAACTCTCACCACAACTGTAGCTCTCACGGCTACAACTCCATGTCTGGCACCTTTAAGGGACTCTGGCCCGATCTCCTTAATGTGAGCACTGGAAAAAAAGACTAGTTGGGGACCAATACATCTACCTGTGTCCGTCCCCCAACCAAGAACGCGGTACAAGTGACTAAAGGCAACCACAACACACAACTGTTGTTCATTGTCTCTTTCCTCAGCCAGACATACAACTCAGCTAGGGAGTGAGGGTGTCTAGGAAGATGACACGGACCTTAGCGGTACACAAGTACCAAGATAAAACCCCGAGCACTATGTGTCTGGCTCACAGAGAACCTGGGGTACCTGACTCGAGAGGTAACCATGGGTGGCGTCGTATACCCGACTTGCCTCACACGCACAACCACACAAACTCAATACTCAACTTACCAACAGTGCCAATGCACCCCTTAATATCATTGCATGCAAACCAACATTTATACGGACCCATACGTGAAAGCAACTCATGGCACCATGTAGACAAAGAAGGGCTCGGGTAGTAGCCATCTAAATCCCGATGAACACAGAGGTCTCTAAATTGATGACTGAATCACGACGGGGATAACCATTGCGATACATACTGAATGCGGCATCTGGATCTGTTGCATTTCAGCTGCAGAACCCTACCCCAAACCCATTCCGGAAGAAGCTCAAACCACCTGTACAGCCTTTATACATGATTTTTGCAATGAAATAAGGTCCTACACAGTATTCTAGCTCCCTTAACCCACTTTATCTGCTTAATCCCTAAACAGGTCTGTTCTAAAAAAAAGGAGGAAATTCCCCTACCACACAAAGAATGCGTAAAACGGTGCTGCCTTGGCATTTTCCTGTGCTCCGCTCAATGTCCACAGACTGGAAACCCGCCAAACAATACGCCGGAGCCACCAAATCGTAGGAAAATCTCCACATGATCCTCCCCCATGGCCGAGCAGTGTTTCCCGCATTGCTTGGCCTGGGGTCCGCCAGCTCCATCATACAATCAAAATCATGACGGGTCGTGACGTCGTGATTTAATCGCGACGGACATGTCCGTCACAATTAGAGGCGACATCCCGGCATGCGCCACGCGGTGCGCATGCAGACATGCACCCCAAGAAGTAGCTTTCAAAATGCGACGACCAGGTGGTCGCGATTCTCCAAATCATGACTCTTGTGTGTTGGTCGTGTTTATGAAAGAGACCCTGGAGGTTGGTCCTGTTTTCAAGCCTCCACCCCCCCCCCCCCCCCCCCCCCCCCCACAACTTGCTCAAACCATACAAACACACAGTACCGGGCCATACACTGACCACTCAATCCACTAAACTATGATCGAAAGAGTTGCGATGTTACAACTAAACTGTCACTTGTCATGTTTTACCCTTCTATGGGTAGTTCTCTAGTGTGTTTTTATACTCTAGTGGGTGGTGGACTGGCTCTTCGTTCACCTATTCCTTTCGTTAGTGGTTTTCTTGTATGGCTTGTGGCCTAGTCGTTTCAGTTGTTGAATGGACTGATATTTCTGTACCAGTCTTGTTGTTCCCTTTATTTTTTGTGAGTTGTGTTAGCTAGTATGTTTATGTTTAATTAGAGTTTAATTATGTTTATTGCAAGCATGTCGTGGTTCTACTATCGATATTACGGGTGAGACCCGGTGTGGTGGAGGTGTTTATTCCTCTATGCAGTTTATAGTTTTTGGTTCTCTTTTTGGAAGGTCCTTGCTGAGCCTATGATTTTGAGGCTACATTTAGTTCAGGTGCTAGTGGTGTATCTGGGATGTAGTAGTGTTGTGGCAAACTTGTATCACCAGCAGTTGAGTTTTAGTTGTTGTTGTGCGAGTCTTTCTCCCTCGGGGTATGCCCCAGATAGTTGTACATTCTCTTGGACATGTAAAAACATTGCGACAGTGTAAACTTGTCGTAAATGAGTATGAATACATGTACTTTCTAGTATATTATACTCTTGTGGTTGTCTTTTATATTATTACTGGACCCGTGTGTGAATTATCCCTGGAGACTTCGGTTATTCGCGGGAGGTGGGTTGGATATGGAGTCTTTTTGTAACGCTCCGACGTAGATATCGAAGTGCGATACAGTTAAATATATAGTATAGAGCGTAAATAGACATCAAACCATTTCACAATTTGGAATAATACCAAATGAACCAACTTTATTGATAATTTCACTAATCTCTATTACAATCACTAATGCAGAACAAAAACTATGGCCTAGAGTACTTTATTTGCATAAAACAATCTAACTATCTGACTAATACCAAGACATTTGGATAATAGACATCGGGTCACTCTTGCGTTTGCTCATCCCCATCCTCATGCGTGTGGTATTCTCCATCAGACTTATCTAAAACACGTTAACAAATAGTGCAAGATGAGCGATAATGCCCAGAAAGACTTAATATCTCGAAAACATGCATGCTTAGTGATTAATATCTTGGATAGCAGGATAACTATAGAGAAGGATCGAGAGGGTAATAACACATGATAGCTAGGGAACAATAGTACTTTTCAAAAAGAATATAGCACAACTAGCACGTGAAAGTAATGGCCATATAAGGAGATAGAACGTCACGATAGCACAATAGCACACTAGTCAAGATAGCACTTTGATTGTCTTTAGATTATCGAGATAACTGGTACTTGAGTGTAATGTCGAACACTCTACTAATTAAACTCCCATGGGCACTAGCACATTCGAGCACACCTCGCATGACCAGATCGAGCCCATTATAATGTACCTGGCATTGATCATGTTTGTTATCTTTAGACAATCAGTCAAAATGTCCCTAGAGAGTACCAAGAAATAAATGAGATAGTAGAAGAGATAGACGAGAGTATAGGGAGAAACTTGAATAGATGAGAGGATTGTGGACGCTTCGTTCTGCACCCCCGAAATGGTGGAAAACTCCAAAGGAGTTTCCCGAACGTGCCCACTCCTTCGTTGGCGTGGACGGTCCTTGCTTGCTTCTTTGACTCCAGTTTGACCAGATTGACCAAAGTGGAAAGACAACGAAACTAGCAAAGTAAATGAAGGGAGGTGATCGCCGGGCCTTACTTGTGCCCAAGGAAAGTGTCTTGATCGCGTCGGTGACGCTGCCTCGCGTAGCGAATGATGGTAGAACTCCAACTTTCCTGTCTTTGGCCAGCCAAAGAGAGGAACTCCACGATCTTGCTTGCAGTATTCTTGCAACGAAAGAAGAGTTCTATTAGACTTAATGTAGGTGTAGTAAATGTCCAAAACGTAAAGAAGAAGCCCAAAAGGAGAGCCCCATGCCGGTTGCGAGCTTGAGCAGAGGGGGTGGCCAGTGCTATGACACCTTCTTCCCTCCATTTTTGGTTTGGAAAACCCCTTTTAGGTGTGTAGGAGGTGCACTACATGCTAGAGTGAGTGTATGTGTGTGTGTAACATGCAAGACTATGAGAGAGAAGAGAAGGAGAAGAGAGGGAGATGAGCCTCTTGTAGCAGCTTGATTGGCCCTTGTGGGCTCCTCCAACTCGTGGTGAAGCCTCCTGGACGCCAAGGTTAAGGGACAGAGAGTAAACAAGGTTGCTAGCTCTCAGGCTCAAGTCACTTTTCTCTCTCTTCTCTCAAAGCATGAAAGCTCTAGCTCGTCCAGCCTCTCCCCCCTCACTTAAAAGGCCAAGGAGTACCCTATATAGGCAGTGGGGTCGGAGTTAGAGAGCATAGGATGCTCAAGTGTGAAGAATCACACTTAAACATGTGGCAATCCATGTGTTAAGGCTTGAACCAATGAGAGGGGGCCATGTAGGATTTTTACTGGGTCAAGGGTGTGCCAAGGTGGCCTATTTGCCCATTGCGAATGGCCCCATGCATTGCATGGGCGAGGGAATGGCGCAAGTGAGCTAGAATCTAGGGAAGTTGCGTAGACCAAGTAAACCCAGGTTGACGCAAGCGATGTTGCCGCCAACCCCATGTAGACGTCAACAGAGGTGGACGTCAACCGGAGTCGACGTCTAGGGACTGTGCCGCCAACATGGAGTCAGTGGAAATCGATGTTTTCGTTTACATGGGATCTGAGGCAAGTCAACAAGCGGTCAAAACGGCCTTATTGGGCCATGAACCACACGAAGATGGGCCAAATCTCACGTCTACAAATGCCCCTCCGAGACATCCGATCTTGCAAAGGAGTAGAGCAGACTGAAGGTTGGTGTCTCAGTAAACAAAGGACGCGAAGATTTGATAGAAGGGACCATCTTCAAGGATAGGAATTCTAGCAAGCCACACGGATGAGTTATGGTAGAAGCAAGTGACGAATCGTCTGAGAGGCAAATGTGTGGAACAGAGGGAGGGCAATCTACCCGTGTAACTACAACTGCAACCCAACGTACGGTCCGTGGCATTGCGTGTAGGACTTTGATTAGTTTTTGGTGTGTTGAGTCAAAGGAGTGTAATATGATGGTTGAATCGAGGGAAATTCACAACCAGAGTCCATTTGGGTGTGCTGACCTAATTAGGACGTTTGTCCAGTTAGGGGGTTGTGGAGACAAAGGGATTGATTGATCTCTCAAAGGATTATCAAAAGGTTCTAACTGGAATCAGTGTTTGGGAAGCCGGAACTCCAGAATTAAGCTCATGACTGGCGAATGGTTCACATGAACTCAACAAGATACTTGACTATTTGTGATATGCATGGTGGGACTGTTTGGGATTGCTTGAAGAATGGGCAACAAAGACCCGAAATCGGCTCAGATATTCAAGAAGGTGATGCTGACCCGATAGGCCACTTGAGCTGGGTTGCCATAAAGCATTGAGGAAAATCTCCTTTTTTTGTTTTTATTTTTGAGTTAGTAAGAGAATGCTAGCAGTGAAGTCTTAAATGCATGTTGGTGTGGTTTCCCTATCTAATATGCAAGTTAGAACCAGAGGAAAATTCTAAGGCCATACAAATAACTGAGAGATCGCAAACCCGCCATAGTTGTTGGTAAGGGGAACTCTTGGTTCACGGTCACAAAGTTATTTGCCTCTGGTGACTAATCCTACGTTAGACATACCTATGCAACAATCAAGATCACATGAGTGTTTTTGGATTTGAAGCACTTCTTGTGCTTAAATATCTGTAAGACAACTTGAAGCACAAGATAATGGTCATATTGACAAATAAAGCTTTTGAAAATTCCAGCAGATTAACGTCCATATCGATTGCCGCCAACTTACAGTTGACGTCAACAAAGTAGGCCATCTACAGTGTCGACGTCCACACATGATGCCGTCTATAGTATACAGACGTCAAACGATGTAGACGTTGAACTGCTAGCAGATCAGACCAAAAAATAGTTCTCGGAAGGTCATTAGGACTCTTCTATTCCTTCCTCCATCCTTCCCTTCCTCAACTCCGAACCAGAGAGCTTTGGGATGATTTGAAGCAGCAAACATGGCCTCTACATCGACCGAAAATGCCCATGAGCATGAACCCGGGGATTTTAAGCGAGGTTCCAGGGCATCTAAGCACCTGACTGGCCAACAGGGAGGTAGTATCACCTGCTCTTGCTCCTCTCATGCTGAAAAACGCCCCAAACCCTCTCATGGTGCTCCTTGGATGTGCAAGAGGTGCTGCCTTCCTAAGCCAGGGCCAGGTACAAGTCTTCTCCTGGCTGGTTAACCTGATGAATGCCATCACCATAGACATGAGGAGCTTTTTGTGGAGCTTGGAATCTGAATTTCATGGTGGTGGTGCTGGCCAAGAATATGAAGGAAATGTGGGGGGTTTCAACGCCCTGGGAGCGCTCGTAGAGCGATGGCATCCACACACGCCCACGTTCGTATTCCTGGGATTCGAGGCGAGTGTGTTCCTAGAAGAGGTGGAGCTGTTCCTGGGGTCGAGACGGTGCCTAGAATACGATGTGACCACTCCTCTTCTTTAATGGGAAGAGATTCTAGCAGACATCGTGCGGGATAAGAAAGTGGTGCTGAGGATGACGAACAAGCATGGGATCTTCCTAGACCGGCTGGGCTGGTGGCTGATCCAGCATGCCAACGAGATTGGCGGTGAGAGAGCGACTTGGGGATTGACACTCTGCCTGGATGGTGTGTTCTTGTACCCCACCAGTGGCGATTTCCTTATATACGAGCACGTGGGGATCCTATCTCTGCTATGGCATGGGCAGTCACTTGCCCCTACAATGCTGGCGCCCTTTTACAACTCCTTGACCATGATGAGCTTAGGCGGACGCACATGCGGGAGCTTGTTCCTGCTTCAGGTATGGATGTAAGCTCATTTGAAGTTGATTTTGCTGAGAAGCAACCTACCCACTCCAGAATCTTCCTTCGGAGTTCAGTGCATTGCAGTAGGGCGTGGTATGAGCCAGAGGATGAGATCAAGTGTGTGACAGTACACTTGAAAAGTAGAGATGCCTAGCGAGATTATCGAAGCTACTTCCCAGTGGAGGACTTCATTGGGAGGCCACTATTCATGAGGACCATTGAGTTAGGGTTCGCACCAAGGAGGACAGGAACTTATGACTGGTTGTGCTGATCAGATGGTGGTGTACCAGCCACATCGGTGCCAATGTCAGCTCAGAATACCACGGGGAAATTCCAGCTTCATCTCACTGCACCAATATGAGTAGCTTTGTGTTGAATGTGTTGAATGGCTTGAATTGTGTGGAATGGACTCAATGGGGTGTTAAATTGCCTTGAATTGCCTTGAAATGAGTGTTCTGTGAAGACTGAAGACGAAGGGCTGGCGTCCCATCGATGGAATCGGGGACAGGTCGGCGGCCACATTGTAGCCGATGTTGTGTCCCTGGTTTTGATGATGTCATATTAAGATATAAAATGAGAAGACAGTTGACAAATATCAATTATTTTGTAGGTACAACTCAACTAGATCGAAGAACAATGAGAAATTGTCAGATAAGGTCGACATTACCCGGAACATAGGTCGACACTAGAGGTCTATGGATGTTGATGTGAAAGGTTGAGATTAAGTCAAACCAACACTACTCAGAGAGTATGTCAGCACTAGAGTTGTCTTCAGTTTATTCCAAGAAGGTGAAACACTAATCGTGTCGACACTATGAGGTGATAAGGTCGACACTAAGTAGGGGCAGAATTCACTTTGAAGAAAATTGAAGCTAAGGTCGACACTAGCTGTGCATGAGGTCGACGCTATCAGTCTGTCAGATCAACTCAGAAGGAAGTACAAGAAGATATCTTGGAGATCTCAGGTTTGACATGTGTTTGAGAAATCAGAAAAGAGTGCTTCTCTTTGAATTGAAGTGAGTGTGTCAACACTAGAGTCTGGCAGTGTTGACATTAGGACACTTAGAATTTTCTCAGAATGAGAAGGTCATCAAGCAGGCACGTAATCCAAAGCTTACCATATGGGCTATTCTCTATCCACGTCAGATGTTCTAGAAGGCACCGATTCTTGGCGGAAAAAAGATTCCTCCATTTTTGGGCGAATTGATTGAGGGGCCCATGACACAAAATCCCGCACTATCAGGTAAAAAGAGCTCCAGTTCACAAAAAAGTGAAGAGCGCGAATTACGTGAAGGAAGAGGTGTTGAGCAGAGTAGAGAGGAGGAGTTTAGATCTTCTGAAGCAGCACTTCGACGCCATTTTGAAGTTGGAGCTATGATCTGATGAAAGCAATGATGATTCAAGCAAGATCTGAAGATTCAAGAAGCGGATGCTGAGCCTTCAAGAACAGAGGATCGGAAATCTTCCTCATTCTTGATCTCTGCAAATTATTTGTGGTAGATTTCCGAAGGAATTCATCAGATGGGAAGATGAGTCCAAAATCTGGGAGAGATGCATACAAATTCAGAACCAGACCAGGGAGTCTGATGAAATTGCCATATATTCCAGAAATTTCCTTTTCATTATTTTAAACCTTCTTCTGAGCGTTTGAATTGTCTGCTATCTGCTTCTTGGTGAAGCAGATTGGATTGATCACTCACGAATTGTGATTGGTTCAATTCAGGTGAAGCTGTGAATCAGTAGATTATCCAAGTTGTGTATCAGCTGAGCTTTCATGCTGTAAGGAAGTGGTTGTTTAGAAGCTGTGAATCAGCAGTTGTTTGAGAATTTCTGTCAGGGTTTCTGATAGTGGTACCTCACTGATGTGGTGAGGGGTGGATGTAGGTCTCCTCACTGGAGCCGAACCACCTTAAAATTCCTTATTCTCTTGTGGTTGTGCTAATCTTGTTTTGTGTGTTTGAGCATCTAAGTCACTGAATTGAAATCAGATTTTTAAATTCTAATTCGTGCTAAAAATTCTAAGGATTCTCTATTCACCCCCCCTCAAGATAATCCTTCCACAAACAACACGTGGTATCAGAGCTTGGTTCTCCAATTTAATTGGTTTCACGACCAGGAGATAATTGTGTATGATGGAATCTAGAGGCTATATCGGAGAGGGTCACTCTATGAACAGACCACCTTACATTGATGCACTAATTATGCGTATTGGAAAACTCGCATGCAGTTTTCTTGCGAGCTCAAGATCATCAAATCTGGAGAGTGGTGAACAGACCTTATGAGCTGTCCGAGGACGAAGAGAAGTGGACTCCAGAGGAAATGAAAAATCAAATGCAAATTGGAGTACGATGAATATAATGCAGTGCTTACTGCATCCGACTGAAATTTTCAAGAGTTTCATCACGCTCAAGCGCAAAAGAGATCTCAGATCGACTTATGGTAATCTATGAAGGCACATCACAGGTAAAGGAAACTAAGGCCAATATGTTAATTTCTGAATATGAAGCTTTTCGGATGAAACATGATGAAACTATTTCTGAGATGTATGGTAGATTGACATTGTTAACAAATGGGCTGAAGAATCTAGGTAAAGTTTATTCTGATAAAGAACTAATGAGAAAAATTCTTAGATCCTTGAGACCCATTTGGCATACTAAAGCAACTGTTATTGAAGAATCTAGAAACTTGTCCACAACCACTGTTGATGAGTTAATAGGTTCCTTAATGACATATGAGTTGGGGTTGAAAAGAACTAAGGATGACCTAAGAAAGAAGAAACCTCTTGCTCTTAAAGCAAGTCCTAGCACCAAGGAGGCTACCGAAGACAGTGATTCATCCATTTCTAAGATGACTCAAGTGAGTTTGCCTTGATGACTAGAAAGTTTCTGAAAAAAGAAGGTAAGAATTTTTTAAGAAGAAATCTTAGAACCACAATTTTTCAAAACCCAAAGCAAATGCTAATAAAAAGACTAATAGAATTGTGTGTTACAATTGCAGGAAACCGGGACATGTCAAGTCTGAATGTCTTGAAGTTCAGAAGAAGACTTAGCCTAGATGGAATAAAAATAGGCAAAAGGCTATGGTTGGTACCTGGAGTGAAGAAGAAGATGATGAAGAGGAGGAAAGCTCAGATGCTGAGGACACTCATTCAAAGCTGGGCTTAATGGCTATAGACACTGATGAGGAAGAAGAAGAGGTAAGTTCCTTATTTAAGGATTTCAGTTTGAAAGATTGGGAGCATGATTACTTCGATCTTATGGATCAGTATGCTGATCTTAAGAAGGAAAACAAGTTGTTAAAAAGGAAACTGAAACACTCCTCTCAGAACATGTTAACAGAAGAAAAAGAGAAAGAGTGTTCACAAGAGATAAATGCTCTAAGAGAAGCTGTAAATGAATTGAAAAATCAGAATATTGTAATTCTTGATGAAATAGCTCTCGTGACTGAAAAGAATGCTGCTTTACAAAGTGTTAACACTAATTACAGAAGGAGATTGAAGTTCTGCAGAATGAAGTAAACAAAAGGCAGGAAGCTCTTGAAAAATTTGTGAGTGGCAGGAACAATCTTGAAGTTCTTCTAGGCACAAGAGTAAACTTTAACAAAGAGGGGTTAGGTTTTAATCCAACAAAGAAGAAGGAAGTAGGACTGAAAACGATAATATTCACTTCTTCAAAAACATCTGAAGCTTCCACTTCAAAAGAACAGAGAAATGTGAAAATTGGAATGGATACAAAACAGGATGAAAAAAATAAGTGGTGACAGTAAAACACTAAGAGAAGAAAGACAACAAAGTTGAAAATGAACAAGTCTTTCAAAGAAACAAAAATTGACATCACCTATGTGGCAAGGTCGACACTACACCTATGATAAGTCGACACCATCTTATAGAAAATCACAAGAGTTGGAAATTGGATAAATAACAGGTCAAAATCATTTCAGAATTGGTCTCCCACCAGATGGACTCATGAGAAATCAAGATCCATCTATGTCAATAATCAGAAATGGTCAAAATGGAATCACTCAGGTCGACACTATCCTTTCAAAGTGTCAACACATTCCTACGATTTTGTCAGAAGCAATGAACCTCAACATCTTAAAAATTGTGGAATCAAACCAAGTTCAAATCTTACACTGGACATGTAGAGAAAAATATAAACAAAAATCTCACAAAAAGAAATGGTTCAAAATATCATGAGAACAGGAAACAAAATGAAAAATAGAATAACATCTGGAATGAGGAAAACATAAAGGTGAATAAACAACTCTGGATTCTGAAGACCTACTTTCTCATATTCTTAATTTTGAAGGCATTGTGGGACCCAAATGTACTTGGGTTCCAAAGAATTTTCTTTGATTGTATGTGTGCAGGTATGTCTTACAGCCAAGAAGAATTTGTGGTACTTAGATAGTGGCTGTTCAAGACATATGACAGGGATAAGATAAATTCTGTCTATTGCTGAAAAGAAGGGTGGACATGTCACATTCGGAGGCAACAACAAAGGTAAAATCATTGGGTCAGGTAAGGTTTGTAGGAATCTCACAAACTCGATTGATGGAGTCCTTCTAGTGGATGGTTTGGAGTATAACCTTCTGAGCATAAGCCAATTATGGGACAAAGGTCACAAGGTAATGTTTGATTCTCTGAACTGCACTATTTTTGAACCTGATTCTTATGTTGTAAAGTTTACTGGAAAAAGAGCAAATAATGTTTATATGGTAGATCTTGATGATTCTGAAAACACTAATTTATGTTTAACTGCAACCAAAAATACTTGGCATACTTATGGCATCGTAGACTAGGTCATGTTAGCTACCATGTGCTTCATAAATTAGCCAAATTCAACATGGTTAAAGGACTGCCTGATATATCTTTCAAACAAAACTTGAATCTGTGTGAAGCATGTTCTTAAGTAAGCAAACCAGAAAATCTTTCAAAAGTAGATTAGAAAGTCAATCCACCAAACCATTTGAACTTATTCACATGGATTTGTTTGGTCCCACAAGAACAAACAATCTGAATGGAAAAAGGTTTGGATATGTGTTCGTTGATGATTTTTCTAGATTCACGTGGGTTTACTTCCTTGCTCACAAAAATGATGCTTTTACTGAATTTCATGAGTTTTATAAGAAGATTTCACAAGAAGGGAAGTTCAAAATCATTTCAATCATGTCAGATCATGGTGGTGAGTTTGAGAATGCTAATTTTGAGGATTTTTACAGGAAAGAAGGAGTTCTCCACAAGTTTTCATCACCAAGAACTCCTGAACAAAATGAAGTTGTGGAAAGAAGAAACATAACGCTTGTGGAGATGGCAAGAACCATGTTAATTTAGAGTGGTCTGCTAAGGAAGTTCTGGGTTGAAGCCATAAATACTTCTTGCTATATCATAAATCGCGGCATGGTAAGACCTTTATGTAAAAAGACTCCTTATGAACTACTGAAAGGTAAGAAACCATCCATTGCACATTTCAGAGTTTTTGGAACAAAGTGTTTCATTCTGATAAACAATAAACATGATTTGGATAAATTTGAGCCCAAAAGTGATTTAGGAATATTACTAGGCTACTCTGATCATTCAAGAGCTTATAAAGTTTTCAATGTAAAAGATCAAATTGTTGAAGAATCTCCTCATATCACCTTTGATGAATTTAATGTTAACATTTGTAGAGAAAAAGAAAATGGGGAGTTTCTGGAAGAAGAAGACTTTCAAGGACAAAAAGAAGAAGAAGAGGCAACCAAAAGAATTTCAGATCACAGAGAAGCACAAGGACCAGAAATTGAATTCAAAGAAAGAGATGGGTTGAATGTAAGAGTGCTGAGAGATCATCCACGGGAAAGTATAATTGGTAATCTAATTGATCCTCCTAGGACAAGATCTCATTTTAGAACAATTTCTGAACTTGATCAAATTGGTTTAGTGTCTCAAATTGAACCTAGGAACATAGATGATGCTCTAAAAGACAATTTTTGGATTAATGCAATGCATGAGGAGTTAAATCAGTTTGAAAGAAATAAAGCATGGCATTTGGTTCCAAGACCTTCATCTCAAAGTGTTATTGGAACCAAATGGGTCTTCAGAAATAAAACCATGAAGATGGGAAGGTAATAAGGAATAAAGCTAGGCTAGTTGCAAAAGGCTATAATCACGAATTTGGTATTGACTTTGAAGAGTCTTTTGCTCCTGTAGCTAGGCTTGAAGCCATCCGAATTCTGCTTGCATTTGCTTGTGCCCATGGTATTGAATTACATCAAATGGATGTAAAGAGTGCGTTTTTGAACGGTTTAATTAAGGAGGAAGTTTTTATTGAACAGCCTCCTGGCTTTGAATGTGCAAATTTTCCTGACCATGTGTGTAAACTGGACAAAGCCTTGTATGGATTGAAGCAAGCTCCCCGAGCTTGGTATGATCGATTAAGATCCTTTCTTACAGGTAAGGGTATTCAAGAGGTAAGGTCGATCAAACACTATTTACAAAATTTTAAGATAAGGATATCTTGCTGGTCGAAATATATGTCGATGACATTATCTTTGGATCAACAAAGTCCTCCTTATGCAAGGAATTTTCAGAACTAATGACCAATGAATTTGAAATGAGTTTAATGGGAGAGCTAAAATTTTTTCTTGGATTGCAGATCATTCAATCAAAGGAGGGAATCTTCATTAACAACCCAAGTACATTCAAGATTTTCTGAAAAAGTACAAAATGGAAAACACAAAATCAATGGCAACACCAATGAGCACAACTGTGAGTTTACATGCAGATCTGAAAGGTGAACAAGTTGATTCAAAAGTATACAGAGGTATGATTGGTTCCTTACTCTATTTGACTACATCTAGACTGGATATTCAATTTTCAATGTGCATGTGTGCTAGATTTCAGGCTTGTCCTAAAGAATCCCACTTGAGTGCAGCAAAAAGAATTTTCAGATATCTTGCTGGAACTCAAGAGTTGGAGTTGTGGTATCCTGCATTCAGTGAGTTTAATTTGATATCTTACTTCAGATGCTGATTTTGCTGGTTGTAAATTAGATAGAAAAAGCACTAGTGGCTATTGCCAATTTTTGGGAGGATGTTTAGTTTCTTGGGTTTCTAAGAAAACAACACAGAAGCTGAATATGTTTCTGTAGGAAGTTGTGGCACTCAAGTGTTGTGGATTAAACATCAACTCCAAGACTACCAAGTAGATCTTGGATGTGTCCCAATATTGTGTGGTAACACAAGTGCTATTTGTTTAGCAAAAAATCCAATTCAGCATTCTAGGACCAAGCATATAGAAATCAGGCATCATTTCTTAAGAGATGAAGTCAGCAAAAATTCTTTTGAATTGCATTTTATTGAAACATCAAAACAAATTGCTGATATTTTTACAAAACCCTTATGCAATGAGAGATTTTCCTGTTTAAAAAGAACTTGGGTTGTGTTTGTTTGACCCTTGAATGAATATGTTGAAATATGGATGAATGGATGGTTGTGTTGAATCAAGTTTTTTTTTTTGTTGGTTGCTGCTATCTACCTTGTGAATTCTGGTTTGAAAGAAAGATGAGATTTGGATGAAACTCCTTGGTTGATGGACCTGTTTGTGAGTAGCAATGGTTGAAGAGCAATCTGTTGATGTTCAGTTGGTGTAATGAAAATTTCACTGTGACTTATGGTATCTTGTCTTCCTAAGACCTCATACACAACTAGTGTCGACACTATCATCAATAGGTGCTGACACTACCTACCTTTTAATAGAATTCTTGCCAGTCCTGTACAGTCACACATCCTTGATTTCTTCCTGTTCATAAAACCCTCCTTCATCCAACAAATAAAATCCTTATTTCCAGTCTTCACATTGGCCTATATGGTATATAAAATGGTGAATTGAAAAAGGATAGGTCAAGCCTATCTGGATTCATTCACTATGCGTGAGTATGTGTCTCCGTCAAATACCAAAGGCTTTTGTGCACTTATTGAGGGGGAGCTCATTCCCAGTTGACTACTCTTCTTGATTCAAGATTCTTTTGAAAATGAGTCATTTCATTTTGAAATGCTAAATTTCTGGGCATTTTCTCAGGGGGAGATAATTCCAATTACTCATTTGTCAAAACTCTATTATCTCAAATTTCAAAGATTATGGTTTAAGAGTTTTAAATTTCTGATTAACTATTAAAAACTTCTTGAAAAATTCATCTCACTTAACTAATAGTGCAGAAAAAAATTTCTTTAGTGAGAAGTGCATTAATAATAATAAACCTTGGAAATTCATGTAACTTGATGTCTTGGTAAGATTTTTCAAAGTTTCTGAAATATTTTGATCCGATAAATCATCTTGATTCACAACCAGCTTGATTAACAATGTGCTGCTTTACAAATGGCAGAATAATTTCTATGCTCTGAGAAACTAAAAATGTCTGATAAATCAGAAAATTATTGTATGTCATGATGAGCTAGTTATTTCTGCTCAGGACTTCAAGATGAATGTGATGAAGTCTGAGTAATTGGGGATTCTGGTGTTTGATAGACATGTATCCTCAGATGAAAAGATGAATCTATTTCATTTCCTGAGACAAAATGATCTCCTAAGTGAGGAATCAGGGGCTCTGGTCTGTACAGAACATGGGTCCTTGCATGAAAACGAAGGAAAATCAGATTGTTCATTTGTATTGTCATTAAAAAAAAATATGAAATGAAAAAAAAATGAATGAAATGAGTATGAATCAAGAGATTTGTGTGCTATTCAACTTTGTGGTAAGTTCAGATTCTGACCAATGTCATCTTGATACATGTGATGAGTAACTGGTTTAATATTGTTGGAACTTTGTCATCTAAAGACTTCCTTCTCATATCTGTTATTTACGGTCATGAGTTTTTCAATCTGTCGTTAATGATTAATTAAAAAATTTACACTTTTTTAAACCATTGATCTAACAATAATGAGAAAGGGTAAAATAAATGGGTAATTGTGTTAAACTTCTCCAAGATCTTCAGGGAATTTAGTAATTCACTGTGAAATGTCAACTTTTCAATTTTCTTGAAATTTGTCCTGTCACATTCATTCTTAGTGTTGACACTATTCACCATAGAGTGAACACTATGTCACTTCTTTGGTCTAGAACATACAATATTTTCCTCAAACAGGTCGACACCTCTTTTAAATTGCGTCTCTTCGGATGCATCCACTTCTAAAAACCCTCCTTCTCCACATCTCTCATTCTCCAGAAAAAACCTGTTTCTTCTGCATCAGTGCCCTAGTGAATCTTCCACCCGATACTCTGTTCCATTGCTTATGGCTCCAAAGCATCAACCTTGTCGTGGTGAGAAGAGGAAGCATGCTGAAGGTTCTGTTTCAGAAAAGCATTCCAAAGGAACAAAGGGCATTGTGTTTCGAGAGAAGCAACCTGATGTTCCTTCCTTCTCAAGCTGTAGATTTTCACATCTACGTACGGCTAAAGAAAAGAACTTTGCCAAAGGTAAGAAAAAGTAGGAATTTGCTTATTTATGTAGCTCTAAGGAAGATGTCTCTAGCCAACAAGGGTCACGTGCTATTCTTGAAGAAATCCTAAATCCAGGAAACGGGCAATGGCTCTGATCATGTAATTGAGGAAGAAGAAATGTCATCTCCATCATAGAAATCAGGTGAAAACAAGTTAGAATCTTCAGAAGAAATGAAAATGACAACTTTGACCAATTTCTAGTCGAAGAAGATGAAGTCAATGCACATTCAGGGCATGGTGAAGAAATAGGAAATGTAGGTGGGAATGATGTCAGAAACTCTGAACAAATATTCTGAAGAAATTCAAGAAGAAGAAGTATCAGAGGATGAGTCTGTTGATGAGGAAGAGGATCACACACCTTCAAAGGCGAAGAGAATGATTATAGGAAGCAAGTCTCTCTTGCATCCGAGAATCATTAATCTCCATGGTGAAGGTTTGTCTAATTTGGTTCCTGAATTGCTTGAAATGCTAGAATTTCAGGGATGGTCTGATTTTGTCAGTGCTCATAGGAAACACTGTCCTATCCTTGTTAAAGAATTTTTAAAATTTAGTAAGCAAGAGGAAGACTCTTGAGTCAAATGTGAGAGGGGTGATGTGGTACTCATAAATGAGGTGGTGAGTCATCTACTGGGTATACCCAACGAGGGTTATAACCCATAAGATTTCCATTTTATTTCACATGAATCTTTCACAGTTCTGACTGGCCAACCACATGATGTGCTAGATGAAAATCAAGCAAAGGTCTCACAATTGAATGCCAATAGATTTCCACCAGCACATAGACTGTTGCACCTTTGGTCATGTACAACCATCTTGACTCCCCAGGGAGGAGGAAGACAGAGAGTAACAAGCTTGCAAAGATGTATCATGTTCTGTTTGATCAAGAGAGTAAAGATAAATTTGGCTACAATTTTCTGTCAGGTAATTCATGAGGTCACAATTCCAAAGCTGAGAAGGAGCTTGCCATATGCAGCTCATTTGACATCCATTTTTCACTTAATGGGTGTGTCATTTGCTGGAGCAAAAGTTCAGAACATCACTAGATTCCATATCTATGATCTGGACCACATTGTGAAATTCATGAAGCTCAATTTGGGTCCTCAGGAGGCACATCATGATAATGTTGGATTAGAGCAGGAACAGGTACATGTGATGAAGGAGTTCACCAAGGTCAGGAAAATGTTGCTCCTGTTGAGATCTACCAGAACAATTTCTTCCTATTCCTTCTCCTCCATCTATTCCTAGTTTTGATAATCCTGAACTTGATCCACCTCATATCTCTTCTTCTCCTATCACTCAGTCTCATTTTGCTCCATCTATGCATGATATCCAATCATCATCCACAACATCTGCTCAAATTCAACCTGCTCTTCTCACATTTCTAGAAAAGCAGTTTGCTTCTGTTTATAGCTCTCTTGACTTTTGAATACCAAGTTAAAGGAGCAAGCTCTACAGTTTGATAGTCGTTTGGAAATGATTGAGAAGTCTCTGCAATACAATGTAGACAGGCAAGAACAGATCCACAGGTTCACTAAAGTCAGGTCTGATCAGCTGGTTCATACCATTGGATATGTTTTTGATAAGGCAGCATTCACTCAAGCCAAAAATTTTTGAAAAGATTGAATCTATCGCTCAAGAACTTCAACAGCGTGTCGAAAACTTCAATGACATTCCTCGGCTGGCTAAATGTGTGAGACTGATTCTTCATAGAATGGGTATTTGAGGAGCCACAATGAAGATATTTCCAAGGATATTCAGTACATGAGAGAGGAATTTAACAAAGTCTGGCGATTACATGATATAAATGAATCTGATGACAGCAATCAAGCTACTTCCTCTGCCTCATGGTGTTGATCATATTCCAGTGGTGGTTGAACAACAATTAGATCAACTGAAAGATTTCTGAATAAAAATTTGGTGCTATTTAGATCTATCTTATAGACAACTACGATGATTTGTATTTTTTCTTGACTAGGGTTGAGAAGAGGCTCTTTCCCCATTCACCACCTCCACCACCTCCTTAGTGTTATCTCTTTTTCCAAATGTCAAAGGGGGAGAGGTTGTTGATGGGTTGATCTTTTTGTATTGGCTGATCTGTTGTTGAATGAATGAAAAACATCAGTATTTCCCTTTTGAATGACAATCACATGAATGTTGTTTGACTTGTTTCAATGGATTGGTTACCTTGTGTGTGAATGAGTTGTACTTGTTTTTTTTGGTAGGATGGTCGAATGTCTTTTAAAATTTCAAAGATCAAACATCAATTGGTTGCCATCATCAAAAAGGGGGAGACTGTTGTGTCCCTGGTTTTTATGATGTCATATTAAGATATAAAATGAGAAGACAGTTGACATATATCAATTATTTTGTAGGTACAACTCAACTGGATCAAAGAACAATGAGAAATTGTCAGATAAGGTCGACACTACCCAGAACATAGGTCGACACTAGAGGTCTATGGATGTTGATGTGAAAGGTTGAGATCAAGTCAAACCAACTACTCAGAGAGTATGTCAGCACCAGAGTTGTCTTCAGTTAATTCCACGAAGGTGAAAAACTAATTGTGTCAACACTATGAGGTGATAAGGTCGACACTAAGCAGGGGCAGAATTCACATTGAAGAAAATTGAAGCTATGGTCGATACTAGTTGTGCATGAGGTTGACAATATCAGTCTGCCAGATCAACTAAGAAGGAAGTACAAGTAGATATCTTGGAGATCTCAGTTTGACATGTGGTTGAGAAATCAGAAAAGAGTGCTTCTCTTTGAATTGAAGTGAGTGTATCGACACTAGATTCTGGCAGTGTCGACACTAGGTCACTTAGACTTTTCTCAGAATGCGAAGGTCATCAAGCAGGCACGTGATCCAAAGCATACCACATGGGATATTCTCTGTCCACGTCAGATGTTCTAGAAGGCGTCGATTCTTGGCGGAAAAAGATTCCTCCATTTTTGGGCGAATCGGTTGAGGGGCCCACGACACAGAATCCCGCACTATCAGGTAAAAGAGCTCCAGTTCACGAAAAGTGAAGAGTGTGAATTACGTGAAGAAGAGGTGCTGAACAGAGTAGAGAGGAGGAGTTCAGATGTTCTGAAGCAGCACTTCGACACCATTTTGGAATTGGAGCTATGATCTGATGAAAGCAATTATGATTCAAGCAAGATCTGAAGATTCAAGAAGCGGATGCTGAGCCTTCAAGATCAGAGGATCAGAAATCTTCCTCATTCTTGATCTTTGCAAATTATTTTTGGTAGATTTCCGAAGGAATTCATCAGATGGGAAGACGAGTCCAAAATCTGGGAGAGATGCATACAAATTCAAATCTAGACCAGGGAGTCTGATGAAATTGCCATATATTCCAGCAATTTTCCTTTTCATTATTTTAAACCTTCTTCTGAGCATTTGAATTATCTGCTATCTACTTCTTGGTGAAGCAGATTGGATTGATCACTCACGAATTGTGATTGGATCAATTCAGGTGAAGCTGTGAATCAGCAAGTTATCTAAGCTGTGTATCAGCTGAGCTTTCAAGCTGTAAGGCAGTGGTGTTTAGAAGCTATGAATCAACGGTTGTTTGAAAATTTCTGTCATGGTTCTGATAGTGGTACCTCAATGATTTGGTGAGGGGTGGATGTAGGTCTCCTCAATGGAGTCGAACCACCTTAAAATTCCTTGTTCTCTTGTGGTTGTGCTAATCTTACTTTGTGGTGTTTGATCATGTAACTCACTAAATTGAAATCAGATTTTTAAATTCTAATTCGTGCTAAAAATTCTGAGGATTCTCTATCACCCCCCCCTAGATAATCCTTCCACACACAACAACTGCTATCCTCCAGACAGACGATAGACGGCCGGATCGATGGCCATCTATCATAAAGTAAACGTCCATAACCTGGTCGTCATCCGTGGTACAGGGGTCTGATAGGGTACCTCGAAGCAAGACATAGACGGCCATAAGCCTTCCGTCAACTTGAAATCAATGGCCACTACATTGACGTTAATGGAAATTCAACGGCCACACCCTTTGACGTCTAATTTAAAACGCAGCTTTTGTGCTCGAGGCCCATCTCCGGCACCTCTTCACTCCATTCAAACGCCGAAGTGCTGGATCATCCACCTTCTTCCACCCTCACACTCTTGCCCTCAATCTTCCACTCTTGCTCGATCTTTCTTGTCTTGTGCCTTTCAACATCTCCTAATCAAATAGTGACTCTTGAACCTCTCGAACGATGGCGAGGGGGAAGAAAGCGGTGAATCAGGATTGCCCTCGCCAGATGGAGGAAGAGGAGGAGGAGACAGGGAGTTTAGGAGGGGAGAACACAGCGGAGGAAGAAGTCGGACCGGCGACGGATGCCGACGGGGAGGAGACGACCGAAGATGAGACAGAGGCGGAGGCATCCCGGAGGGCCCAGCGCCACCCCAAGGTAGGCCACCCATCTCTAAACCCTGTGTGTGAATGGTTGTAATAGTGGGAAGGAAGGGGAAACAGGGAGGATGACATCGGTTTCAACAGGAATTTGACGTCAACATCGGTTGACGTCGAGTTTCTGTTGACGTCCACACCACTGCCGTCAAGATGAACTTAACGGCAAGGATCTGGATGTCAACTGTTGAACTCGACAACCACCACCCTACCGTCAACTCTGGTTAGACGGCACAACCCTTGATGCCTATTCCATGTAAATGGAAAGCCCCTGGCCGTCAATTGTTTCTTAACGACAATCGATGCTGACGTTGACTTTTTCTGTGTTTTGCGCAGGGAAAAGGCAGAATGAGGAGTCGAGTGACGTGGGACCTATGTTGGGCATAGTACCGGGCATTGTCAGAGGCTCAACAGACGAGGATTGCACAGATGGGGTTTGGGCACCTCTTGGCGGTGCGCCCATTCCATGTGGATGTCCCGTACCTCGAGGCACTAAGGGAAAGGTAGGAAGAGGATTGAAAGGCATTCATCATGCCTTGGGGACATATGATACCCACATTGGAGGATGTGGCGTATCTTACAGGACTTCCGATCAGAGAGAACCAGTGGTGGAACAGGAGAGGAGGGACTACCATGACGACATGGTGGAGTTGTTGGGACCAGAGTTTGTGGCCGGGAGGAGGAGACCGATCCGGAGCATCCTACTCAGATCCTTGTCAGAGGCGGTCGGGTTGAGAGGAGGGAGGAGGGGAGCCTTGGAGACCTTGAAGGAGTTCGGCGCCGGCGTCTGGGCGTCGATCCAGCTTCATGATCGGAGCGAGGAGCGGTCCGTCCAGATCTTTGTGGTGTACCAGTTTGGATGCCTTCTCTTCCCGACGTAGTCATCGCAGATGAACTACAAGTTCGTGCTGCTACTGCGGGACCTGGAGCAGGCAGGCAGGTATGCATGGGGAGCCACGATGCTAGGGCACCTTTTCTCACTTCTACCTAGCAGCTCACGACATTCTCAGAGCACCAGGGGGCTTCACCCCCTTTCTACAGGTATGCAACTTTATTTTAATGCTCTTCATTGAATTAATTGATAAACTGTCTGACTGACACTCTTTTCTCTTGTAGATATGAGGGTACACCCGCTTCCCTATGGGATGCGGTGTGCAGACAGAGGGGAGCCAGGCCATGGTACCCCTCATGGCCAGGTGGGAGGTAGCACTCGATCTGAGAGTAACAGATCGGCGAGTGGAGGATGTGCGGGCGGGACTCGACCTCTACCCCTACGATCAAGTATAAATCTCAACTAGCACACCTTCTTTCTTGCTTTCAATTTCCATTTGATGTGCCTGACCAATGTTCTCTTCTTTCTTGCAGGTGGTCTGGGCTCCCTACCTAGGGGAAGCAGACGCGTCCCACCCGGCGGTGGCGGCGGGGCACCTATTGTTCGACCGCCACCTGCTCCTGCTCTACATGGGGACGTGCGGGCCCCTCTACCTAGAGCTAGTGGTATGCACCTTGGGTTGGCACCAGCCGGACTTAGAGGTACCCTCTCTAGGGAGAAGGGGCACTCCCGCCGATGGTTCTTCTCCAAGGACCGTGACTGGGGGGAGGAGCACGGGAGCACCGTCTCCTACTGGCAGGTGGAGGGAGCATGTCCTCCAGCACACGGACCTCTAGGACAGTGCGGCATACCTGGAGGACTACCGGGCACGCTACGCCGAGCGACTCCGGCTAGATCGGCGAGTGGTGAGTAAATTTCTAACTCTAAGCTTTGTCATTTAATTGATTGATTTATTCTAACCTTAAAGTGTGGATGACAGATGCTGGAGTCGGAGGCCGTGCGGCTGCTCGAGGGGAGGCTGGCGGAGTAGGCCGTGGAGACGGAGAGACTCCGCATCGAGACACAGACACTGGTAAGTCACAACTCACCCTTGACACAAATTGATTTGATTTGAGTTTGATTTGATAACTGACCAAGGTATGTGAATGTAGAGAGTGGAGCTAGCGCGGGTACGGGTGAGCCGAGACACAGGGGCGAGCTCGTCCGCGCAGCCAACTAGCGGGGACCTAGTGGTCCGACTGCAGGAGCCCTAGACCAGGCAGAGGCGAGGGTCCAAGAGCTACAGGTGAGGACCTAGGAGCTAGAGGCGAGGGTCCAAGATCTGGAGGCAGAGGTAAGACACCGAGTCACTCCCCTTTTTTTGCATGAGTGTATGACTAACGTGTTCTCTTATCAATTGCAGTGGCAGGGAGCAGGGGCGACCCTAGAGGATATGAGGGTGGACATGCTGACTATACGGGGTCGCCTGCTCAAGCGAGGGAGCGAGAGAGGGAGGCGGAGAGAGCCCGGGCACGGATTGCCGCAGATTATGAAACCTTAAAGGACCGAGGTGAGAAGCACGGGAGCAATAGCGGCAGGCCCAGCAGGAGGCACAGGCGAGGACGGGGTTCGCCTTTGTATCACTTGATGGCATCCTGTCCCTGGGGGACCCATCAGTGGTGCGGGGAGGGCTTCGGCCCGAGGCGTCAACGGCGACGAGACCTCCTCTCTTGGACTGGTGTCGAGAGAGGGAGGAGGTTGAGATGAGCAGCTCGCGTAGGCAGAGGCCTATCGAGGGGGAGAGGAGAGAGGAGTGAGGAGCGAGGCTCCAGATGTACCACCAGGGATATGTCCCTGTTATGATGTGTATAAAACTCTTATCCCTTAGTGTACTTTTTGTAGACTTTGGCATTTGTGTGCTTGAATGGTTTGCTAATGTTTCTTTGGTTCCTGCATCCATAACACTTAAACGAAAAAAGTTAGTGTAGATCTGTCTTTAGCCCCTTGCCTAAAAGATGTATCTTTTTGAGATCTGTCAAGGGGCTAATATCTACTTAAAGATAGGAACACAAACTAATTGAAGGGAAATATGTACATGCATTTTTTTTGTTTTTTAATAAGAAATAAATGACATGTTAGTATATGTAGATGATAATCTAATTTTTTGGATTTTTTGGTGTTTTGACCAAAATAAGAGGAAATGTATGTACATGGAAAACTATCACATCAAGAGACAATCTTTTGTCCTTTTTTTTTTTGGATTTTGGACTCTAAAACACACATTCATCACACGTAAAGGTATAGGGTCCTTATAATCTACTTAACCACAGAGGCCATGAGCAGGAGGATCGTGCATGATATCTTTGAGGTTGGAATTGCCCCTCCCTTCTTGATATTTTCCACCACGGAAGGTCTTACAAGGTCAAATTGCCCCTAGGGGGAGGAATTGGAAGAAAAAATAGGAAGTCGTGTAAGGATTGGTTCAAACCACTTTTCTATTTCCAAACCAATATCTCACACCAAAAGACTTGGTCTTCATTATTTTCGGGGGACTTTTCATTTTGATTATTTGGTGGAGGCACGTACTATTTGCTACCTCCTTGATTTGGTCAGCCTTTTTCTGAGTACGTACTTTTTGCTACCCTTTTTGACATTTTTGGCTTTTCTTTGCCCTTTTAGGCTTGATTTGGCATTTTGCCCTTGCATTTCTTGATTGCCTCTGTTTATGGTGACCTTGTCTTTAGGTGAGAGTGGATGGTCCCTTACTTGTAGTTGCCCCTTTTCCAGACTGACCGAGTGAGAAGAGAAAGGGTTAGAATTGACCAAATTAGACCGTCCGAGTGTACTTATGATTTTCCAGCTAAAGGAGAATACTCCAACATCGTATAGTGTGTGAAGAGACCCTACCTTACTAATAACCAAGTGAATAAGCAAAGTCTCAAACCCATGGCATTGACAAGTGATGAATGACAGACTTTGACCGACTGACTGACTAAGGTAGAATTCTTGAGGTAGACTGCATCCAAGGATGCGACACTCAATTCCCTCGGCGTCACTAGCCTATAAGCGTTCTCTGAGTATGCTTCTTGACAACAAACGGACCTTCCCAATTTTCTTGCAATTTACTCTTGGGACCTGGTGCCTTAATGATTTTGCATTTTAAGACCATTTCACCCCTTCAAATTTTCTCTCAAGCACCTTTTTTAGCATAAAAACGTGCAATTCTTTGACGATAAACTTGTGCATGGTCAGCCGCTATCATTCACCTTTCGTCTAAGAGTTCAAGTTGTGCTAATAAAGCTTCCCGACGTTGACCGGGGTCAAGTTCGAAATCCAATTGAACTCGAAGTGAAGGGACGAAGATCTCATATGGGAGTATCGCATCTGATCCGTATGTCAAAACATAGGGGGTTTGCCCCGTAGGAGTTCGGACGAAGGTGCGGTTGCCCATAGAGCCTCAACTAAGCGGTCTGGCCAGTCAGCATTATTTTGAGATTTACAAGTTTTCTTTATGATTTTGATGAGAGTTTTATTAGTAGCTTCCGCCTGTCCATTACCTTGTGGATAATATGTGGATGAATGATGCAAATTAATGCCATATTTACCACACATGTCGAGAAGCTCCAGTGAAGTGAATTGCGGTCCATTGTCGATGACGATGTCTCGAGGCACACCAAATCTTGCAAGAATGTTGCGCTGATGAACTGACGACTGTTGAAGCTTTGACCTCTATGACTGCTTCTTCTTCAGCCCACTTCATGAAGTACTCGGTGGCAGTCAGAATGATCGACTTCTTGTGGATTTCTCCGATTCTTTCCTCGAGTGGACCGCCCACATCGAATGCCACATGAAGAAAGGCCATGGAGCAATGAAGGGTGAAGAGAAGGAAGGAGCATAGATTTTGTCATCGTGTAATTGGCTTTAGCACAGTGACGAACAAAGTGAGTGCAATCTTCTTCCATTGTAGGCCAGTAATAGTTTCCTAGCAACTTTTGGGCAATTGCTTCTACCATTGACATAGCCACCACATTCGCTAGAGTGAGCGCTTTACAATGCTTTGAGAGTCGATCTCATCATGGCAATGAAGATAGACCCCATTGAGGGATTTCTTGTAGAGGATGCCACCTATGATCTTGTAACGCTTCGAGACACGGCGAATGGGCCCATCTTATCAGTAGAGGTGCATAATCAGGAAGGATCCATCTTTGAGATAGTTTTCAATGTCAAAGTACCAAAGATGGCCATCATCGAGGTTGATTTTCTGGCTCTTTGAAAGTGCATAGACTCAATGGAAGGAGACTTGAGTTGAGAGAACCAAGGATCAGCATGAGAAGAGACTTTTAACCTTGGACAGAGACGGTTTCGGAAGACTTCCCTAGAGGGATAGGGAAGGAAGAAGCTAGGGAGGTGAGCGAATCACTAGAATATTCTGAGCCTTAGAAGTGTGGACCAGAGTGAGCTTCCTAAACTGTCGGATTACCTTACAAACCAAGTCCTGGTATGGTTTCAATTTGGGATCCCGGGTCTAGTACTTGCTAAGGGACTACCGGAGTATCAATTGCGAATCTCCAATAATCCTTAACTCCTTGACTCCGAGCAATAATGCCATTTTCAGCCAAAGTAGGAGTGTCGCATACTTGACCACACTGTTCGTGGCCAGGAAGGTTAGTTGGTAGGCGTGCAGAATGACTACCCCTTCCGGTGAGAGGAGGACTGCCCCTATTCCACTCCCTTTGGAATTGAGAGCTCTGTCGAAGTAAAGTATCCATGAAGTTTCACCATCAACAATGGCTCCTAACTCTTCATCCGGAAAACTTTCATCGATAGGAGAACATGAAGGTAAGGGGTGGTGGGCTAAATGCTCGGAAATAGCATGCCCTATGATTGACTTTTGGGTGACGTAGGTGATATTAAATTGTTGAGGAAACTTTGCCACCTCATCAACTGCTCGGTCAGGACGGGCTTCTCAAGCAAGTACCGAATTGGGTCCATACATGCCAGAGTTTCACTTCATGAGCTAGGAAATAATGCTTTAACTTCTGGACGACCCAGACGACGGCCGCACATGTTTTCCATGGCAGTGTACTTTTTCTCAGCTTCATTGAACAATTTGGATAAGTAATACACCACTCTCTCCTTCTTCTCGTCGTCATATTGGGCCAAGACTACTCCAATGGAATCTTCAGTGGTTGACACATAGAGCAATAAAGGACGACTTGGGACCAGAGGAGCGAGAACAGGGGGATTGAACAAATAGCTCTTCAATTCTTCAAAGGACTTTGACATTATCGTTCGAATCAAACTTAGCCTCCCTCTAAGCATATTGTAGAAGGGCTTACAACGGATGGAATGTTGAGAGATAAAACTCCTAATGAACTGAAGTCTGCCATTAGCCCTCTAACTTCCCTGATATTCCTAGGAGGAGCTTGTCGATTATTACTTTGGCCTTATTGGAGTCAATCTCAATTCCTCGCTTGCTAACTATGAACCCAAGCAACTTCCTTGAGGATACTCCAAAGACACACTTCTTGGGTTCATCTTGAGCTTATGTTCTCTAGATCGTTGGAGAACTGCCAGGCCAGGACATAACGGGTAGGAACTTGCCACCTTTCTCTTTGTGAATATATGGCTGAGAGGGATTAGACTCTTCTAAACCTAGACCTGACCCTAGACTTGACCCTAACCCTGATCCTAAGCTTGAATCTAAACTAGAATAAGCCACTATGCACATGACTATGTACAAAACTATGTACAAGGGAAGTGCCCCTAGAGGGCGAGAAGAGAATTTAGGCTGGAAAGTGTCGGCACCCTGGCAGATCGGAAGAGACTCCATAGAGGAAGTGAGCTCGACAGAGACCTCGCATAACAACCTTTGAGAATTGGCCTTTTTTTTTTTTGGAGTCAAGGCTCAAAACCATAAGTTGTTGACTCAGGTTGCCCCGATCTGGCCAGGTGAGGAATGGAGGGAGGGCATTGGGAAGGAGGGAAAAGGAAGGGGTTGGAGAAACAAAGTCGTGTGGCGAGCACACCTCAGCTGAGGGAGAAGATGAAGGAGATGGGGAAGATGGAGATGAGGGGAGATTTCCGAACCAAGGAGCGAAAGAAGGCCCAATTTCCTCGCAGACTTCCTCAATTTCAGCCTTCCTCTTCTTCTTCACTCTTAGATTCAGATTCGGATAATTCTTCTACCATAGGCTCCCGGTTCCCGTTGAGGGGTACTTAATAAATGCTCTACAGGGTCCCCAGGTGAGAGGTTCAAAGGGTATGATGGATCCGGATGATTAGGTCCAGTGAAACTAGAACCAGCCCTAGCCAACAATCTCTGACTTGGACGCTCCTGACAGGACCCTGCTTGTCACGCCCCACGCGGAATATCGGAGCGCGAAGGCAGTTGCAAGAAAAGGTATAGAGCGAGTACTAGACATCAAACCATTGCACATTGAATATACTAAAGCAATCTTCTCATTAATAACTTTTTCAATGTCTAGTTACAACCACTACTATCAGAGCCATTCTATAGGGCCCAATTACATTGCAATAAATGGAAATAACTAACTACAACTCTAAGATAACATAATGACTCGAGGGTACTCCTGGCTTCACTCTTGGTCATTCCCTTCCTCGTGAGTGTATGTGTCATCCTCGGTCTCACCTGAGAACACAACATCAAATAACGTAGGGTGAGCGATAACGCCTAGTAGGACTTAAATCTCAGGCTCAAGCAGGCTTAAATAATTAACGCATTTAATGGCAGAGTATCTAAAGATAGCAGGTACAAGAGAGTCAAAATATAGCAAGATAGCACAATAGCATGAGATCGAGTATAGTTTCCAAAAATAGCACAAGTATGAGTATAGCACGAATAGCAGGATGGCCATAGCACAACTAGCACAAGTATGGTAATAGCACGACGACAAGTATAGCACTTGTTTGTCATTCTAGACATCGAGAGAGTATAGCACGTTTTGTGTTTTTGATTGTCATATAGATAGTCGAGATAGATAGCACTTGAGTGTAATGCCAAACACTCTGATCATTTAACTCCCATGGGCACTAGCACTTTCGGGCGCACATCCCAGGACCAGATCGGGCCCTTTATATATTGCCAGGCATTGGTTATATTGTTTATCTTTAGACAATCAGTCAATGGCCAATATAGAGTACCAAGAAGTAGATGAGAGCACTAGATGATAGACGAGATAGTAGAGTGAACGTAAATAGACGAGCGAGTAGAGTAGATGAGAGCCGTGGACATTGCACGTAATGCGACGGGTAACAGGCGATAGTAACAGTTGCACAACACGCGCACGTCGTGTTGGCAGTCAGGTGGAACTCACACGTACCACTGGCCATGTTAAGCACAAGTCCAGAGGTCCGACGTGATTCAAGGTAAGAGCGAACTTCTAATAGCCGTTTGGATCATATCGATCCCTAAAGATGTAATGGGTGTTAGGGTACAACCGGCTCGTCGACCATGTGGGAATCCATGATCAGAGGAGACTTACGGAGGCCTTGTGCAAGGGTTCACTAGTCGGCAAAGGAATATCCGACGGAGAGTTCACCACAAGCCAAGTAAAGTGTGTATAAAACAGGTGCTCGACATTCTAGAGGAATTCTAGAACAGTGGAGCGTCGATATCGTATATAACCACGCAAAACGAATACAAGTCCTTTAAAATAGGGCAGTTAATATACTTTATTGCAATAAATTACCCAGATACCATATGAGATATTTTATGCCAGATTTCAGTCATATATGGGTGGTTCATGTGTGTGCATGTGTAAGAGAAATCATAGATAGAAATAAGTCGTGAATATGTATTTTAAATCATTCAATGTAGCTCCATTTTTAAACATGTTTTTTACTGCTGTATAACATGATTTATTTAGAAAGCGACAAAATAATTTTATGGGTTTTCAGCAAAACCTGTGAAGGCGACATAGGGTTGTAGAGTGGCGACAGGGTAGGGCAGGCAGCGACAGGGCCTGAAAGGGTCGCGACAGGGCTGTCTGCTCAAGCGGCCAGAAGCGACGGGGTCTCCTGTCGCGTTCAAACGCGACAGGAAGGCGTCGCGACGGGCTTGAGAAGGTGACATGTCAGGCCGTCGCATTCTCAGGTCTTGGACTGAGTCTGATAGAGCTCTGATCTGTCTTGGATTGCGGTCCAAACTTGCCTTTTGACATAGGGTAGTTCAAAAATCATAACTAATTGTATACACTATGAAAAATCATGAAACCGGTTTTAATTAATCTAGACATGCAAGGGTACTTCCAGTAATTAGGAATTTGAAAGCAATCATGGTATCGACATAGTTCTAAAAGTTGAACAAGAAGCAACCTGATTCTAGGTACAGCAGAGATGAATGATTTAATTCGAGCAACATGCTTCATAAAAATTAGGGCTTTTAGGGGCAAAAGATCCCTAACAACAAGTAGTATCTACAGTAAAATTTTCGTAGCATGGGAACAAGTGTACATGGAGATCTGATTTAAACATGATGACTCGAGGTTATCATGTATGCAGAACTTCAAAAATCAAGAACAAAGATTGGCTCGATGAAAAATTATGAAACAAGAGGGCTTTTGTTCCTGGTGATTGAACTACCTATAGATGGATTTGATTTGATTTTGCTTGTGAGAATGCCTACCTTTGACTCGATTTTCTTCTAGGGCTTAGAACTCCAAGAACGAGGAAGAAGCTCCAAGAACTCCTTCTTCCCACGAGATCTCTCCTCCTTGGCCTCTTCTCCACGTCCAACCCTTTGGCAATGAGCTAGGGTCGGCCAAGAGGGTTTAAGATGTATTTTATAAATACAAGTTTCTATTCCTACTACTACTCAAATTCCTCTTAATTACGAGATTTCCTAACTCCACCTTTCCTCTCTTGCTTTCCAATCTCTAATTGGGTTAGGATAGTATCTAAATTCGTGCTAGACTATATGGGGTAGGTTTAGGAATCCAATTCCAACTCTAATTGCCACTTTTATTGCTTTAATAACCCCTTTCCAATTATGATAATTAAACTCCGAATTAGGGTATTTTCTTATTATTCTCCCTTTGTAAATTCATATTTTGACCCAATAAATCTAGAGGGTCCATTAAGCAAAGCCCATTTCTTTCTTTTCTATTTATACTCTTTTCATTTAAATATCCATTTAGCTAGGTTTTAATTCTTTATTTAATTTTTATTTTTCTTAAAAATTCAGGTTGCTACATCCTCCCCTCTTAAAGGATTTGGTCCCCAAATTCATATGACCTTACAGAAGAATGACTTACCGAATAGATCAGGGTAGTTGCGTCTGATAATTCCTTCTGGTTCCCATGTGGCTTCTTCCACTCCACTGTTATTCCATAAGACCTTCACCATGTGAATGGGACGATTTCTAATTGTTGTACCTTCCGGTCCAATATCTTGACTGGCTTCTCTTCATACGTCATGTCCTTGTTTAACACCAGATCATCATGCCGAATGACATGTGTAGGATCGTACACATACTTTCTAAGCATGGAGACATGGAAGACATTGTGCACACTTGCCAAATTTGGCGGCAAGGCCAGTCTGTAAGCAACTTAACCAATCCTTTCAAGTACTTCGAAAGGACCAATGAATCTTGGACTAAGTTTCCCTTTCACTCTGAATCTTTGAATACCTCGGGTAGGAGATACCTTTAATAGCACATGATCTCCAATGTGAAATTCCAGATCCCATCTTCTCTTATCGGCATAGCTCTTCTGTCTAGACTGAGCAATCTTGAGTCGATCTCGTATCATCTGTATATCCCGGGTTGTACTTTGTACCATGTCAGGTCCTAACCATTGTTGTTCTCCCACTTCATTCCAGCACACAGGAGATCTACAATTCCTGCCATAAAGTGCTTCAAATGGTGTCATTTTAATACTCGCTGGTAACTGTTGTTATAGGCGAACTCAATCAAGGGTAAGTGTTCATTCCAATGACCCTTGAAATCTATAATGCAGGCTCTTAACATGTCTTCTACAATTTTATTTGTCCTCTCGTTTTGCCCATCGTTTGCGGTTGAAAGGCAGTGCTAAAATTAAGCTTCGTACCAAGGGCATTTGCAGACCTTCCAAAAATGATAGGTGAACCTTGGATCTCGATCTGATGATAGATGACGGAATACCGTGCAACCGCACGATCTCCTTGACATATAATGCAGCTAGCACCTCCACAGACCATGTACTCTTTATGGGTAAGAAGTGCGCAGATTGGTCAACCGGTCAACGATGACCCATATGGCGTCAAGTCCACCACGAGTTCTGGGTAAACCCATGATGAAGTCCATGCCAATGCTTTCCCACTTCCATTCTGGGATATCTAGCTGTCTGAGTACACCGGCAGGGCGCAGGTGTTTCGCTTTTACTTGCTGACATGTGAGGCAATGAGCTACATGCTCGGCTACTTCCCTCTTCATATTCACCACCAAAATGTTCTTTTCATGTCTTGATACATTTTGGTACCTCCCGGATGAATAGTGTACTTAGTTTGATGAGCTTCATCCATTAGTTTCCATTTTAGGGCTTCGTTGTCTGGGACACAAGTTCTCCCTTGGAATACTAACCTTCCATCTTCAGTCATGGCAAAATCCGGTCTGTCCGCTAAGGTTTCCTTGACACGAACCAACAATGGACTTTGTCCTGTTGCATCTTGATTTCCTCCAGATATCGGATTGGATCTTGAGATTGGCAATCAAAACATGATCATCCCTATGTTCAATATTTAAGTCTAGCCTCGCGAATTGTTCAAGTAATTGCATCTCGCCAAGGACTAGACTTGAGATAGATGCCATTGGCTTCCTACTAAGAGCATCAACCACGGCGTTTCCCTTACCTAGATGATACTGGATGTTGAAATCGAAGTCTTTTAGATATTCTAACCATCTTCTCTGCCTCATGTTAAGTTCTTTCTGGGAGAATAGATACTTTAGACTTTTATGATCTGAATAGACGTGAATTGCTCACCATAGAGATAGTGCCCCCAGATTTTTAATGCGAAGACCACGGTAGCCAACTCTAAGTCATGCACAGGGTAGTTGACTTCATGCGTCTTCAATTGCTTGAGGAATAGCGATGACCTTCTCCTTTTGCATTAGTACACAGCCTAGCCCAATTCCTGAGGCATCAGTATAGACAGAGAAACTTTCTCCCTCTACTGGTAGAACAGAACGGGTGCTGAGGTAAAAAATCTTTGAGAGTTTGGAAACTCTTCTCACACTCTTTACTCCAGGAGTATGGATTCTCCTTTCGTGTCAGACGTGTGAGAGGAACGGCGATCCTTGAGAAGTCCTTGATGAACCGCCTGTAGTACCAGCCAGTCCTAGGAAGCTTCTGATTTCGTGACATTGGTTGGTCTCTCCCAGTTGAGTACAGCTTCGACTTTGGAAGGATCAACAGAGATGCCGTCCTTTGATATGACATGGCCCAAGAAAGACACTTCTTCGAGCCAGAACTCACTTGCTTAATTTTGCATATAGTTTGTTGTCTCGTAAGACTTGCAGTGCGGTCCTCAAGTGTTCTTCATGATCTTCCTTGGTCTTTGAATATATGAGGATATCGTCGATGAAGACGACCACAAATTTGTCAAGGTATGGCCGATATATGTTGTTCATGAGTTGCATAAAGGCTGCAGGAGCATTGGTTAGACCAAAAGCATAACAATAAATTCGTAATGTCCATACCTGCTCCTGAAAGCTGTTTTGAAGATATCGTCATCCTTGATCCTCATTTGATGATAACCAGATCGAAGGTCGATCTTGGAGAAGTATTGGGCTCCAGATATCTGGTCGAATAGTTCATCGACCCTAGGCAATGGGTACTTGTTCTTGATGGTCAATTGGTTGAGTTGACGATAGTCGATGCATAGTCTCATCGACCCATCCTTCTTCTTGACGAATAGCACAGGTGCTCCCCAAGGGGAGGTACTTGGTCTGATGAACCCCTTCTCTAGAAGCTCCATCAGTTGTGCCTTCAATTCCTTCAGCTCGGCAGGTGACATCCGGTTGGTTGACGCGATACCGGTGCAGCTCCAGGAGTCAACTCAATGGCGAAGTTGACGTCACGTTCAGGGGGACTCCGGGTAAGTCTTCAGGAAATACATCTGGGTAGTCCTGGACTATGTGGATGTCTTCTATTTTTGAACCCTTCTTTTCGACTATGACGGCCGCAAGGAAAGCAAAACATCCTTTCCTTATCATGTTATGGGCTTTTAAGGCGGAGACTAGAGACATCCGCTTCTTATGTCTAATCCCAGTGAATGCTAATTTAGGAAAGTCACTAAACGTCACCCTTCCTTTCTTACAATCGACGCTTGCCCCATGTGTGACAACCAGTCGGCTCCCAATATGACATCATACCCTTCCATGGACATACATACCAGGTCGGCCTTTAGGTTATGGTCTCCGATCATTACATCGGCAGATGGAAAGTATTGGTTTAGTTTCTCCTTCTCCCCCAAGGGTGTTGTGACAGAGAATTCACACCCATGGTTGTAGGTTTTGCAGTCAGGGTATCAGCAAAGTGTTGAGATATGAATGAATGAGTAGCTCCAGTATCAAATAACACAAATGCTGGCAAAGAAAAGACTTGCAGGGTACCTTCTACTACGCACCTTCCTCGATGGTTTCTTCATTGCGCAGGGCTTGCAGCCTGCCCTGTTTCTTAGGCATAGCAGTGCGCTTCTCATTTTCTTTCAGCATCGGACACTCGGGTATGCGATGCTCACGACTTCCGCAGCGCAGACACGCTCCGGCTTTCTCCAGCACTCATCAGCGGTGTGACCAGGTTTGTCACAGTGTTTGCAGTTACCTTTGCTGGAGTGTTGGGATGAAGACCTTGGGTTTCCTATCTTGGCTGGATCCCTCGGTTGGGTGGAAAGGACGCTTTTTGCCGTTGGTCGTTTGGCAGATGCTGGTCCCGATGTCATTTCTTTCTTTACGAACTTCCCTTGATACGGTCAGTGAAGTCCGTAGTGTCTTCTAGTAGCTGGCCTTCTTAACCATCTCGGCATAAGTTTGTATGTCGAGTGGCGCCAGTTGAGTAATGTACTGAGGCTTAGGCCATTTAGAAAGCGCTTAGCCTTCATTTTCTCAGTGTTGATCAGATGTGCAGCATATTTTGCCAGTCTAGAAACTGGGCTTCATATTCCGCTACTGTCAGGCTTCGCTGTTTAAGAGCAGCGAATTCAGCAGCTTTCTTTCCTGTACTCGTTCAGAGAAGTACTTAGCATTATAAGCTTCCTTAAATTCGGCCCAAGTAAATTGTCCGTTATCCTTTGTGGCTTCCACGACTCCCACCATGCGCGGGCATCCTTCTCCAGTTGGAATGTCGCTAATAGGAGTTTGTCTCCGTCCGCACATTGCATTACACGGAAGATCCTTTCCGTTTCCTTTAGCCAGTGCTCCGCTTCATCTGGATCCGTAGACCCACTGAACCTAGGCGGGTTCAGACCCCTGAAATTTTGATGCAGCTCGCCTGCACCTGGTTGGTTCCCTCCGCGGTTACCACCGCCTTGCTGGGTGGCTTGTAGTATGGCCCGAGTCAGTTCCTGGAGGGACTGTTGCATGCCTCTCATCTGGGCACGTTCTGCAGTCATTGTAGCTGTTTAGTTCCTACAAAATAGTTTGATAGTTATAATGCTGATTAAAAGTTTAATTTGTGCGTGTGTGAGTTTATTTTAACTAGTTACCCTTGGCTCTAACCACAACTCACATAGGTGGGATCATTGACTCTAGTCGAGGCAGGTTAACCTAGATCATCCTGTACTAAGAATAACCTAGGCTCTGATACCACAAAACTGTCACGCCCCGACGCGGAATATCGGAGCGCGAAGGCAGTTGCAAGAAAAGGTATAGAGCGAGTACTAGACATCAAACCATTGCACATTGAATAATACTAAAGCAATCTTTCTCATTAATAACTTTTCAAATGTCTAGTTACAACCACTAATATCAGAGCCATTCTATAGGGCCCAATTACATTGCAATAAATGGAAATAACTAACTACAACTCTAAGATAACATAATGACTCGAGGGTACTCCTGGCTTCACTCTTGGTCATTCCCTCCTCGTGAGTGTATGTGTCATCCTCGGTCTCACCTGAGAACACAACATCAAATAACGTAGGGTGAGCGATAACGCCCAGTAGGACTTAAATCTCAGGCTCAAGCAGGCTTAAATAATTAACGCATTTAATGGCAGAGTATCTAAAGATAGCAGGTACAAGAGAGTCAAAATATAGCAAGAGATAGCACAATAGCATGAGATCAGTATAGTTTTCCAAAAATAGCACAACATCGAGTATAGCACGAATAGCAGGATGGCCATAGCACAACTAGCACAAGTATGGTAATAGCACGACGAGTATAGCACTTGTTTGTCATTCTAGACATCGAGAGAGTATAGCACGTTTTGTTTTTTTGATTGTCATATAGATAGTCGAGATAGATAGCACTTGAGTGTAATGCCAAACACTCTGATCATTTAACTCCCATGGGCACTAGCACTTTCGGGCGCACATCCCAGGACCAGATCGGGCCCTTATATATTGCCAGGCATTGGTTATATTGTTTATCTTTAGACAATCAGTCAATGGCCAATATAGAGTACCAAGAAGTAGATGAGAGCACTAGATGAATAGACGAGATAGTAGAGTGAACGTGAATAGACGAGCGAGTAGAGTACAGATGAGAGCTAGTGGACATTGCACGTAATGCGACGGTAAACAGGCGATAGTAACAGTTGCACACACATGCGCACTTGGTGTTGGCAGTCAGGTGGAATTCACGATCTTCCCACTGGCCATGTTATGCACAGTCCAGAGGTCCGACGTGATTCAAGGTAAGAGCGAACTTCTAATAGCCGTTTGGATCATATCGATCCCTAAAGATGTAATGGGTGTTAGGGTACAACCGGCTCGTCGACCATGTGGGAATCCATGATCAGAGGAGACTTACGGAGGCCTTGTGCAAGGGTTCACTAGTCCGACGAAAGGAATATCCGACGGAGAGTTCACCACAAGCAAGCCAAGTAAAGTGTGTATAAAACAGGTGCTCGACGTTCTAGAGAAATTCTAGAACAGTACAGCGTCGATATCGGTATATAACCCACGCAAGAAACGAATACAAGTCCTTTAAAATAGGGCAGTTAACATACTTTATTGCAATAAATTCCCAGATACCATAAGGTATTTTATTTTATGCCAGATTTCAGTCATATATGGGTGGTTCATGTGGTGCATGTGTAAGAGAAATCATAGATAGAAATAAGTCGTGAATATGTATTTTAAATCATTCAATGTAGCTCCATTTTTATAACAAGTTTTTTACTGGGTATAACTGTAAAAAGGCGTAAGATTATTTAGAAAGTGACAGAAATAATTTTTATGGGTTTTCATCAAAAACCTGTGAAGGCGACATAGGGTTGTAAGGATGGTGACAGGGGTAGGGCAGGTAGCGACAGGGCCTGCAAAGGGTCGCGACAGGGCTGTCTGCTCAGGCGGCCAGAACACGACGAGGTCTCCTGTCGCGTTCAAAACGCGACAAGAAAGGTGCCGCGATGGGCTTGAGAAGGTGACATGTAGGGCCGTCACGTTCTTAGGTCGTGGACTGAGTCTGACAGAGCTCTAATCTGTCTTGGATTGCGGTCCAGAAACTTGCCTTTTGACATAGGGTAGTTTAGAAAATCATAACTAATTGTATACACGATGAAAAATCATGAAACTAGTTTTAAATTAATATAGACAAGCAAGGGTACTTCCAGTAATTAGGAATTTGATAGCAATCATGGTATCGACATAGTTCTAACAAGTTGAACAAGAAGCAACCTGATTCCAGGTACATTAGAGATGAATGATTTAATTCGAGCAACATGCTTGATAAAAATTAGGGCTTTTAGGGGCAAAAGATCCCTAAT
Source organism: Colocasia esculenta (assembly GCA_014218235.1). Taxonomy (NCBI): domain Eukaryota; kingdom Viridiplantae; phylum Streptophyta; class Magnoliopsida; order Alismatales; family Araceae; genus Colocasia; species Colocasia esculenta. The sequence goes on from CM024758.1 coordinate 31,579,814, forward strand.
AACTAGTATCTACAGTAAAATTTTTGTAGCATGGGAAAAAGTGTACATGGAGATCCGATTTAAACATGATGACTCGAGGTTATCATGTATGCAGAACTTCAAAAATCAAGAACAAAAGATTTGCTCAATAAAATTATGAAACAAGAGGGCTTTGTTTCCTGGTGATTGGAACTACCTACAGATGGATTTGATTTGGTTTGCTTGTGAGAATGCCTACCTTTGACTCGATTTCTTTTCTAGGGCTTAGAATTCCAAGAACGAGGAAGAAGCTCCAGAACTCCTTCTTCCCACGAGATCTCTCCTCCTTGGCCTCTTCTCCACGTCCAACAACCTTTGGCAATGAGCTAGGGTCGGCCAAGAGGGTTTATGAGATGTATTTATATAAATACAAGTTTCATATTCCTACTACTACTCAATTCCTCTTAATTATGAGATTTCCTAACTCCACCTTTCCTCTCTTGCTTTCCAATCTCTAATTGGGTTAGGATAGTATCTAAATTCATCCTATTCCAACTCTAATTGCCACTTTTATTTCTTTAATAACCCCTTTCCAATTATGAGATAATTAAACTCCGAATTTAGGGTATTTTCTTATTATTCTCCCTTCGTAAATTCATATTTTGACCCAATAAATTCTAGAGGGTCCTTAAGCAAGGCCCATTATTCTTTTCCATTTAATGATTTTATTTAATACTCTATTCATTAAATATCCATTTAGCTCGGTTTTAATTCTTTATTTAAATTTTTATTTTTCTTAAAAATTCAGGTTGCTACACTACTTGTCCCTACCCAATCCTCGGCCATGAATATAGCAGATCTTTGCCATCACTTCCCAACCTTTCCCTCGGGGACACGAGATAGTCTCAAACTCTTCATCCAAAAGGGGAGGTTGGTTCAAATCAAGGGGAGAGGGAAGATCAAAGATGGACATAACATGTTTCTTCCCCTTGTCCGGAATGAACAGGTGTGGCATCTGCTCCGAGGTGATAGAATTAAGGGTTTTCAAGGTAGGAATGCTCTTGATCTTGATAACTCGCCCATTGAATGGAAATTTGAAACATTGGTGGGCAACTGGGAGTGGAAGGGACCCCTAGAGTTTGTTCTAGTCAAGGACGACCAAGAATGGCCTGATAGGCCAGATCGACGTCCAAAACTAGAAACTCGGAAGAATATTGAGGGTCAAATCTCTAGTTATAGGGCGATCTTACCTTGGCAACCCTCTTGGAGTTGTCATAAGCAGCAATAGTGGAGCATATTTTCTCCAGATTGTCCTCCCCCAAACCCAATTGCTAAGGGTCTTCATCAGACAAACATTAATGAATGCCCCGGTGTGGATAAGAGCATAATCTATGGAAACCCCGTTGAGGATAATGGTGAGGTAAAGAGGGAGAGAACGACACTCGGGAGCAGCAAGGTCTTTATCCGAGAAGGAGATGGGGGTCCTTGGGTGAGGAGAGGATGGCATTGGTTTCCCCACTGGGAGGAAGGTCATCATTGACCATGATTTCTGGAGGAATTGGAGAGGGTGGACTGATGTGACGGCGATTTTCGAATCATTCTAAAATAGACACCCTCGTGGGAGTCTTATCCAGTGTTGCAAAATGTCATATTCGGTGCCGAAAGGTGGTGGGGGTCCGTTGTCCTCCTCATCATGAGATGGGCGTGGGAGTGGAGGAACAATCTGGTTCCGGAGGGGTGACATGAATGTCCTCCTGGGACATAGGGAGAATGAGTTAGAGGGATTGGGAATGATGGGTGTACGACTCATAGGTAGGGGGAATGGGAATGGAATGGGTGTCCTGGCGAGCGTGTCAGATAAGAACTAAAGACGCTCCTCTAAAATGGCATCTATGGTTGTGGAGGGCTCCTGGGACTCTACGGAGGGACATAGGTACCACTCCTCAAAACCTTCTACCCCCCATTGTTGTTCTCTCCTCACAACCCAGGGTCCGGAGTGCATCATGGTATTGACCTTTTCCTGGGACGTAGAGGAGGAGGGATTGTTGTTGTTTTGGTGGTTGAGGAGAGGGTCTCGCATGATACCTAGGTCTTTCTCGTGTACCTAGATTTAGCAATGGCGACCTTGACATCCTCCCAATTAATCCTACCGTGGTCATTCATGTCATACACCCAGTCACGGAAAGTGAAGCAATTGTGGATTCATGACCGGGGGACCTATGATAAGACGGAAAGTGAAGCAATTGTGGATTTCATGACCGGGGGACCTATGATAAGGATAGTATTTTAAGATATCGGCTCTTGGATGGACACTCTCCTTTTGTGGGGGAGTTGGATAGCGTCGCAGGACATGAGGGCAAAGAATATGTCCTCGAGAGATTCGGGGAGGGCAGGATAATGAGAACTCTTGGGACCAAGATGGGTATATCCGGAAGGAGAGGAACAACGGAGTATGGCCTAGACGGATGCGATGGAAATTGGTGCTGATTGAAGGGAGGATTAGAAGGCTTGTTAGGAGGCCTCAATGGCTGACTGCAAGCACTAACGAACTCATTGACGGTCACCCCCTCGGTGGTAGGTGCCGCGGGAGCCTTGCATCCCTTGGGCTTCCCATCGAAGAATGGTGGGACAGAGGAGTCCTTGATTTGATTTTGGACCACCCTAGCTCGGTTGTAAAGGTGTGCAAATGAGGGGAACTCCCTAAGCATGAACTTGGATCGGAGCAAAGGAGTGGTGTTGGTGACTATCATTGTTATGGCTTGGGACTCCGAAATGGGGAGGTCGGCCCTTGAAGCCATGGATCTCCATCGGTTGGTGAAAGTGACAAAGACTTCATCTGACCTCATCTTTTCCCCCACCAAGTCGGGAATTGTGGGGACTTTTTGTGGCCATGTATGAAAAGTTGGGAGATGAAGCGTTCGGAGACTATGTCAAAATTGATAAGGTCATATGCAGGCAAGGAAGTAAAACCACCTCAAGCTCTCCTTCTATGATTGTTGGAAGAGGTGGACTAAGAGGACCGATCGTATAGCCACCGCTGGGAATCCCTGTGAAGCCGACAAATGGAATTGGGGTCGGAGGTCCCATCATACTTGTTGTATTTCGGGGCCTTGAAACCTGGGAAACTAAGCGTTGGGGATCTTGCAGTAATTTTGGAGAGAGTGAGGCTTGGAGAGGGACAATGACTCAGCTAAGAGTCTCCTAACAAGACCCGACCCCATCTCTGAATGGGAGATGGATTCGGATTGAGTTGGGGTGGGGTTGGACATAAGGTGGATAGACAGAGGGAGGAGTTGGAGTGGGGGTAGCAGGAGTAGGAGGAAGAGGAGTGAGATGGGAACCCGGGAGGAGTGACTGTTTAGGAATGGGCCTAGACGAATAGGCATTGAATGGAAATGGAGATGGAGAGGAAGAGAGGCCATTGCATGGACAGTATGCTTGGAGAGCATGGAAATAATGTCCTCGGGCGAATAGCGGCAGAGGAGTTTGAAAAATTCGGGGTCTTCCTTGAACTTCTTGGTGGCATATGTGGGGTTGACCCTCAAACTTACCTCATCATTGTCGGCTTGAGAGAGGATTGGACGACTGACTCTCGTCGGCTGAATAATTAGAATTAACCATTCCGAAAAATTCATCAAGGATATTATCATCATATTCAAAAGCCAGATTGTTAGACATATTGACGGAATTCAACCAAGAGTCCATTACCAACACAACCTACTGATTTTAAGAGGATTATGATGATTAACTACATTGTCATTAGGAGAAATGTGGATTTCTACCAAACAATGTTGTCAAACAACATCGCAAAAAAATTTTAGATTTCAATTGTGTGTTAGTTAGACTTGTAAAGGCCGGTTCACCTCACTTCTCACTCAAAGGCGGGTGGATAGGACAGACTAGCTAGGAAGGTGAAAGGTCCTCCTGCCTCGTATCATGAGGAATCCACAGAATTTAGGGACTTATAGAGTTCTCCTTGAAGCCAACCCGATTACCTGAGAGGGAATCCCCGGATAAAAGTTATGAATCAAGAGGGGCTATCCAAAAATTGTGGGGAGGCTAGATATAGAAAGAAAGAACCCCCCGGACTGAGGACCGTTAGGGAGTTAAATATAAATAGGAAAAGAAATCAATCAACACAGTCCAAAAATAGGCTTCTGGGAAATAAACGACAAAGCAATGGATGTTCAGTTCTACAGAAGACAGTAAACGGCATGATCGATGGACACTGAGATGCAGTAAACGAAAGAGGATATGGACGTTAAGAGGAACTAAACGGCAGGCTGTTTGGACATTTACCTATGTAACGACAAGATCGCTTGCCGTATACCTGAGTGTAGACTGAAAACCGTGGCAGCAGCAGTTGTCGCACCGTGATTGCCAAAGAAGAGCTATGGAAGCTCGTTCCGCACCCCTGAAATGGTGGAAACTCCAGAGGAGTGTCCGAAATGTTGCTCACTCCCTCCATGGCATGGACAGTTGCTGGTTGACCCTTGCTTTCTTCTTTGACTCCAGTTTGACCAGATTGACCAAGGGGAAAGACAAAGAAACTAGCAAAGTAAATAAAGGGAGGTGATAACTAGGGCCTTACTTGTGCCCAAGGAAGTGTCTTGATCGTGCCGGTGACCCTACCTCGGCTAGCGAATGATGGTAGGACTCCAACTTTCCTATCTTTGGTCGACCAAAGAGAGGAAGCTCCACGGTCTTGCTTGAAGTATTCCTGCAATGAAATAAGCTCTATTAGACTTAAATGTAGTGTAGTAAATGTCCAAAAACGTAAAGAAGAAGCCTAAAAGGAGAGCCCTGTACTGGTTGCAGGTTTTAGAAGAGGGGTGGCCAAGTGCTATGACCACCCTTCTTCCCTCCATTTTTGGTTTGGAAAAACCCCTTTTGGATGTGTAGGGAGGTGCACTACATGCTGAAGTGAGTGTATGTGTGTGTGTAACATGCAAGACTAGGAGAGAGAAGGAGAAGGAGAAGGAGAAGAGAGGGAGATGATCCTCTTGTAGTAGCTTGATTGGCTCCTTTATGGGCTCCTCCAGCTCATGGTGAAGCCTCCTAGATGCTCCAAGGGTTGAGGGACAGAGAGGAAAGAAGGTTGGTAGCTCTCAAGGCTCAAGTCACTTTCTCTTCTTCTCTCAAAGCATGAAAGCACTAGCTCGTCCAGCCTCTCCCCCCTCACTTAGAAGGCCAAGGAGTACCCTATATAGGCAGTAGGGTCAGAGTAAGAGAGCATAGGATGCTCAAGTGTAAAGAAACACACTTAAACATGTGGCAATCCATGTGTTAGGGCTTGAACCAAAGAGAGGGGGCCATGTAGGATTTTTACTGGGTCAAGGGGTGCCAAGGTGGCCCACTTGCCCGTTGGGAATGGCCCCATGCGTTGCATGGTGACGGAATGGCGCAAGTGGGCTGGAATCTCGAGTAGTTACGTAGACCAAGTAAATCCAGGTTGACGGCAAGCGATGCTACTGCCAACCCCAGCAGACGTCAACAGAGGTGGACGTCAACTAGAGTCGACGTCTAGGGACTGTGCCGCCAACATGGACTTAGTGGCAATCAATGTTGTCATTTACATGGGATCAGAGGTAAGTCAACAAGCGGTCAAACAGGCCTTAAGGGCCATGAACCATGTGGAGATGAGCCAAAATCTCGCATGTACAAGGATAGAGATAGTGGATGAGATTAAGGGTCATGTTCGTAAAACAATGATAAATGGTGATAGTAACGGTTGCTCAATATGTTGCCCAGTTGACGAGCCCAGAGGGGGGGTTGAATGGGTTTTTAAAATTAATCTATTAATACCTGTAAATCAAAACATTTACACAACAACGTTCTTCGATAGAGATTAGTAGCAGTTAGTTCGTAAGAGAATCACACAAGGAAAACAATCACACAACACAAGAATTATCCTGGTTCGGACCTCCTTCCCTTAGGAGTCCTACGTCCAGTCCTGAGCAACAACTCAGGATTCCACTACTAGGGTACAGTCCCCCTAAGGACGCTACAACACCCAGCTAGCTGGTCTTCCTTCACACCCGAAGGGAAATAACACCACCCTGGATACCCCACCAGGTCTTCCTTCACAACCAAAGCGAACAACACCCTGGATACCACCAGGTCTTTCTTCACAACCGAAGGAACAATACCCTGGATACCACCAGATCTTCCTTCATAACTGAAGGGAACAATACCAAGAGAATGAATGAATTCAAGCCCCTAGTTCAAGCTTTTGACAAGCAAGGATCTGAAGCAACTAGAACTGAGAGGAAGAAATTTAAGCTTAGCACACTCTCAGAACTACACAGGCTCTATCATGATTTTCACAAACTAGTGGAGAGCAAAGAGCAAAAAGCTAAAAGGAATGAAGTTCTTGGCTCTGGACTTCTTGCCGAAGAATTTGAATGCCTGAATGCTTGAATACTTGAATAATTGGATAATGAATGATGGCTTCTTTTCTTCACTTCTCTTGTATTATTCTTCTTTGAAATATGTCCGTTGAAGTAACCGTTGTCTCTTGGATTGATAGACGTTAGACTGTTGACATTCTGGAAGCTTCAACTATCTTTTATCATTTAACCACGCAAAGAGATAAGGTCTTCTGACGCCTAGGTCCAACGTTGTATGATAGAAAGTCTTCAGGACCCTGCACACATTAAATGCTAGACAGTAGACAACTCAAACTATCTCTTGTTGTCAGTATACGTTGATGTGAGTATTCACTAGAGTAGCAATCCCAGATAGCTTGTTTTAAAAGATGTATATAGAGTAAGCATATATTGGACGATATTGTCTGCATGCATGCAGAGATACGTTAGAACTCATAAATGTAGGAGTGACAGATAGATATATGCGTGACTTTGACTAGTCAATGCTTCAATGAGATAAGATAAAAATCAAGTAGATATAAACTATAAAGTTGATGTTTATATGACTTATGAAATCGTTATGAACACTTATCAAGTCGTTATGAATACTAAAGAAATCGTTGCGTAAAGCAAATCGTTATGAGTGCCTAAAGAAATCTTTGCGGTAGCTTATAAAGTCGTTACGATAGGCAAGTCGTTGCGAGTTCTAAAGAAATCGTTGCGATAACTTATAGAGTCGTTATGACATGCAAGTCATTGCGCTTTCTAAAGAAATCGTTGCGATAACTTATAGAGTCGTTATGACAGGCAAGTCGTTGCGCTTTCTAAAGAAATCGTTGCGATAACTTATAGAGTCATTATGACAGGCAAGTCGTTGCGCTTTCTAAAGAAATCGTTGCGATAACTTATAAAATCGTTACAACAAGCAAGTCGTTGCGAGTTCTAAAGAAATCGTTACGATAACTTATGAAATCATTATGACATCGACTTGATTGAAACAACATGACTTTTCAGTCTTATAAGGAAATCGTTATGAATTTCAACAGAAATCGATATGAACTTAGAAGAATATCATGTTGAAAAGATTAAAGCTTCAGAGAAGTAATGCATACCTTTATTGGCTTGATTGTCCTTGGTATTTTTCCTGTACTTTAAGACTTATGAAATATTCATTAGATATTATTTATAAAAACTAGTTTAGTTTTGTTAATCACCAAAATACATTAAAATTACATGGGGACAGACTGATCATCAATCTCCCCCTTTTTGGTGATGACAAAACTGAAAAATAAGCATGGATGAAAAATATCTGAAATCAATTTGAAGATAAGACATGCTAATTTTATTCTTTAAAAATTATTGGAATGTATTTCAGACATGCTAATTTTCTCCCTCTTTTTGTCATGGAGCAAAAAGACAATTTGAGACAAAGAAAGAAGAGAAAAGATAGAGGCAGAGGACCAAGGGAATTTTCATTAACTTTGAGGTGGTACAGGTAAATAGAAGGCAGAGAGACAAAAGAGAGGCAAAATTGGAGATGGTTTCCCATGCCTGTGCTTCCTGCTCTTCAAATGAGTTTTAAAAACTCCAAAAGACAAAGAGTAGGATGGTCCCATAGAGGAAGCCATCCTTTTGAGATGAAGATCTAGGTGCTGATAGAGAAGATCAGCATATGCATTCTTGTCCATGCTCATCTTGAGGAAACGACGAGTCCCAAAGCTGGCACAGGTGAGGAATTAGTCATGGTCACAGGATAGTGATTGTGGTTGTCTCTGAGAGCCTTGTGCATAGCCACATACACTTTGTATCTTTCCTCCCAGACTTTGAAGGGTCATCAACAAGATGAATGGAGTTCATATCAAGGAAAGTAGCTGGAGAAATGGCAGGTTTGCCTTCTCTGGCCTGAGCTTCATTGATTTCAAACAACTGCTGAGCTGACAAGGGGTAGAACTTGGACCATTCTGAGGATGTCAGCCTTTCACATTCAGACAGAATGGGGGCTAGACTTCAGCACTTACATGCCCCTGGTGATATTCCCTAAATAGGAATCTAGGAAAAGCAACCAGGCAGCCTTTTTGTACTTTAATTCTGCCCATTACTCTGGCAAAACATTCAAAGATGATGGATCCTACAGAGGACTCCATAACTAGAAAATGGAATTTGAGGAAGGCTATCTCTTCAGGTACTTGGAGGGTAGCAAAATCTACCTGAACATCTGAAGTGTGAGAGATGTTTGGAGTCAGAGCTGAAATGGCCTTTCTGAATTGGCTGAGCTGAACCTCTGGAAGTCTACGAACATATCTGTAATTGTTGAATACCATGAAATGCCTGATCATTTTGATTTCCTTTTGAATGAAGGGTGCCCAAAGTTCTTGGTGATACATCCTGAACCACTCAGACAAGGTCAGGGAGTGGTCCCTTGGAGGAATCTGGCAGATTTGGCAAGAATGAATTTCTTTAGGAGATCCTTGTGACCTTTGCCCCATTGATCTTCAGTTTTGGAGTGGGCAAGAGAGAAGATTTTGGACTTTTCGGATTTTGAAAGAGAAGTGTAGGGTAGAATGGTGTTCAAATGATCTGAAAGATTTTGAAAAGGAAGGTTAATGATGGTGGCAAGAACAACTTTGGAAAGGTATTCCCTATACAGTGGGTTATGTTTGTTGTCCACTGTGAGAGAAAACCACAAAGGTGGGTATTTGGGTTCAGAGGAAGGGAGGAAGTAGAAGTGAGTTTCCTCTTCTTGGGGGCAGGACTAGAAGGGTCTGCCCTGTGAATGTGCTCCCCAACCTTCAGCACAGACCTGAGAATGCCTTCCTCAAACTCATCCTTTATCTTTTCCATAAAGGGAGAGTTAAGTTGGGCTCTTCAGGTATGATAGTGATGAAAGAGGGTGGAGGTGTAGGATGAAGAAAAGAGTGAAGTAGTTGGGAGGTCATCAACTGGTCCAATGGAGGGACCAGAGGAAGAGGAGGAGGCTCCAGCTGAGGATACTAGGGGCCTCAAGGATAGGAGAAGGAGAAGGAATTGAAGTAGAGGAGGCAGGAGATGAGGTGGATGAAATGGTGCTGGAGAGGAAATTGGTCTAGATTGAGGCTTCTTGAATGTTTGAGGAGCAGGAGGAGCTGTGGAGCTGAGGGTGGAGTTGGAGGGATAGGTGTGTGAGAGGGAGAAGAGGGAGTTGGGGGCTTGGGTGCCAAGGATTCTTCTACCTCTTTCTGCACAGACTCACTCTCCAATGGCCTGATGGCCCTGACCCTTGCTCAGCTGGCCCTGGAGGCTCTTTAACCTGATCATCTGGCCCAGATGGCCCTTCAACATTCACTGTAGCCTCTGCTGGTGCTGCTGCTGCTTCTGGCCCTGTTGGCCCAGCTTCTTGAGCTGATGGCCCTGACTGTGGAACCTGGGCTGCAGGAGGTGGAGGAGGAGAAACTTGAGCTCCAACCACTTTGAGAATTTCTCCCAGCAGACTTTTCATAGACCCCATTTCCTAGTTAAACCACTTCATGGCATTTATTATGTTGGAGATATCCTTTGAAGTTGAAGCTTGGCTCATGAAGATTGAACTAACATCTGATTGGAGAGAGCACAGGATTGTGCCTTGAGCATCAAGCCTCTCAATCACAGGCTTTAAATTTATAATAATTTTCTGTTTGACCTGCCTCTCAAAAGGTGAATCAGCCAGGAGAGGAACTTCACAGGCAACTTCTTTTCCTTTCTTCTTCCCTTCTTTAGCTGGAGGAGGTTGATCATCATCTGACCCGAAGGGCTTGCAGTCTCCCCTTCTCTGTCATCCAAATTTGGAGAATCTTTATGCCTTTCCTCCTGATCATCAACAGGAGCTTCTGCTGAACCTTCTTTTGATAGCTCCCCCTCAATTGGAGCATCTTCATTTGATACCTACTCCCCCTGAATGGGAGCATCCGCCATCACAGAGTCACCCTGAACAGCTGGGTGCTCTAGCTCTACTGGAATATCTTCCATTGGCACATCAATGTGGCCTGATGCCACTGCCTCTTCAGCAAATCTGCCACTATTTTCTGGAGCATTAGTGGTGGAAGGAATTGAATCAATAATATCTGAGAGAATAGATGCAACAATAGTTGAGGGTAGTGGGTCCTCAACTTGAACAATATCCTCTGGGAGAATATCCTCAATTCTCCTGTTTGCAAAATTTAGATCTAATTCTTCTAGAAATTCTGAAGCTGCTACTGATACTCTTTCTTCTTCTAATGCAATTTCAAGCTGAACTTCTGCTATAGAGGGGCCTGATGATTCTGCTGCTACAACTGCTGTAACTGAAACTGAATCCACTGGCAATTCTGGAATCATAGCCTCTGATCCCATTTCTTGATGAACAACTGAGGTGTCATCGATGATGGCTTCGCCTTCAGCAACTGAAGCCTTGAACCAGACACCATTTTCCACAGAGAAGCCACTCTTCTTCAGGTTCCTGCACCTGATAGCTTGGCCCATTTTCTCTACAACTGCCCTAGAAAGATCAACACCGAAGTGTTTGAAGATCTTGGTAAGTAGGTGGGCATAGGGCAGGGACACATTTAACTTGCTCTTGTGTCCCAAATCTGATCTCTGGCAAATTTCATTCTTTCCATCATACTGCGGCCATATTTATCTCCTTATTTTGAATGGCCCAGTACATCATGTCAGAGTCGGCCTTTGTGCAAGATGAAAATGTTGCACTTCTGGGAACTAAGATTTGACATACAATAAAATGAAGGAGGCGGTTGAAAGCAGTTAATTGATTTATATCCAGCTTGCCATCCCTTAGCTTGAAGCCCGGCCCTATAATTCCCAAACCTTTCACTTGGGCGTCCACAGTGTAAACCCCACTAAACTCGGAAGTCATCACATCAAACAACATCTTCAGCAACTCATGGTCTATTCTAATCAGGGTTCCCTTTACTGAAGAAACTAGGGACCCATCTTCCTCTGTTCTCATACAAACGAAGAATGCTTTTACCAGGTCTAGATAACTAACCTCCGAAAAGGTGGTAACTCCCGCCCACTGCATCTGATTGATCAAGTCTGCCACGCTCATTCCATTTTTCCTCAGATTAGCAACATCGACTTCTTTATTGCCACAGAGCTTCGTCTTCACAAAGGTAAACCTCTCCTGCTACTCAGGAGTGAGAAACTCGGCGATGTAGCCACCCAAACTGCCGGCGATGACTGGTGCGGCCATGGATTCAGGTGGGAAAGTCTCTGGAGGATTGAAACGGAAGGAGAAGAAAGGAATCCTCAAAAATTTTGCGGGAAGGAGGAGGAAGGTTCAAATTTGCAGAGGGTTGAGATATGAGTTGTTAGGGCATCGGCTCATGCGACAGGATGAAAAGGGGAAAGGTAGACGATGAGATACGAATCGTTCTGTCATTGATTTTATGAATAAATTAATGCGTTGTGGAAAGTGAGGCGCCAAAAGGCGGCAGAAGAAGACAAAAGAGTTTGACTATTCAAACCGACTTCAATGAGAGAGCGGTTACAAAGGATAATTTGAATTTCTTTTGCTTAAAGCCATGGAGGGAAAAATTACTTAATTCTGAATTTAATGTGCGAGTTGTAAACAAGATCTTTTCACAAATTGCACATGCCTAATTCCCTTCTAAGAGATGTGAATCTCTCCTCGGGTAAGGCTTTTGTGAAAATGTCTGCTAACTGACCATTTGTATCAATAAAAGATATTTCAATATTACCATTTGCTACATGATCATGAATAAAATGATATCTAACCTCAATATGCTTGGTCCTTGAATGTTGAACTGGATTCTTGGTGAGATTAATGGCACTGGTGTTGTCACACAACAGTGGGATGGATTTGATGTTTAATCCGAAATCTTCAATTGTTGCTTTATCCATAAGAGTTGTGTACAGCAACTTCCAGCAGCTACGTATTCAGCTTCAGCTGTAGATAATGACACTGAATTTTATTTCTTTGAAGACCAAGATATTAAACATCCTGCAAGAAATTGACAACAACCACTGGTGCTTTTTCTATCTAATTTGCATCCAGCATAGTCAGCATCAGAATAACCTACTAAGTTAATTTCACAACATTTTGGATACCACAGACCTAAGTCATGAGTTCTTGCTAAATATCTAAATATTCTTTTCACAGAAATTAAATGTGATTCTCTAGGATCGGCCTGATACCTAGCACACATGCATACACTAAATAAAATATCAGGTCTACTAGCTGTTAAATAAAGAAGTGAACCTATCATACCTCTGTAGATCTTTTGATCTACTTTCTTACCATCTTTATCACTGTCCATTCTTGTTGATGTACTCATTGTGTTGACAGTGGCTTGGTATTTTCGAATCCAAATTTCTTTAAGAGTTCTTTTGTGTACTTTGCTTGACAGATGTGAGTTCCTTCCTTTCCTTGTTTGATTTGTAATCCAAGGAAATAATTTAGTTCTCCCATCATGCTCATTTCAAATTCTCCCTGCATTAACTTTTCAAAGTACTTGCAAAGGATTCATCAGTAGAACCAAAAATAATATCATCTACATAAATTTGGACTAGTAGAATGTGTTTGACCTTTGACTTCATGAAGAGAGTACTATCTACTTGACCTCTACAGAAACCATGGTTTAAAAGAAAAGAACTAAGCCTTTCATACCAGGCTCTAGGTGCTTGCTTTAAACCATATAATGCTTTGTGTAATTTGAAAACGTGATCCGGAAAGTCAGTATCATCAAAACCTGAAGGTTGTTCTACATAGACTTCCTCCTTAATAAAACCATTCAAGAATGCAGATTTAACATCCATTTGAAATAATGTTAAACTCAAAGCAGATGCATATGCAAGTAATATTCTAATGGCCTCAAGTCTAGCTACAGGTGCATAGGTTTCATCGAAATCTATACCTTCCTCTTGAGAAAATCCTTGAGCTACCAGTCTGGCCTTGTTTCTTAAGATTGCACCAGTTTCATCCAGTTTATTTCTGAACATCCATTTGGTGCCAATGACTGGATGGTCTGATGGTCTAGGAACAAGTGACCATACTTGGTTTCTCTTGAATTGATTTAATTCATCTTGCATGGCTAATATCCAGGATTCATCACAAAGAGCTTCATTGACTGTCCTCAGCTCTATTTAAGAAACAAATGCTAGGTAATCACAGGGAATTACATTACCTCTTGTTCTTACCCCTACAGATGGATCACCAATAATATTTTGAGTGGGTGATCTTTCTTGTGTCTCCATTCCTTTGGAAGATTTTCATGTGAAATTTCCTTTTTCTCCATGTCTTCCAGAGGTGGATCATCCTTGTCCTCAATAGATGAATTCTTTAGTTTCTTGGATAGCTCATCTGTATCATCATTTTCACTATCTTCTTCCTTTCTCAAGGAAGGGTTAGTTTCATCAAAAAAATATGTACAGACTTTAATTAATAAAGTACGTTTATTAAATACTCTATAGCCTTTGGGTTTAGAGGTGTACCCCATGAAGATGCCTTCATCTGATTTGGCATCCAACTTACCAATGTCTCTTTTTCCATTGTTGTGAATGAAACAAGCACATCCAAAAGTCCTGAAGTGGCTGATCTTTGGCTTCTTCCCTTTGAACAGTTCATATGCAGTCTTCTTCAGGATTGGCCTGATTATTACTCGGTTGATAATGTAGCTTGCTGTGTTGACTGCTTCAGCCCAGAAGTATCTTCGCAGATCATACTCTGAGAGCATAGTTCTTGCCATATCCAATAGGGTTCTATTCTTTCTTTCAGCGATACCGTTTTGTTGTGGTGTTCTTGGTGCTGAGAAATTATGCTCAATTCTCTGATCATCACAGAATCTAGCAAACTTTTCATTCTGAAATTCACCACCATGATCTGATCGGATAGACACAATGCTGAACTTCTGATTTTTTTGGATTTTCTTGCTGAAACTGACAAAATTTTCGAAAGTGTCATCTTTATGCTCTAGGAATGATACCCATGTGAATCTTGAGTAGTCATCAACTATGACAATCCAAAGTTCTTTCCTCCAAGACTGGTAGTCCTCATTGGCCCAAATAGATCCATATGAAGGAGCTCTAAGGGTTTTGAGGTGGTCACCACCGTCTTTGACTTGAAGGAGCTCTTGGTGTGCTTTCCCTTAGCACAAGGTCTACAGACACCATCCATTTTTGCACTGACCTTAGGTAGGCCTTCCACAAGATTCTTCTTCAGCAATTTTCTCATGCCATCTATGCTGCAATGACCTAGTCATCTGTGCCATAATTCAGTAGATTTATCCTTGTTTGCTGCCAGACAGACGTCTTGTTCCTTGAGTTCCTCAAGATAGAGCACACACAAATTCTTTTCTCTATTAGCTTCAAAGATGACTGCTCCATCCTTCAGAATGCTGCACTTTGACTCTTGAAACTTAATCTGATGGCCTCTGTCACACAGCTGGCTGATGCTAATAAGGTTGTGCTTCAATCCCTTGACTAATAACACATCTTCTATGACTGTTTTTCCTTTGTTATTCACAGAGCCACTGCCTATCACTGTTCCTTTCCCATTATCTCCATAAGTGACTGTTCCTTCTTCAGCTTGGAGATGAGAGAATAACTTCTGGTTTCCTGACATGTGTCTTGAGCATCCACTATCCAAATACCATTTGGATGCTCGAGGGATAACCTGAATTAAAAACATCAAATTTTAGGTACCCAAATTCTTTTGGGTCCTGATGGGTTAGTATCATTTATTTTCCTTTTTATTATCCATTTCTTATGTCTTGTTGGGCATGTCGTTATGATATGTCCTAACTTGTTGCAGTGACTACAGCAGGATAATTTGGTTACTTTTTCTATATATTTGAAATCAGCTTTGTATGCTACATCTTGTTCAGGTACAAATTTTGGTGTAGGATATGTTTTAGGATAGACTATGGTTTCCTCATTATCTGGGGGTGTATATCCTAATCCATTTTTCTTTTACCTGATCTTCTAGCACCTTTTAATATGAGGGAGTTTTTACCATTGGTGAATTTTTCTAATGTGCTAGATAACTGTATATTTTCTTCTGTTAGTGTTTTAATTTCAGTTCTTAGTTCATCTACATTTTCCTGTTTTCAAGTTTAGTTATTTGTTCATTCTTAGCTTTTAAGTCTTCATATAACAGTTCATTTCTTCTTTTAAGTTCAGTTATTTGACTTTCTAATTGATTATTTTCTGATTTTAGATCTGAACTTGTATTTTCTATAAAAACTATGTTTTTCTTACTTACTTTTAATAGTTTGGTTACTTCTTTATATTTTTCATATAGTTCGTTAAAGGCCTCTTCTAAACCATCTGAATCTGAACCATTGCATGATTCAAAAGAGGAGTCAGAGGTTACCTTTTCTTCAGTATTAGCCATGAAAGCCAAGTTGGCTTCTTCTTCATCGCTGCAGGAGGTTGACTCACTGTCTGAGTCGCTACTGTTTTCCCATGCTGCTGCCATCGCTTTCTTTTTGTACTTTCTGAACTTCTTGGAGCTGTCTTTCTTCCTGAACTCCGGCTTCTTAAATTTTGGACACACAGCTTTAATGTGTCCTGGCTTCTTACATTCATAACAGATGGGTTCTCCTTTCTTCATTTCTTTTCCATCTGGCTTCTTGAAGTCCTTGTTCCTTTTGAAGTGCCTTCTACCAGATTGGAATTTCTTCTTCTTAGCCAAAATTCGCTGCAATTTTCTAGACAGCAATGCTTCCTCATTCTCGCTGTCTGCATCACTTTCACTTTCAGCTGAACTTGCATCTGGTGAATCTTCTTCAGCTTTTAAGGTGTTGGAGTGCTTCTTTCTGCTAGAGGACTCTCCTAGCCTTTCCATGTTGATCTCGTGGGCCATGAGGGACCCAATGAGCTTTTCTACAGACATTCTCTTCAGGTCATTAGCTTCTTCTATTGCTGTGACCTTTGGAGTCCATGAGGACGGTAAGGATCTAAGTATCTTCCTCACCATGTCTCCCATCTCATAGGTTTTCCCCAGACTAGCTAGTCCATTTGTGATGTCAGTGAACCGGCTGAACATTTGAGTTATGGACTCACCTGACTGCATGTGAAATGTTTCATATTGAGTGACAAGAATGTCGATTCTTGTTTCCTTTACTTTGTCTGTGCCTTCATAAATAATCCTAAGCTTTTCCCACATTTCCATTGAGGATTTGCAGGCTGAGACTCTGTTGAACTCCTTCTTACTTAGAGCACAGCATAAGATGCTCTTTGCTTTACAATTAAGGAGATCTTCTTTCTGTCATCATCAGTCCATTGAGCTTTCTCATTTGTGACTAACAAATCACCTTCTTCTACAATGGACCAAATTTGATAGTCGTGGCCTTGTAGAAAGTATTCCATTCTGGTCTTCCAGTAAGGATAATCTTCACCATCGAAGAGAGGGGGTCGGTTGACAGACTGACCTTCAAAGTTACCTTGGGCTGCCATGGATCTTTACTCTTCAGATCGTTGGATCCTTTCTTTGTCGAAGAGACTCGCTCTGATACCACTTGTTGCCTAGTTGACGAGCCCAGAGGGGGGGGTGAATGGGTCTTTTAAAATTAATCTATTAATACCTGTAAATCAAAAACATTCACACAACAATGTTCTTCGATAGAGATTAGTAGCAGTTAGTTCGTAAGAGAATCACACAAGGAAAACAATCACACAACACAAGAATTATCCTGGTTCGGACCTCCTTCCCTTAGGAGTCCTACGTCCAGTCCCTGAGCAACAACTCAGGATTCCACTACTAGGGTACAGTCCCCCTAAGGACGCTACAACACCCAGCTTAGCTGGTCTTCCTTCACACCCGAAGGGAAATAACACCACCCTGGATACCCCACCAGGTCTTCCTTCACAACCGAAGGGAACAACACCCTAGATACCACCAAGTCTTCCTTCACAACCGAAGGGAACAATACCCTGGATACCACGAAGTCTTCCTTCACAACCGAAGGGAACAATACCAAGAGAATGAATGAAATTCAAGCCCCTAGATCATGCTTTTGACAAGTAAGGATCTGAAGCAACTAGAACTGAGAGGAAGAAATTTAAGCTAAGCATACTCTCAGAACTACACAGGCTCTCTCAAGATTTTCACAAACTAGTGGAGAGCAAAGAGCAAAAAGCTAAAAGGAATGAAGTTCTTGGCTCTGGACTTCTTGCCAAAGAATTTGAATGCTTGAATACTTGAATAATTGGATAATTGAATGATGGCTTTTTTCTTCACTTCTCTTGTATTTATTCTTCTTTTGAAATATGTCCGTTGAAGTAACCGTTGTCTCTTGGATTGATAGACGTTAGACTAGTTGACATTCTGGAAGCTTCAACTATCTTTTATCCATTTGACCACGCAAAGAGATAAGGTCTTCTGACGCCTAGGTCCAACGTTGTATGATAGAAAGTCTTCAGGACCCTGCACACATTAAATGCTAGACAGTAGACAACTCAAACTATCTCTTGTTGTCAGTATACGTTGATGTGAGTATTCACTAGAGTAGCAATCCCAGATAGCTTGTTTTAAAAGATGTATATAGAGTAAGCATAATATTGGACAATATTGTCTGCATGCATGCAGAGATACGTTTAGAACTCATAAATGTAGGAGTGACAGATAGATATATGCGTGACTTTGACTAGTCAATGCTTCAATGAGATAATATAAAAATCAAGTTGATATAAACTATAAATTTGATGTCTATATGACTTATGAAATCGTTATGAACACTTATCAAGTCGTTATGAATACTAAAGAAATCATTGCACAAAGCAAATCGTTATGAGTGCTTAAAGAAATTTTTGCGGTAGCTTATGAAGTCGTTACGACAGGAAAGTCGTTGCAAGTTCTAAAGAAATCGTTGCGATACTTATAGAGTCGTTATGACAGGAAAGTCGTTGCGCTTTCTAAAGAAATCGTTGCGATAACTTATAGAGTCGTTATGACAGGCAAGTCGTTGCGCTTTCTAAAGAAATCTTTGCGATAACTTATAGAGTCGTTATGACATGCAAGTCATTGCGCTTTCTAAAGAAATCGTTGCGATAACTTATAAAATCGTTACAACAAGCAAGTGGTTGTGAGTTCTAAAGAAATCGTTACGGTAACTTATGAAATCGTTATGACATCGGCTTGATTGAAGCAGCATGACTTTTCGGTCTTATAAGGAAATCGTTATGAATTTCAACAGAAATCGAAATGAACTTAGAAGAATATCATGTTGAAATGATTAAAGCTTCAGAGAAGTAATGCATACCTTTATTGGCTTGATTGACCTTGGTATTTTTCCTGTACTTTAAGACTAATGAAATATTCGTTAGATATTATTTATAAAAACTAGTTTTGTTTTGTTAAACACCAAAATACATTAAAATTACATGGGGACAGACTGATCATCACAATACACATATTTGGTGCTAGCAATCTAGTGGAATTCACTAACTGCCCACTGGCCGTGCTACGAGTATAGTCCAGAGGTCCTGCGTGATCTCAAGGTAAGAGAGAAATCTAAGGCCGTTGGATCTTGTTGATCCCTATGGGTAAACATGTATTGATGGTACAACCTCCTCGTCGGCAATAAATGTCCGCCAAAGCCAAAGAGTCTTACAAAGGCCTTGATAAGGATTATCAGATCCAGTCAGGAATATTCCCAACAGAGAGTCCATCCAAGTCAAGAAAAGTGTGTATAAAATAATTGCTCATCTTGCCGTGAGTGCTCAAAGGTAGAGGGCGCGAGATCCGAATCGGGCTAATAAAATGAAGGCAAGTTTATTTAAAATAATAGGGAAAATAACATGAATATTTACAATTGATTATCAAATATATTATGGGGATGGATTCTGTAAGGTCTCAAGGAAAATTTTAATAATTGGTGTGTGCATGTGAGACAAAATCAAAGATAACATATGAGAGTCATGAACATATCTTTTAATACGAAAATCATATGAATTTTATTGAAAGTCAATTAACATGATGTTACTATTGATCACAGAGCATTATGAAGGTTTAACCATGATTAAAGTGCATGGATTAGTAGTATTTAATTGAATATTAAGGTTCTGAAATCACACAGTGAATTGCGACGTCGGTACCCGTCGCGTTCAAATCGCGATGTCTAGGTTTATCGTGTTCAAGAGAATCAGTGTAACTTGTCGGCTGTCAAACCGAAACACGATGTGCTGTCGAGTCGTGGTTATGGCAATCACGATGGGGTTCTGGGTCAGATAGGAAGAACGTGACACAGGGTACCCACGCATTTAGAACGCGACGCAACATTTTGTCGCAAGTAGGTTGAGAACGTGACTAATCTGGCCGTCACATTCTCAGGGGTCCTAACCGAGCCATTAAAGCTCCTTTGATTGCGGTCCAGTCTTCTAAGGGCTTGATACATGGGCTTTTAAAATTAAAAATCAAATCTTATACTTGAAGTAAAATCACGAAATCAGTTTTAAACAAAACAAGACTTGCAAGAGTATCTATAGTAAAGGGTAATTAGAATTGTAATATGGTATGAGCAAGCTATGAACAGGTTACTTCACGATGACCCAAAATCTGACACAGTGGACATGGATTAATAAATTCGAACAACATGCATGATAGAAATTGGGGAAAATGGTATCAATGGATTCAGGTCATCAAGTACAATCTACAGTAAAAATCTCATACCACGATATAAAGTGTAGTCATGGATTGAAAGGAAACATGAAGGGTTGGGTACAAGTTCTTAATAGATCTTTCGGCATGATATACTCTTAAATGACATGATAAAAATTGAGAAAAACATGAGGCTTTTGTTACTAGGATCATGCACTATCTAGGGACGAGTTTAATTAACTTTTCCTTGAGAGATTACTTACCTTTGAGAACTTTAGGATCATACGGTATGAACACGAGGAAGCTCCTTCCAAGCCTCCTCCTTCACAGATTCCTCATCCAAGAGCCTTCCCTTCCCTCCACGTCCTCCAGCTTCCAGGAGATCAATAGGGTCAACTAGAAACGAGATTAGGGTGAATTTGTATGTTTAGGGTTGAAAAGTCTTCTAAAACTATTACTCTTCCTCCAACTTCAAATTTTTCATATTTATCTTGCTTTTTCCCTACATGTATCCCTCTATTGTCTTAGGGTGGGCTCTAATTCCCTAGCAAATAGGTTAGGATAGTGTTAGTGATTAAATTAACCGTTTTTAATTTATTAATAATTTAGTCACGAATTTTGGTCAACTTATCTCTATTCCATCCATTAGACTCTTGTTTTTGGCCCATTAAGTCATGTACGAACCATTTAGGAAAGCCCATCACTTATTTTTGCTTAATGAGTTTTAATTAATTCACATTTCTTTTTATTTAACTATATTTATCAAATTTAAAAATTGAGAATTGCTACATCCTCCCCCTCTTAAAAGGAATTTGGTCCCAAATTCACCAAATCATATGAGAAAGAATGTCTTACGGAATTGATCCGGATAGTTCCGTCTCATTGTTGATTCTGGTTCCTACATGGCTTCTTCTACTCCATGATTATTCCAGAGCATCTTCACCACAGATATAGATCGATTTCGGAGTTGTTGTATCTTCTTCTCTAGTATTCTAATTGGCTTCTCTTCATAGGTCATATCCTTGTGCAAGACTATATCGTCGTACCGTATCACATGAGATGGGTAGTACACATACTTCCTCAGCATAGACACATGAAAGACATTAGGTACAGTGAAGTATTATGGAGGTAATGCCAGACGATATCCCACTTCACCGACTCTCTCAAGTACTTCAAAAGGTCTGATGAACGTTGGACTTAGATTGTCTTTGATTCATAATCTTTGGAATCCTTGCATTGGGGATACCTTCAGTAGTACGTGATCGCTGACCTAAAATAGTAGGTCTCTTCTTCTTTTATCTACATAGCTCTTCTGTCTAGATTGAACTATTTTGATTCTATCTCTGATGAGTTAAATATCTCTATTAGTGTTTTGCACTAAGTCAGGTCCCAACCATTGTTGTTCACCAACCTCACTCTAGCATACTGGTGATCTATAGCTTCTGCCATATAGTGCTTTGAATGGTGCCATTTAGATAATTGCCTGATAACTATTGATGTAAGCAAACTCCATCAGTGAGAGTTGTTCATTCTAGTATCCTTTAAAGTATATAGAACAAGCTCACAACATGTCTTCTACGATCTGGTTCGTCCTCTCAGTCTACCTATCAATCTGTTGGTGAAAAGCAGTACTAAAGTTGAGTTTAGTACCAAGTGCAGTTTGAAGTCCTTTCCAAAAGCGAGAGAAAAACCTTGGGCCACTATCGGAGACTATGGATATAGGGACTCCATGCAGTCTCACAACCTCCTTTACATACAATGCGGCTAACACGTCCACACTCTAGGTACTCTTGATTGCTAGAAAGTGTGCGGATTTGGTTAGTTGGTCTACTATGACCCAAATAGCATCGAGTCCGCCACGAGTTCGAGTTAAACCCATGATGAAATCCATGCCAATGTTTTCCCACTTCCATTCTGGTATGTCCAGGGGTCTGAGTACACCTATGGACGTCGGTGCTCCGCCTTGAATTGCTGACAGGTGAGGCAGTGTTCAGCATGCTCAGCTATCTCACGCTTCATGTTAGGCCACCAGAATGTTCTTATCATGTCTTGGTACATCTTGGCTGCCCCAGGGTGGATAATATACTTGGTCTTGTGAGCTTGTTCCATCATCTTCCTTTTCAGTTCTTCATTGTCAGGCACACAGGTCCTACCATGAAATAGTAATCTTCCATCTTCAATGATGGAGAAATCTAGTCTATCTGCTATGGTCTCCTTGACATGAATTAGAGATGGATCATTTGCTTGTTGATCTCTGATCTCAACAAAATTTCCGGGTTGTATCTTGAGGTTAGAAACCAGTACCTGCTTGCTCCTTTGCTCAATATTTATGTCTAGTGCTAATTGCATCTCGTCCATAACTAAACAAGATAAGGATGCCACAGGTTTCCTACTAAGCACATCAGCTACAACATTACCCTTGCCAAGATGATATTGAATATTGAAGTCGAAGTCTTTAAGGTATTCCAACCACCTTCTCTGTCTCATGTTTAGCTCCTTTTGAGAGAATAGATACTTCAAGCTTTCATGATTTGAGTAAACAATGAATTGTTCTATGTAGAGAGAGTGTCTCCAGATTTTGATTGCAAAGACAACCGCAACCAATTCTAGGTCATGGACAGGATAGTTGACTTCGTGAGGCTTCAATTGTCTTGACGAATAGGCTATCACCTTTTCCTCATGCATCAATACAAAACCTATACCAATTCTAAATGCATCAGTATAGATTGAGAATCCTATACCTTCCACTAGTAAAGCGAGGACAGGTGCAGATGTCAAGCATTTCTTTAATGTCTGAAAGCTCTTCTCATATTCCTTGCTCCAAACATAGGCGTTCTCTTTTCGAGTGAGGCAAGTGAGGGGTAGAACAATCTTAGAGAAGTCTTTAGTGAACCATCTGTAGTAACCAGCCAGTCCAAGAAAACTTCTAACTTCAGTCACATTTGTTGGTTGTCCCCAATTGAGTACATCTTCAACTTTGGAAGGATCAACCGCTTTACCGTCCTTGGATATGATATGGCCTAAAAATGAAACTTCTTTGAGCCAGAACTCACACTTGCTCAATGTTTCATAGAGCTTGTAGTTGTGCAAGATCTGTAGAGCCATCCTCTGATGTTCTTCATGCTCTTCTTTAGTCCTGGAATATATAAGTATATCATCAATAAATACCATGACGAATTTGCCGAGGTATAGCCGATAGATGCAATGAAAGCTACAAGAACATTTTTTAGACCAAAAGGCCTAACTACAAATTCATAGTGTCCATACCTGCTCCTGAAGTCGTGTTATAAATATCTTCATCATTGATTCTCATTTGATGATATCCAGACTTAAGGTTAATCTTAGAAAAATATTTATCTCCAAATATTTGATTAAATAGTTCATCAACACGAGGCAAAGGGTATTTGTTCTTGATAGTCAGCTGGTTCAACTGCCTATAGTCGATGCATAGTCTCATGGATCCATCCTTCTTCTTGACAAATAAAACGGGTCCTCCCCAAGGGGAAGTACTCAATCTGATGAAGCCCTTCTCTAGCAACTCTATCAATTGCTCTTTCAACACTTTCAACTCGGCAGGAGACATTCTATAAGGTTGACATGACACCAGTGCAGCTCCAGGGACCAATTCGATAAAGAAATTTACATCTCATTCACGGGGAATTCTTGCTAGTTCCTCGGGAAAATGTTAGAGTAGTATTGTACTATGTGTATGTCTGTTATCTTGGATACTTTCTTTTCAACCACTACTCTGCCAAAGAATGCCACACATCCTTTTCTAATCATGCCTTGTGCCCGAATGGCAGAGATTAGAGACAAACGTCTTTTGTGTCCACGTCCCTGTAGACACGCGAATTCGACTCCACCGCGGGCAAATTTCATATTGCGCCATAATGCAACAAATGGCCCTAATATAGCCTTGCAAGAGTAGTCTTCCAATATTTTCGGATCTCACACATTCTTCCCAGGTGCTTCCCCTCTATTTCCAAGGCTCGTCGGGTCTTATAGGCATCCATTTCAAGTCACGACGGGTCTTTAGGGTGCGTTCATGAAGTCGCGACGGGTCTGGGGGATGCGTTTTGAAACACGTCTGGCAGGGTGGACACGATTCCACTAATTTTCATTATCACATCGAGCTTCTTGGACTCGACAAGGCTAACAGGACCTTATCGCGATGGCCTTGTGCGACGCAAGAAGGAATTTATCTATTTTATTTATGGAAAATGCCCTATACCATTTTATGAACGTGTCCACTGTAAGCTCCACGATTCTGATGTCAATTTTGGGAAGATTTTTTATAAATAAAATTCGTAAATACTTTGTCGCGTCCTGTCGGGCCGACGCGTTTCACATCAGAGATGCGTCGGACCGTTCCGACGCGATTAGGCTCGAGCCCCAAAAGTCGTCGCACTTAAGTGCCCATACTTCAAATCCCGAGGGATCTTCTGAATTGCGTCTGCCTGAGCCGCCGCGATAAGGCCTGTACCCTATGCTCGGAAGTCGTCGCATTTATGAGCCCACGTGCCAAAATGAAGTCGCAGCGGGGTACGTCGATGTGTTTCAAGACCACGGGGGCCATCCCCGACGCGACTATACTACGCTTCAAAGTCACGGCGTATTGTACCAACGTGATTCTAAAAAATGGGTACAGGCTGTAATCATCCTCCATTGTCAAATCCGATTGACTTTGGAATCGCGGAGTCTGACCTGGATGCGACTCAATTTGAAAGTCGCGTTTGCTGTACCCGACGCGATTTGAATATGTGTTGTCTATAAATAGACCCCCGAGGGTCATTTGTAGAGGGGGTCCACTCAAAGCGGCGAAGCCCTGCCGGATTCCTGCCTCGACTTCCGGCCCAAGGACAAGCTCCTACCGTTCCACGCCGATCCACGCCTTCCTCCTTGGAGTTCGGAGTCGGCGTCGTCCTCCACACTCTTCAGAGCGAAGTGGGAGCGTCTTCCTCCTCTCCTTCCTCCATCCATTCCGGCATCGCCGCCACACCGCCATCATTTGTGGAAGCACCCCTTCCCCTTTCTCCTTTTCATCTTTTCATTTACCTCCTTCGGGCCCCACGTGGCCCTTCTTTACTCCGTTTTTACACACACACACGCATGCATACAGGCACACACATACCTATTTTTAGGGTTTTAAAAGCCACCATATGGTGAGTCATTCCCCATGTCATTTATTTCATTTCATTTATTTAGAATTTGATACTGCACATTCGACTAATCCACGTCTCTCTTCTTCGTCTCTTTTTTCTTTTTCAGGGCAACTAAAATGAAAAGCACCTTCTACCACGGCCGGCCGTACTCATAGAAGATAAAAGGACCCACATCTCCGCACAATCCCCCCACACTCCAACAGGTATTCTGCAATCACCTTTTCCTTTTGTGCCCTTCGTGCACCATGATCACTTCTTCCACTTCGTACCCCTCGCGTACCTGGCGATCACGATCCATCTCACCCCAAAAACATCCCTCTATGTGGAATACGCATCGTCCCTTGGCGGTGTCTACAAATTGTCGATCACGGTGGGACCTCTTTTGCGCTTTCATTTTGGTTACCCTCCCCCTCCTTCGTGCCCCACGTGGCACTCTTCTTTTATCCCTTATTTTTATACCTTGCAAAGCATGCTGTGTGTTTAATTTTATTTTTCGTTCCCTTTTTATACATATACCCTGCCGCCTTTCCTACTTTGTTTTTGTTTCTCGATTTGCCTTTGGAATCACGTCCAAAACAGAGGATGCGATTCAGGTTTAGTAACGCGTTTCACCCTGTTGTCATGTCAGCTAAAGCCGACACGTTACGGTTTTATGTCGCGGCGGCTAAGTCCGACGCGTCTCTGTATTTCTTATTTTTATTTTTTGCATATACATATCCTGCCGTTTCCTGCACCTTTTTCTGTTCTCGAGTTGCCATCGGAATCACGTCCGATACAGCGGACACGATTCAGGTTTCTGTCACGATGGCTTAAGTCAACGCATTTTTGTTATCGCGGCGGCCAAGGCCGACGCGATACTGTCTTCATGTCATGGCGGCTAAGACCGACGCGTCACTGTTTTCTTGACATGGCGGCAAAGGCTGACGTGTTTCTAACTGACAGTCTGTCCACAAGGACCGACCGTGGCACCGACAACATTATGTGGCTTTTAGATCCCCGGCCAGGTGACTAGACGCGATTTAGTCAAATAGCGGCCGCTGTACCAGACGTGATTTTACTGACTAACAGAAACGCGCCCCTTTACTGTCATTTTTGCTTTAAACTATCGCATACAGAGCATTTCGCATCGGTCGGGGGACCTCCTTCCCTCATATCCTAGGCTCCACACACCTTTCATGGTAAGCGTGACCTCTCCTTTAAGCATTCTGTCTCATTGGACTGGGGAACCTTTGCCAAGAACCCCGTAAGACTCCATACCCCATGGATTCTCTCACGGCGGACTGAGCTGGCGGTACCCTTCTGTTGACCCGGGTTTAGCCATCCCATTGTGTGGTGAGAGGTGATTCTAGTTGCACCCCAAAGTTCCATACTCTACCCAACTAGGATCTCACCTGGAGTGACACAATATTCTTCAGTCCATTAATTAATTGTGAAACTCCTAAAAAAAGCGCTAAGCATCATAACTTGTTTGAACCATCATTGATTGATTAATCTTTGTTCAACTTGTTTGTTTGCTAGCTTGTTAAAATGGACCAACATTATCATACTAATGTTAACATGGACTATGAGGATGATGTTCAATCTCTATCTTTCCAATCTCATGTCCGTCCATTTCACCACCGTGAGGGACGACCTTCCACTTCCTATGGTTATGTGCGCACACAGCGCACTAACCACTTTGATGTCCCCTCACATTTACCTCCAATCAGAACCCGAAAAGAACCTCCCCCCCACCATGATCCCACAGTCCAAACTGTCCTGCATGCACTAGATTAACTCACCCCACAACAATTAAATTTGATCCAATATTTAGTTGAGGGTGTGACTACTTCTCCCTCTCCTTCCCCTAAGCACCCACCTTTGTATATTCCGGTGACTTCGCCACATACTCCCGTACATTCTTCTTCACCTCGGCCCCCTGGCCATTTGCACTCCCGTGCTCCAGTCTGTATAGACCATCCCTTGCGAAGGGCACTAATTCAAGGCCACCCCCATGTACTCCCTCATATGCCCAGCAGCAACCCACTACACTCTAAAATGCTCTTCTCCAAAAAGTGAACAATTTGGAGAACCAAATAAATAAGCTTTCCAATCCCATGGGTGACCCCGTTGCCGCCATGCCGGCTCTCCCTCAAATTTATATTCATCCTTTGGAGATGCCAACATACAGATTGTACAATTGCACGGGTAACCCCTACCTTCATGTCAAGGAGTTTCTCTATGAGTCTTCTCATTCGCAGCGAGATCCCATCACCTTGGCATATTTATTTAGGAAATCTCTTGACGACCCTGCACTCGAATGGTTCTACTCTCTAGAGCCAAGTGAGGCAGGGGACTTCCGCCCCTTACATAAGAAATTCCTTCAGAGGTACAAAGACCACGTCAGCCCCTATCTCTCTATCACGGATCTAGTATCCAAGAGGATGAGGGCTAATGAGGAATTTTTACAATTTGCTGACCGTTGGAGGTCAATGGCCACAAGAATGCAGCATGTGCTCTTAGAGTCAGAGCAAGTTAAAATAATCATTTCCAACTCAACTCTGAGGTTCAAGCACATCCTGGCCATGAAATAAATCACCTCCATGGAGGAGCTCTACGACCGGGGACGTTACATCCAAACCCATTTAATGGACTCCCCGATCATAGATCTTGTTAATCAAATTGATCCGAGGCAGAACGGATCAGTGGATGCCATCCACCAACCACCTCGCCATCATACAACGACCACATCATATACACCTTCACAAATTCCCATATACCACAATATGCCTCGACCCTAGCGTCCACTGATTCATCCTCCTCGGACTCAACAACCTCCAACTAGGCCCTACGACGCCCCTGCATATGAAGAAGCTCCTGTGCCCTACGTTGCGCCTGCTCCAGTGCCCATGCCAACTCCCATACCTCCCCCACAACAGCTTCCACCACCACCACGACCCGTTGCTAGGGTCGAAGTTGCCAATGCCCAACCCATCTGCGAAACCACTTGGTGCCACGATGATGAACCTTCCGAGGTCATGTTCGTATGCCATTTACCTATGCCTCCCACACTTCCATCCATTATCATCAGACCTTTTGCAAATAAGCCTCCACCCACCATTGCACCAACCATTACACCTCCCACTACGCTAACACCCTTGGCAACCGAACCCGAGCAAAGCCTCCCTGTCATACCCACCACGCCTCCACTATAGCCTTCCACTCCATCTGCATCTACCCCATCCGACAGCAGGTGCACCTCTTCAAGGAGCAACAAGAAAGTACAACAGAAGAAGGAATCCCTAGGACCAGGCATGCTATTCAAACTCCATGACTACATTCCTCGCATACCGGTCATTGTTTCCATACCGGGCACATTTACCGAGCGGAAGTCCTCCCCTCCAATCATGGCTGTCAAGGGACCTTCTAAATCTATGCCAATGATTCCCGTTGCCAACAAGCTTCATTTCCATATACTCATAAGGAACCAAACCCTCCGAGCTCTCATGACCCCTCACACCATTGTTGTGAACCTTCCCTCTAGTGAAGGGGTCAACCATGTAGATTGTGCTTACGCATTCCAGAGCTAAATCATTAGGGACAATCAATTACTCAAGGGGTCGTGCCCCCTTCCATATCACGCGCTATACAATCTTTGGCCACGACCCCCTCATTGTTGCTTCCAACTCTACCAGTGGAACTCCCCACTCCTTCTTTTAGCTATATTCCTATGGAGTTGCCACTGTTATTTGAAACTCCGATGAAAGTCAACAATCCCCCAATCATTGAGAGCCATTCAACCTCTCCAAGAAGAGCAAGACCCTCTTCCGCTGGGCATATTATGTGAGGAAGCACCTAGGGGTCAGAATGCCAATCCCCAAGCGGAAGCCAAGAGCAAGCCAAGACAAAGGACTAGGGGGCCTCCGCCACCTTCTTTGTTTTTATTCCAATCATATTTTGTGCTCCTCAGCACCTTCCCGTGGGTTCTCCACGTTCCATCCCCACGGGAGGCATTTTATTTTCATTTGTTGTACAATCCATTCTCTTGTAATGGGCATCGCGTCCCATTTTGTACCCCTTATTCTCCTTTCCGTGCCCCACATGGCACAACTCCCTTCAGTGCCCCACGTGGCACATCTCCTCCCGGTGCCCCACGTGGCACATCTCCTTCTTGTGCCCCACGGGCATCTCTCCCTCCTACGCCCCACGCGGCGCACCTCCTTTCTTGGCCCTCGTGGCCCACGTGTTCCCTTCTCTCCTCCGGCTCATCTGGATTTTCTTCCGCTCTCAGGGCACCGTGCCCTCCTTCTTGTTCAAATCCCTCCGGCCCCGCCGGAGTCTACAAAATCTTTCTACAATTCTCTCCTCTCCATTTTCAATCAGGTCACCCGACCTTTCTCTCATTGTTATCGGGCTTTAGCCCCCATGTATCTTTGTAATCCAAAATAAAATCTGTAAATTCTTCAACCTCCGAGTCTCGCCCCAGCGCAGGGCATTCGTCCTCTTTCCGCAAATCCCTCCTCTCCATTTTTAATCAGGTCATCCGACATTTCTCCCACTGTTTTTAGGGCTTTAGCCCCACATGTCTTTTTAACTTCTAATAATTCAGTACATTCTTCAAAGCCTCTAAGTCTCACCCCAGTGCAGGGCATTCGTCCTCTTTCTGCAATTCTCTCCTCTCCATTTTCAATCAGGTCATCTGACCTTTCTCTCATTATTTTCGGGCTATAGCCCCCATGTATGTTTTCTAATTTCTGAATAATTCTGAACATTCTTCATAATCTCCGAGTCTCACTCCAGCACAGGGCATTCGTCCTCCTTTTTGCAATTCTCTCCTCTCCATTTTCAATCAGGTCATCTGACCTTTCTCTCATTATTTTCGGGGTTTTAGCCCCCATGTATCTTTCTAATTTTCGAATAAATCTGTACATTCTTGATAGTCTGCGAGTCTCACCCCAACGCAGGGCATTCGTCCTCCTTTCGGCAATTCTCTCCTTTCCATTTTCAATCAGGTCATCCGACCTTTCTCCCACTATTTTCGGGGCTTTAGTCCCCACGTATCTCTTTAAATTTTCGAATAACATTGTAAATTCTTCAAAGCCTCTGAGTCCCCGCCCCAACACAGGGCATTCGTCCCCCTTTACCCTTCAAACTCTGATGTTGAAAGCTTATTATGTTTCAAAACCAATAAAAAGATGAATATTCAACATTGCCATGCTGTCGTAGCATTTCTGTTACACGAATCCCATACCAGGAGTTCGAAGTTCACTCCCGGGTCTTTAAACGTTTGCCCCTAGTATGGGCGCTTTGCACACACTTCACGGCACCCAAAGCCGATTGCTCCCGGTAGACATCGTCACCATCATAGCCATACCTAAAAGGCACAAATGTCTTTTCTCCTCCTACTCGGCCGAAACATGGGTAATAGAGGTAGTTTGGGCAAGGCAACCAACCCAAAGCACTCCGTCATAAGACGACGTCTCCAAATGGGCAAACCAAATGGCCAAGAAAAATCAAAGTCAAATGCATGTCAAGAGCGGCAAAGTCCCCACGGAGATCCAAATGGACCCGATCGTACGCATGCAAAAATCAAAATCAATCATAATAGGGCATGGCAAAGAGTGGCAAAGTCCCCGTGGAGATCCAAATGGACCTGAGCGTACGCATGTCCCTACAAATGAATGGTCATAAATCAATTCTAAAGCCCCAATAATCAAGTGAGACTGAATATTCTGACGGTTGTGCCAAGGAAGGGAGTCAAACCCAACTCTTCAATACACATATCAAGCTTATCTCCAAGTTTTCTTCCCTTCTCCCTGCCAGACTTAGTCGCCTGTTCAGGCGTGGCTTTGATAGTAACACCGTTTACCGCACAATTAGCCCCTGGGCACCACCTTAAATGCACGACCTACTCTAGGCATTCTTTAATAACATGGGAGGTAACAAGGATCCCTCGCCAATCAACTTTCATAACCCTAATGCTACCATGGCATGACGATGTTTCAAAACCAACAAAAATCCAAATATTCCCAAATCCAGAAAAGAATCAAATACTTTCAAAATTCCACAAAAAATCAAATACTTTCAAAAATCCACAAAATTTTCAAATATTTCCAAAATCCATAAAAATTGAAATATTTCCAAAAACCCATAAAAATTCAAATATTTTCAAAATCTCCAACAAAAATTTGAATATTTCCAAAACCACGAAAATCCCGAAAATTTCAAACTCTCCAAAAAAATTCAAATATTACAAAAAAATCCAACAAAAATTTGAATATCATAAAAAATCCCATAAAAACTCAAATATTCCAAAACCTAAAAAATTCAAATACTTCCAAAATTCTCAAAAAAATCATGATGGTGTTGCGCAAGGTAAGCACTACCTCCTGTCTGCGTCAGATCGACGCAAATCTTCCCCTTCATAGGTTCCTCCCATCCTAAACTCCAATCTCTTTGGCCAAAGATCACATATCCTCATGGTCAAAACAACTAAATTGTGTGAGCTACATCTGTTGTTAACTACTTTATACATGCTCCATACTATGAATGAATGATGTTTTTCCATGATGTTTGTTATCTTGGCTAATGAGTTTTGAGCGCAGGATTCGAGTTACCTCATCTAGCACTACATCAGGCTGCGTCTGCTGCCCCCACCATCATGTTATCTATATATTATACCCTTAGAGCATATCAAGGACCTTGTGGCTCTAAGGAATCTAGGATTTGAGTTCCCTCTAACAAAATAATGATTATCCCAGGGATCCTTAGCTGAATGGATAGGCCGTTAGGCTTGGCACCTGAGGACGACGGACCCATGCATAAACCCTGGTCCTGAATCAACGCCATCATAGCAATAATATCCTTGATTATTGTCTACTCCCTTTTGTCCTTATTTTTCTTTTAGCTCAGCATACATGCATATTGAAATCACTGTGGGAAAACCACTCTTCCAATGCAATTTAAGAGCCATCCTCGCTCCAAATTCCAAAGCAATTTGAAATATTCCAATCAGGGTCAAGTACCCACCTCCCTTTGTTGTCGCCTCTGGGCTGATTTCCTTAAGAACCCTCTGTTTGGATTTATCCCCCTCATGTTTCTCTACTCCCATAGATCCACCTACGGCAGTGGTAGACACCCCTAATGGTGCAACCTAACGGATCGTGTCCTTAGGTACTTCCCCTTCGCTGGAAGTTGATCTCACCCATAGATCCACAGCGGCAGTGGCAGACGCCCCCAATGGTGCAACCTAACAGATCGTGTCCTTATGTACTTCCCCTTCGCTGGAAGTGGATCTCTCCTTCGTGCCCCACGTGGCACCTTCCTTCGTGTACCTCGTACACACCTCTTGTCGTGCCCCTCGTGCGCACACTTTACTTTCATCAAATCCAAACAGTTGTCTCTTTATGTCTTCTTTCTGGTGGTGACTTCCTTGGGTGTTGGTCAAAGACTCTTATCAGGTGGCGGCCACCAATCGATCACACGTGTCTATTTTTTTCACCTTGGCGTCTACTTTTCAGTCCGCTCCCGCTACACTCCACTTCACTACACTTCCTTCACTTCATTTCATTTCATTACATTACACTCCATTACACTCCACTTCGTGTCCCTTCGCTTCGCTCCCCTG
Source organism: Colocasia esculenta (assembly GCA_014218235.1). Classification (NCBI taxonomy): domain Eukaryota; kingdom Viridiplantae; phylum Streptophyta; class Magnoliopsida; order Alismatales; family Araceae; genus Colocasia; species Colocasia esculenta. The sequence continues at coordinate 31,612,475 of CM024758.1, forward strand.
CAAAGATAATGCCAAGGTGTAGCAGCTGTAGACACGCGAATTCAACTCCATCGCGGGCAAGTTTTATATTGCACCATAATGCCACAAATGGCCCTCATATTGCCCTGCAAATGTAGTTTTCCAATATTTTCGGATCTCACCCATTCTTCCCCGGTGCTTCCCCTCCATTTCCAAGGCTCGCCGGGTCTTATAGGCATCCATTTCAACTCGCGATGGGTCTTCAGGGTGCGCTCATGAAGTCGTGATGGGTCCAGGGGACGCGTTCTGAAATGCGTCAGGCAGGGTGGCCGCGATTCCACTGATTTCCATTATCACGCCGGGCATGTTGGATGCGACAAGGCTAACAGGACCTTATCGCGACGGCCTTGTGCGACGCGACAGGGAATTATCTATTATATTTATGTAAAATGCCGTACACCATTTTATGAACGCGTCCGCTGTAAGCGCTGCGATTCTGATGTCGGTTTTGGCAGGATTTTTTATAAATAAAATTCGTAAATACTTTGACATGTCTTGTCGGGCCGACGTGTTTCACATCAGAGACGCGTCGGACCGTGCCGACCCGATTAGGCCCGAGCCCTAAAAGTCTTCGCACTTATGTACTCGTACTTCAAATCCCGAGGGATCTTTTGAATCACATCCGCCTGAGCCGTTGCAATTAGGCCTGTACCCTACGCCCGGAAGTCGTCGCATTATGAGCCCACGTGCCAAAGTGAAGTCGCGGCAGGGTAGGTCGACACATTTCAAGAATGAGGCGGCCATCCCCGATGCGACTATGTGGCGCTTCAAAGTCGTGGCGTGCTATACCGACATGATTCTAAAGGACGGGTCTAGGTCATAATCATCCTCCATTGTCAAATCAGATGACTTTGAAATCGTGATGTTTGACCTGGACGTGACTCAATCTGAAAGTCGCATCACTGTACCCGATGCTATTTGAATCTGTGTTGCCTAAAAATAGACACTGGAGAGTCATTATTAGAGGGGGGTCCACTCAAAGCAGTGAAGCCCTACCGGATTCTTTCCTCGACTTCCAGACGAGGACAAGCTCTTACCGTTCCACACCGATCCACTCCTTCCTCCTTGGAGTTCGGAGCCGGCGTCGTTCTCCACACGCTTCAGAGTGAAGCGGGAGTGTCTTCCTCCTCTCCTTCCTCCATCCATTCCGGCATCGCCGCCGCGCCGCCATCATTTGGGGAAGCACCCCTTCCCTTTCTCCCTTTCATCTTTTCATTTACGTCCTCCGAGCCCCACGTGGCCCATCTTTACACCCTTTTTACACACACACATGCATGCATACACACACACACATACTTATTTTTAGGGGTTTAAAAGCCACCATACAGTGAGTCGTTCCCATGTCATTTATTTTATTTCATTTATTTAGAATTTGATACTGCACATTCGGCTAATCCTCTTCTCTTCTTTTGTCTCTTTTTTCTTTTTCAGGGTAATCAACACGGAAAGCGCCTTCTACTACGACCAGTCATGCTCGTAGAAAAAGAAAGGACCCACATCTCCGTGCAATCCCCCCACACTCCAACAGGTATTCTGCAATCACCTTTTCCTTTTATGCCCTTCGTGCACCATGATCACTTCTTCGATTTTGCACCCCCTCGCGCGTGCATTTTCTATTCGGTACCCTCGTGTACCTGGCGATCATGATCCATCTCACCCCAAGAACATCCTTGTTTGTGGAATACGCGACGTCCCTCGGCGGTGTCTACAATCCCGTGAAGGACAACTTTGGGAATTCACTAAATGTAATCTTCCCTCGTCTATAGTGGATGCTAGCCCCATAAGTTGATAGCCAGTCAGCTCCTAATATTACATCATGGCCTTCCATGGGCATACATACCAGGTCGGCTCTTAGGTTGAGTTCAGTGATCATCACATCAGCTAATGGAAAATATTTGTTCAATTTGGCTTTCTCTCCCAGTGGTGTTGTGATAGGAAATTCAAACCCATAAATGCAGGTTTAATATTCAGAGTATCAATAATGTTTTGAGATATGAACGAATGTGTAGCACCAGCATCAAATAAAATAAGTGTTGATTGAGAAAAGACTTGCAGTGTACCTTCAACCACTCCACCCTATTCAGTGGTTTCTGTTTCTTGAACGGCATGGAGTCTGCCTTGCCTCTTTTGTCCTCTTGGATGCTTATCATTTTCCTTCAATATAGGGCAATGCTCGTGACTCTCGTAGTGCAGGCACGCACCAGCTTTCCTCCAGCATTCTTCAGTAATGTGACCAGGCTTGTGGCAATGCTTACAATTTTTCTTGTTCGAGGGAGAGGCGATAGTGATCTTGGGATTCCTCTCTTGGCTTGGCCCGTCAATAATGCTCAACAACCGCTTCTTTTCGTTGGTTGGTCTGCTTGAAGAACTAGGTGCTTGTTCATTCTTGATAATTCTGCCCTTAATGCGATCTATGAAATCGGTCGCATCCTCCAACAGCTGTGTCACGCCCCGACACGGAATATCGGAGCAGACCGGCACACGGTATATGATGAACCGGCACACGGTTGAACCTTTTATTTCTGTAAATACTTCTGCTTCGGCCCACTTGGTGAAGTACTCAGTGGCAGTGACAATGAATGATTTTTGTTTGATTTGAGCATTAGGAAGACCAAGAGGTCTAATGATATCAAAGGCCCACATAGAAAATGGCCAAGTGGAAGATAGTGGATGTAAGGAGGAAGATGGAGCATGGATCTTATCAACATGAAGCTGGCATTTGACATACTTACAGATGTAGATGGCACAATCTTCTTCTAAGGTTGGCCAGTAATAGCCTTGCCTAAGGATTTTCTTAGCTAGTATCTGGCTATTCACATGCCCTCCACACTCACTGGAGTGGGCTCCTTCCACTACCTTCATGGCTTCTTTGTCTGGCAAGCATCTGAGGAGCATCCCGTTTAGAGCGCGTCTATACAACACTTCTCCAACAATGGTATATCTTAGCGCCGCTCTACTATCTTCAGCCTCAACTTCTTCTGGGAAGGTACCGTCATTGCAATATTACTCGATCTCGTAGTACCATGGTCTTTCTTCTTCCATCATTTCCCCTAGCTAGAAAAGCATCACTTCCTTCGCTTCTCTTCTATCTGCCTTCACAACTAAAGACTTCCTAAGGTTATCAAACCAAGGATCCTAAATAGAAGGTGCTTCTAACCTCTGGACAATGATAGTCTCAGTGCTGCGGCTGAGAGGGGAGGAGAGAGTTGAGGCCAGAGATGCCATGGCATCCGCCAAGATATTTTGAGAGCGAGGAGTGTGGATGTAGATGAGCTTGCGAAATTGCTTCACTAGGAGTGTGACCAGATCTTGATAAGGCTTGAGTTTAGGGTCACGAGTGCGGTAAGTAGAAAGGACCTGCCGAAGGACGAGTTGATAATCCCTTATGATCTTGAGATGACGCACGCCTAAGAGATAGACATGTTTTAGACTGGCTAGGAGAGCCTCATACTCAGAAATGTTGTTGGTGGCAAGGAATTGGAGTTGATAAGCCAGTGGAATGGTGATCCCTTCAGGGGTGAGCAAGACAACACCTATGCCCCATCCCCTAGAATTGAGAGCTCCATCGAAATAGAGTGACCAGAAGGAATCGTGAGAGATGAGTGACATATTTTCATCAGGGAATTCTTCTTGAATCGTGTCACTATGAGGAAGTGGAAGGTGAGCAAGATGCTTAGCAATGACATACCCTTTTATAGCCTTTTGGACTACAAAGGTGATATCGAATTGAGACAAGAAACTCTGCGAACGAGCTAATCTGTCGGCGAGGACTGGCTTCTCTAGGAGATACCTAATAGGATCCATTCTAGAAATCAAGCTCACCTGATGAGCTAGGAAATAGTGTTTCAATTTTTGCACTACCCGTACTAGCACTGTACATGTTTTCTCCATTGTGGTGAGCTTGAGCTCGGAGGGATTGAATAGGCTAGATAGGTAATAGACTGCCCTTTATTTGCCAGTATCATCATGTTGTGCAAGGACAGCTCCTAGGGAGTCTATAATAGTCGACAGATATAGGATAAGGGGTTTTCTCGGGACGAGCACCTACAGCACGGGCGGATTCACAAGATAACTCTTGAGTTCATCAAAGACTACCTTGCACATATCATTTCATTCAAATTTGACTCCTCCTTTTAACAGTTCATAGAAGGGACGACACCTTTGAGAATGCTGAGATATGAATCTCCTTATGAACTATAGTCGACCAATCAGTATTCGAAGGTCAGATATGTTCTTAGGAGGAGGCATCTCATTTATTGCCTTGGCCCTATTCGGGTATATTTGAATTCCCCACTTGCTGACTATAAAACCTAGTAGCTTGCCTGAAGAAACCCCAAATAGACACTTCTTCGGATTCATGTTCAATTAGTACTCTCGTGCGCGTCAAAACACTTTGGCAAGCATGGAGGAGTGTTCACTTCGAGTTTGAGACTTCCCCCAATATCATCCACGTAAACCTTATCATGAATATGAATCATATCGTGGAAGATTGCTAACATTGTCGTTTGATAAGTGGTGTCGGCATTCTTTAATCCAAACGGCATGACCACGTAGCAATAAGTTCCCTAGGGCGTGGTGAAGGAGGTTTTCTCTTGGTCCTCTAGGGCTAGACGGATTTGATTATAGCTTGAGTAACCATCCATGAGAGAGTTTCAAACCCAATGGTGTTATCAATTAGAACGTCCAAGTGAGGTAATGGGAAATCATCTTTTGGACATGCCCTATTCAAGTCCTGGAAGTCAATGCAGATTCGCACTTCCTCCGTCCTTTTTCATCATCGAGACTATTTTAGCCACCCACAAAGGATAAAGGACTACACGGATGAACTTAGCCTTATGTAGTTTGGCGATCTCCTCCTTCATCTTCAAAGAAATGTGGGGGTGGAATCGTCTCAATATTTGTTTAATAGCTATTGCCCTGATGAACAGTCCATCCCCATATACTTTTAAATTAATTACATGCTTATTTTGGTGATAAACAAAACCTGTCAAAAGTTTTCTAACCTGTTTTTTTAGCCTTAAGCACAAAGAAAGTCAAGCATTTGTGGTAAGTACTTACATACATCATTTCTCAGAGAGCCATAACGATTCCTTCATTAGCTGTAACGATTTCCTCTCAAGTTCAACGATTTACTGAATAACCTTGCTGTGTCAATCAAGTCGATATTATAACGACTCTGTAAGTTATCGTAACGACTCCTTCAGAAGTTATAACGACTTGCTCATTATAACGACTCTGTAAGTTATCGTAACGACTCCTTCAGAAGTTATAACGACTTGCTCATTATAACGACTCTGTAAGTTATCGTAACGACTCCTTCAGAAGTTATAACGACTTGCTCATTATAACGACTCTGTAAGTTATCGTAACGACTCCTTCAGAAGTTATAACAACTTGCTCGTCATAACGATTCTGTAAGTCATCGTAACAATTTCTTTAGAGAGTTATAACGACTTGCTCGTCATAACGATTCTGTAAGTCATCGTAACGATTTCTTTAGAGAGTTATAACGACTTGCTCATCATAACGATTCTGTAAGTCATCATAACGATTTCTTTAGAAAGTTATAACGACTTGCTCGTCATAACGATTCTGTAAGTCATCGTAACGATTTCTTTCGAGAGTTATAACGACTTGTTCGTCATAACGATTCTGTAAGTCATCGTAACGATTCTTTAGAGAGTTTCAACGACTTGCATCTCATAACGACTTGATAAGTGTTTCATAACGATTTCTTATATCATCTGTTATAGAACGACTTGGTTGTGGTAACGATTTCATAAGTTATCATAACGACTTCTTATGAGTCTGCAGCAACTTGATTTTAACGATTCTATCAGACTTTCATAACGACTGCATAAGTCATGTTTCCATTAATTAATTGTTTTCCTTGAGTAAGATACGTTGAATAGTCAAAGTCGCATCACGTCTGTTTGACTGCCATGCATTTAATAAAGACTGAACGTATCTCTGCACGGATACAGAACATATCTTCCATTCTTGTGTATCCTTGTATGCATCTTCTAGAACGATAAACTGTTACTACCATATTTGTGTCTATCTGCTCTAACGTTGAGTGACATCTGGAGATAGTATAGCTGTCTACCATTAAAGCTCAACCTTGCAGAACCTTAAGGATACACTATCCTACAACATCTGACACAGAAAGAACTACAAGCCAACTCAGAAGATCTCATCACTTTGCGTGCTCCAAAGAACAAAAGACTGTCGACAGGAAGCTTCCACAAATCCTTCAGTCTAACGTTCACTAAAGCTGTGAGACAACGGTCATCTCTTCGTCCTCATTCAAATTGGAGATATAAATACAAGACGAAGTTCCGAAGACGACAACATTTTTTTCGACGAAGGAAGCTTTATTGTCATTTAAGAGAGTCTAGAACTCTGTCACTTTCAAGTCTTCAGAAGATCCTAGAGCCAGAAATTCTCTCCTTTCGATCTTGGCTCCTAGCTCCTCATGCTGTGAGAAGAAAAATCAAGGAAGAGCTAGATTAGTTCTGAGAGAGTCCACATTGTGTAGATCTTTGACTCTCAGTGCTTGTAGCTTCAGATTGAGTTTTGTAAAAGCTTGATCTAGGGGCTAGTCATTTCCTTCAAGATTTTCTTGTGTTCTTCCCTTCGTGTGTGAAGGAAGACCTGGTGGTGTCCAGGGTGGTGTTTTTCCCTTCGGAGTGAAGGAAGACCTGGTGGTACAGGGTGTTGTGTTCCCTTCAGGAGTGAGGGAGGACCAGCTGAGCTGGGTGGTTGTTTTTGTCCATAGGGGGACTGTACCCTAGTTAGTGAAATCCTGAGGATTGCTCAGGGACTGGACGTAGGACTCCTAAGGAGAGGAGATCCGAACCAGGATAATCTGTGTGTTGTGTGATTGTCTTTATCGTGTGATTATTGCTTTTACTAACCATTACTAATCCCTTCCAAGAACTCTTTATGTTTGTTTGAGCTCAGGTTTTTATCAGATAAATTTTATTTAAAGACCCATTCACCCCCCCCTCTGGGTTAGCCAACCAGGCAACAAGTGGTATCAGAGCGAGTCTCTTCGACAAAGAACAAGATCCAACGATCTGAAGAGTAAAGATCCATGGCAGCCCAAGGTCACTTCGAAGGTCAGTCTGTCAACAGACCTCCTTTGTTCGACGGTGAAGATTACACGTATTGGAAGACCAGGATGGAATACTTTCTACAAGGCCATGACTATCAAATCTGGTCGATAGTGGAAGAAGGTGATCTGGTCGTCACAAATGAGAAAGCACAATGGACAGATGAAGATAGAAAGAAATTTCCTTGAACTGTAAAGCTAAGAGCATTCTATGTTGTGCTCTAAGCAAGAAGGAGTTCAACAGAGTTTCATCATGCAAATCCTCCATGGAAATGTGGGAAAAGCTAAGGATTACGTATGAAGGTACAGACAAGGTAAAGGAGACAAGAATCGACATTCTTTCACTCAGTATGAAAGATTTCAAATGCAATCAGGTGAGTCTATTACCCAAATGTTTAGTCGATTTACTGACATCACTAATGGTCTAGCCAGTCTAGGAAAGACATATGAGGTTGCAGATATGGTAAGGAAGATTCTCAGATCCTTGCCATCTTCATGGACACCAAAGGTCACAGCTATCGAAGAAGCTAATGACCTTAAGAGAATGTCAGTAGAAAAGCTCATCGGGTCTCTCATGGCCCATGAAATAAACATGGAAAGATTAGGAGAATCCTCTAGTAGAAAGAAGCAGTCCAATGCGCTTAAAGCTAATAGGGACTCATCTGAAGAATCATTGGATAGCAGTGAAGATACAAAGATAGTGATGATGAAGAAGCTATGCTGTCAAAAGATTGCAGAGAATCTTGGCCAAGAAGAAAAAGTTCCAGTCTGGTAGGAGGTACTTCAAGAAAAACAAAGATCTCAAGAGACCAGACGGAAAAGATCAGAAGAGGAATGAGCCACTTTGCTATGAATGCAAGAAGCCTGGACATATCAAGGCAGACTGTCCAATGCTAAAGAAAAATGATCACAAGAAGAAGGACAGCTCCAAGAAGTTCAGAAGATACAAAAAGAAAGCCATGGCAGCTGCATGGGAAAACAGCAGCGACTCAGACAGTGAGTCAAGCTCCAGCAGTGAAGAAGAAGAAGCCAACCTGGCTCTCATGGCAAATACCGGGGATAAGGTAACTTCTGATTCCTCTTTTGATTCCTGTAATGACTCAGATTCCGATAATTTGGAAAGTGCATTTAATGAACTCTACGATAAGTACAAAGAAGTGTCCAAACTACTTAAGCTAAGCAAGAAAAATATCACCTGTCTCGAAAATACCAACTCAGATTTAAAATCTGAAAATGAAGAACCAGAAAAACAAATAATGGAGCTTAAGAGAAGAAATGAACTATTATGTGAAAACTTAAAGACAAGAACAAACAATCATTGACCTAGAAAAACAGGAAAGCTCAGATGATTTAAGAAAAACGTAAATGAATTAAATGAAGAAAACAATACACTAGCAAGCACCTTAGAAAAGTTTACAAATGGAAAGAATTCCTTATTATTAAAGGTGCTAGAAGATCTGGTAAGAACAAACGAGGTTTAGGATACATACCTCCAATTAATGAAGAAGAAAAATAATCTATCCTGAAAAATATCCAACTCCTAAATTCACTCCAAAACAAGATGTAGCATATAAAGCGAATTTTAAGTACATAGAAAGAGTAACAATAACATCATGTTGTAGTCACTGTAATAAGCTAGGACATTTAAATCCACCTGTCCAACAAGACATAAGAAGTGGATAATAAAAAGTAAAAGTAATGATACTGACCCATCAGGACCCAAAAGAACTTGGGTACCTAAATCTGATGTCTTTATTTCAGGTTAATCCTCGAGCATCCAAATGGTATTTGGATAGTGGGTGCTCAAGGCACATGACAGAAAACCTGAAGCTTTTCTCCCATCTCCAAGATGAAGAAGGAACAGTCACTTATGGAGATAATGGAAAAGGAACTGTAGTTGGGAGTGGATCAGTAAACAGCAAAGGAAAAACAGTCATAGAAGATGTGCTGTTAGTCAAAGGTTTAAAGCACAACCTCATAAGTATTAGTCAGCTGTGTGATAGAGGACATCAAATCAAATTTCAAGAGTCAAAATGCAGCATACTAAAGGATGGTGCAGTCATCTTTGAAGCAAATAGAGAGAAGAATCTGTACGTGCTCTACCTTGAAGAACTCAAAGAGCAAAATGTGTGTCTGGCAGCCAGCAAAGACAAATCAACTGATCTGTGGCACAGAAGGCTAGGCCACTGCAGCTTGGATGGCTTGAGCAAGCTCAGAAAGAGGAATCTTGTGGAAGGTCTACCGAAAATCAATGGTAAATTAGAAAGTATCTGCAGACCGTGTGCTAAGGGAAAGCACACAAAGAGTTCCTTCAAGTCAAAGATGGTGGTGACCACCTCAAAACCCTTAGAGCTCCTACATATGGATCTATTTGGGCCAATGAAGACTACCAGTCTTGGAGGAAAGAATTTCGGATTCGTTATAGTAGATGACTACTCAAGATTCACATGGGTATCATTCTTAGAACACAAAAATGATACTTTTGATAATTTTGTTAGCTTCAGCAAGAAAGTCCAGAAAGATCAGAAGTTCAGTATAGTATCCATTCGATCTGATCATGGTGGTGAGTTCCAAAATGAAAAGTTTGCTAGATTCTGTGATGATCAAGGAATTCAGCACAATTTCTCAGCACCAAGGACACCACAGAAAATGGTATAGCCGAACGGAAGAACCGAACTCTCTTGGATATGGCAAGAACCATGCTTTGTGAATATGAGTTACCAAGATATTTCTGGGCAGAAGCAGTCAACACAGCCAGCTACATTGTCAACAGAGTCATGATCAGGCCAATCCTGAAGAAGACTGCATATGAGCTGTTTAAAGGGAAGAAGCAAAGATCAGCCATTTCAGAACCTTTGGATGTCCTTGCTTTATTCACAACAACGGAAAAAGGGATATTGGTAAGTTAGATGCCAAATCAGATGAAGCATCTTCATGGGGTACACCTCTAAACCCAAAGGCTATAGAGTGTTTAATAAACGTACATTATTGATTGAACAGTCTGTACACATTATTTTTGATGAAACTAACCCCTCCTTGAGAAAGGAAGTAGAAAGTGATAATGATGATGCAGATGAACTGTCCAATAAACTGAAAGACACATCACTTGAAGACAAGGATGATCCGCCTCTGGAAGAAATGCAACAAGAAGAAATTTCTCATGAAACTCTTCCAAAGGAATGGAGATACAAGAAAGATCACCCACCTGAAAACATCATTGGTGATCCATCGGTAGGGGTAAGAACAAGAGGTAACTTGATTCCTTGTGATTACCTTGCTTTTGTATCTCAATTAGAGCCTAAGACAGTCAATGAAGCCTTAACTGATGAATCTTGGATAATAGCAATGCAAGATGAATTAAATCAATTCAAGAGAAACCAAGTATGGTCACTTGTTCCTAGACCATCAGACCATCCTGTGATCGGCACTAAATGGGTGTTCAGAAACAAATTGGATGAATCTAGTGTAATTCTAAGAAACAAGGCCAGACTGGTGGCTCAAGGCTATTGTCAAGAGGAAGGCATAGATTTTGATGAAACCTATGCACCAGTGGCTAGACTTGAGGCTATTAGAATTTTACTTGCTTATGCTTCTGCATTAGATTTAAAGTTATTTCAAATGGATGTTAAATCTGCCTTTCTAAACGGTTTATAAAAGAAGAAGTTTATGTGGAACAACCGCCGGGTTTTGATGATACAGACTTTCCGAATCATGTTTTTAAATTGCATAAGGCTCTATATGGTTTAAAACAAGCACCTAGAGCCTGGTATGAAAGACTTAGTTCTTTTCTCCTAAAACATGGTTTCAGTAGAGGTCAAGTAGATAGCACTCTTTTTATAAAAACAAAAGTCAAAAATATACTGTTGGTTCAAATTTATGTGGATGACATCATCTTTGGATCTACTGATGAATCCTTGTGCAAGTATTTGAAAAGCTAATGCAGGGAGAATTTGAGATGAGTATGATGGGAGAGCTTAACTACTTCCTTGGACTTCAAATCAAACAAGGAAAGGAAGGAACTCACATCTGTCAAGCAAAGTACACCAGAGAACTGCTAAAGAAATTTGGATTTGAAAACACCAAGCCACTGTCAACACCAATGAGTACATCAACTAGGATGGACAGTGACAAGGATGGTAAGAAGGTAGATCAAAAGATCTACAGAGGTATGATAGGTTCATTACTTTATCTAACCGCAAGTAGACCTGATATATTATTTAGTGTATGCATGTGTGCTAGATATCAAGCCGACCCTAGAGAGTCACATTTAATTTCTGTGAAAAGAATTTTTAGATACTTAGCCAGGACTCATGATCTAGGACTATGGTATCCAAACTCCTGTGATGTAAATTTAATAGGATATTCTGATGCTGACTATGCTGGATGCAAGGTAGATAGAAAAATCACCAGTGGATGCTGTCAATTTCTTGCAAGGTGTTTAATCTCATGGTCCTCAAGGAAACAAAATTCAGTAGCACTATCTACAGCTGAAGCCGAGTACGTAGCTGCTGGAAGTTGCTGTACACAACTCTTATGGATAAAGCAACAGCTTGAGGATTTTGGACTCAAAATCAAGAGAATTCCTCTGCTATGTGACAACACCAGCGCTATCAACCTCACCAAAAATCCAATTCAGCACTCCAGGACCAAACATATTGAGGTCAGATACCATTTTATTCATGATCATGTAGCAAATGGCAATATTGAAATATCGTTATTGATACAAACAATCAGCTAGCAGATATTTTCACAAAGGCCTTACCTGAAGAGAGATTTACATCTCTTAGAAGGGAGTAGGCATGTGTATTTTGTGAAAAGATCTTCATTTAAAGCTGGTATAAAAATTCTCAGAATTTAAGAAGGTTCTCTCTCTCTCTCCTTTTGTGGCAAAATCAATTCAAAAGTCTCAGTTTAAGCGTTCCGTCCGATAAGTCATAGTTCTTCAAGGCGGTCAACCCTATGTCGTTTTCTGACGCCTCACCTTTTGGAGCATTTATATTCTTTAAATCGATGCGTTAACGATTCCTCTTCCTCATTCACCTTTTCCCCTCTTTCGTCCCGACGCATGAGCCGATGCCCTAGCGACTCTTGCCTCTATCCTCTGCAAATTTGAAGCTTCCATCTCCTTCCCGCGAAATCGTTTGAGGGTTTCTTCTCGTCACCCTCCTCTTCAACCCTTCAAACCTTCTCCTACCTGAATCCATGGCCGCACCAGCTATTGCCGACAGTGTGGGTGGTTACAGCGCCGAATACCTCACCCCAGCTCAGGAGGAGCGTTTCACCTTTGTGAAGACAAAGCTCTGTGGTCACAAGGAAGTAGATGTTTCAGATCTGCAGAAAATGGAATGAGCAGCATCATTGAGAAGATCAACCAGATGAAGTGGAAAGAACTCACCACTTGGTCAGAAGTAAGTTATCCGGACTTGGTAAAGGCGTTCTTTGTGTGCTTAAGAACAGAAGAAGATGGGGCCCTCGTTTCTTCAGTCAAGGGCACCCTAATCAGAATCGACCAGGAACTGCTTAAGATGCTATTTGGAGTAAGCACATCCGGTTTCAGTGGAATTCATTATGTAGAAACCCAAGAAAAGGGTTTGGGGATTGTTGGGCCAGGGTTCAAGATGAGGGATGGCAAGCTAGATATCAATCAGTTAAGTGCTTTCAACCGCCTCCTTCACTTCATTGTTTGTCAGATTTTGGTTCCCCGAAGTGCAACCTTCTCCTCTTGCACTAAGGCTGACTCCGACCTGATGTACTGGGCCATTAAAAATGAGGAAATCAATATGGCCGCAGTGATGATAGAGAGAATGAAATTTGCCAGGGAGCAGATTTGGGACACTAAAAGCAAGTTGAATGTGTCCCTGCCCTATGCCCATTTACTCACCAGAATCTTTAGACACTTCGGTGTAGATGTCTCAGGGGCAGTTGTGGAGAAGATGGGCCAAGCTATCAGGTCCAGAAACTTAAAGAAGAGTGGCTTTTCAGTAGTCAATGGGGTCTGGTTCAAGGCCTCAGTTGCAGAAGGTGAAGGACTCATTGGTGAGCCTTCAGTTGCTCAATCCCAGTTGAAGGCAGATCCTGTGATGCCCGAATTGCCACTGGAATCAGGTTCTGTTCCAGTCCTTGTAGAAACAGAGCGGAAGGGCCATCTATGGCCATAAATCAATCAGAGGCAGCAGCAGCAGTGAGGGCAGAAGAAGACAGGCCAGCAGCAGCAGATCCAGTGTGCTTCATACTGAAAGGAGAATTGAAGACATTCCCAGAAGACATCTTGCCTGTTTGGAAGAGTCTGTGGCATCAGGCCACATCTTGAAGAAGGTCCAGTGGAAGAGGAGCAGCAAAATCCTCAGGATGATTCGATGGAAATGGATGCTCCCGGTCAGGGGGAGACTGGTGCCGTTGCAGAAGATGCTTCACTTGAGGGGGAGCAATCCCAAGAGACACCAGATGTTGCACCTCCAGCCACTAGAGATCAGGAGGAAGACCAGAGAAAGTCTGAAAATTGGATGCCAGAGAAGGGGAGACAGCTAGTTCATCAAGTTCTGATGAGGATAATGATCCACCTCCTCCAGCTACAAAGGGCAAAGAGAAAGAGATAGCTCCTGAAGTACCCCTTTTAGCTGATGCACCATTTGAAAGACAGGTCAAGCAAAAGATTGTCATCAATTTAAAACCTGTGATTGAGAGGTTGGATGTTCAGGGTGAGCTGCTTTGCTCACTTCAGTCTGATGTGAATTCCATCTTTCTAAGCCAAGCTTCAGCCCGCAAGGAATTGGCTCAGATTCGCTCTGCCATGACATGGTTCCATCAGGAAATGGGGACCATGAGAATATGCTCTCTGACATCCTTCAGGCAGTTGGAGCTCAAGCTCCTGCTCCTCCAGCAGCTCAGGAGCCTCACTCAAGTGTACCTGAGCCCTCTGGGCAGTCAGCAGCAGCAGCCGAAGCCCCAGCAGAAGGGCCAGCTGAAGAGTCAGGGCCATCAGGGCCAGTTGAGGTCAGGGCCAGCTGCAGAGTCAGGCCATCAGGGCCAGCTGAAGATTCAGGGCCATCAGGGCCAGTTGAAATGGAATCAGGGCCACCAGGGCCGGCAGTGTTGGATCCCTTGCCCTCCTTACCTGAAAGAAGGTTTCAGATCTTCCACCCATTGCTCCCACTTCTACCAACACTCCCATTCTCCTTCTCCACCCACTAACTCTACAGCTCCACCTTCTCCACCTCCCTTCAAAAAGCCTAGATCCAGCCCATTTCCTCTCCCACACCTTTTCCTCCTCATCCCATCACATCCTCTCATTTTCTTCTACTTCTCATCTTTCTTCTTCTCAAGAATTTGAGGCCCCTCCAGCATCCTCAGCTGGAGCCTCATCCTCTTCTGGTACATCTTCACTTCCAGAAGTAGGATCTCTCATTCTGATGCATTTCTAACCCCATGCACCTCCCTCCTTTATCACTATTATTCCTACGGATGTCCAAATCGACTCTCCCTTCTTGATAAAATTAAGGATGAGTTTGAAGAGGTTATCCTTAGGTCTGTGCTGTGTTAGGATCGGATATTCGGTATTGGCAAAGCTAGAAGGGGGGGTTGAATAGATTTGCAGCGGAAACTTAAGCAATATGAAAATTACTTCGGATTAAAAGATCTACTCAATTAAAACCCCTTTGATCTGATGCAATGTGTGTGAGCAAACTAACAGTTAGTGTGTAGACGAAATCCCTATGCATGCATCTAGCGCAATACAATGCAAACCACAATCAAACCACAGTGCACAAGGGATTTTTTAGGTGGTTCGGAGATCACACCACGTGACTCCTACGTCCACCCCCCACACAGTGAGGACACACTACTCAAGAACTGAGTACAACACACACACGAGCACACCGGCTCAACCACACACACACACGCTAGATCAAGTCCACAAAAGATCAGATCCTCTAGCCTTGATCTGACCAACACACCACACACACGTTGTCTGATGCAAACACGCAATCAGAACAACAATCCACACTTCCACAACATCCACGTACTGATCTCAAATCAGTGCACACACACAGATATATGAAAGTAGTGAAAGAGAAGAGTTTAGAGATGAAGAATCAAATCCCGATGTAGATCTCTTCTCGTTGGTCGTCCAGAAACTCCAAGCTTCGTCTTGACAAGTATCAGTTGATGGAGAAGCTTGAACCACGGACGAACCGGCTTCAACTCCGCTTGGAAGGTTGTTCTTCTTTGTTCTGGGCAGAGAGATGAAGCAGGGCAGCAGGAAGAAAGCCTTGATCTTGACCTTTGCTTAGGGTTTTGGTATGGTGGCTCCTTGCTGCGAAAATAGCCTCATATGATCCATATATAGTGGTGTCCAAGCATAGAGAGTCGTGCTAAAAGGAAACACCAAAATATAGATCATATCCTGGCCATTAGATCTTCCCAAAACTCCGTCTGTCGACAGCCGACTTGCTGCTGTCGACAGATGCTGACAGGTTTGCAAGAACCGGAAGACTGGGCTTTCTGGAAATAGATTTCTGAGTGTATCTGTCGACAGGCGAAAATCATCTGTCGACAGATGCATCAGATGCACTATTCATCTGTTGACAGATGCACTGTCATCTGTTGACAGGTGCACTATTTCAGCAACTTGTCTTGTTCTTTTGCACTTGGATTTTGGGCTTTGTCTTGCATGGAATCTCACCTACATTAAAAGACATAATTAGTGAGATATAATGAACATATAAAACATGTGTTTCATTTGCATCCAATTGTCATTCTCATCATGTTTCACACATTCATAACACAACAATTTTGTCTTGTTCATGAAATGTTCATCATCAAAACAAACATACCATTTGTGAACATTTCACATAACATCAATTAGTATTGCTCATCATCAAAAACATTTAAGCACTTGTTGTAACCCAACATTCTCCAATATGAGAACCCAACATTCTCCCCCTTTTTGATGATGACAAAAATTTCAATTTATGCACAATTGATGTTTCTCCCCCTTTTGGCAACATTCAAAAAGATAATGGGTGCACACAAGTAAAAGAATGAAGCAAAGAATTGTGTGACCACATAACTGAATTGTGAAAGAATTGAGTGGGGAATGAGTGTTCAAATGAGATTGCAAGGTTGAGAATAGGTTGATACCCACTACAAAATGTCATAAACACTAGTATTAAGACACATAAAAATTCTACAATGGTTAAGAGATAATACTCCGGGAATCTCAAGTTATAGCATTTAGAATACATCGTTCAAAAACACATGAAAATGAGATAACCCTTTTGAATAAAACCATTGAAGAAAATCATATACCTTAGTGGGTGATGTTCAGTTGGTAAATGAAGGCAATGTCTACATGAACAATTGACAATAGACAACCTATTGCCCTTGATTTAAATCTTGGAGGCTCCACTCTATTTCTAGCATTTGAACAATTTAAGTGGTAATTAGGATCACTTTTACCTTTTGACGTGAAGGTAGACATTTGGGATGCCCGTACCCCCAGTTACTCAGTGTGAGTGACCATCATACCATTATGCAGAGATAATGAAAGGACTTTTTGACGCGAAGACAGACATTTGTGATGCCCGTGTCCCCGGTTACTCAGTGATACTCATCATTGCTCTGCCTTTGTCCCAATTCACATATTTGTTTTTTTTTTAATTTTTGACTTTAGAAATAGGTAGCTTTTCTCTTTTTTTTTAAGTTGGAAAATCAAGTTCAAAAGGTTTATTAAGGTCAAAGGCCAATGCAAAGACATTAAGTTCAAAAACCTTCTTACTTGTCAATCCATATAGGAACATGATCATCCACAAGGGAGTTATTCAAGTGAGTTAGGTTAAAATCATTAGATTTGTTCAATGTTTTCTAGATGATACAACCTAGACTCAATCTCAAAATATTATTTCAAAATCATTGTGATTAACCATATGACTTTGATACTATGTGAGGATGAAAGGTTATAATGAATATTTATACCCAATTCTCCCCTTGCATCAATGATATGAACATACTCATGAAGAAATTATGAAGAAGGATGAAGAATTTACAGAAAATGTGTATCTGTCGACAGCAAGGGAGTGTCTGTCGACAGATGCACTCAGACAGAGCAGTTGGGGTTCTGGGAAATCAGGAATTGAGTAAAGCTGTCGACAGAAGGACTTTTGTCTGTCGACAGAAGCACACAGAGTCCAATTTCTTGGTTCTGTGAGGCCATATCTGTCGACAGGCTGTTTGGGGCTGTCGACAGGGGCTTTGAAACTTCAGTTTTAAGGCTTTGAATTGAGAGTGATTTGAACCATAAGATTGAGGGATAAGTACACATTGAATATGAAGGGTATCCCTTATGAATTTCACTCACCTAGCCTTAAACTTACTCCCCCATAATGTGTGCATGTGATGAGATAACATTCAAGCAATTCAATCATGATTTAGACATTCATCACAAGCAGTTGCACACAAATTTCATGAGCATTCATGAGCATTTTCAAACTTACTCCCCCATAACATATGCATAGAAAATGTATCAAGCAATTCACACGTTATTAAGCACACAACTAGCCTTATGTATTACATGACTTTTGGTACTTGGCGGAGTATTTTACTCACGCATAATGATAGTTTCCAAACAAGCATAACTTGTTTTTCCACATGTCATCATTTGATATACCAAGAGGTCATGTGCACAGTTATGCAAGCAAGATGGCATGATTCCAATTGCTAAGAGGCATTGTCATGTGGGGTAGCATTAAGACACATTTTGCATTGCTCAGATAAAGGTAAGAATCCATTTCAATTTCAGCAGTTCATATATGAAGTGATAGGGAGATTTTACCTGAACAGTCTTCAATCATAGTAAAAAAGTTTACCTTTGTTCTCCATCATTTCTTGCCTTGCACAGCCAATGTCATGAATCCATTTCTAATTTTTGGGTGCAAGACATCTCAGCTTGTTGATCAAGCTTGTTTTGGGACCCACACTTGCTTGGGTCCTGCAACGACATTAATGTTAGGATATAACAAAGATTTCAAAATCCAAAGTGATTTGATTTTTGGATTTTGTTGTTTTGTGCAGTTTTCCTGTTCATAGATACATGAAATTTCTGATCTTTATGAACATGTTTATCCTTGTGTGTATGAACACATGGATTATTATGGAGCTTTGAAGCATGCACAACATCATGATTTTTATGAGAGTGTTGATTTTTCTTCCAGCAGAATTTAGCAAGATGACCAAGTTTATTGCATTTGTAGCAAACATGTTGAGCATTTACCTGGAGCTTACCATAGTGTGATTGCATTTGCTGGAATCTCTGAGATCCTTTAGAGTACCTTTGATCACCCTTGGGTTGAGAAAAAGGAGGTGGTACCCTTTGGTATCTCTTGGCGTGATGTGGAGTTGGAGATTTCCTTGAAACATTCTGGGCCTCTGGAGGAGGTGTAGAGACCCTGTAGACTCTTGTTTTCTTTTCCATTTTCTTCTTTTGGTTTTCAATTGAAACATGATTCTTCCTATTTGGAGATTTTTTGTTCAATTTTTTCTTTTCAACTTTCAATGTAACAATTTCTTTTTCAGAAGTTAGAAGTTGGCTTTTCATGACATCCAGACCATTTTGTATTTTGTTCTTTTCAATTTCACTTTGAACAATTTGATTTTTCAAGTCAGCAATTTTTTGCTTAGCATTGTTCCATTCATCATTTAATGGTCTGTTATGATACAAGCCTTCAATCTTCTTTTTCAGATGATTATTCTCCTCAAACAGTTGATTGCAATTTTCTTTTATTTGGTG
Source organism: Colocasia esculenta (assembly GCA_014218235.1). Taxonomy (NCBI): domain Eukaryota; kingdom Viridiplantae; phylum Streptophyta; class Magnoliopsida; order Alismatales; family Araceae; genus Colocasia; species Colocasia esculenta. The sequence goes on from CM024758.1 coordinate 31,631,389, forward strand.
ATCATGAGCCATGTTGGAGATTTGTTTGTTCAATTGATCATTATCAAATTTGAGATTCTCATTATGATCAATCAATTTTTCATTTTGATTTTTCAAATCAGAATTTTCAGATTCCACATGATCATGATCTTCTTTCAACTTAGAAAACTTGATTTCATAGTTTTTGACTTCCTTTTCCAATTTTTCATTCTCCATTTTCAATTTTTCATTTTCTTCATAGAATGCTTGAGCATTATCAATTCTCATTTCATTCTTATCCAATTTTTCTTTTAGCTTCTTGTTTTGAGTTTTTACCTTCTTAAGTTGATTGGACAAGTGCTCATAGCATTCTATTAACTCATCATAGGAAATATCATCTTCTGAATCAGAATTAGATATTGATGCGTCAAATGGGTCTAAATTGGATTTACCTGACCTTTGAGAGTTTCTTGACTTCTCTGACAGATATGATCTTTCAGATTTGTCTGAACTAGGAGAACCTCTGGAGCTGCCAAGGGCCATGAAGCATTTGTCTTTGGCTTTATTTGCAATCTTGCTTGTCTTCTTAAAGGAGTCCTGCATTTTATCAACATGGTTATCAAACTCAATAATCATTGGTCTATTTATGATACTCGACAACTCAGACATATTTCTGAGTATGTTGTAGATTAATAAACCAACAACCAAAGTAATCAGATCAGTTCAGAATCAATTATAAACCGATCAGAGCAATTAATCACACATAAACAGATATGCCAAATCACAATCGTTGAACGAAAACCTGCTCTGATACCAATTGTTAGGAATCAGAGCAATTAAGTGCACAAAAATAGATCTGCCAAATCAGTACCGATAAACAAAGAACCTGCTCTGATACCAATTGTTAGGATCGGATATTCGGTATTGGCAAAGCTAGAAGGGGGGGTTGAATAGATTTGCAGCGGAAACTTAAGCAATATGAAAATTACTTCGGATTAAAAGATCTACTCAATTAAAACCCCTTTGATCTGATGCAATGTGTGTGAGCAAACTAACAGTTAGTGTGTAGACGAAATCCCTATGCATGCATCTAGCGCAATACAATGCAAACCACAAGTCAAACCACAGTGCACAAGGGATTTTTTAGGTGGTTCGGAGATCACACCACGTGACTCCTACGTCCACCCCCCACACAGTGAGGACACACTACTCAAGAACTGAGTACAACACACACACGAGCACACCGGCTCAACCACACACACACACGCTAGATCAAGTCCACAAAAGATCAGATCCTCTAGCCTTGATCTGACCAACACACCACACACACGTTGTCTGATGCAAACACGCAATCAGAACAACAATCCACACTTCCACAACATCCACGTACTGATCTCAAATCAGTGCACACACACAGATATATGAAAGTAGTGAAAGGAGAAGAGTTTAGAGATGAAGAATCAAATCCCGATGTAGATCTCTTCTCGTTGGTCGTCCAGAAGACTCCAAGCTTCGTCTTGACAAGTATCAGTTGATGGAGAAGCTTGAACCACGGACGAACCGGCTTCAACTCCGCTTGGAAGGTTGTTCTTCTTTGTTCTGGGCAGAGAGATGAAGCAGGGCAGCAGGAAGAAAGCCTTGATCTTGACCTTTGCTTAGGGTTTTGGTATGGTGGCTCCTTGCTGCGAAAATAGCCTCATATGATCCATATATAGTGGTGTCCAAGCATAGAGAGTCGTGCTAAAAGGAAACACCAAAATATAGATCATATCCTGGCCATTAGATCTTCCCGAACTCCGTCTGTCGACAGCCGACTTGCTGCTGTCGACAGATGCTGACAGGTTTGCAAGAACGGAAGACTGGGCTTTCTGGAAATAGATTTCTGAGTGTATCTGTCGACAGGCGAAAATCATCTGTCGACAGATGCATCAGATGCACTATTCATCTGTTGACAGATGCACTGTCATCTGTTGACAGGTGCACTATTTCAGCAACTTGTCTTGTTCTTTTGCACTTGGATTTTGGGCTTTGTCTTGCATGGAATCTCACCTACATTAAAAGACATAATTAGTGAGATATAATGAACATATAAAACATGTGTTTCATTTGCATCCAATTGTCATTCTCATCATGTTTCACACATTCATAACAAACAATTTTGTCTTGTTCATGAAATGTTCATCATCAAAAACAAACATACCATTTGTGAACATTTCACATAACATCAATTAGTATTGCTCATCATCAAAAACATTTAAGCACTTGTTGTAACCCAACATTCTCCAATATGAGAACCCAACATGCTGAAGGTAGGAGACCACCTTTCCAAGACAGACTCTTCCAGTACTGTCTCAAAGAAACGCAAACTTTCTTCCTCCCCTCTCCTCTTTACCCTCCCTTGTGGTTTTCTCTTATAGTCACCCACAAGCATACCTCACTGTACAAAGAATATCTTCAAAAGGTTGTCTTTGCCACTCTTCACAATCTTCCTTTTCTTAACCTCTCTGACCATTTAGATGTCATTCTTCCCTATACTCCTCTGTCTAAAGCCGAAAAATCCAAAATCTTCTCCTCAGCCCACTCCAAAACTGAGGAGCAATGGGCTAAATCTTATAAAGATTTGTACAATCGCTTTCTTCAGGCTAAGGCAGCAAGGTTTCCTCCCAGGGATCACTCCTTGACCCTTTCTGAGTGGTTCAAGTTTCACCACCAGAACACCTGGGCCCCTGCTATTCAGAAGCTCATCAAGCTGGTCAGGCATTTCCAAATGTTCAACAACTACAGGTATCTCAATAGATTGCCTGAAGTTCAGCTTAGCCAGTTCAAGAGAGCCATCAAGGTCCTTACCCACTCTGAGCAGTCTGAGGAAATCAGAGTAGATTTTGCAACTCTTCATTTACCTGAAGAATTTTCCTGCCTCAGATTCATTTCTTGATCATCGAATCTTCAATTGGCTCAATCATTTTTGAGCGCTTTGCTAGAGTCATGGGCAGAATCAAGATTCAGAAAGGCCTTCAAGTTGGTTTTCCTAGATTTCTCTTCCGGGAATATCATAGAGGGTTTGTCAAATCTGATGTTCTTGCCCCTCTCCTCTCAGAATGTGAAAGGCTGAATGCCTCCGATTGGTCCAAGCTTTACTCCCTGTCAGCACAACAGCTTACTCATCTGAATGCTGCTCAGGCCAGGGAAGGAAAAGCTCCTGTCTCTCCTGCCACCTTCTTGGATATGAACTCAATCCATCTGGTCCTTGATCCCTACAAAGTTTGGGCTGAAAGGTACAAGGTGTTTTTAGCTCTTCGCCAGGAACTCAAGGAGAAACAGATATTCTACCCTGTCACCATGGATCAATTTCTTGCCTGTGCAAGTTTTGGTAAAACACTCATCCTCTGCTCCTCTATGGATCCCGAAGAGTATGACCTGTTTCTTACCAAGCAGCGCAGCATCTATCTATCCAAGATGGCTCCCACCATGGGACCAACCTTCTCCATTGAGAGTGGTGCCTTTAGGCAATTCTTCAAGCGTCAGGAAGAGCAGGCCTGGGAAGCTATTTCTCATTATGCCTCCCTTCTCTCTCCTGCTTTTTATTTGCCTGTACCTCCTCAACCTTAATGAATGGATTGTGCTCTTTCTCCTCATTGTCTCTTCTTCTTTGTCTCGTTCCTATTGCTTTTTGCTTAATGACAAAAAGGGGGAGAATGTTTAACCTACATGTGTCTGACACATTCTTGAATCATGATTTAAGTACTTTAATTCCTCTTTACTGTTAAGTTCTACTCAAATGATGATCATAGTTTTGTCATCACCAAAAAGGGGGAGATTGATGAACAGTCCATCCCCATATACTTTTAAATTAATTACATGCTTATTTTGGTGATAAACAAAACTTGTCAAAAGTTTTCTAACCCTGTTTTATTTTAGCCTGAAGCACAAAGAAAGTCAAGCATTTGTGGTAAGTACTTACATACATCATTTCTCAAGAGAGCCATAACGATTCCTTCATAGCTGTAACGATTTCCTCTCAAGTTCAACGATTTACTGAATAACCTTGCTGTGTCAATCAAGTCGATATTATAACGACTCTGTAAGTTATCGTAACGACTCCTTCAGAAGTTATAACGACTTGCTCATTATAACGACTCTGTAAGTTATCGTAACGACTCCTTCAGAAGTTATAAGGACTTGCTTATTATAACGACTCTGTAAGTTATCGTAACGACTCCTTCAGAAGTTATAACGACTTGCTCATTATAACGACTCTGTAAGTTATCGTAACGACTCCTTCAGAAGTTATAACGACTTGCTCGTCATAACGATTCTGTAAGTCATCGTAACAATTTCTTTAGAAGAGTTATAACGACTTGCTCGTCATAACGATTCTGTAAGCCATTGTAACGATTTCTTTAGAGAGTTATAACGACTTGCTCGTCATACGATTCTGTAAGTCATCATAACGATTTCTTTAGAGAGTTATAACGACTTGCTCGTCATAACGATTCTGTAAGTCATCGTAACGATTTCTTTCGAGAGTTATAACGACTTGTTCATCATAACGATTCTGTAAGTCATCGTAACGATTTCTTTAGAGAGTTTCAACGACTTGCATCTCATAACGACTTGATAAGTGTTTCATAACGATTTCTTATATCATCTGTTATAGAACGACTTGGTTGTGGTAACGATTTCATAAGTTATCATAACGACTTCTTATGAGTCTGCAGCAACTTGATTTTAACGATTCTATCAGACTTTCATAACGACTGCATAAGTCATGTTTCCATTAATTAATTGTTTTCCTTGAGTAAGATACGTTGAATAGTCAAAGTCGCATCTCGTCTATTTGACTGCCATGCATTTAATAAAGACTGAGCGTATCTCTGCACGGATACAGAACATATCTTCCATTCTTGTGTATCCTCTGTATGCATCTTCTAGAACGATAAACTGTTACTACCATATTTGTGTCTATCTGCTCTAACGTTGAGTGACATCTAGAGATAGTATAGCTGTCTACCATTAAAGCTCAACCTTGCAGAACCTTAAGGATACACTCCTACAACATCTGACACAGAAAGAACTACAAGCCAACTCAGAAGATCTCATCACTTTGCGTGCTCCAAAGAACAAAAGACTGTCGACAGGAAGCTTCCACAAATCCTTCAGTCTAACGTTCACTAAAGCTGTGAGACAACGGTCATCTCTTCGTCCTCATTCAAATTGGAGATATAAATACAAGACGAAGTTCCGAAGACGACAACATTATTTTTTTTCGACGAAGGAAGCTTTATTGTCATTTAAGAGAGTCTAGAACTCTGTCACTTTCAAGTCTTCAGAAGATCACAAGAGCCAGAAAATTCTCTCCTTTCGATCTTGGCTCCTAGCTCCTCATGCTGTGAGAAGAAAAATCAAGGAAGAGCTAGATTAGTTCTGAGAGAGTCCACATTGTGTAGATCTTTGACTCTCAGTGCTTGTAGCTTCAGATTGAGTTTTGTAAAAGCTTGATCTAGGGGCTAGTCATTTCCTTCAAGATTTTCTTGTGTTCTTCCCTTCGTGTGTGAAGGAAGACCTGGTGGTGTCCAGGGTGGTGTTTTTCCCTTCGGGAGTGAAGGAAGACCTGGTGGTACCAGGGTGTTGTGTTCCCTTCAGGAGTGAAGGAAGACCAGCTGAGCTGGGTGGTTGTTTTTGTCCATAGGGGGACTGTACCCTAGTTAGTGAAATCCTGAGGATTGCTCAGGGACTGGACGTAGGACTCCTAAGGAGAGGAGATCCGAACCAGGATAAATCTGTGTGTTGTGTGATTGTCTTTATCGTGTGATTATTGCTTTTACTAACCATTACTAATCCCATCCAAGAACTCTTTATGTTTGTTTGAGCTCAGGTTTTTATCAGATAAATTTTATTTAAAGACCCATTCACCCCCCCTCTGGGTTAGCCAACCGGGAACATGCCCTTGCTTCAAAATCAACCTATGTTCCACTAACTCGTGGTCAATACTGGGCATGTCATCGTACGACTAGGCAAAAGAATCCTTGTATTCCTTTTGCATCTCTATAAGCGCCTCTTCTTCTTCGGGAGGGATATTGGAAGCTGTGGTTAAGAACTTGGGTTCTTCTTCTCTCCCAATGTTACCTCCTTGGTGGGTTCGTCCACTGCCGATGTCGGTTCATCGAATCTCCACATGCCACTGGCATACATTTCGGCAGCGTCCTCTACCTCACTGTCTTCTTCATCTACTGGGTCCTCCTTAGCTAAGATTTCATAAACTCCAAATCTATCGTCTAGCCCCTCCTCTTCATGCTGCGTTTCTATGTTCAGAATGACTGCTTCTTGGACCAACTCTTCAACAGTTAGAAGAGCGCCACACCTTTGCACCAAATCTACTAAGTATCTACGGGGTATGCCACTACCCTTACTCTTCCTAGACGGGGACGGGGACTTGCTAGATCCTACCCTTGAACCTAAACTAGAATCAATATTTATAGGGGACTCTGGAGAAGCGTCCAGAGGTTTATAGGAAGGGAAGGGAAAGGGTGCGGCATAGCCGCAGGGAGCCTCCGATGGGTCTGGAGGCAGATGCAAGCCACCCGAGCTCAGGGTGCCTGCAGCAGAGTCAGAGTGCAGGGGAACAAAAGGCCCCTCACCCAAGGAGTCCAAAGTAACCATGCTGGTTGATGAGCGGGGATTGCCACTCAAGCAAAGGAAGAAAGAAAGGCGGGGATCGCCACGAGGAAGGAGGAGTGCGCAGATGACGTGGATCACCGTCAAGAGCAAGGAAACATGAAGGCAAGGGATGATGGGGATCGCCGTCAGAGAGTTGAAAGTAGGGGGGCATGGAATGATGGAGATCACTGTCATGAGTGGGGATTGCAGCAGAAATGGAAGCGGGGATTGGTGCTTCAAGGGAAAGGGCATGGATCGCCATCCAACGAAAGGGAAAGGAAAGATGGGGATCGCCGTCCAAAGAAAGGGAAGAAAAGATGGGGATCGTCGTCCGATTGTTGGGGGTGAATGAGGAGGAGTGGAAAGTCGAGTGAGGATTTGTTTTTTGTTTTTTTTTTTTTTAAATAAACATAGCAAACTAGCCTAAGAAAGGAAACGAACTACATCGGAAGGCATCGGGAGAAGGAAAGAACCGTGCCATTGAAAGAAAGTGTGAAATGGAGAGAGGAGGTGATTATCGCTTTGAGAGCGTCAGGGGAGAATTGAAGAACAAGAGGAGGAGAGAGGGGGATGAAAGAACACTTGGAAACAAGGATTGAATACACAAATTGTTTAGGGGGCTGGAGATGCCCTGGCTAGAGCTCGTCTACCAGGTTGTTTTTGACTAAATTTAATTCTTCAATATCATCACCGTTCCCAGGCAACTGCTGCTGCTGCTGATGGCTCAGCTGATTCTGTGACTATAGGGGGCTGTGTGAGATAACCATCCCGAATAAGAGACTGAGTGCTGTCACTATGTCTTCTATGTCTAATGTTTGCTTCTGCTTCCGCGGTCCTCTTCTTCTTGTAGGGCCGCCAGGCCTCCAGAGCTTGATATGTAGATGCCGGTGTCATATAGTCTTCCTCTATCATGATGGTGTTGTACCCTAGTTGTATGGGTCCTCTGACAAAATGATCGTATAATGACCAAGTGAGCAGTTCTTGTTCTAACTTCGAAGTAGTTGAGTAGGCTGTCCACGACTTGAGTTCTTCTTTATATCCTAGGCCATGTCTAGTGATTTCCTTTGAGCTAGCAATAGCTTGCATCCTCCCCCGAAGATGGGCTCTAAGACCCTTTCCTAGCTGGTAGCCAATTTTGAACATGATATTCTAGCCTTGGTGTCGGGTGGTATGCCCTTTTTGACAGCCACCACTGATGGGGACATTGTCTGACAGCTAAAGAGAAGGTATAAGCCCATGGGTAATTCACATCGAGGACATAAATAATGGGCTTATTAGAGGGCTAGACTGCCAGCATGATCTTCTCAATAGCTTCCACGGTGTGGGTGGTCATTGCACTCTTGACCTTGACTATGCGTCCTTGGAAAGGAAACTTCAGACATTGGTGTGTCGTGGAGGGGACTGCCCCTAATGCTTCGATCCAAGGCCAAGCCAGAATAGCTTTGAAAGTTGGATCGATGTCAAGTACATAGAAATCAATGGTCATTACTAGTGGGCCTAGTTCTGCTTGTAAGGAGATGAGACCGTGGCAGGCCCACCGGGAATTATCATGAGCGTTATGGTAGTGGGAGTTGGCTCTAAGCGGCGCTCAGAGATGTCACATGACCGCAGAGTGCTGAGAGGGCATACATTTATGGATGCCTTTGTATCAACTAGGGCGGCATCGATGGCCACCTTGTTTATGTACAGTGTCACACATAGAGGCATCCTTCTGGTGTCCGGAGGAGCTAGCTCGCTATCCGCAAAGGTAGTTATCAGCCCCTTGTTAACAATGGATACGACCGAGGGCAGATTGTCAGGGTTCATATCTTCATTTACCATAACTCTTTACAAAAAATCCCTTAAGGCATCTTGATGGGTCTGCGACCTCTTGATTAATTCGAGGATAGGTATCTTCGCTTGAGTCAGGTCTAGAGGCTTCAGTATATCATATTGGGTCCCCGGGACCGGATCTATTTCCTCGACATGTTGCTGTTGTTGTTGGAGTTTTGGGTCGGCTGACCCGACATAGACACGGATGTATTAGGATACATCCGGTGAAACATCCGCCCGCTCCGTAGGGCGAGGTTGTGGTGAAGTGGAGGCGGGGTTGTGTCGATGACGGATGGGCTGGCTATTATGGGTGCTAACATAGGGGAGAATGGGATGTTAAGGGGTGATGGAGTGACGGGTGGTATGATGGGGATGTTGTAGAGTGGCGAGGTGATGGTGGCAATGGTGGGTGTAGTGGAGATAGTAGTGGAGTTGGAAATAGCCAAAAGTTGGCCTACTTCATGCTCATCATCATAGGCCCAAGTGGCGGCTGGTGGTGGATGGTGGATGATGGGGTGACTTGAGCGGGTGGAGGAGGTGGTGGAGCAGGTTGGGGATTCGGAGTGGGTTGGTGCTGCGGCATAGGATTGCGGATTATGCCGAGATCGTTTGCAAGTTGTTGTGGTTGCTGGTGTTGCTGGTACTACTACTGGAATGGCTGCTGGAACTACTACTGCTGCTGCTGGAACTGCTATTACTGCAGTGGCTGCTGTCACCTCTGTTGTTGCTATCACTGCCTTTTCCCCTGTTGGTCCTTAGGGTCTAAATTAGCCTCTTCATTTCTGCCCAGTCAATTTGTTGTTACTCATGGAGGTCATATATGATGTCTTTGAACTGGAAGCAGTCTGACACATTGTGCCCCGGATGACGGTGGTATACACAGTACTTTGTCTGATCCGCTGCCATGTTCTGATTTCCCTTGTCCGGAGGAAGTCTAAGAGCATTGAGACATAAGGGCGGCAAAAATGTCGGCTAGACTCTCGGGAAGGGGAGGGTATTGAGCTCTTTTGGGTGCATTGGGCTTCCTAGGAGCATAGCCATTTTGAGCTGGAGGGACTTGGCTATATTGGCGTTGGTCTTGTTGGGGGTTCTGGGCTTGAGGTGGTGGTTGTCTATTGATCCATGGCTGCTGAGGGGGTTGAGTATAGGGGGACCTACCTATCGGACCCTGGGATTGTTGGCTGGACTTACTTGCTCATTGGTTTGGACCCCTTCAATGACTAGACCCTGAGGTTCTTGGGATAGCGGGACTTCAGGGTTTCAAACATAGAATGAATGGGCAAGTCCTTAAGTTGGGTCTGGATGAAATGGGCTCGACTGTAACGTGGTGCATGGAGGTGATGTCATTCATGACTAAAATGGATCAGTAGGTTGGGGTAGCATTGACAATTAGCAACTTAACCTTCTCCTCCTAAAGCATAGGAGAATAGACCTTTGTAGCTAGGGCATGCCACCTATCAGGATAGACCGTGAATTCTTCATCGGCCTTCATTTTTTCAGCTACTATATCCACAAAATAATATTCGGGTCTGACCCGATCTTGAAATTGTTGCAGAAATCTCTCTTGAACAATTTGAAAATCCTCGGCTTCCTCAGGAGGTAGAGAGTAGAACCATTCGAGGGCCGATCCATCCAATGACTTCCTGAACAAGTACGCCATAAGGTGGCGGTCGTACTTGTGTGGAGCTGATTCATACACAAAGTCTTTGAGATGTACATAGGGGTCGCCTACCCAAGAGTATCACCCGTAGACAGGGAGCTCTAACTGGGGTGGAACCCGGAGGTGTTGGAAAGAAGGAAAGGGGATATCGGAGACCTTCCGAGGGTCCAATTGTCTTCGGAGGTCATGAAATTCCCTCTTCATAGATGTCCACTCTGCAAGCAAGTCATAAGGGGACGTGGCGTGGTGAGTGGGAACAAGGGAGCGGGATTGCTCCAAAGAGTAGGACCTCTCACGGGGAAAAGAAGCATGTTCGACTGATAGAATGAAGAGGTTGGAGAGGATTTGGGCCGAACCTCCCATGGCAGAAGATAACTGGGCTGAGAAAAGTGAATGGCCCGTGGACGAAGGGGATTCGGATCTGCCATAGTGGAGGGTGCATGTGACGGACCGGGGTATTTATGCCCAATAAGGCTCCATATCCAGATCCGCCTCCCGCGAACGGACCGAAGTCTCGCAAGGGATATCTCACACACGTGTCTAGTAAGAGTATAAAATACAAACCACAAGAATATAAGACACAAGAAAGTACATGTGCTCATATCTGTTCACTGATTTGTACAACTGTCCCATTACATTAATATATGTCCAATTAAAAGAGTACAACTACCTGGGGCATACCCTGAGGGAGCACAAGCTCACACAACACTAACTACTAAACAACTGCTGGTGGTACAAGTCTGACACAACGCCGCTGCAAGCCAAACACACGGCAAGCCCTGAAAAGAACTGTAGGGGAGTGAGCCTCAACAAGTCACTGGCTCAGTAGGGGCTACCCAAAACAACACCGTAACCACAAACACCTCAACCCCAATGGGTCTCACTGGCAACATCAATGGCCAAACCATTTCATGCTCACATCATGACAATAAATAACAATTAAACATACTCATGATAATAAACACAAAGTCCTCAGAAGGAAAGTAGGGCTACAGGACTAACATAAAATCATTAGTCAGCCCAACTACTAAAGTGCCTGAACCACAGTCTCACTGGCACACTGCTACAACAACTAGTTGCCTAAACTATAAGCCACACAGGCAGGTCACTACCTAAGCTGCAAGCTTCACAAGCAAATCTCGAACACTTAAGTAACAGGACTGCTAACAAAGAGCTGGTCCTTTATACTCCAAATCACACTACGTCGAGAGCCACACATAAATGGTAGGACTGGCTACAACTAGCTAGTCCATCACACACTAAATCCATAATCGAAACCATGCCCAAGAAGGGTAAAACTCAACAAGTGGAAGGTCTCACACGGCCTCCACGGAGCATAGCTCTACTAAACCACAATATGCCTAAGCCACAAGCCTCATCGGCAAAATACCCACAAAGGTAACATAATTAATAATCATAAACTAATTCACAATAAAATATAAACAAAGATCTACTTAAAACAGTTAGGATACAACAAGTGGCAGGTCAAACCACAAGACCTCCGTAACACACAAGTACCCGGAAAGGTTGGTACACAATGTACCATCACAAAACTACAAAGTAACCCACGAAGGAAATAGGTACCTGCTACTCTGAGGTACCACAACACAAACACCCGAACAAGGGTATAGGTAGGTGATAAACACCACACTGAACCACGATTATATTGTGCCCTCACTTAGACACAACATTACAAGTGAAACCTTAATCGACGAGTCACACAAACCGCAACTCAGTCACAGCTGTGCCAACACCAGGGCATACCTCGAACTGGTCAAACCTCGACCACGAGTCATAAACTCACAAACCACAGCCAGTGGCAAAGCACGAGTCAAACTACAGCCAGAATAGGCAAAGCACGAGTCAGAAAGAAAGACGCCACCACAGGGGAACGGACTACTAGCTGATCAGGCCAGTATCCAACCGGACAACACAACACAAGAACAACCTCTCAGCCTCGCAGTCACGGACGAAAGGTCCAACTGTCGCTCCACAAGGAAGAAGTCAAACAACTGTGGAGACCAACCAACACCACACCTGCAGACACACAACTGCAGGCCCATGCCTGGCACCTCTAGGGTCTCTAGCCGGAGCACCCAAAAGTGAGGCACTGGAAAACAGGACTAGCTGGGGACCAGTGTCGACTACTGGTGTCCGTACCCCCAACTACGAGCGCGCTACAAGCGACACAAGAAAAAACTCTGGGAAGTCGCTGCCCCACTGCCGTCTTTCCCTCAGCCGGACGTACAACTCAAACTCAGGAGTGAGGGTGTCCAGGAAGACGACACAGACCTCGACGGTACAACACCAGTACCGAGACAAAACCCCGAGCACAACAAACACACGTGCCTGGCTCACAAAGAACCTGGGGTACCCGACTAGAGAGGCATTCCGGAATAGGCGCCGGACCACCACACTCGGCTAGCACAAACCACGATACTTACACATATAGCCTTTACTTATAATTTACGATATACAAGTGTTAGGATTAGCTTAACATCGGTCACCATATGACCCCAAAGCTATCCCACACCAACACATACCTGAACCACAAACTTGCCTATCATTGGTCATGAGGTGACCTCCGTGGCAACACACACACCACTTAATACATAAATCCATATAATATTATTCGAAAGACAACAACGGACCAGGGCTAGGTCGGTATGGACCTTCACTGCCCAAACACCACAAGTCATGGCTAGGCTCACACAGGAACCTCACTGCCCAGTTACTACGACAAATCATAAGAATTACATTACAACAAAGTGTGTAGTATACACACACTCAAACCACGTAGACAACACGTGTATATTACACCCTGGTTGGTGTACCACACGTCTACCACGTGAACCACATGTCCAACACATGGACAACGCACTCCAAGAGTGCCACGGGTGTCAACGCACCACACATACTGCGTAAAGCAATTACGTACATCACACATCATTCACGTAAAACATGCCCATTACATGAGCAGTATGCTCCAAGAGCATATCAAATGCACTGGCTCACACCGGTCATCGCCATGCACACACAAACAGCAATATTCATAACCAGAAAAGCTACGTAAACCACACTGCATGAATACATGCACAAGTTGGCGGCAACATCGACTGCCGCTTATAGGAAGTAGACGGCAATGGATCTGGCCGTCTATATCCCGGCTGATGAACCTGGCGACCAACGATGTTGACGCCAAGATCTTCAGCTTCTACTCCTGCAGAAACCCTAACCGATCCCACATGCATTCCTGATCCCAAAACCATTAAGAAAATAGGAGGAAACAGTTCCTCTAACTCCCATGCATTATAATTAAACTAAAACAGCATGCTTTACTACATAAAATCATCAAACCACCCATTATCCCCGCATGGGTACCATGACCCGAAATCACCATTTTCATGCAGATTCATGTTATCTAATTACATTAACACGACCTACAGGAACTACAAGGGTCATTCCCTACCTCAGAACACGCTCAAACCCTCCGAATTCTCCCGGTTCACACCGAACCCTCCGCGAGCTCCCACGGGAATTGCACCACGCCACGGCGTTTCCTCGTCCGATTCGACAACGCCACACGCTCCACGATCCTCCAACCACCCTTCAGTACCTGCTGGAAGCTTTAGAAACACGGGGACACGAAGCTAGGGCAAGGGGAAGAGAGAGACAGGTGGGAAACCTGCTCTCGGGTGACCCTATAACCTGCAGAATTCTCAGGTTGGCGTCAACCCCTCTGCCGCCAAAGACAACCGCCACCCTAAACGTCCACATCTAATGCCGCCAAGATCATGCAGTCAACGGCAACTTACCTGGACGCCAACAAGTCAACGACCACCCCTGGCCGCCAACTCCTACTCAACTGCAGCAGGTCCTATTTCATTTCGGGACCTAACCTGCACCACACCTACACACACCACGCGTCTACACCACACTGGCCTTACAACAGCCATCACAACCACAACACACACGATCCAAAAAGGATCCGAAAATAAGCGACGTTACATTATTATCACCTAAAAACAAATGTCGTCCTCGACATATAAAACAAATCACAACAATCCGGATTATCACCTAAAAACAAATAAAGCCGAACACAGAACAAGTAGGATACTCTTTCTCTGCTTCAGCCTTTCAATTCATCTCACAATTACTCTGTTCTGTCGATTCCATTGCCTTTCTTTAGCTTTCAACCGTAGGCGATCCTACCTTGCCAATGGTGCTTTATCTCCTTGGACTGAACCTGCTTTCACAATTTCTGGACTGTGTTTGCAACATTTCTTTCGAGACCGCTTTATCTTTCTCAAATGTCTTATACTGTAATATTCTTTCATGCCACCATTTTCTTTTCCATTTATCACTGCTTGTTGTTATCCTGCCTCATCTGCATTACATTCACAACTGACACCTCTTCAAAGGAAACCAATCACCATCTTTGAATTTTCTATCCTTTCATATTATTCTGCTCATACTGCTTAAAGTCAATCTCTGATTAAAAACCATAATAAACTCTGTTCCTTTATTCCACTGCGCAAAACTTTACACTTTCTCCTTATTCAAGCAAACTTGAACAATCTCTGAATATTAAATCTTTCTTTGCTTCCGCTTCCGCTGCGCTACTCTGATCACACTGAACACTTTTACAAAATATTTCACAATTTCTGCTTACATTATTACTTTCAATTACTTTCTTCTGGCTTCAACTGCTTTTCAAATTATCTCATTTAATTAATTCATGTTGAAAAAAATTACTGCAATTTCTGATCTGCCAAACCGCTATTGACATATTGTGCTTTTCATATATTTTTCCTGCTTTACTGACATTCTCTGGCTAATTCCCATAATTCTGGGGCATAAACTTTTCAAATATTCTTAATCAATCTGCTCCAGCATTTAAACCCTGAAATATCTTAATAACAATTCCTTTCTGCTCAATTAAATCATTTCTTTGCACCAATATGCAAACTTTAACTGATATTTCCTGACTCATCTGATCTTATTCACTTTATCATTTGCTAAATTCTTCTTTCTCTAATTCATATCTTTTCTGCAAAATACCTCTTTTTTTCATTAAATGTTCTTTCTGAAAAACTCCATAATCTGCCATTCATCAACTAAATATTCCTCTTGTGCAATTTTCACAAATTCTTATTGCACATTAATCCTTCTTTTCTCTCTTTCTTTATTCAACTGATCTTTTCTATACTTATTTATACAAATCTTCATATCACACTTCATGTACCATTATCATCCATAACAACACTTTTCCTCAAATTCTGATATCAGGCATACTTAATCTATCTGCCATAAATCACTGCTCTTTTACTAATACTTTTACTTTTACTTTTTTTCTTAAGCTGATCTGCCTTTTTAATCATATCAAACTCTTCATAACTCTAATCACATTTCCATCCACATTGTTTCTTAATATCCTCTGACTCAAATCTCTAATGCCACAATACATTTGCTGAGATTCTCAACTGCAACTTATCACACACACACTGACCTGATCCTTATCACCTTGTTACCATGCACCTGTCTCGGCCAACTTTCTATCTCATTATAATTTATTTACTGAATTCCATATCCAAACTTGTTAATCTCTTCAATTCCTTTAACTGCAAATCTTTAACAACCAAACTGATCTATCACAGAATATTCTATACTTTAACTGCTTTAACTGCACTAGTGCCAGGATGCTATCACACAACTTATGCTACTATCCACATTGTGGCACAACAATTGCTCACAACTGCCAATCTAACAAACAGAAACACACAGTTTACGTGCCAAAGCTCACGTAAAAACTATTTTATATCACACAAAACCACAGACTTACTACCAGCAGTGGACATTAATCCATGTATTGGGACATTGTACTTTCAATGTCTTTTCATATTCTAACTGGACATTGCTCTGATACCAACTGTGACGGACCGGGGTATTTATGCCCAATAAGGCTCCATATCCAGATCCCCTCCCGCGAACGGACCGAAGTCTCGCAAGGGATATCTCACACACATGTCCAGTAAGAGTATAAAAGACAAACCACAAGAATATAAGACACAAGAAAGTACATGTGCTCATATCTGTTCACTGATTTGTACAACTGTCCCATTACATTAATACATGTCCAATTAAAAGAGTACAACTACCTGGGGCATACCCCGAGGGAGCACAAGCTCACACAACACTAACTACTAAACAACTGCTGGTGGTACAAGTCTGACACAACGCGCTGCAAGCCAAACACACGGCAAGCCCTGAAAAGAACTGTAGGGGAGTGAGCCTCAACAAGTCACTGGCTCAGTAGGGGCTACCCAAAACAACACCGTAACCACAAACACCTCAACCCCAATGGGTCTCACTGGCAACATCAATGGCCAAACCATTTCATGCTCACATCATGACAATAAATAACAATTAAACATACTCATGATAATAAACACAAAGTCCTCAGAAGGAAAGTAGGGCTACAGGACTAACATAAAATCATTAGTCAGCCCAACTACTAAAGTGCCTAAACCACAGTCTCACTGGCACACTGCTACAACAACTGGTTGCCTAACTATAAGCCACACAGGCAGGTCACTGCCTAAGCTGCAAGCTTCACAAGCAAATCTCGAACACTTAAGTAACAGGACTGCTAACAAAGAGCTGGTCCTTTATACTCCAAATCACACTACGTCGAGAGCCACACATAAATGGTAGGACTGGCTACAGCTAGCTAGTCCATCACACACTAAATCCATAATCGGAACCATGCCCAAGAAGGGTAAAACTCAACAAGTGGAAGGTCTCACACGGCCTCCACGGAGCATAGCTCTACTAAACCACAATATGCCTAAGCCACAAGCCTCATCGGCAAAATACCCACAAAGGTAACATAATTAATAATCACAAACTAATTCACAATAAAATATAAACAAAGATCTACTTAAAACAGTTAGGATACAACAAGTGGCAGGTCAAACCACAAGACCTCCGTAACACACAAGTACCCGGAAAGGTTGGTACACAATGTACCATCACAAAACTACAAAGTAACCCACGAAGGAAATAGGTACCTGCTACTCTGAGGTACCACAACACAAACACCCGAACAAGGGTATAAGTAGGTGATAAACACCACACTGAACCACGATTATATTGTCCCTCACTTAGACACAACATTACAAGTGAAACCTTAATCGACGAGTCACACAAACCACAACTCAGTCACAGCTGTGCCAACACCAGGGCACACCTCGAACTGGTCAAACCTCGACCACGAGTCATAAACACAAACCACAGCCAGTGGCAAAGCACGAGTCAAACTATAGCCGGAATAGGCAAAGCACGAGTCAGAAAGAACGACGCCACCCCACAGGAACGGACTACTAGCTGATCAGGCCAGTATCCAACCCGGACAACACAACACAAGAACAACCTCTCAGCCTCGCAGTCACGGACGAAAGGTCCAACTGCCGCTCCACAAGGAAGAAGTCAAACAACTGTGGAGACCAACCAACACCACACCTGCAGACACACAACTGCAGGCCCATGCCTGCACCTCTAGGGTCTCTGGCCGGAGCACCCTAAAGTGAGGCACTGGAAAACAGGACTAGCTGGGGACCAGTGTCGACTACTGGTGTCCGTACCCCCAACTACGAGCGCGCTACAAGCGACACAAGAACAAACTCTGGGAAGTCGCTGCCCACTGCCGTCTTTCCCTCAGCCGGACGTACAACTCAAACTCAGAGGGTGTCAGGAAGACGACACAGACCTCGACGGTACAACACCAGTACCGGGACAAAACCCCGAGCACAACAAACACACGTGCCTGGCTCACAAAGAACCTGGGGTACCCGACTAGAGAGGCATTCCAGAATAGGCGCCGGACCACCACACTCGGCTAGCACAAACCACGATACTTACATATATAGCCTTTACTTATAATTTACAATATACAAGTGTTAGGATTAGCTTAACATCGGTCACCATATGACCCCAAAGCTATCCCACACCAACACATACCTGAACCACAAACTTGCCTATCATTGATCATGAGGTGACCTCCGTGGCAACACACACACCACTTAATACATAAATCCATATAATATTATTCGAAAGACAACAACGGACCAGGGCTAGGTCGGTATGGACCTTCACTGCCCAAACACCACAAGGTCATGGCTAGGCTCACACAGGAACCTCACTGCCCAGTTACTACGACAAATCATAAGAATTACATTACAACAAAGTGTGTAGTATACACACACTCAAACCACGTAGACAACACGTGTATATTACACCCTGGTTGGTGTACCACACGTCTACCACGTGAACCACATGTCCAACACATGGACAACGCACTCCAAGAGTGCCACGGGTGTCAACGCACCACACATACTGCGTAAAGCAATTACGTACATCACACATCATTCACGTAAAACATGCCCATTACATGAGCAGTATGCTCCAAGAGCATATCAAATGCACTGGCTCACACCGGTCATCGCCATGCACACACAAACACGCAATATTCATAACCAGAAAAGCTACGTAAACCACACTGCATGAATACATGCACAAGTTGGCGGCAACATCGACTGCCGCTTATAGGAAGTAGACGGCAATGGATCTGGCCGTCTATATCCCGGCTGATGAACCTGGCGACCAACGATGTTGACGCCAAGATCTTCAGCTTCTACTCCTGCAGAAACCCTAACCGATCCCACATGCATTCCTGATCCCGAAACCATTAAGAAAATAGGAGGAAACAGTTCCTCTAACTCCCATGCATTATAATTAAACTAAAACAGCATGCTTTACTACATAAAATCATCAAACCACCCATTATCCCCGCATGGGTACCATGACCCGAAATCACCATTTTCATGCAGATTCATGTTATCTAATTACATTAACACGACCTACAGGAACTACAAGGGTCATTCCCTACCTCAGAACACGCTCAAACCCTCCAAATTCTCCCGGTTCACACCGAACCCTCCGCGAGCTCCCACGGGAATTGCACCACGCCACGGCGTTTCCTCGTCCGATTCGACAATGCCACATGCTCCACGATCCTCCAACCACCCTTCAGTACCTGCTGGAAGCTTTAGAAACACGGGGACACGAAGCTAGGGCAAGGGGAAGAGAGAGACAGGTGGGAAACCTGCTCTCGGGTGACCCTATAACCTGCAGAATTCTCAGGTTGGTGTCAACCCCTCTGCCGCCAAAGACAACCGCCACCCTAAACGTCCACATCTAATGCCGCCAAGATCATGCAGTCAACGGCAACTTACCTAGGTGCCAACAAGTCAACGACCACCCCTGGCCGCCAACTCCTACTCAACTGCAGCAGGTCCTATTTCATTTCGGGACCTAACCTGCACCACACCTACACACACCACGCGTCCACACCACACTGGCCTTACAACAGCCATCACAACCACAACACACACGATCCAAAAAGGATCTGAAAATCAGCGACGTTACAGTACATGTGGCACAGAAACAATAGGGGCAGAGGAGGCCGCCTACTGGGCAGAACTATGAAAGGGTGGAGATAGAGGGTGCTTGCCTTTGACAGCGGCCAAAAATTCCCGAACTTGGTCTGGGCTTAAGTGTGGAAGGAGTTGACTAAATTGGGCATACAGGTCATCTGCCCCAGGAGGAGAAGGGGGAGAGACTGACCATCAACAACAGTAGGGGGCTGGATTTGCCCGTGAGAGTGGCCGCGGAAGGTTGGGCCACATCCTCGAGAAGCCCAATGGGAAAAGAGTCACCGGTAAGGACACGAAAATGATCCATATTGAACAAAGGATTATGATATAATACAATAGTTGGGGGGGACTGACTCGAGAAACCTAGATAATGACACATACACTACCCCTAAGCAATTAGAGGAGACGACGCAACTACCAAACAACACCTAGACTCTAACACACAAGAATGGACTGTAAGATAAGAGAGAGTGTATCAAACAAGCACTCAAGTTGACATGATAACCGTTACAATTTTTGGGTTCGCACTTAACCTTTAATGGATTAATTAATTAAATCACACTCGGCCAAATGGGACCCTAATAGGTAGGTACTCAAGTGCTTCGGTGTAACTAAAGGGAGATGCAGAACTCATGTGTAAGACGACCTGAACTACGGGTACAATGAGTACAACCCGCCCGGCAACTGCAATGTGCATACGGCCACGGGGACTTACGGAGGCCCTCGATAGCAGGCCCTGGTAAGCCCACGAGTTCTCGCGGGTGAGAGGGTCTCCACTACCAATGAGGAAACCTAATCTACACGAAACAATAATGTATGCATGAGCTACATGCACCAGGGTACATGCAAAGTCTATCCTAAACTAACACACAGTGGCTAATAGGTCTCCATTGAGGTCACGACGACCATATCCGGCGTGGACTTATGGCGTCCGAAAGACAAGCCGCGATAATAACAGAGCATAGAAACATACAGCCACACGCATATAATGGGCAAACAGACTAACCTAAAGCGCAATACAATCATGGGAGAAAGTAATCAACACAAGAATACTCCCTAGGCAGATAGAAACTGACGCATAGATCGAAAGCAATAACATACAAAGCGTACCTATAGTCGCGTCCTCCACCATCAGCACGACAACGTCGTGGCCGCCCAAGCCGTCATGACAGGATCCGAAAACAAACAGTCAAAATAAACGAAAAACTCGAACCCTAGCAGGATTCTAGCACAACGAAACATGAGCAAACACGACCAAATAGCATGAAAGAGACATGATAGCACTCTCAGAAAAGGAACAAGATGAAAGACAAGGGAGGTGATGCGTACCTGAATTCGCATCAGCCTTGTTAGATGCAAACAGGTTGCGGCTGCATGATGCGTTGCATTAATAACCGAGAGTAGAACAACATAGAAAACACAAGAATAATCCTAACAGTGTTCTATTTAAGCATATAAATGATGATCAGTCTATCCCATGTCATTTTAATTAATTACATATGTATTTTGGTCATTAACATAACTAAACTAGATTTTATCAATAATATCTAATGAATATTTCATAAGTCTTAAGTACAGGAAAAATACCAAGTTCAAACAAGCCAATAAAGGTATGCATTACTTCTCTGAAGCTTTAATCTTTTCAACATGATATTTCTCTAAGTCCATATCGATTTCTGTTGAAATTCATAACGATTTCCTTATAAGACTGAAAAGTCATGTTGTTTCAAACAAGTCGATGCTGTAACGATTCTATAAGTCATCACAACAATTTCTTTAGAAAGCGTAACGACTTGCCTGTCATAACGATTCTATAAGTCATCGCAACAATTTCTCTAGAAAGCGTAACTACTTGCCTGTCGTAATGATTCATAAGTTACCGTAATGATTTCTTTAGAACTCGCAACGACTTGCTCGCCGTAACGATTTTGTATGTTACCGTAACGACTTCTTTAGAACTCGCAACGACTTGCTCGCCGTAACGATTTCTTTAGAACTCGCAACGACTTGCTCGCCGTAACGATTTCTTTAGAACTCGCAATGACTTGCTCGCCGTAATGATTTTGTAAGTTACCGTAATGACTTCTTTAGAACTCGCAACGACTTGCTCGCCGTAACGATTTCGTAAGTTACCATAACGATTTCTTTAGAACTCACAACGATTTGCTTTCCACAAAGATTTCTTTAAGCGCTCACAATAATTTCTTTAGAGCTCATAACGACTTGATAAGTGTTCATAACGATTTCCCTAATGAACACATACACTTGCTTAACGATTTACTCTCTATAATGACTTGTTAGTATTCATAACGATTTCATAAGTCATATAGACAACGACTTTATTGTTTCTATGAACTTGATTTTATCTTATCACTTGAAGCGTTGACTAGTCAAAGTCATGCATATATCTATCTGTCACTCCTGCATTTATGAGTTCTGAACGTATCTCTGCATGCATGCAGACAATATCGTCCATTATTGTACTTACTCTATATACATCTTTTAAAACAAGCTATTCGGGATTGCTATTCTAGTGAATACTCACATCAACGTATACTGACAAACAAGAGACAGTTTGAGTTGTCTACTGTTATAGCATTTAATGTGTGCAGGGTCCTGAAGACTTTCTATCATACAACGTTGGACCTATAGACGTCAGAAGACCCTATCTCTTTGCGTGCTCAAACTGGTTAAAAGATAGTTGAAGCTTCCAAATGTCAAACAGTCTAACGTTCATCAATCCAAGAGACAGCAATTACTTCAACGACAGTATTTCAAATAGAACATATAAATTCAAAGACAGAATAAAAAGAATAAGTAGAACCAACGAAGCAAAGAACAAGCATCTCGTATTCAAGCATTCAAATTCTTCGGCAAGAAGTCTAGAGCCAAGAACTTCATTCCACCTAGCTTTCGCTCTTTGCCCTCCTCACTGTAGTGAAAATCTTGAGAGAGCTTGTGTAGTTCATAGAGTGTGTTAGCATAGATTCTTTGCTCTCAATGCTTGTCTCTTTAGATCTTGGCTTGTTAAAAAGCTTGATCTAGGAATTTGATCTTATTCATTCTCTTTGTGTTGTTTCCCTTCGATTGTGAAGGAAGACCTGGTGGTATCCAGGGTGCTGTTCCCTTCAGTTGTGAAGGAAGACCTGGTGGGGGATCCAGGGTGTTGTTGTTCCCTTCAAGTGTGAAGGAAGACCAGCCGAGCTGGGTGTTGTAGCGTCCTTAGGGGGACTGTACCCTAGTTAGTAAAAACCTGAGTGGTTGCTCAGGGACTGGATGTAGGACTCCGAAGGAAAGGAGGTCCGAACCAGGATAATCCTTTCTGTCGTGTGATTGCTTTCTTTGTGTGTTTGATATTTCAACTAACGGTCACTAACCTCCTTCAAGGAACGTTTGTGTGAATGTTTTTAGTTACAGGTATCTTCTAGTTTATTTTTAAAAGACCCATTCACCCCCACTCTGGGCTCGTCAACTGGGCAACAAGTGGTATCAGGGCGAGTCTCTTCGACAAAGAAAAATGATCCAACGATCTGAAGAGTAAAGATCCATGGCAGCCCAAGGTAACTTTGAAGGTCAGTCTGTCAACCGACCCCCTCTCTTCGATGGTGAAGACTATCCTTACTGGAAGACCAAATGGAATACTTTCTGCAAGGCCACGACTATCAAATTTGGTCCATAGTAGAAGAAGGTGATCTGGTAGTCACAAATGAGAAAGCGTAGTGGACAGATGATGACAGAAAGAAAATCTCCTTGAATTGCAAAGCAAAGAGCATCTTATGCTGTGATCTAAGTAAGAAGGAGTTCAACAGAGTTTCAGCCTGCAAATCCTCCATGGAAATGTGGGAAAAGCTCAGGATCACATATGAAGGCACAAATAAGAATCGGCATTCTTGTCACTCAGTATGAGAGATTTTAGATGCAATCAGGTGAATCTATAACTCAAATGTTCAGTCGGTTCACTGACATCACAAATGGACTAGCTGGTCTGGGGAAAACCTATGAGATTGGAGACATGGTGAGGAAAATACTTAGATCCTTACCATCCTCATGGACCCCAAAGGTCACAGCAATAGAAGAAGTTAATGACCTAAAGAGAATGTCTGTAGAAAAGCTCATTGGGTCCCTCATGGCCCATGAGATCAACATGGAAAGGCTAGGAGAATCCTCTAGCAGAAAGAAGCACTCCAACGCCTTAAAAGCTGAAGAAGATTCACCAGAAGCAATTCAGATGAGACTGAAAGTGATGTGGACAGTGAGAATGAGGAAGCAATGCTATCTAGAAGATTGCAGCGGATTTTGGCTGAGAAGAAGATATTCCAATATGGTAGAAGGCACTTCAAAAGAATAAGGACTTCAAGAAGCCAGATAGAAAATAGATGAAGAAAGGAGAACCCATCTACTCTGAATGTAAGAAGCTAGGACACATTAAAGCTGAGTGTCCAAAATTCAAGAAGTCGGAGTTCAGGAAGAAAGACAACTCCAAGAAGTTCAGAAAGTACAAGAAGAAGGCGATGGCAGCAGCATGGGAAAACAGTAGCGACTCAGACAGTGAGTCAAACTCCTGCAGCGATGAAGAAGAAGCCCATTTGGCTTTCATGGCAAATACTAAAGATAAGGTAACTTCTGACTCCTCTTTTGATTCATGTAATGATTCTGATTCAGATAACTTAGAGGAAGCATTTAATGAACTATATAATAAATATAAAGAAGTAACTAAACTATTAAAAGCCAGTAAGAAAAACAATACTTGTTTAGAAAACACTAACTCTAATCTGAAAATAGAAAACGAAGAGCTAGAAAAACAAATAACTAAACTTAAAAGAAGAAATGAATTATTATGTGAAGACTTAAAAGATAAAAATAAACAAATAACGGAATTAGTAAAACAGAAAAATACAGATGAACTAAGAACTGAAATCAAGACTCTAACAGAAGAAAACATAAATTTATCTAGCACGTTAAAAAATTCACAAATGGTAAAAACTCCCTCATATTAAAAGGTGCTAGAAGATCAGGTAAGAAGAAAAATGGATTAGGATATACACCCCCAGATAATGAAAAAACTATAGTTTATCCTAAAACATATCTAACACCAAAATTTGTACCTGAACAAGATATAGCATACAAAGCTGATTTCAAATATATAGAAAAGGTAACAAAATTATCATGCTGTAGTCACTGCAACAAGTTAGGACATATCATAACGACATGCCCAACAAGACATAAGAAATGGAAATAAAAAGTAAAATCAATGATACTAACCAATCAGGTCCCAAAAGAATTTGGGTACCTAAGATTGATGATTTCATTTCAAGTTAACCCTCAAACATCCAAATGGTACTTGGATAGTGGGTGCTCAAGGCACATGTCAGGAAACCAGAAATTATTTACTCATCTCCAAGATGAAGAAGGAATAGTTACTTATGGAGATAATGGGAAAGGAACAGTAATTGGCAGCGGTTCTGTGAATAGTAAAGGAAGAACAGTTATAGAAGATGTGTTGCTTGTCAAAGGGTTGAAGCATAATCTCATTAGCATCAGCCAGCTGTGTGACAGAGGCCATCAGATCAAGTTTCAACAGTCAAAGTGCAGCATACTGAAGGATGGAGCAGTCATCTTTGAAGCTAATAGAGAAAAGAATTTGTATGTGCTCTATCTTGGGGAACTCAAGGAACAAAACGTCTGTCTGGCAGCAAATTAGGATAAATCTACTGAATTATGGCACAGATGACTAGGTCATTGCAGCATAGATGGCATGAGAAAATTGCTGAAGAAGAATCTTGTGGAAGGTCTACCTAAGGTCAGTGCAAAAATGGATGGTGTCTGTAGACCTTGTGCTAAGGGAAAGCACACCAAGAGCTCCTTCAAGTCAAAGACAGTGGTGACCACCTCAAAACCCTTAGAGCTCCTTCATATGGATCTATTTCGGCCGATGAGGACTACCAGTCTTGGAGGAAAGAACTTTGGATTTGTCATAGTCGATGATTACTCAAGATTCACATGGGTATCATTTCTAGAGCATAAAGATGACACATTTGATAACTTTGTCAATTTCAGCAAGAAAGTACAGAAGGATCAGAAGTTCAGCATTGTTTCTATCCGATCAGATCATGGTGGTGAATTTCAGAATGAAAAATTTGTTAAGTTCTTTGATGATCAGGGAATTGAGCATAATTTCTCAGCACCAAGGACACCACAGCAAAATGGAATTGCTGAGAGAAAGAATAGAACTCTATTGGATATGGCAAGAACAATGTTATCAGAATATGATCTGCCAAGGTATTTTTGGGCTGAAGCAGTTAACACAACAAGCTACATTATCAACAGAGTAATGATCAGAACAATCCTAAAGAAGACTGCATATGAACTGTTCAAAGGAAAGAAACCAAAGATCAGCCACTTCAGGACATTTGGATGTCCTTGCTTCATCCACAACAATGGAAAAAGAGACATTGGTAAGTTGGATGCCAAATCAGATGAAGGTATCTTCATGGGGTACACCTCTAAACCCAAAGGCTATAGAGTATTTAATAAACGCACCTTATTAATTGAACAGTCTATACACATTATCTTTGATGAAACTAACCCTTCCTTGAGAAAGGAAGAAGAAAGTGATAATGATGATGCAGATGAACTGTCCAAGAAACTAAAGAACACATCAATTGAGGACAAGGATGATCCACCTCTGGAAGACTTGCAACAAAAGGAAATTACACATGAAAATCTTCCAAAGGAATGGAGACACAAGAAAGATCACCCACCTGAGAATATTATTGGTGATCCATCCATAGGGGTAAGAATAGAGGTAATGTTATTCCTTGTGATTACCTAGCTTTTGTTTCTCAAATAGAGCCTAGGACAGTCAATGAAGCTCTTACTCATGAATCTTGGATAATAGCCATGCAAGATGAATTAAATCAATTCAAGAGAAACCAAGTATGGTCACTTGTTCCTAGACCATCAGACCGTCCAGTCATTGGCACCAAATGGGTGTTCAGAAAGAAATTGAATGAAACTGTTGTAATCTTAGGAAACAAGGCCAGATTGGTAGCTCAAGGCTATTCTCAAGAGGAAGGCATAGATTTCGATGAAACTTATGCACATGTAGCTAGACTTGAGGCTATCAGAATATTACTTGCATATGCATCAGCTTTGAATTTAACATTATTTCAAATGGATGTTAAATCCGCATTTTTAAATGGTTTTATAAAAGAGGAAGTTTATGTGGAACAACCCCCGGGTTTTGATGATACAGAATTTCCTAATCATGTTTTCAAACTTCACAAGGCACTATATGGTTTAAAGAAAGCACCTAGAGCCTGGTATGAAAGGCTTAGTTCTTTTCTTTTAAACCATGGTTTCAGTAGAGGTCAAGTAGATAGTACTCTTTTCATAAAGTCAAAGGTCAAACACATTCTACTAGTTAAAATTTATGTACATGATATTATTTTTGGTTCTACTGATGAATCCCTTTGCAAGTACTTTGAAAAGTTGATGCAGGGAGAATTTGAAATGAGCATGATGGGAGAACTAATTATTTCCTTGGACTACAAATCAAACAAGGAAAGGAAGGAACTCACATCTGTCAAGCAAAGTACACAAAAGAACCCTTGAAGAAATTTTATTCGATAACACCAAACCACTGTCAACACCAATGAGTACATCAACAAGGATGGACACTGATAAATATGGTAAGAATGTAGATCAAAAGATCTATAGAGGTATGATAGGTTCACTCCTTTATCGAACAACTAGTAGATCTGATATTTTATTTAGTGTATGCATGTGTGCTAGGTATCAAGCGGATCCTAAAGAATCACATTTAATTTCTGTGAAAAGAATATTTAGATATCTAGGAAGAACTCATGACTTAGGTCTATGGTATCCAAAATGTTGTGAAATTAACTTAGTAGGTTATTTGATGCTGACTATGCTGGATGCAAATTAGATAGAAAAAGAACCAGTGGTTGTTGTCAATTTCTTGCAGGATGTTTGATAGTTTGGTCTTCAAAGAAACAAAATTCAGTGGCACTATCTACAGCTGACGCTGAGTACGTAGCTGCTGGAAGTTGTTGTATACAACTCTTATGGATAAAGCAACAACATGAAAATTTCGGATTAAACATCAAATCCATTCCACTGTTGTGTGACAACACTAGTACCATTAATCTCACCAAGAATCCAATTCAACATTCAAGGACCAAGCATATTAGGTTAGATATCATTTTATTCGTGATCATGTAGCAAATGGTAATATTGAAATATCTTTTATTGATACAAATGGTCAGTTAGCAGACATTTTCACAAAAGCCTTACCCGAGGAGAGATTCACATCTCTTAGAAGGGAATTAGGCATGTGCAATTTGTGAAAAAGGTTTTGTTTAAAATTGGCACATTAAATTTCAGAATTAAGTAATTTTTCCCTCCATGGCTTTAAGCAAAAAAAATTCAAATTATCCTTTGTAACCGCTCTCTCATTGAAGTCGGTTTGAATAGTCAAACTTTTTTGTCTTCTTCCGCCACCTTTTGGCGCCTCACTTTTCACAACGCTTTAATTATTCATAAAATTGATGAGAGAACGATTCACATCGCATCGTCTACCTTTCCACCTTTCGTCTGGTTGCTTGAGCCGATGCCATAGCAATTTCGACATCGACTCTCTGCTAGATTTTGAAGCTTCTCTCCTCTTCCCGCAAAATTTCTTAAGGGAACTCTCTCCTCCTTCCTTCTCAATCCTCCAGAAAACCTCCACACTTGATTCCATGGCCACATCAGCCGTTTCCGTGAGTTTAGGTGGCTACAGTGCCGAGTTCCTTACTCTTGAGCAGCAGGAGAGGTTCAAGTTCGTGAAGACCAAAGTTTGTGGGAACAAGGCAGTGGACGTTTCTGATCTAGAAAAGAATGGTATGCGTAGTGTGGTTGAAGCTTTGATCAGGATGCAATGGATGGGAGTAACAACTTTCTCTGAGGTAAGTTATCCATACCTCGTGAAGGCTTTCTATCTATGCTTGAAGACTCAAGAAGACGGGTCCTTGGTTTCATATGTCATGGGAACCCAGATTAAGATAGATAGTGAGCTATTGCATGAGTTGTTTGGAGTAACAACATCAGGGCACAGTGGGGTTCACTCTGTGAACGCCCACGTCAAGGGTCTTGGCATTGTAGGGCTGGGATACAGATTAGGAGATGGTAAATTGGACATCAACTAGCTGAATGCGTT
Organism: Colocasia esculenta; assembly: GCA_014218235.1. Taxonomy (NCBI): domain Eukaryota; kingdom Viridiplantae; phylum Streptophyta; class Magnoliopsida; order Alismatales; family Araceae; genus Colocasia; species Colocasia esculenta. The sequence goes on from CM024758.1 coordinate 31,660,190, forward strand.
CAACGCCTCCTTCACTTCATAGTGTGTCAGATTTTGGTTCCAAGAAGCACCACCTTCCCCACCTATACCAAGGTAGACTCAGACATGATGTTCTGGGCCATACAGAACAAGGAAATCAACATGGCCGCAGTGATGATGGAAAGAATGTCTTTTGCCAGAGATCAGATTTGGGACACAAAAAGCAAGCTCAATGTTTCCTTGCCGTATGCACATCTGCTCACCAAAGTTTTCAAGCACTTTGGTATTGATCTGGCAGGAGCAGTAGTTGAGAAAATGGGCCAATCAATTAGGTCCAGAAATCTCAGGAAAAGTGGGTATTCAGTTATAGATGGTATTTGGTCTAAGACCACAATGGCTGAGAGAGAGGCCATCATAGGTGATATTCCTGATGTTCAGGAAGAAGCAGCAGAACCAGCAGCAGAGTAGCTAGCAGCAGTCCAAGCAGCAGTAGAACAAAGAATAGAGATTGAGCCAGCAGTACCTTCACTTCCAGCAGAATTAGCAAAAGCAGCAATTGAGGATGTAGGGTCACCCCTTGTCCAAATAGTTTCACAATCTCCACGAGGTCCTGTCGAAGAAGCAGTGGAAGGTACAGCAGATAATCTGCCCACCTCCATTACTACCTCCATTCTCAGAGATGTAGTAGATTCAGTTCTCTCCACTCCAGTCACCTCAGAGACTGGTGGATTTGCAGAAGAAGTTGTGGCATCAGGCCACATTGAGGAATCAATGGCAGCAATAGTTCAAGAGGAGTAGTCCAGTGCTCCATCAAGTGTTGTTTTGGAAGATGCTCCCATTCAGGGGGAGCAAGAATTCATGGAAAAAGATGCTCCTGTTCAGGGGGAGCAATTCCAGGGAGGTCAAGAAGAAGAAGCAGCTCACTATGATGAGCCAATGGGTGATGTACCAGTTGATGAAGACCTACCTCATGATCAGGATGATGTCAGAGATGGGGAGACAGCAAGCTCCTCTGATTCTGATGATGATCAGCCTCGTCCATATTTAGAGGCTGGGCTAAAAGGGAAAGAAGTGGAGCCCGAAGTACCTCTCTTATCAAACACTCCACATGAAAGGCTAATGAGGCAGAAGATTGTGATAAATTTGAAGCCTGTGATTGAGAGACTTGATGCCCAAGGAACTATTCTATGTTCTCTTCAATCTGATGTATCTTCCATCTTCATGAGCCAAGCTTCAGCTTCAAAGGAAATTTCCAACATAAGAAATGCCATGAAGTGGTTTAACCAGAAGATGGGCACCATGAAAAATTTGCTGGGAGACATTCTCAAGGTGGTTGGAGCTCAAATTCCTCCTCCTCCACCTCCTGCAGCCCAGGTTCTGGAGTCATGGCCTTCAAGGCCACCAGTTCACGAGGCAGGGCCAACAGGGCCAGAAGCTGCAGCAGCACCAGCAGAGGCAGCAGTAAATGTGCAAAGGCCATCAGGGCAAGCTGAGCAATTGTTAGGGCCAACAGGGCCATTAGAGAGTGAATCAGTGCAGACAGAGGCTGAAGAAGAGTCCATGACACCCAAGCCCCCAGCTCCCTCTTCTACCTCTCACACACCTATTCCTCCAACTCCACCCTCAGCTCCTACAGCTCCTCTTGCTCCACAAAAATTCAAGAAGCCTCAATCCAGACCAATTTCCTCTCCCACTCCATTTCCTCCTCATTCCACCTCATCTCCTGCCTCCTCTACTACAATTCCTTCTCCTTCTCCTATCCTTGAGGCCCCTCCAGCATCCTCAGCTGGAGCCTCCTCCTCTTCCTCGGGTCCCTCCCATGGACCAGTTGATGACCTCCCAACTACTTCACATTTATTCTTCATCCTACACCTCCACCCTGTTTCATCACTATCATACCTGAAAGAGCCTAACTTAACTCTCCCTTTATGGAAAAGATAAATGATGAGTTGAGGAAGGGATCCTCAGGTCTGTGTTGAAGGTTGGTGAACATGTCCATAGGGCAGAGTCTTCCAGTCCTGCCCCCAAGAAGAGGAAACTTACTTCTACTTCCTCCCTTTCATCTGAACCCAAATACCCACATTTATTTTCTCTCACAGTGGACAACAAACATAAACCACTGTACAGAGAATATCTCTCAAAGGTTGTTCTGGAAACTATCATTAACCTTCCCTTTCTTGATCTCACGGATCATTTGCACACCATTCTACCCTACACTTCTCTTACAAAATCCGAAAAAATCCAAAATTTTCTCTCTTGCCCACTCCAAATCAGAAGACCAATGGGGCAAAGGTCACAAGGATCTCTTCAAGAAATTTATTCTTGCCAAATCTGCTAGATTTCCTCCAAGGGACCACTCCCTGACCTTATCAGAATGGTTCAGGTTGTATCATAGAGAACTTTGGGCACCCTTCATTCAAAAGGAAATCAAAATGATCAGACATTTCATGCTATTCAACAATTACAGATATGCCTATAGACTTCCAGAGGTTCAGCTTAGCCAATTCAGAAAGGTCATTTCAGCTCTAACTCCGGATATCTCACATTCTTTAGATGTTCAGGTAGATTTTGCTACCCTCCAAGTGCCTGAAGAGATAGCCCTTCCTCAAATCCATTTTCTAGTTATGGAGTCCTCTGTAGGATCCATCATCTTTGAGCATTGTTCCAGAGGAATGGGCAGAATTAGAGTACAAAAAGGCTGCCTGGTTGCTTTTCCTAGATTCCCATTTAGGGAATATCTGTAAGACCCTTGAATTTTATTGTATTATTGTGTTGCATGTAAATGATTCGTGTCGTATATGTACGTATGTATGTATCTACGTATGTACTAGTGGTATACTTATGTGTGTATGTGTATAGCTTAGGTATAAATAATGTATGTAATGCTTGATGGTAGTGTGTACATGATAACGTATACATATAGCATGTATATAGGTGTAAAAGGTGCATGGTTTCTACATGTTTTAGACTTCTGCCCGAAGGCCATATTGGCATCAATAGCAGGACGTCGATGAGGTGTCAGCGTCCACCCATGGACGCCAACACTAATCCCAGCATCCAACGATATGGACACCAACTTCTCTGGCCTGCATGCGCAGCAGAGCCGGAAATTCCGGAAGTAAGGCAGCTCACCCATTGGGGAGATGTCTCCCAACGGTCTGAGAGCCATCTTGTCACCCCATGCATGGGAGAGAAGTCTCTCCCATATGTCTAAACCCGAATTTGCTTTTCGAACCCTCTCTTCACCTTTTGCAAGAGGGAAAGAAGAGAAGAAACCCTACTTTCTGAACTGAGGAAAACCCCACTTTGGAACCCAAAATCCCTCAACCTGAAGATTGTTCTGGGGATCTGCTGCTTCAAGGAGGTTGCTTGATCGACGAGGAAGGCCTCCCCGACCTCGGAAGGCACTGGAGCTCGCTCAGGAACCCGGAGTCAAGCATTTCTAAGAGCTTCTTGGGACAGCCCAAGGAGAGCTTCACCGAGCCCTAGATCCATTGGTGCATTTTTCTAAAGGCAAGTACCTCATTCATAACGTCCCCATATGTGTCTAGGATGGTTTTACAATTTTTATGAAATTTCCCTCGTGTCCTAGACCCTCACATTCACCCCATCTTTGGAGCTCAGGTCTGTGTTCTGCACAGACCCGACATTAACGGCAATGTACCTTGACGCTGAGATCATGCTTGGCATCCATCGACTATGCCGTTGACACTGAATTAGCGGCCAGAGACCGCCGCCAAGCTCATCTGGACAGAACAGTGACCTGTTCTGCCCTTCTATACAACTATTTTCGATATGTTTCACGATGAGGATATACTGTAAATCATTCATATGTTATGTATATTGTTGATGTGATGAATGTGGTGTGTGGATGGGTTATTATGAATGATAGAGCTTAATTATTTCATGAAAATACATGTGTGATGAGCTTTGATTTTGTTAAACCATGTTTGCATGATTTAGGACAAGTCTAAATGCCCTAATTTGTGAGGATTTTGCATGTGAGGTTCAGTCCCTGTTCTAAATTTCTGAGCTTATTCCCATGCTTGTGTGAATTATGGTAAGATTTGTTTAGGAAAAATAGAGATCATGCTAAGTCATGATAAATCTTCCATAAATTAATGGATTGTCTAATAATTCGGGAATGAATTCTGTAGTTCCATGCCTGTTAGGGTTCAGACAGTGAGTGGTTAAAACTGTGCTTGTGTGTAACTCCATGTTAAATCGAATTGCGGATAGCATGTGAAAGTAATGTTAGATTTTCTGTATTTTTTTTTAGCTCAGAAAAATCTGAAAATTTTAATGGGGGATCCTAAAACCGAAAATAGCTTGTGGTTAAAATTTCAGGTCATTTGGACCAATAGATGATACAATATGAATTTTCCATGAAAAATGTGAAACTAATGCATGTCTTGTAAAATAATTCGATTTTGTATGTGTCAACTTGATTCGTGAAATTTCCTGAATGCTACATTTCTGTAATTGTAGTGCCATGTTAGGAAAACAGAGAATTGTGAATGAGAGAGAGAAAGTGAATAGAAGGAGAGTGACATGTGTAAACCCATGTGGAAAATCGGTAAAAATGTGTAATGTGTAAATTGTGCCAAGTGTGACATTGCTTCCACAGAGGGCAGTGGAACCGTATCAGGGAAAAGTCCCCCTGAGAAGGTTCAATGTGTAAGTGACCCTAAGGGCATTAGGGGGAAATCCTGGAGGTGGACAAGTACCACTACTTAGGGTGGAGACTTGTTCTCCCGGTCTGCGCAGTCCAAGAGTCGCCATTGTATTGCCTAGATGGCGTCTATGTGATGTGATGTGTTATGTCCTTCTTTGGTGGTTTGGACTATGTGTCACGGCACTAAATGTGAAAGTGTAAATGTGTAAATGTGCATGTGTTCATGTGTTAATGTGAAAGTGAACAATGTGTAATGTGTATGTGTAAAGTGCACTTTATGTGAATTGGAAATTGGGTAAAGAAAATGTGAGACCAAAATGTGAGGATATGATATTGTAATCCATGTTGTGTCAAATCTGAAACCATGCTAAAGCAGTAGCTTCCTTATGTTATGATCATGTTTACATGTACAAGTGTCTAGAACCCATGCTAGGGACAAATAAATGACTATGTGTACACAATTCCATGTTCGGTTGTTCACATGTTGTGTCTTAAATAACATTGTAGCTCTCATGTGTAGGTTATGGTTACTAAAGCATGTGAAAACCAGCAAGCTTAAGCATGTGAAAATGGTTATGTATATGTATAAGAACATGTAGATTCCATGCTAGTTGTGTTCCCTCTCATGTACGCGCAGAATTCATGTTAATGGCTTTCATGTTTTGGTCAAAATGCTAAGTAGACTTTCATGAGTAGGAATGATTAGAGAGCATGTGTTAGGAAATTCATTTCGTTAAGGAAATCTGAAAGCATGTATCATGTGTTTACTGATAGCACTATCATGATAGATTGTTCATTTCAAGGTTTAAGCATGCTACATGTTGAGTCTTTTGCAATTGTGTGTGTAGAGCCTACTATGACATGTACGTGTATGGTATGAGTGGTGTTACTTGCTGAGTCTTTTAGACTCACTACTTGCTTCGGCGTACAGGTGTAGTTGGTGACGTGGCACCGTTGGAGGAGACGGTGGAGACGGACTCCGAGCACGGAGATTAGACTGTTGGAGTAGTTGTACCGTTTTGTGTTTTCATAGTATGTAAAAGTGACATTGTACTAGAACTATCATGAGAAAATTGTATAAGTGTGGACATCTATGTATTTAATTTTCAGCAATTTAAATTACGTGAACTTTTAAGTTCTTTAATGTTATTGCAATTTCATGTATGTTAAATGTGGATGATGAATGAATGAAGACAGTAGTTCTTTCTACTTCCACTACTCTGTTCTTATATTCACGTGTATCTCAGCTGAATGTATCGTTGGGTAAATGTCCCACTGTGATGACGCTTGCTATACCGACGTGGGTTGGTATAACCGTACCAGTATAATGAGGGCCATCACAATATCACCAGGGGCATGTAAATGCTGAAGTTCTAGCCCCCATTCTGTCTGAATGTGAAAGGCTGACATCCTCAGAATGGTCCAAGTTCTACCCATTGTCAGCTCAGCAGTTGTTTGCGCTCAATGAAGCTCAGGCCAGGGAAGGCAAACCAGCTATATCTCGAGCTACTTTCTTGGATATGAATTCTATACATCTTGTTCATGACCCTTTCAAAGTCTGGGAGGAAAGATACAAAGTATATGTAGCTCTTCATAAAGCTCTCAGAGATAATCACAATCACTATCATGTGTCCATAGATCAGTTTCTTACCTGTGCCAGCTTTGGGACTCGTCGTTTCCTAAAGATGACTATGGATAAGGATGCTTATGTTGATCTTCTCTACAAACACCTAGATCTTCATCTCAAAAGGATGGTTTCCTCCATGGGACCAACCTATTCTTTGCCTTTTGAAGTTTTAAAACTCATTTTGAAGACCAAGAAGCCCAGGCATGGGAAACCATCTCCTATTTTGCCTCTCTTTTGTCCCCTGCCTTCTATTTACCTGTACCTCCGCAAAGTTAATGAAATCTCCTTCTTTGTATACTCCTATTTTATTTCTCTCTTATTTCTTTGTCGAAGGTTGTCTTTTTGCTCAATGACAAAAAGGGGGAGAAAATTAGCATGTCTGAAATACACTCCAATAATTTCAGATTTTTTATCCATGCTTATTGTTCAGTTTTGTCATCACCAAAAAAGGGAGATTGATGATCAGTCTGTCCCCATGTAATTTTAATTAATTACATATGTATTTTGGTGATTAACAAAACTAAACTAGATTTTATCAATAATATCTAATGAATATTTCATAAGTCTTAAGTACAGGAAAAATACCAAGTTCAAACAAGCCAATAAAGGTATGCATTACTTCTCTGAAGCTTTAATCTTTTCAACATGATATTTCTCTAAGTCCATATCGATTTCTGTTGAAATTCATAACGATTTCCTTATAAGACTGAAAATTCATGTTGTTTCAAACAAGTCGATGTTGTAACGATTCTATAAGTCATCACAACGATTTCTTTAGAAAGCGTAACGACTTGCCTGTCATAACGATTCTATAAGTCATTGCAACGATTTCTTTAGAAAGCGTAACTACTTGCCTGTCGTAACGATTTCATAAGTTACAGTAACGATTTCTTTAGAACTCGCAACGACTTGCTTACCGTAACGATTTCTTTAGAACTCGCAACGACTTGCTTGCCGTAACGATTTTGTAAGTTACCGTAACGATTTCTTTAGAACTCGCAACAACTTGCTCGCCGTAACGATTTCTTTAGAACTCACAACGACTTACTCGCCGTAATGATTTCTTTAGAACTCACAACGACTTGCTCGCCATAACGATTTTGTAAGTTACCGTAACGACTTCTTTAGAACTCGCAACGACTTGCTCGCCGTAACGATTTCCTAAGTTACCATAACGATTTCTTTAGAAATCACAACGATTTGCTTTGCACAAAGATTTCTTTAAGCGCTCACAACGATTTCTTTAGAGCTCATAACGACTTGATAAGTGTTCATAACGATTTCCCTGTTGAACACATACACTTGCTTTAACGATTTACTCTCTATAATGACTTGTTAGTATTCATAACGATTTCATAAGTCATATAGACAACGACTTTACAGTTTATATGAACTTGATTTTTATCTTATCACTTGAAGCGTTGACTAGTCAAAGTCACGCATATATCTATCTGTCACTCCTGCATTTATGAGTTCTGAATGTATCTCTGCATGCATGCAGACAATATCGTCCATTATTGTGCTTACTCTATATACATCTTTTAAAACAAGCTATTTGGGATTGCTATTCTAGTGAATACTCACATCAACGTATACTGACAAACAAGAGAGAGTTTGAGTTGTCTACTGTTCTAGCATTTAATGTGTGCAGGGTCCTGAAGACTTTCTATCATACAACGTTGGACCTATAGACGTCAGAAGACCCTATCTCTTTGCGTGCTCAACTGGTTAAAAGATAGTTGAAGCTTCCAAATGTCAAACAGTCTAACGTTCATCAATCCAAGAGACAACGGTTACTTCAACGACAGTATTTCAAATAGAAGATATAAATTCAAAGACAGAATAAAAAGAATAAGAAGAACCAACGAAGAAGAGAACAAGCATCTCGTATTCAAGCATTCAAATTCTTCGACAAGAAGTCTAGAGCCAAGAACTTCATTCCACCTAGCTTTCACTCTTTGCTCTTCTCACTGCAGTGAAAATCTTGAGAGAGCTTGTGTAGTTCTGAGAGTGTGTTTAGCATAGATTCTTTGCTCTCAGTGCTTGTCGCTTCAGATCTTGGCTTGTTAAAAAGCTTGATCTAGGGCTTGATCTTATTCCATTCTCTTTGTGTGTTTCCCTTCAATTGTGAAGGAAGACCTGGTGGTATCCAGGGTGTTGTTTCCCTTCAGTTGTGAAGGAAGACCTGGTGGGGGATCCAGGGTGATGTTGTTCCCTTCAGATGTGAAGGAAGACCAGCCGAGCTGGGTGTTGTAGCGTCCTTAGAGGGACTGTACCCTAGTTAGTAAAAACCTGAGTGGTTGCTCAGGGACTGGACGTAGGACTCCTAAGGAAAGGAGGTCCGAACCAGAATAATCCTTTGTGTTGTGTGATTGCTTTCTTTGTGTGTTTGATATTTCCACTAATGGTCCTTAACCTCCTTCGAAGAACGTTTGTGTGAATGTTTTTAGTTACAGGTATCTTCTAGATTATTTTTAAAAGACCCATTCACCCCCCCTCTGGGCTCGTCAACTAGGCAACAATAAACACATCATCATGGCAAGCAAGCAAGCAAAAATTGACGAGGCAAGTAGTGAAGGTCCGAACGTGATCACCAAAAGGTGTAATCACGGGGTAGCACACCCCTCGAGACACACAACCTGTTTTAATGCGTTAATAGCATGGATTAGGAAAGTGTGATTGCCACCTAACAAGTTTCCATAAATAAGAATTAAGATAGGCTAACGTGCTAGGAAAGGGGGTTGAGAATAGGGCACTTACTAGTGTCGCGACGGGTCTCCCCGTCGTGATGATGCTGCTGTTGCGACGCCCTCACAGGGAGCGTTCTGGCTGTCACGACACAAGTGGCCGACACATTCTCTGTAGTGCAGGAGGATGTTGGTGGACCTTCTTCCTGCCCTCCAGCCGACTAGAGGACAAGAGCCCCTCGTCAACGCTTGCTTAGGTGCCTGCCAAAATGAAGAAAATAATAAAAGAAACCCTGTTAGAACATATTTAAGTGAAGCACCTATCCAAAAATGAAATGAAAAGGGAGAGCATGGAGGGAACTAACCTGGGGTGGCTTTTAAACCCCTTGAGTGATATAAAAATGTGGGAATGGAAAGAAGATGTATTCCTATCTAAAAGAAATAATAAAATGCATGCAAGAAGAATTAGAGGAAGAAGGGAAGGAGCCCCAATGGGTCGATTCCCTGGCCGTGGTGCAGTGTCTTTGAGTGGTGCTGAAGCCCTCGAAGCCGCCTCCTCAACCACCAAGCTCCATATATGAAGAAGAAACCATGACTTGGTGTAGAGGATGGAGAGAAATGGGAGGGAGAGGGTGAGCCACGAGCTAAGGGAGTGGTCTGGAAGACATTTGGCAGCACTTCATGGCAAAATCGAGGCTCCCCTTCCTATGAAGAAGAAGAGTCCCTTATATAGAGATGAGAGAGATTATCCTCATCATAAAGTGAAAATCACCCAAAATAATGTGATAAAGCCAAGTAAATCCGTAGAGAAGAGTCCTAGTAAGGCCCCAAGGTGCCATGGACCCTCAAACCGCGCATGGGGGTTGTGGGAGTTGCTTAGTGATAATGATAAGACCCATGGAGGATAAATAGGAGGTGGTTGCCGAGACTAGCGCATGCAGATCATGTCGCGACAGGTCGTAGGGATGCGTCAAGGATTATCGCGACGGCCAGGATGGTCGCGACTATAAAGGCACGTGCATGGATATGCATGGGCTGTCGCGGCGGCCAAGGGGGGCACGACATGGATAACGTGACGCCCGACCCGTCGCGTTAAGGAAAGTTAATTATTCTTAGATTATTAATCAATTATTTGGAAGAATAATCAACAATTAAGCATGAGGACTCTTAAAAAGATAATTGGAGGAGATAATGTGAAAATTAGGCTTTTCATGGACTCACAACATGGCTAAGAGATGGGCTCAAGGTGAGTGACCAACTTGGGGCTCATTAAGAGAACAAGAAATATGGTTCAACTTATGGGCCAGAATCGGGTGTCTACATTGCGTACAAGTTCTTAATAGATCTTTGGGCATGAAATACTCTTAAACAACATGATAGAAATTGGGGAAAACATGGGGCTTTCTTACTAGGATCATGGAGTATATAGGGACGAGTTTAATTAATTTTTGCTTGAGAGATTGCCTACCTTTAAGCGCTTTAGGATCGTACGGTATAAACATGAAGAAGCTCTTTCCAAGCCTCCTTCTTCACAGATTCCTCGTCCAAGAGCCTTCCCTCCATGTCCTCCAGGTTCTAGGAGATCAACAGGGTCGGCCAGGAATGAGATTATGGTGTATTTGTATGTTTAGGGTTGAAAAATCTTCTAAAACTCTTACTCTTCCTCCAACTCTGAATTTTCCATATTTATCTTGCTTTTTTCTTACATGTATCCTTCTATTGGCTTGGGGTGGGCTCTAATTCCATAGCCAACAAGTTAGGATAGTGTTAGGACTATTTTGGATATTTATGAGTCTTATTAGTGATTAACATGACCCATTTTTATTTATTAATGATTTAGTCATGAATTTGGCCAATTTATCTCTATTCCATCAATTAGACTCTTGCTTTTGGCCCATTAACTCATGTATGAACCATTAGGAAAGCCCGTCACTTATTTTTGCTTAATGGGTTTTAGTTAATTCACATTTCTTTTTTATTTAACTTTATTTATCAAATTTAAATTCTGAGAGTTGCTACACTTTTCGGGCATAAGGACCGAGGTTCATTGTAATGCCCCACTTCCACCCAATATGGTTATACCAACCCACATCGGATGAGAGCAAGCCGCTACAGGAGAGAAAACCCCAACGATGTACATTGAGTTGAGATATACAGGAATAGAAATGAATAATGCAATGGAAATTAACAACTCTTATTCCATCAACATTTTTAAATTCACATACCACAGTCTATATAGTCCATGAAATAAATAACATAATCATAAACATCCACATAGCCAGTCTTCCAATTACAATAATACCAAAGTTTTAATTACACCTTTCATCACCTACTAGCAAATGAAATACAAGTCTTAAATCTAATCTTCACATTCCTTGTTGGATCTTGCCACGTTCTCAAGTTCTAAGTCTCCTGAAATGTTAATCAAGAGTGAGTCTACACAATAGACTCAGCAAGCAACATAAAAATCACAAACCATACACTTATCACACATGCTTTCTAACAGTTTAACATTTTACTAACTTACTAGAATTTAACATTTAATCTCCTATATGTTCACGCTATAATATAAGGATTAAACATGGAATCTTTTAAACAAAACTATACTAACACATGTAAAACAACGGTCTAAACATGGGTACTTATGCTTTCATTTTCTATGATTTCACATAATACTAACACATGACATCTATTCAATTTATAACATGATACTAACACATGTTTATCATATAATTATTATCACATGGACAATTTACAAAATCCTACACATGGTACTAAACAAAATGTTTTGTTTATCATTTAACATGGATCATATTAACACATGTATTTACCTTTTTCATGACATGTAGCATATGGATACCACTTATGAAACAAGCATTTAAACAAAATCATGTAGCCAATGTTATGTAGTATGTAAACAAATTCAATTAATTCTTTAACCTACCTTATTCAACATTCAATAGTCATCATGTAGCAAGTGATCATTTAAACATGCAATGAATATTACATATAGCAATTTACATCTATTTCATATGGCATGTAATCATGTAGCATGTAGACATGTAGCATGTAGTCATATAGCATGTACCGTGCAGTCATGTAGTCATATAGCATGTAGCGTGTAGGCATGTAGTCATGTAGTCATTTAACATTTAGTTGCCAAGACATAGCCCGCACTATTATAGAGATCATATAGCACATTGTCATATAGTCATTTGCTTATCACCTAGGCAAAGCGGTGATGAACTCATGGTATTTGCGCAAAACCAGGGAAAGCCCTTCCCACCTTTCCAATAGAACTTGTCTACCTCCACGATTACAATCCGTTGCCTACGAATTCATTTAGTCATTTCATATAGTTGAACTATTACCATAGGGGCATCCATGGTGTAGTTCCTTGTAGGAATCTCTATAGTAGCAATGTCTTATTGGCCAATTGGGAATGCAATACATATATATATTCATGCAATGATGAATCTATCACATGTACTAATATTTTAATATAGCTATATCATGATGTTTTGTGTATTCATACATGATTATTAAGATGACAAAACCATTATTACCTATCATATTTTCTCAGTTCTGAAATTAAATCCTACTGTGAAACAGAAATCTATCATGGTACTACATTATCTAATTTAACATGCATATACATTATCCTGTCCATCGATTTCTATATGCATTTATCATTCAGAAAATCACAACAATATGTAGAGAGCTCAGAATAATGTCAAATTTTAACCACAAGATGAATATAGTGTAAGGGACATATCTGTAGCTTATCAGAATTTTTTAAGCAGTAAAACTATTTTTAATTTACACATAGATTTCAGGTAATTCACAAGATATCTCAATTTGAACATGGTAGACAGTAAATAATTCATTCTCACAGGTATAAAACATGCACACAGTGGTCCTACTTCATCAAAATTTCTGAAAATAATAACATTCAACATGCATACTTATTCTATATTTATATCTATCATATCATGGTGTAAAAGCACTCTAACATTATTAGAAGCCTGTACAGTACATAAAATTCTACAAAATATTAACCACAGTTCAGACACAACACAAGAAACATATATGAAAATTTTCACAATTTTTTAGTATAAACACTATTTTATTAATTAACACAGATTACATGGAATTACTATGAAAAACCATTTAAGTATGGTTTACAGTGATATGTTGGTTCTAGTAGACCTAAAACATGAGAACAGTCATTTCAAGATTACAAAAATTTCCTTAATCCATAACATGTAATAAAACTATTTAATCTAAATTTATCATAGTCAAAACCTTGTTATTCTTAATTAACAAAAATTCTTTTAATTATCACAACACTCAAAAATTTAGTGGATCCTCATGATATGACCTACTGATCACCTTGGACTACATACAAAAATTACAGCATGCACAGATACTCAGAAGTCTAATAAACACATTAAATAGATTAAACAACATTTCTGAAAACCCTGAGGAACTTGACTACAAGGGATGTTGCCGTCAAAAGTTAACTGCACAATCCCTTGCCGCCAACTCAGGAACTTGACTATAGCAGATGATGCTGCCAATTTTCCCAGCACACTATGCAGACACACTCAATACAAATGGAAAATTGAGGTTTCAGGACATGAGGAAAAATCCGTAAAAATACGAAAACCCTAGAGGACAAGTCTATGGATTGAGATCTTAAGCTACTTGCCTCGGAAAAAATCTAAAAAGGATCTAGATTTACCGGTGAAGCCCTCCTCGGCCCTGCCAAGAAGTGCTCAAACTCTTGTCAGATCTGGTTCTCCTGTTGATGAAGATGATTCCTCGGAGTTGGGACTTCTTCTCCTATGTATAGGCTATCTCCCAGTTGATATAGCTCCTCGGGGAACACCTCCAATCGCCAGATCCGGCCCTCCAAAGTTCAGCTTTTCTCCACTACGAGTGCTAGGGTTTCACCAATGCTAAAAGACTTCCCCTCGCCCTCAGATGAGCATTTTATAGAGTTGGACGGGTTGGGTACACTTTAGGGTAGGTTTCCTATGCATTAGGATGGGTTTCCTAATCTGGAACTGGGCATAATGCGGGCGTTAACAAATCTAGAACCGTTGCACAGGAGGATATTGACGTCAACATTGGTTGTAGTTAACTGACAGTTGACGTCCAGGGTCTGGCCGCCAACAGGCTATTGGCGTCCAGAAGGTGGCCGCCCACAGTCCCTTGGCGTCCATGGATCTGGACGCCAAGCACTGGCCTGGTAGTTGGCGGCACAATGTTGGCCGCCAACAGTGCAACTTGGCCAAAACACCGGCATACATTAAAATAAATGCATAAATACACCCCAATAATTTAATATGCATAAAAATAATTACATATCCTCACCTCATAAAGTACATGCAATTCATAATATTTATTTAAATATTACTTACACTAATCTTAATTAAAGATAACATGCACAAAATAACATACATACATACATATATATATATATATATATATATATATATATATATATATATATATATATATATATATATATATATACATACACACTACATAATTACATGTATTATGCATGAACATATAGATACAATATGCACATCCTTAGTTATACACCACATGCTCATTTAAACACACAGAAATAAACATATATATATAATGTATAGCAATAATTACATATTATATGCACCACACTTCTTAAATTCAATATACGTAGGATTTAAATAAGTTCTATGATGTATAAAATTAGCTAAGTACTCATCCATAGAAAACAGTGTATATACATACATACGTATACACACGAGTAATTAAATAATTATATTATGCACAATTTAATACACACCATATAAGCAAGAACAACAAACATCACATACATAGAATATTGAGTGAATAAAATTCGGGGGCCTCACATTCATGGTTTCTTTCCAAATGCTGGGGACGACATTCTTATTAGGTGGTAGTAATGTAACGTCGTCGTCGTACGGATCCGAGTTTAGTGGTTCCGGTGTGCTTCTCTTGGCAAATGTGTGGTCATTGAGCCTTCGTTGTGGTTTTGACACTTTCTATGGGTGTTGTGGGCCGAAAATGTAGTCATATATAACCCATAGGTTTTTTGGGTGAGATGGTGATGGAGGAGAGTGTCATGTTTTTAACGTGACGGCTCCCTACATTGCATTCTCCAAACGACCTTTCGGTCGCGTGGCATGATTGGCGACGGTCAGGTCTATCGCATTTATGTTGTTTTAAAGGAGACGATTGCCTATGTTGCGATTTTGACATTAGTTTCAATACGGTTGTTTCGGGCCATACAGAGTAGATGAAGTTCTATCCGACCGATGGGAGTTGTTGTGGATAGATTTTTGAGATTTTCAGCTGTTGGAGAGTTGCTTGGCGTGGTTTCCAGGCGAGGAGGGCATCCGAAGCATAGACATGTCGGTGGTGTGGCATTCTTTGCATTCTTCGTATTCTTCGAGTTGGTATAGAGACTTCCCCTTGTGTTGTGTGGTTTGATTTGTTTTTATGTTTTGAAAGCACATCTTGTAATATAGTGTTGTGTCTCTCTTCCTTATAATGCTTAAATCTTAGTTTAAAATGAGTTAAAATAGATTTCTGGGGGAAGAAGTTAGGTTCAGCCGTCTGCCTGAGAAGGCGACGGATTGAGTCGTCGCGTTAAGAACGCGACCGTTTGCCCTATTGCGTTTTGTTGTGAATGTGTCGCTTTGGTTGGTCGTGTTCATAGGTTACGGTAATCGACTAGCTTGGTGGCGACGTATTGAATCGTCTTGATTTGGGTTTCAAATTATGATTTGTATACCATTTGGCATGATGGCGAGATGTCTAGCTATCGCATTGTTGTTGCAACACTAGGTTCTATCACATTTGTCTTGTAGTCGCAACCGGTCGGGTCATCGCGTTCTTGAAGGCGACGGCTGCCCCCGCCGCATTTTACCATCTGAAGTATGTTTTGTTAGGTTGGGTAGTGAATGTCCCGTATGGACCTGCCTTGATTATTCAGTGTTGTTTTAAGATGTTTAAGCTTATCTAATGTTAACGAAGCATGTCCTAGGATTGATAGATCAGATTATGATTATGTTAATTATGTTATTATATTAAGGTTATGTGGCTTATGGTTTAGTGGTATGTAGTTGCAATGGAGGTCATGTGATGACCAATGACAAGCAAGTTTAGAATGTGAACTATCATGGTTTATGAATATAGATTCTACAAGTATGTCAAGTATTCAGCGTGACTTGTGAGTTTGCTGGTCTGTTAGTGATAGCCTACGAATGCGTCGTTAAACACGTGACTAACAATCTCAAATATTCGGCCTACACTATAGATTTCAACAGTAGTTAAGTGGTGAGACCGAGTGGAATCCACGGAGAACTAGATTATAGAGTTGAAAACCTTGAGTTATTAGTTAAGAAAATAGTGTGGTGATATTAATACTAAGTTGCATTAATTAAATCTAAACTATGCTAAACAAGTAAAGAAAGATATAAAGAGTGAATGAGAGAACTCACGAGACAAAAATCTAAGATTGCATTCCACTAAATAAAATGGTCAACAAAAAGTTATTTTATGCTAAACAAATCAAACCACAAACAACCTTAAAAGAATCTGAAAAATAGAGAGAGAAATAGAAGAGAGAGAAAAGAGAGAGACGAAAGAGAGAGAGAAAATAGAGGAGAGAGAAGAGAGAAAGGAGAGAGAAGAGAAATACGTGAGAGAGAGAATAGGAGAGAGAAATGAGAGAGGAGGGAGGAGAGAGAGCGCGCGAGAAGAGAGAGAGCGCGTGAGAGAGAGGAGAGTGGAGAGAGGCGCGAGAGAGAGAGAGGAGAGAGGAGCCACGTTGCATGCAACTGGGTGTGGGCTCGGTGGCAGGCGGCAGGGGCCCTGGCGCGTGAGGCGGTGTAGGGCACGCGGGCGCTGGGCGAGGCCGGGGCCGGGTGCGAAGGCTGGCACGGGCGGCTGGGCGAGGCGCGGGCGGCTGTGGCGGGGCCAGGCGGGCCAGGTGCGACCGGGGCGGGCGCGGGGAGGCTTCAGCAGGCACGGCGCGCGAGCGGTGATTGCGCAGGGGCTGGGCAGGGGGCCTCTCCTGTGCTGCTGTTTGCTGCTTCGTCTCCGAGAAGAGAGACCCGGGGGAGAGGAAGAAGAAGAGAGAGAGAAAGAAGGGAAGAAGAAGAGGAGAAAGAAGGGGATTGGAGGAGAGAGAGAGAGAGAGAAAGTGAGAGGGGAAAGAATAGGGAGAGGAGGAAAAAGAAAGAGAAGGAGGAAGGGGATCGGAGGAGAGAGGGAGAGAGAGAAGGTGGGAAAGAGAATAAAATCAGAGAGAGAGAGAGGGGGGGAGCTTTTAAATAGAGATCTCTCTCCAAAAGAGAGATTTTTAAAAGTAGGGAGAAATATTAGAAAAAATGGAAAGAAGATGGGGAAAGAAAAAGGCAGGCGGCTAGGGTTTTTGCAACATTATGAAAACGCCAGATTTGCCCCTGTTAGACTGCTTGGTCCATTGGCCCGTTAAACACTTCATTCAATAGCCCATTAACCTGCAAAGACAATATATAATTGAATTTAATCAATTATTGTTCATGATAATAGAAATCTTATGAATTAATCAGTATCAATCAATAAAATGGCATGATTATTTATGATAATTGTGATATTATCAGTTAGCTATTCTGAAATGCCTCTCTAGTCAGGTACCCAGGTTCTCTATAAGCCAAGCACATGGTGCTCGGGGTTTGTCCCAATACTGTGTGTATCATAGAGGTCTATGTCACCTTCTTTGACACCCTCACTCGTTTGTTTGTTGGGTAGCTCGTCCGACTTGTGGTGTGTGTGTTCTCTGTTCGGTTGATTGTAGCGTGTTTGTGGTGGGGGATGGACACCAATAGACGTACTGGTCCCCAGTTAGTCCCATGTTTCCACTTGTCTCACTCTGCGGGCTCCAGAACTCGTAGAGGTGTGTCAGGCATGGGTCTACAGCTTGCATTGCTGTAGTGTGGTGTTGGTTGCTCTCCACAGTTCTCCGGCCTTTGCAGTGTTGTGGTGGAGCTGCAGTTGGACTTTCCATCCGAGTTGGATACTGGCATCATGAACTAATAGTCTTTACCTGCATGGCGACGTCATTCCTTTCGACTTGAGCTTTCTAGCAGTTATGGTTGTGGGTGGTGACTCTGTGATTATGGTTTCTAGCCATTTGTTGTGTGCAGTGCTAGTGGCATAGTTGTGATTGTGGTTCGGATGTGGTACCTTATAGTTTTAGGTACTCGTACCCTTCGTGGGTAGCTAGTTGTTATGGCACGTGGTGTGCCGATGTTTCAGGTGTTGTTGTGGAGCTGTGCTTCGTGGAGGGCGTGTTGTGTGACCCTCCACTTGTCATGTTTTTACCCTTCTATGGGTAGTTCTTCTGTGTGTTTTATTCTCTAGTGTGTGGTGGACTGGATCTTCGTTGTCAGACCCGTTACCTTTCGTTAGTGGTTTGACTGTATGGCTCGGGGCCTAGTCGTTTCAATTGTTGAGTGGACTGGTGTTTCTGTGCTTGTCCTTTTGTTCCCTTTATTTTATGTGAGCTATGTTAGCTAGTATGTTTATGTTCAATGGTAGTTTAATTATGTTTATTGAAAGCATGTCCTAGTTCTACTATCGATGTTACTAGTAAGACCCGTGTGATGGAGATGTTTGTTCCTCTATGTATTTTCTAATTGTTGTTTCTCTTTTTGAGAGGTCCCTGCTGAGTCTGTGACTTTTGAGACTCACTCCCCTACAGTTCTTTTTAGGTCCTAGCAGTGTATCTGGGCTTGAAGTAGTGTTGTGGCGGACTTATACCACTAGTAGTAGAGTATTAGTTGTGTTGTGTGAGCCTTGCTCCCTCGAGGTATGTCGCAGGTAGCTGTACATTTCTCTTGGACATGTAATAATGTATTGGGACATTATAAACTTGTTGTAAATGAGTATAAATACATGTACTTTATTGTATATTATACTATTCTAGTTGTCTTTTATATTTTTACTTCACACGTGTGTGAATTATCCTTTGCGAGACTTCGGTCTGTTCGCGAAAGGCGGGTCTAGATATGGAGCCTTTTCTGGCATAACTACCCAGGATCGCTACAAATACCATCTTACATTTAGAATTTACTATTTAGAAAATGCAAATTGGTTGTCCAACATGAATACATGCTCAATAAATCATGGGTCGTTCAAAACAAAAAGAAGAACAAGAAGAAGAAGGTGAAGGAGAATCCTACTTGACGTTGAGGACTGGGGTTCCCTTTCCTTCTTCCAGTCTCCTTCCAAGAACAACTTTTCTATCCTCATCCTTTAGTAGCAACAAGAGCAACAATGGTAGCAGAATGATAGAGAGAACTCAAACGGCCAAAGTATTGTATAGAAGAATTTGAGGGGTTTAAATAGGATCTTAAGCTCCTTGCAACGCACGTAGGGGTTTATGATTCTTTAGCTTGAATGTCAAGCCTCGTTAGGAGCTCTATTTCCCACTGGAAAACACGTAGCCAAACACAAAGGGTAAGTACCTTGGGGTTTAAGCAACTTACGTAACTGTGATTACATAAGGTAAATTGACTGCTCCTTATGAGGGGGATAGAATTTCTTTTAAGGAGGTTATCTTAGCTCCTGATCATCCTATAAGACCCTTGCTTCCTAGTGGCATCCTCCAGGGGGTGGTCCTGAATGAAGGTAATGACCACTGTGTTTGGCGGCCATCTAAAGATGGTCATTTTTCTATCAAATCCACTTATAATTTGGTTCGTTTGGTTGGCAATAAAAGATCTGCTATGTCTAAAATTTGGCACCATAAATACTACAGAAGAGCTTCTCTATTTTGCTGGAAGCTTCTCCACAGGGCGGTTTCTGTGAACCAAAGAATTGCTGAAAGTGGTATAGCCATGGTATCTTGTTACTCCTGCTGTTGTTCTCCCAACGTTAAGGATTACAATCACCTTTTTCTTAATGGTGAGTTACTTGTTTCTTTATGGAACTGGTTTCTCCCGCTCACTGATCCCAAACATCACCTTCATAGTCATATAACTTCGAGAATATGGAGCTTTATTTCCACTACTAATACCTCTTCTGCATTGGGGTTTGTCTCTCTTCACTGTCTCTTCTCATGCTGTGGAAGATTTGGAAGGGGAGATGCAGGAAGAGATTTGATGACAAGGTACCTTTAGCAGGTGCAGAGATCAGAAGCATTAAAAATTTAGCTACTCACTCTCTTGCTTCAATCCAGATCAAAGTGGCGTCGTCTTCTTAGGACATCCAGGTCCTCATGTTATTTGGGTTTTCTGCAAATTTTTCTACCAAACAGATCAAGCTTATTCGGTGGATACCTCCTATAAGTCACTATTGTTTAAATGTCGATGGGGCAAGCAAAGGAAATCCAGGTGTCTGTGGGGGTGGTGGTTACATTCGCGAAAAGAAGGGAGCAGTGGTGGCGACGTTTTCTCATTTTTATGGTTATGGAAATAGTATCATTGCAGAAGCTAGAGCCCTCTATGATGGCATCCGTCTGGTTGATTCCCTGGGTATTCGGATTTCAATTATATATGCAGATTCTTTAGCTTTGGTGAATTCAATGAAATCTGGTAAATGCCCTTCTTGGCAAGCTTATCATTGGTGGCGTGAAGCTCATGCTATGATCCATAAGAAGAACATTTATATCACCCATATTTATCGGGATGCAAATCAGGTGGCAGATGGCTTAGCTAACTATTGATGTTTGTCCAAGGAAAACATGATTTACTGGGGATCTAGTAGAATACCTCTCAATTGTAAAGGTCCTTTACTTTTAGACAAAACCGATTTGCCCCATGTTAGACTTCTGTAACTGGGTGTCCTTGTGTTTCTTTTCATTTCAGATTTCTAGGGCTTGCCCGATTGGTGGTTGTACTCTTTCATTTCTTATATATATATTCAGGCCCAGACCTCTTGTTGGTGAAGTGGGAACATTCTCCCCTCCGAGGGTGGGTGCACTCTCCTAGCCTTAGAGGCCTAAGGTCCGGTTTTGCATAAAAAAAAAGTTACTTAAATAGATTTTAATGCATCTAGATTATTTGGGTCCCTAATTTAATATCTAAATGATGTCCAATTAAGATGAAATTTCAAACATAAGCTAACTGAAAGATGATATAAATTATGGTGATTTTATTTTAATTTTTAAAATTAAAATTTCATTGGGTGAAAATTGCCCCAAAATCAATAAACCGAGTTAATCTCAATATTTGTGTGCCAAAAATTCCAAATATCCATTTCTTTGGGCTCAACACATTTTTTTGGTAATTATAATGAGTTCAGATTCAATTCTATTTTTGATATCCTGATGATGCCGTATTGGGGTGCACACGATCAAAAATGGTACTGACATATGACAGTGTATGGTACATACACCCTTAGGTCTAAATATCAAGATTTAAGGTTCATTATCATGCACCAAATTTGTTCAGTAAATGATGTCTAGAATTTGAGGATATCACATTGTTGTGCACAAAAGGGTGTATGTAATTGGAGAACTGAAAAAAAAATACACAATATAATTGGAGAGGGGAGGGACCAAACCTTTGCCCAGGCTGCCTTGGCTTGGGCTGCCCTTGTCGGGCTAGCCTGCACCTCTTCTACCGTCTCCTCTACCCTGGTTGCTACTAGCAGAAGAAAGGAAAAAAGGGGGGTCGGGGTCCCTGTGCAGGGGACTTCCCTGCCCACCGCTGCTACCTCCCCCCTACGACGCCGCCACTGGCTCCCTGCTCTGGCGCCGCTGCTAGGCCCCTTGGCCACTACCGCCGCCACAACTTGGCCCTTTGGCCACTGCCGCCGCTGCTTTCCCTCCTCACCGCTGCTGTTGGCCTCCCTGCACAACCGCTCCGCCGCTTGCTCCCTGCCCGCCGCTGCTATCTGTGGTGAGCACAGAAGGAAAGGAGGGAGGGGAAGCCCGCCGCTGCTTCCCCTTTTTCTTATCTTGATCACAAGAAGAGGAGGAGGGAGACGGCGGTCTCTCCCTCCCTTCCCTTCCTTCTCTCCCAATCGATCACAGGGAAAGCCCAATTTTGGAAATTAAAAGGAAAAGTGGAAAGAAATAAAACGGACAGGGGGAGATGTGTAAAAATGCCAAACATAAATGACCGGGAGGGTCTTTAAATGACCGGGATGATGTAAATGACTGGGACGGTGAAAATGACCGGGACGGGTCTTCAAATGACTGGGACGGGGTCTTTTCCACCCCTTATAAAAGCACAGGGGCACCCCAGGCTCAGGGGGAATTTTCTGAAGTTGAAACCCATAGCAAGGCTCTGAGAAAGACTACAAGGCGGTCTGGGAAGAGGGTCTGCAAGGCAGCCCTAAAGAACATTATGCGAGGCACAATTTGAATTTTCTCAAGTATTAAACAAGGTCTATTGGGCTTCCTTATTGGGCCAAATTTCTTATTGCCCCACAAGTTGTTTATTGGGCCAGACTTGTACCTTACATGTTATGATGTGTTAAATGACCACGATGCTTCATGCTTAATGGGCCTAATGATGGTTAATGGGCCGACCTGTGGTACAACCTTGCATGTTATGTTTAATGGGCCTATCGAGCTAATTTTATTCATTTAAACACACACTATATGAATAATTACACGTAGTGTCACGTTTTTTCAAACTCTTCACTACTTGATTTCTTAATCAAAATCAACCAATTTTTCAACAAACCTTAATAAAATATTTCACAAACATTGTCTTCCAATTTATCATAACATAAAAAATAACAAACAAGTTATGTCTCATGTCATTTTTGATCCACCTTAAGTTAATCTCACTTTAAATCAAATAAATAAATGGAAACCTTAATTTAATCCACATAACCATAATTTAAATGAATAAATTACAAAAATGATTAAATAAATGAAATCAATAATTTTAAAATACTAAAAAATGAGTAAATGGATTTAAAAATCAATAAAAAATGAAACAAATATAAAAAAATCCAAAAAAAATAGATTACATGCTTGTAACTTTATTCTCTTTCATGTACAATTCATGTCATTCAATTGTGAGTCACACTCTTCTGTTTTAAAGGGGTTGTCTGATGGTTAATCAAGGGTATTCAGTCTTTGTGCTGATGTAATTAACACTAACCGAGGTTAGTGAGGGAGGTCAAACGAACTAAATATGACCATGTCCATGTAAATAAATAAAAGGCCAAATAAATCAAATTCAAATCCAAAGATAAAAATTAATTTTTAAAAAAAAATGTTAAAAAATAGTTCTCACAGAGATGGCGACTCCACTGGGGACCTCCCTTCCCTTCATCTCTACATTAGACAACACCTTAACAATAAAATGTACTCACATTTTAATTTTTGTGCAGGTCCTAACTCTGCAATGGCGGCTGCAACTCACACTCCAGGTGTGTTCTTCGGCCCACTTGTGGTCCAGGACCACATAAGGAATGGCTATCTCGCAACACCAACTAGGTTTGGAGATTTCCCCCGGTGGTGGAGTCTCCATACTTCCTCGGCGTGATACTAACCGTGCTACCAACTGCTGCCAAGGCCCACGAAGCAAAACAAGCAAAAGAAGAGCCTCAAGCTCAGGAGGCCAACCTAATACAAATGTTCACAACCTATGCTATAAACTTTGCCAATACTCCAACGGCTAGAAAGAACAAGAGGTGCAAGTCTAACAAGAAGCCCACAACACGTGGCATTTCAGGTTCGTGCAAGACTGTCCAAGTTGGTGATCTCCGGATCCGCCTAGATGGGAGTGAGACCCTAATGATACCGGAGCAGCATGTAGCTACCGTACCAGTAAAGAACAGTTTTGGCATACTGCCTAAAGTGCGGCAAGACAAGCCGAGCTTCAAGGTGAAAAACATGAAGAAACAATGGAGGAAAGCTGAAATCAAGAACCTCAATTTAGATAATGTTAACTTCAAAAAGTACAAAGCCAATGTTGGAAAGGATGAGATATATAGCCCACCTCGTGTTAAACAGGTGTGGGTCACCACAGAAGAAGCTTAAGAACTCTGAAGGATAAGGGCCCTGGAATCTCTTGTGAGGCGGAAAAATGCAAGAATGGTCATGAAGCAGGACCCAACAAACTGGAAAACCTTCGGGAGAAGAAGGGTCCATGAAAGACAAAGGGAGCCTTCCCAAGAGTCTCGGACTAAAGGAAGCACCCCTCCTCTACCAGCTGATATGCAAAGAGGATCTAAAAGAAAAGGGGTATATCAAGAAAGAAGGCAAGCAAGCCCGGAGATAGGGCAAAATTTCAAGTCAGAAGAACACAAGAGGGATGATAATGTCCGTAGAAAATCAGTCTTCTAACGCCTGGGTGCCACTGTACGCCCTAGGCAGAAGAAAAGAAGAACAATGCAAATCATTGAAGAAGGCATGCGCATATACACATGCTATGCCTCTAACATCAACCTGCCTGCAATAGCTGACCAGGCAGAAACCTCAAATATGGAGCAGCATCCCACGATATCTAATTGCAGAAGGGAGGAAGCTTGAGCCTGGCTTGACCGGGTAAATGTAGAGGTGGACTTACCACACCAAAATGAAGTAGGCATGGGGGCTGCCGACATTGCCACCACATCAAATCACCCTCTCGATCAGGGTCGACCTGCTGAAAACCCTAATATCAGGGTACCCTTATCGCCAAATCTAGAAATGGTAATGCAAGAAAATCAAAAGCTAAAGGCTATGTTGGAAAGCCTTATGCAACAATTGGGAATGGCGGTGCCACTGCCACCACAACCATCACCACCACTACAGCCTCCACAACAGGCACAACAGATATTGTAACCTCAGCAAGTTCAACAAACAAGCCAACCAGCATTGCATACAGTGGCACCCCCAGCCTGGGAACGTGCTACAAAATACACCCCATGTGGAATTTATGGCCGAACAACCAATTGAAAATCCAAATTCAAGCCATGGGGAAACCCAAGAAGTGCATGCCACAAAACAAAGGCATGATGCACCACAATTAAATACTTTATTGAAGGAACAATGGTCTCTCAGAGGGCCATGATTGAGTAAATAATTGAGGCAAAGATGGCTGAGCAAAGCGAGGGGTCCACTACCTATGACCTATATCGGGTACCATACCCTGTACACCATCTCTCCAAAACGCTTCCAGCCGAACACCCAAAGGTCCCTAAATTCTCAAAATTCAATGGGGATGGGTCACCTCATGAACATATAGCTTATTATATGAGCAGCACGGCAGAACTGGCAACTGAAGAGTCATATCTTTTGAGAAACTTTTCAACATCACTTACTGGGTCAGCCTTTCAATTGTATGCCCGACTGAAGCCCAACTCAATAGTCGGATGGGAAGATATGCAAAAAAAATTCTTTGAACGCTTCATTATGATAGAAAGAAGAGTCACTTTAGCAGAGCTCATATCCTTAAAGCAAAATAAAAATGAGTATGCTCTGGACTTCATAAAAAGATGGTGTGACATGAGCATGAAATGTGAACAACCACCAGCACATGAAGATGCGGTGAATCTATGCCAAAGAAGTCTAAAGGCAGAAATCTAGGAAAAGCTCTTAGGGGCTAATATTCGGACATTTGAACATCTCAACAACACAGTGGCAGAGATAGAAATCTTCTTTTCTGAAAATCCTACTGCTTTATATGGAAGGGGTAAACCTCCTAAAGACGAAAACACCAGGTCACGAGAAGTAAATACCGTGGACTTTTCGGCAGCCCTGGGGAAAGTTGGGGGCAAGGGAGATACCCCCGCCTCTTCAAATTTAAAGAAAGAAGAGAGGAGATCAGCCCCCACCCTAAGTGTGGGGCTCAATGCTCCTTATACATTTACGAGGGAGCACACAGGAGAGTTGTTGGACATATGTCTCCAAGAAAATCTCATAACACTCCCAGAGCCCAAGCACCCAGAAGAAGCAACAATGGTGGACAAGCCCAATTATTGCCCATATCATCGTGTGCTGGGTCACGCTCTAGAAAATTGCTATCTATTCAAAAATCGGGCAGAAAAGCTAATTCAAGCAGGAATTATTGACATGGCTGAGCACTTGGTAAATCCACCAAAGCCACATCAACAACCAAAACTCACGTTTTCTGCCAACGTGATCCATGTTATGGCCCAGGCTAGGTCCCAATGAAACCAAGCACAAATGGCGCAGGCTGGATAGCTAGATGAGCAGTCCAGATTCGCTGTATATCACTCCTGAGGGAGGTAGTGGAAGGTGCTACTCGGACGACACTCCACCATGAGCAAGAAGAAGCTAGCTGGGCCCTGGTGAATACAAACAAGAGGCCAGCCCCTAAGAAACTCTAAAAGAAAGAACAACCTAGAAAGTCATATCACGGTGGCATCGCCCCACCTAAGAAAATAGCAAAAGAAACAATCCTCCAAGAATTGGCAGTCATGAGAAGGGAAAATAATAAAAAAATCAAAAGAAGAATGAGAAGAGGAAGAATCTGTTGTTGAAATAAACATGTTAATGCCTACAGTGGCAATAAATGAGAAATCATCTCAAACACTAATTAAGGAGGTGGCAAAGGTTTGGTACCCCTCGGAGCTGAACAACTCCCACTAGAAAAAAATGAATGAGAGCAGGAAATGGACGACAATGCCGCAATCCTCCCTCCACGACAGCCATGCAAGGGTTTAGCAAAATGATGCCCCCTTAACAAGACAAACAAAGGCAAAGAAATAAGGGGGCATCTCCAAAAAGAAAAGGAAAAAATCACTGTCAACAAAGAAACAAGAACAACATTAAAGCTCAGCATGCAGTTGGAGGATCCTGAGTGAAGGCCATTATAGCTGTATAGGCCCATTGTCAAGCTTGGAACCAATGTCATCAGCCAAATGATAGAAGCTGGCATACCACTGCCATTGAATCATATACAAATGACAATCAATCAGGAGGTCCACACATTGGAGCCTCTCAAATTCTGTTTGGCTTACCATGCTGAAGGATAGCCAATAGTGTTCAATAAAGGGAAGCATGTACTCAAACAGCCTCCAAATGATTTTGGCTAAAAGATGCCACTATTAAGTTGAAGGAAAAGATCGAAGATCTGAAAGACATACTAGAGCATATAAAGGCAATATGCCGAAAGCAAAAAAGTTCAAGTTCAAAGTTGAACGAGAGCCAAGCTATATCAAGCAATGTGGTACCCTACCAATGTCAGGGGGCAACCACCATTCCCCACAACGACGAAAGAGGTCTCGGATGGGAGACACGGGAAGGTCCCGCAATTCACTATGTTGTAAATATAGTCAGCATAAAGCGTCCAATAATTGAAACAAGGATGGATGAGAATGATGCCTAGATGGATGAGGATCTCTCCACAAATGAAATAAAAGTTGTTCAAAACCCCAAAGAAAATTCAAGAAAAGTTTTATCCTTTCGGAAGCATGAATGGAAGGTATCAACCCTTACATAAACTGACAAAGAAAGGAGCCACATTCATATGGGTCGATGAATGTCAGGAAACCCTTGACAAAATCAATATTTGCTAAATCCTCCTACACTGGGGGCAATGATTGTCTTTGTGACCCTAGAAAAAGGGATATTGCATTACTCACGTGCTCTGATAGAATCCCTCACAAATAATGAAGCAGAATATGAAGCCCTCATAGTTGGCTTGGAAATCGCCCTAGAAATGGGCATAAGATGTATTGAAGTATTTGGCGATTCATTTCTGGTCGTCAGACAAATGTTGGACATTTTTGAAGTCCGAAAAGAAGAATTAAAAGCCTATTTTTGAGGCAGCCACAAGACTCAGCGACAAGTTCTACCACTTCAAAATAGAACATGTCAGAAGAAGTCAAAACTCTTAGACTGATGCATTGGCTGAACTTGCATCTGCACTTAAACTTCCTCCTAAGGTGAATTGGGAATTACCATAAAAAATAGAAGATTGCTTCCAAGCACCCTGAATCGCCATGATGGCTTGACGAACTTTGAAGCAAATGGACTGGAAGAAAATGAAAGTCAAGAAGAAGATGATTGACGTATTCCCATCATCAAAATAAAAAATGGTTGGCTACTAGACAAAAGAGGGGAGCAAGTGCAATTGTTGCGAAGAGCTGCTTCCTACAAATGGATAAATGACATATTATATCAGTTCACACTGGAAAAGGATAAATCGGTACCGCTGAGAGGCCTATCTCCGAAAGAGAACAAGATGGTCATGTGGGGTACATGCAGAACTGTGCGGAGCCCAGCAATCTGGCTCAAAAAAAAAAGAATGAATGAAAATCAACATAAAAGTGAAGGCTCCTATTGGCCAACCATGTTTGCAGATTGCGAGCGGTTTGCTAGAACCTACCCCTAATGCTAGGCCTATGGGCTCGTGCCAAGAAAGCCTTCAACAAAACTTTATGCAAGGTCATGGTCAAATTGATAATTGGCCGAAAGCGCGATTGGGACGAAAAGATGCATGAAGCTCTATAAGCCTATCTCACCGTCTACAAAACTTCTACCGGATGCTCACCCTTTTCCCTTGTTTAGGGGACCGAAGCAGTCATTCCTGTCAAAAGTGAGCTCTCATCTTATAGGGTAGCTCTTCACTACGGCCTGCCTACTGATGAGGGGACTGAAATTGAAAGACGGCTTGAGGAGTTGTCAAATCTACAAGAAAAGCGTTTGGTGGCATACCAACGTCTTCAAAATTATCAAGCACGGATGTCCCACGCTTTTGACAAGCTATTGAAAGAAAGAGCTTTTAAAAGGGGATATTTAGTCATGGTCAAGCAAAAGGATGTCATGGCCTCTCGACCCAAAAACAAATTCATAGCCAATTGGCTTGGCCCATTTGTGGTCGACAAAGTGTTTGAAGGTGGCGCCTACACGGTAGTCGACCAAAAAGGAAATGTGATGTTTCCGCCATTAAATGGCAGACACATGGAACTGTACCACACTCCTAAGTGTTAGTACGTTCACATAATGCAACAAGTGGAGCCGGCTTTGGTACACATTGAAGACACAGAAGTGATCTCGCTGCAAGATCTTCCAAATGAATAAAAAAGAAAATAAAAAGAAGAAAAAAAAGGGGCTTAAAAACGAGGTGCCTTGGCAGACTTGATTCATCCCTCTTTTAAGATGGATCAAAGGCAAAAATGCCTAAAACCCAGCTGAGGTGAAAACTCGAAAGGGCACCTCAGGCAAAAATGAGAAATCCTACTACATGAAAACCCAAAAGGGCGTGTAGGCAAAAGAAAGAAGGGGCCAATTATGGTGAAAACCCAAACAAAGGGCATCACAATTGGTATATATATATATCGATATATATAAAGAGGGTACTCTCTCGACCTTTCTTAGAGCGACATTGAGTTATCCTGCACTCCTTATAAAAGGAAAGACACAAGAGTTGTCAATGACAAAACAACCCCTAAGTTCATTCAAATGAATAATCAAATTCAGGGGCTACAACTGACACAACGATGATTGTGTCTTTCCACCCTTATAAGAAGTGTGGGAAACTCGAACTCTGCTCGAAGAAAGAGGGAGAAGGAGAACCCAAACAAAAGAAAAAACTCTCATTCCAAAGAAAAAAGAAGTCAAACCTATGTCTTTTGGCTAACAAGCCGTCAAGGCCAGTTGAAAGTCAAATCCTGAGCTTCTTTGGCTAACAAACATTCAAGGCCAATCAAAGGTCAAAACCCACGTCTTTTGGCTAACAAGCCGTCAAGGCCAGTCAAAAGTCAAATCTCGAGCTTCTTCATCTAACAAGCCGTCATGGCCAGTCAAAAAGCTCAAAATCCAGACCTCTTGGCTAACAAGCCGTCAAGGCCAGTCAAAGGTCGAAATCCATGTCTTTTGGCTAACAAGTCATCAAGGCCAGTCAAAAGTCAAATCTCGAGCTTCTTTGGCTAACAAGCCGTCATGGCCAGTCAAAAAGCTCAAAATCCAGACCTCTTCGCTAACAAGCCGTCAAGGCCAGTCAAAGATCAAAACCCATGTCTTTTGGCTAACAAGACGTCAAGGCCAGTCAAAAGTCAAATCCCGAGCTTCTTTGGTTAACAAGCCGTCATGGCCAGTCAAAAAGCTCAAAATCTAGACCTCTTGGCTAACAAGCCACCAAGGCCAATCAAAGGTCAAAACCCATGTCTTTTGGCTAACAAGCCGTCAAGGCCAATCAAAAGACAAATCCCAAGCTTCTTTGGCTAACAAGCCGTCAAGGCCAGTCAATGGTCGAAACCCATGTCTTTTGGCTA
Source organism: Colocasia esculenta (assembly GCA_014218235.1). Lineage (NCBI taxonomy): Eukaryota > Viridiplantae > Streptophyta > Magnoliopsida > Alismatales > Araceae > Colocasia > Colocasia esculenta. The sequence continues at coordinate 31,690,332 of CM024758.1, forward strand.
ACAAGCCGTCATGCCCGAGAGAGCCTCAATCCTCTCAACCCAAATACGCACCCGAGGGTGCCTCAATCCTCTCAACCCAAATACGCGCCCGAGGGTGCCTCAATACTCTCAACCAAATCACGTGCCCGAGGAAGCCTCAATCCTCTCAACCAAAATACGTGCCCGAGGGAGCCTCAATCCTCTCAACTCAAATACGTGCCCAAGGGAGACTCAATCCTCTCAACCAAATCACGTGCCCGAGGAGCCTCAATTCTCTCAACCAAAATGCGTGCCCGAGGGAGCCTCAATCCTCTCACCCAAATACGTGCCCGAGGGAGCCTCAATCCTCTCAACCAAAATACGAGCCCGAGAGAGCCTCAATCTCCTCACCAAAACTATGGCCATAGGGAAGCCTTAATTCTCTAACATAAGCATGTTATGGCCCCAGAGGAGCCCTAATCCTCTAAGTGAAATAGCTCACGGCTTTTGTGGAACGCAGAAGCACGATGTATATAGCAAATAAAAGTCATCGTCCCAAGATAGGCCCTTGGGATAGCCCAAAAAGGAGAAGTCGAAATGAATGGATATCATGTGCTGATGCTAAAAACAACATATCTCAAGCAAGCCTATGCTCTGGTGCCACCTCCCCTCAGAAGGTCAACATGTACAAAAGAATGGCACGAACAACTTTGTCATGCATAAGCAAGGTCGTCATCTTACGCCAATTCATGGCTTGCACGATTTTTGTAGAAGTTATAGCAGCCTCTCCTTGCAAAACAGCCAGTTGGGGTCTCCAGGGTTTTCGGCACCAAGTAATATCTTTCAATGTCAATGTGTCATGTACCTGATCCAACTCGGCAAGGTCAAAACAATAGGCGATCATATTTTTGCCACAAAAGAACGAGAAAATAAAATGATAAAGCAGCTTATCAGAAGATATATTACAGCAAAGTCACAATTCTCAATGCATAAAGAGAAATTTTGGCATTGTTGTCATGAGATGATGGTCATTGGTACTGCAAGTCCAAAAGAAATGGAAAGCTTACTGCAAGTATGTCACAAGCTGTGATATATCAAGTCTACAAAGACAACATCTTCACCATGGATCTCGACAAAGTTAAAATGGTTGAAATGCATTGGCAGAATAAATGAAATAGACCCTCAGAAGGGCAACGTGTTAAAGTACAACTATTAAGGAAAATGCACGCGACAGCCGCACGGTGATATGGCACTGGCCCTCTGCCGTGTGGGGGGCATTTGTTGTGCCAGGTTTTTGTTTGGCTCCCCAAAGAAAAGAATAGAAAGAACGAATAGAAGCACTGAAAAAAAAATACACAATATAATTGGAGAGGGGAGGTGATAAATGCATAATTATTGATGATAATCATGATGGTTTATGATCTATTGATGCTCAATTTTATATTAATCTATTATTATTTTGTTACAAAAAGGATAATTTGATTAAATCTTTGTATGTGTTTTATTTACAGGATAATGGGCCACTCAACAAGAATTTGCTAATGGACCAGGATGGATAAGAGACAATGAGGAGAGATTCTAATTTTAAATTATATTTTCTTTCTCTCTCTTTCTTTCTACTTTTCAAAACTCTCTCATTTTAATATCTCTCTATTTTTAAAACCCTTCCTCTTAATTCTCTCTTCTTTCCTCTCTTCCTTCTATCTATATTTTAAAAGAATTCCCTCCCCTTTAAAGGCGACTCTCAATTCCTTTTTCTCACATTCTCTCTTCCCCTCTCTCCTCCGATCCCCTCCTTCCTCTCTTCTTCTTCTTCCTCTCAGCCTCTCTCTTCTTTGCACAAGAAGCAGCACAGCAGCAGCAGCGCGCCCAGTGCCAGGCCGCCAGCACCGCCCACGCCCGCCCCTGCGCGCACCCAGGACGCCCCTGCGCGCCCCTGCGCACCAGCCCGGCCCCTGCGCGCCCTTGCGCACCAGCCCGGCCCCGCCAGCTCGCAGCGCCAGCCCGGCCCCGCTGCCTCCGCGCGCCCGGCCGCTGCCCCGCCCGCGACCCGTGCACCCCGCTCCCCGTGCCCGGCCGCTGCCCCGCCTCAGCCTGCCACGCCGCCCCCTCTCCCTTCTCTACGTGCATGCATGCACGTAGAGAGGGGCAGCCGCCGCTGCTGCGTTCTCTCTCTCTTCTATCCTCTCTCTCTCTCTCTCTCGTCTCTCTCTCTCGCTCTCTCTCTCTCTTTCTCGCACTCTCTCTCTCCTCTTGCGCTCTCTCTCTTTTCTCTCTCCTCTCTATCGCCGCTCCTCTCTCTTCTCTCTCTCTCCTCTCTTCTCTCTCTCTTCTTGCTTTCTCTCTCTCGTTTCTCTTATTTTTCCTTATTCTCTCTTTAATTAAAGTTGTATGTTAGATGCACATTATTTCTTTTATTTAAATAAAGTTTGTTAGTTATTTTGTTCACTATTTGTACCCTCCATCTCTCTCTCTTCTATTCTCCTCTTTCTACCTTCTCTCTTCACCTTCTTGTCTATTTAGATTTATTTTAGTGTGGATATGCTTGTGTTAAGATATTTAGAATATCTTGTTTAGTTAATCGGTCACTAGGTATTTTCTTACTCTCTTCCATTCGTAATAGTCTTTCTCTCTCTCTCTCTCTTAATATCTCTCTCTTTATTTATTTAGTTTAGTTTAGATTTATTTAACGCAACTTAGTTTTAATATCACCACGCTATTTTCCTAACTAAAAACTCAAGGTTTTCAACTCTAAAATCTTTTTCCCCGTGGATTCGACTCGGCTCTCACCACTTAACTATTGTCAAAATAATTAGTGTAGGCCGATCATTTTGAGATTGTTATTCACGTTTGTAACGACGCATTCGTGGGCTATCAATTTTTGGCGCCGTTGCCGGGGAATTAGATTTTTAGGTTTGATAATTTTGGTGTTTTTTGTATATATTCAGGCTAACATTTTCTTTCTTTTTGTAGGTATCAAATAAAAAGTGAAAAAAATCCAAAAATTGCATGAAAAAAAAGGGTAAGTGAAGTGAGTTTCCTTCTCTCACTCTTTCCATTTGTTTTCATTTCCAAAAGAACGAGGGATTGCGTTGAAGGTAAGTACCATTAAAACCCTCTTGATTGAGTTTCCTTTTCTTAGTTGCCATGTTTAGACAATTAATAAAAAAAAATTCAAAAAAATCAATCACTTGAATCCAATAAAAGATGTCATGTCCAGGTTAGAAACTTTTCATCTTTAGGACATGCATCATTTAGCTTTCCATCTTCAGGTAATTTTCCTTTCGAAAAGTTTCCTTTCTTGTCGAAGATTGCGGTAGGCCAAGTGAGAATCTCAACTTTCTTAAAAGCATGATCATGCATTGCCATGCTTGCATAGAACCCCTTGCTTGATTTTATGGTGTGCACATCATTTCTAAAATACTTTAAGGGCAGTTTCCTTAACAAGATAAGGTGGGGATTTGATCACCCTTCCTTGGCCCACAAACCACGATTCTCCTGCATCTTTTGGCATTCCCAGCTTTTAATAAAAGGCAGTAGACATTGAACCTAGGGTTCACACTGAGATTTTGGTCCACCTAGGCCCACTATCAAGTTTTGGAAACTGGTGTCTAAGGCTAGAGGTTAAGTGGCAAATGCCTAAGCGGGAAAGTGGTTCTCTAATTAGGTCCCTACGGAAGTAGGGGGAGCCTCCCACTACCCCACCTCTTACCTGGCCAGTGGACATACATGTTAGTGGACTTAGGTTGGGTCTAAGTCACTTTGTGAAAAAGTTTACTTTTGTATCCTAGATCCCTAGGTCAATTAGGTTAATTGTCTGCAACTTTTTGTCTCTGCCAAATAAAAAAAAATTAAAATTAAAAAATTAAAAAAATTCAAAATTTTAAAAAATTAACAAAAAGAGAAAAAAAAAGTCTTATATTTCTCATTCACATTCATATGTGGGCCAACCCAGTGCATTATATAGGCCATGGCCCAAACCAATTCTCATCACTCATTCAACGTGGCCCAGCCTACTTTGAAAATACACAATTCTTGTCAGCCCAGCTTACATCCCCTGGGGTGGCCCAACTCTCACATTTTACCCAAGATCAGGCCAACCATACTAATTTGTTCCATAATGGGCCATCTTTTACCCAAGCAGAAACACAATATTTTCAATGGTCTTCCACCGCCACTCCTTACCCAAAAGATGAACAATATGTCCCTCCTACAGAATTGAGTTTGCTTTATCAAGATCAACAAGGGAAAATTCAAGGACCCTTTCTTGGTGCTGAAATCATCTCATGGTTCAATGAAGGATTCTTTAGTACTGATCTGCATGTATGTTTATCAAATGCTCCAAAAGGTACACCTTTCCAACCACTTGGAAAGATAATGCCACATTTGATACAGAGCGATCAACCGATTATGGCCCACGCCCAAAGTCCTCCTAACAACAACTTTCATCCTTGGGTCCAATTTCAAAATAATATTCATGATCAAGGCCATGATGGGGGACAACATGCAGATCCGCATTCCATTTATACTTCTCCCCCACCATCAGGCCTATTTGATGATCAATTTGGGCAATCTATACAAAAGATCTATGATGCTCAACAAGACTTTGAGCAAACATTCACCCACCAACAACAAGAATTGGAAAAATCATTTACCAAAACTGACCTTCTAATTAATCAATTGATAGAAATCAGAAAGAAGCAAAATATTCAATTACCAACTCAATCAATTGACAATTATGAAAATCAATATCATGATTTTGATCAGCAATTTGACCCACAACTTTCACTTAAAACTTCACAGCCTAATATAATTGTGGACATGCCCACTTGGAAAATGAGAGATAATTTTAATGAGTCAAATCAGGAGGAAATGGGTGCCACTGAAAATCAATCCATTATCTTGGCCCAACTTGAAACTGACCATCAAGAAGACTCCATTCATGATGTCATATTTGAGGACAGCTCTAGTGTATTAGTTGAATTCAAGTTGGGGGGAGAAAAGAAAGAGTGTCATCTAGATGTTGGGTCCGAGTTTGATGTGACATCGTTTCAAGTGAGTAACAAAGAAGAGGTGAGTGTGGAGAAAGAGCTGGGTGTAATCATCAATCATTCTTCTTGGGTAAGAGAAAAACTAGAAATTTTGCCTGAAGTCCACATTGATTTTGAGAAAGATAGAGAATTCCTACCTCTCCTTGAACTTGACAAATCCAATATGTTCATGGACATGCTACCACTAGCTGATTGGTCAACTGCACTTGAACCTTTTAAGCATCCTTGTGTTGAAAGTCATATTCATTTCATTCCTGATCATGCTACTAATTTTGACTCAAGTCAGCCTGTGGAGTTCAAGCAATCCTCTGAGCATCCAATTCAATCTGACTTCAATATCATGAAAGAGGATCTGAAAATGGAAGTTGTGGGTGAAAAGGGTAAAAATAATCAAGTCCGCATTGATGTGTTCAACACATACAAAGATTTTAAGTGTCCAAATAAATATTTCTCAATTGAAGATATGATCCTGAATGCCTCAATTTCTCTATCATTTACTAATCTACAGGGTACATTTGGACCACTTGACCCACCATGGCTGGTGATGCCTTACAAAGAAAAAATTTGGCATCAATTGATTGGGGGTGTTACGTGACCCTGTTACCCCCATGTGTCTGGTTGAAGACATTAAACTTAGCGCTTGTTGGGAGGCAACCCAATATTTTTAGAAAAAATGATTTCTCTTGATTTATTTTTTATTTTGTGTCTTAGGTGTTTGCTGGCCACTATCCTTTGATGAAGCTAGTGTGCAACCACCCGCATGTGATCATCAGGTTGCATCTCTCCTTTCTTAACTTACATTGGCTTTATTCTATTGTCATTACTTTTATGCCATTGAGGACAATGTCATTTAAGTTGGGGGGAGAGATAAGTTGTATTTCAAATTTTTGTCCCTAACATTGTGCTTCATGTTTCATATTTCATGCAAGATTTTTTTTTTCTTTTAGCTTGACTCATAGTATGTACTTGTGAAGGTGGTGAGTTGAAGGGGTGAGTTAACTAGTTATGTTTTTAGCATCTTCCTCAAAATACATTTAAAATTTCATCAACACAGTAAAGTATTATTTTGAGCTATTCAAATGGATGATGAGAGTTTTACCGAACATTCAGGTTAATTGATTGATATTCTACATTCCTATTGATGAGTAATCGTGGGGAAAAAGCTACCTGCTTACAAATAAATGTGAAAATGTGTGGAGTAGTGAAAAAAAAAATATATATATATATATGGAAAATGCCCCTGATCTTAGTAACCGGGCCTGTGGCTTCTAAGGTAAGAGTTGAGGCTCGCGTCAAATGGTGAAGGGAAGTGCAGCACCATGTAAATGAAAAGAAAAAAAAGAGCATGAAAAAAAAAAAAGAATTAGGCAGAGTGAAAGCTACATGTAATTCGAGGATCGAATTTAAGGAGTGTAGAGTTGATACCATCCTTGAGTGATAAGTAAAAAGCCCAAGCATTCTCTTTTTTATGCTCAAACATTGAACAAAAAGTTATGAAATTTTGTGTGTATCTTGAGGAACTGTCTAATGATATGAACTGACATATTTGCCTTTGACACTCTCGACTGAAACTTGAAATACTTATGATCAAGCATTCTCATTCTTACTATCTTGCCATGAAATATGATGTTTGAACTTTTGTTTGTCCCAATTATTCACTTGTGTGCATTGCGAAGGGACTAACAATGAGTAAGTTGGGGAGTGTGATAAATGCATAATTATTGATGATAATCATGATGGTTTATGATCTATTGATGCTTAATTTTATATTAATCCATTATTATTTTGTTACAAAAAGGATAATTTGATTAAATCTTTGTATGTGCTTTATTTGCAGGATAATGTGCCACTCAACAAGAATTTGCTAATGGACCAGAATGGATAAGAGACAATAAGGAGAGATTCTAATTTTAAATTATATTTCTTTCTCTCTCTTTCTTTCTACTTTTCAAAACTCTCTCATTTTAATCTCTCTCTATTTTTAAAACCCTTCCTCTTAATTCTCTCTTCTTTCCTCTATTCCTTCTATCTATATTTTAAAAGAATTCCCTCCCCTTTAAAGGCGACTCTCATTCCTTTTCTCACATTCTCTCTTCCCCTCTCTCCTCCAATCCCCTCCTTCCTCTCTTCTTCTTCTTCCTCCCGGCCTCTCTCTTCTTTGCACAAGAAGCAGCACAGCAGCAGCAGCGCGCCCAGTGCCAGGCCGCCAGCACCGCCCACGCCCGCCCCTGCGCGCACCCAGGCCACCCCTGTGCGCCCCTGTGCACCAGCCCGGCCCCTGCGCGCCCCTGCGCACCAGCCCGGCCCCGACAGCTCGCAGCGCTAACCCAGCCCCGCTGCCTCCGTGCGCCCGGCCTCTGCCCCGCCCGCGACCCGCGCGCCCCGCGCCCCGTGCCCAGCCGCTGCCCTGCCTCAGCCTGCCACGCCGACGTGCATGCATGCACTTAGAGAGGGGCAGCCGCCGCTGCTGCGTTCTCTCTCTCTTCTATCGTCTCTCTCTCTCTCGCGCGTCTCTCTCTCTCGCACTCTCTCTCTTTCTCGCGCTCTCTCTCTCCTCTCGTGCTCTCTCTCTTTTCTCTCTCCTCTCTCTTCTCTCTCTTCTCTCTTCTCTCTTCTCTCTCTCTCCTCTCTCTTCTCTCTTCTCTCTTCTCTCTCTCCTCTCTTCTCTCTCTCTTCTTGCTTTCTCTCTCTCATTTCTCTTGTTTTTCCTTATTCTCTCTTTAATTAAAGTTGTATGTTAGATGCGCATTATTTCTTTTATTTAAATAAAGTTTGTTAGTTATTTTGTTCACTATTTGTACCCTCCGTCTCTCTCTCTTCTATTCTCCTCTTTCTACCTTCTCTCTTCACCTTCTTGTCTCTTTAGATTTATTTAGTGTGGATATGCTTGTGTTAAGAGATTTAGAATATCTTGTTTAGTTAATCGGTCACTAGGTATTTCTTACTCTCTTCCATTCGTAATAGTCTTTCTCTCTCTCTCTCTTAATATCTCTCTCTTTATTTATTTAGTTTAGCTTAGATTTATTTAACGCAACTTAGTTTTAATATCACCACGCTATTTTCCTAACTAAAACTCAAGGTTTTCAACTCTAAAATCTTTATCCCCGTGGATTCGACTCGGCTCTCACCACTTAACTATTGTCAAAATAATTAGTGTAGGCCGATAATTTTGAGATTGTTAGTCACATTTGTAACGACGCATTTGTGGGCTATCAGGAGGGACCTCACCTTCGCCCAGGCCGCCTGGGCTTGGGCTGCCCTTGTCTGGGCTAGCCTACACCTCTTCTATCGTCTCCTCTGCCATGGTTGCTGCTAGCAGAAGAAAGGAAAAAAGGGGGGTCGGGGTCCCTGTGCAGGGGACTACCCTACCCACCACTGCTACCTCCCCCCTATGATGCCACCGCTGGCACCCTACGTCGGCGCCGCTGCTGGGCCCCTTGGCCACTGCCGCCGCCGCAGCCTGGCCCTTTGGCCACTGCCGCCATTGCTTTCCCTCCTCACCGCTGCTACTGGGCTCCCTGCGCAACCGCCGTGCCGCTTGCTCCCTGCCCGCCACTGTTATCTGTGCTGAGCACAGAAGGAAATGAGGGAGGGGAAGCCCGCCGCTGCTTCCCCTTCTTCTTGTCTCGATCGCAGGAAGAGGAGGGAGACGGCGGTCTCTCCCTCCCTTCCCTTCCTTCTCTCCCAGCCGATCACAAGGAAAGCCCAATTTTGGAAATTAAAAGGAAAACTAGAAAGAAATAAAATGGACAGGGGGAGATGTGTAAAAAGGCCACACCCAAATGGCCGGGGAGGGTCTTTAAATGATCGGGACGATGTAAATGACCAAGACGGTGCAAATGACCGGGACGGTGAAAATGACCAGGACGGGTCTTTAAATGACCGGGACTGGTCTGCAAATGACCGGGACGGAGTCTTTTCCACCCCCGATAAAAGCACAGGGGCGCCCCAGCCTCAGGGGGAATTTTCTGAAGTTGAAACCCAGAGCAAGGCTCTGAGAAAGACTGCAAGGCGGTCTGGGAAGAGGGTCTGCAAGGCAGCCCTAAAGAACATTGTGCGAGGCACAATTTGAATTTTCTCAAGTATTAAACAAGGTCCATTGGGCTTCCTTATTGGGCCAAATTTCTTATTTGGCCACAAGTTGTTTATTGGGCCGGACTTGTACCTTACATGTTATGATGTGTTAAATGACCACGATGCTTCATTCTTAATGGGCCTAATGATGGTTAATGGGCCGACCTGTAGTACAACCTTGCATGTGATGTTTAATGGGCCTATCGGGCTAATTTATTCATTTAAACACACACTATATGATTAATTACATGTAGTGTCACATTTTTTTCAAACTCTTCACTACTTGATTTCTTAATCAAAATCAACCAATTTTTCAACAAACCTTAATAAATATTTCACAAACATTGTCTTTCAATTTATCATAACATAAAAAATAACAAACAAGTTATGTCTCATGTCATTTTTGATCCACCTTAAGTTAATCTCACTTTAAATCAAATAAATAAATGAAAACCTTATTTTAATCCACATTACCATAATTTAAATGAATAAATAACGAAAATGATTAAATAAATGAAATCAATAATTTTAAAATACCAAAAAAATGAGTAAATGGATTTAAAAAATCAATAAAAAATGAAACAAATATCAAAAAATTCCAAAACAAATAGATTGCATGCTTGTAACTTTATTCTCTTTCATGTACAATTCATGTCATTCAATTGTGAGTCACGCTCTTCTGTTTCAAAGGGGTTGTCTGATGGTTAATCAAGGGTATTCAGCCTTTGTGCTGATGTAATTAACACTAACCGAGGTTAGTGAGGGAGGTCAAATGAACTAAGTAAGACCATGTCCATGTAAATAAATAAAGGCCAAATAAATCTAATTCAAATCCAAAGATAAAAATTAAAATTTTTTAAAAATGTTAAAAAATAGTTCTCATACACATCTTAACTCTTAGATTATAAGATCTTCTTCAACAGAGCTTGGCTCGGATACCACTTGTTGGCCCACGGCTGCACAGCAAATAGGGGGGTGAATGACTGCTGCAAAATTTAACACTTAAAAATAATATTTTGATGTGGAAGTGTTAGGTAGAAAATAAGCATAGTTAATAAGATAAGTAGCAATCACACAAGGGATGCAAGGATTTATCCTCATTAGGAACTTCCCTTAAATGGATGTCCAACATTCAGCCCCAAACAAACACTTAAGATTTTCCTAACTCAGGGTATAGTCCCACCAATAGACATACAATGCCCAGCTCTAGCTAGTCCTCTTTTCAATACAAAGGGCACACTGAGTACAGTCCCTCAACCAGACACAACATCGAACACCCTAACCTTTGTTCAATAATCGGATCATTTAATAACACCAATTAGTGATTGGACCACTTATAAGACCTATCAGAAGGATTATAAGTCCAATCAGAATGCTTACTCAGCATTTGTTCAGTAATCGGAATGTTTGTAAGCCAATCAAAAGGATTCTAAACATTGTTCAGCAATTGATGTGGTCATATCACAAATAGAAAGGATTTTGAGCATTTGTTCAGTAATTAATTCATTCATAAACATCAATCGAAAGACTTATAAACATTTATTTGGAAATTGGAATAGCCTTTGAGTTGTGCAGTAATTAATATAACTCTAAAACATCAATCAAGGGAAACATTATTCTCTAATCATGGTAGGACTACTTGGATAATGTAAAATACTGGAGACAGTTGGTCTCTATAGTAAATGTCTCTTCCCAGAAGATGGGGAGTTGACACATGTATGGGTGTGAGTCGACACATATATAGGTATATGTTGAGACATGTATGAGGGAAGTCAACTTTTGGGGTTGGTAAAAGTACTAGTATCCAGGTATGGCCTAGGTAAGGTGGGTCTGTCCTTTCCCAGACAAAGTCAACACTTGCTATGGGTGGCGGTATGGGCACATAGGTATAGCTCTCGTACCTACCCCTAGAATTGGGAACTCCAATACATTAATGCAAGACCTAGCCTCATAAATATGGCATGTGGGCCTCCTTTGACCACTCGAAAACCTCTCTGGACATTTCTGGCAATGGGAAGGAAGGCTGGAGTGAAGGGGATGATCCTATAGCTTTGGGATCTTGGAGTTCTTCCTCTTGTCTCTACTTTGACTTGAAGGAAGACAAATCTAAGGTAGGTGATATCGGGCTCAACATAATGTAGCTTAACTCATCTGAATGCTTGCCAAGTTTACCTTTGTTTACAGAAATGAAGGGTCTTTCTTATTCTCTTGATTCCTTCACCCCTAGACTATTCGACCCTAAACTATGATATTAGAATCCTTCTTTTCTGACTAGCTGTTATATAAAAAATTTGGAAGTTTAGTTGGTCCCTAGTTTACCCCAACCTTCATGATGATCTTAAATGATTTGGGCTTTCTTGTTATCTTCTGATTCCAGCACCTATGGTTGCTGATCTAGATTAACCTAGAATTCTTCTACCTTAAGTCTCCAACCACTTCTATGTTGAGAATCTGGACTTTTCATTCTAAAGACTCTCTTCTGCCACTATGTCAAGCACCATGATAGGCATCATCTGTCCCTGACGCGATTCAAAAGGATCTTCCAAAAACCATCTCTTTTGCTCTCTTAGTCTAGGATAGCACATGTTGCCCAGCTAGCAATCCCAGAGGGGGGGTTTATGGGATTCTAAAAATTATTTTAGATTAAAACCTGTCAATAAAAATGCTAAACATAAAAACACTACGATCGGAAGTTAGTCTTAGTGATAATGAAGACAAACAAACAAGCACACAAACATAGGAGGATTTTATCCTGGTTCAGACCTCCTATCCCAAGGAGTCCTACGTCCAGTCCCCAAGCAACACCTTGAGATTTCACTAACCAAGGGTACTGCCCCCCTTAAGGACACTTACACATCCAGCCGCAGCTGGCGTTCTCTTCTAACCCCGAAGAGGTACAACTTACCACCTGATACAACAGGTCTTCCTTCCTCAATGAAGGGAAAAACAACCACCTGTTTCCAACAGGTCTTCTCTTCACAGCTCGAAGAGGAACACACAGAAACTATGTGTTTAAAGGCGAAAGGCCCCTAGACCAAGCTTACAATAGAATGCTTGATCTGAGGAAAAGTTTGAGAGAGAAAGATTTGGACTAAAAAAAAATTCTCTCAGAACAACAAGCTCTCCAAATGTCTAAACAATGAAAGGCTGAGAGCTAAGAGCTAAAGAAATGATGGAGTGAAACAAGAGCTCTTCTTTCTAATGCTCGCAAGTTGTAGATAATTCTCAATAAAGCACTATCACATTCAAAAGTTATTCTTCATGGAGTCTTTAGTCATCTATATATCTTCACTTGAGAATATAGCCATTGAAGTGTTCGTTGTCTCTTTGTTTGATGCACGTTAGATTGCATGGACGAGGTGTGCAACAGATAAGGCTGCAGTCATTTAATGCTTCTGGAAGATACATACGCAAGGAGAAGATTCATCCAGATATCCTTCAGTTTCTAGTTGTCCAACGTTGTAGGGTATGGTACTGGCAAAGACCTGCACACAATAAATGCCAAACATAGACAGCTAGTGTCACGCCCCTCCAATTTAGCAGCGAAATAAATCAGAGGAGAACGTGAACAACGAGTATGGTAATGACAATTGCACATACTTTCGTAAACATCAGAGCAACTAAGGAACAATAATTGATATAAACTCTTGATTTCACTATAAAATCACTAAGACCATTACAACGACTAATTCGAAGCCAATACATAGGGCTCAATGACATCATTACATTGAAAAGAAATCTAAAGCAATAACTACTAGACTCCATTGTACTAGGGCAACTTCATGACTTGACTCTGGGTCACTCATCACTCGGGTCCTATCCTATTGGTGTGTGTAACGTCATTGTCCGACTTACCTGAGACACAATAACAAATAACGAAGGGTGAGCGATAAAGCCCAGTAGGACTTAAATCTCAGGATCAAGCAGGCTTTAAACAATTAATGCATTAAATGGTAGAGTAACTAATGATAGAGCGAGTCATGTAAAGTCGAGAAAGTAATAGCACAAGTAACATGGTTCAGATAGCAGATGAATCAAGTATAGCACGATGATTAAAGTCAAGTCACGATAGAAACGATAACAACGCAACAGCATGTAGCGACAATGGCAAGCAATAGCAAGCGACAGGTATAGCAAGGAGAGATAGTAGTTGGTCATGTAAAGAGTAAATTGCACTTTGATTGATTTTCATCAATCGAGATAGTATAGCACTTTTGATTAACTTTTGTCAATCGAAATAGTAATGGCACTTTGGTTATCCATAGATAGCCGAGAGAGTATAACACTTTTATTGTCATTAGACAACGAGAGAGTAGAGCACTTTGAATGCGATTAAGTCACGATAGTACGCAATAACTCAAGATAGCAAGTATCAAGTAGAGCAAGTAGAGCATATGACAAGATAGCGTGTATGGTTGCATAATGGTGCACTAGTAGAATACGGAAATAGTCACTTATAGGACAGTAGCCGTTCACTAACAGTCTGCGATAGCACAGTAATTACACAATATGTCTAAACTCTTCAGACTAATAGTATAACAGTTTGTGATAGCATAGTAATATCACAGTACGTCTGAACTCCTCAGACTAAAAGGATAATAGTCAGATGTCTAGCCAATATAGTATAGTCAGAACCGATGCAATGCAGAACACTGTCTATAGCCCCTGCAGGTATTTTCGGGTGGCTCTCTTCCCCAGGACTAGATTGGAGCCCCTGGATCACTCTCTGTGCCCTGCACAGTATGCATTGGATACAGTAGAGTCACAAGACCCATATTATAGTGCTAGACAGTCATGAACAGTACAAAATAGTAGGAGCCACACAGCCCAAAGAGTACCAAGAGAGTACTAGATGAATAGACGAGAGAGACGAGATAGTAGAGTGAATGTGAATATATGAGCTAGTAGAGTATAGATGAGATCTTATGGTCATTGCATAAGAAACGTCGAGTAACGAGTGATAGTAACAGTTGCACAACACATGCATACGACGTTGGCAATCAGGTGGAATACACAACCCTTCCGCTGGCCTCGTTATGCACAGGTCCAAAGGTCCGGCGTGATTCAAGATAAGAGCGAGAACAACTAAGGCTGTTTGGATCTTGTCGATCCCTAAAGGGTATCATAGGTGTTAGGGTACAACCAGCTCGTCGACCATATGGGAATCCATGGACAGAGGAGAGTCAAGAGGTCACTAGTCCAGTGAAAGGAATATCCAACGGAGAGTTCACCACAAGCCAAGAAGTGTCTTTTCTATCGTGCTAGAGTGTATGTGCATGCCGTGCGTGAGAATCGCTCAAGTGTGTATGTGAATCCGATTATGGAAACTCTAATTATAAAAACTCTGTTTATGGAAACTTTATTTTTGGAAACTCTATATATGGCAAGTATCATGAGTACTAAAACATGCATGACCAATTTTAGCAAGTAACTATGCATTTTTAGCAAGTTCGTTAACAAGGCAAGAAAGTGAATAATCGGTAGGTAGAGAGCATGATCATGAACTTAAGATAATTAAAAAGCATGTGAACATGTTTTAACTTTCATATGGGTTGTTAAATGCATGATAATACTTTCTAGAACCTTCCTAGAATAGATCAAACTCACACATGCAAGGAACGACACAAAACGATGGAAACCAAGACGTATGCCTTTTAGAAGGCAAATACAGTCCCAACCCTTCACTTCCTTAGGTCATAACTCATTTATTTTTATTCAAATCTCACACATGAATATACCATATTGAAGCCCTTTGAATGAAGAAACCAGCAAAGAAAACGGCTCATCAATCCGAGGTCTATATAAAAAGTTATGGCCGATTAAGTGGACATAGGCAGAACGCGACACATTGCCTGTCGCCTTCTGAAAGTGAAGGCGACCATTATCTTGTCGCCTTTGAAGAAGACAACGAAACTGTCTGATTTTTGGTATGGGTCGTGGCCATGATGTTGTCGCTTTATGGTAGCGACGTGTCGACCTGTCGCTGCCTGAAAATGACGTTTGGGTTGCTTTTTCTACCTATTTCCAACTCCAACTTAGATTAGGTTTGACACCTGTGGGTTTGAAAAATCAAAGCAAATGCTAGGGTGATCCAAATCGGGTGAAACCACCTTTGTTAGTTAAAGTACTTCTAATACTTTGCACAGTAGCAAATAATCGAGAAACAAAGGTCGTTAATCTATGTAATAAGATGTATTGGGACTGACTATGTGAATCTAACATAGTGTTCATGTTTGGATTAATACTCTCAGCACAGTCAACAAAAATTGGAGAAACTAGTGCCAAATGAAAATAGACTTATAGAGTAACAAGTTCTATGTTGAACACTTGGTCTCAAAACGACTCCACAAAGAGGTATGGAACTTGTAACACAAGTCAAGGTTAAACCAGGACAGTACATCGTCAAGATGATGCAAGATTTAATTCGTGACGAACGATGGATGAAAATTAGGGCTTCTAGGGGCAAAAGATGCCTAACATCCATCAGTAACTCCAGTTAAAATGTGACAGCACGAGGTTGAGTATACATGGAGATCAAGAATAAAAAGAAGGGTCGGGTTCATGGTGTTTTCAAAACTTCAAAAATCAACCATAAAAGATTGGCTCAATGGAAAAATATGAAACTTGAGGGTTTTGTTCCTAGTACATGGAACAATCTACTTACGAAATTAATTAGGTTTTGCTCGTGAGAATGCCTACCTTTAGTCATTTTACTCTTCTAGGGCTAGAACTTGAGGAACTCGGGATAAAGCTTGATGAAGCCTTCTCCCCACAAATTCCTCCTATCCTTGGCTTCTTCTCCACCTTCAACAAGTCCCAGCAATGAGCTAGGGCCGGCCTTGGGTGATTAAGAGAGTATTTAAGCTTCTTTGCTTTCTATTTCATAATAGGACTCTAACTCCTACTTAATTCTGAATTTCCTGTTTCCTCTTCTCTTTCTAAGTATTAGAACTTCTATTTGGGTTGGGAAGGGAGCTAAATTTGTGGCCAAGCAACTAGGGTAGGTTTAGGAATCCAATTCCAACCCAAATTTCTTATTTAATGCATTAAATGCCTCTTTTCTATTTAAGTAATATTTAAGTTGCAAATTTAGGGTATTTTCCCATTATTCTTCTTTTTAAAATCTTTATTTTGGCCCACTAATTTCTAATGGGTCCATTTAACCAAGCCCATTATTTATTGGAATTTATCTTATAGGTTTTCCCTTCTTAATTAAGGAATAATAGAGTTATGAATTTTATTGCATTTTCTTATTTGAATTTATTCATGGGCTATGACAGGTCCATTGGTCCAAACCCAATAATGGTTAATCATCACATGAGGTTGGAAGTCTCTCCGACATGTTCATTTAATTTATGGGCTCGTTATCTTCCCGTGTTAACGGTTTTCCGACTTAGTTTCCTAATTTGGATAATTAGTCACATTGCAACGTACACTTGGCCAGTCGGATTTTTTGTTGCATGAATTTCTTCGTGGAACATGTAGAAATAATGTTTGGAGTTGATTTATCATTTTCAAGAAATTTTTTGATGTATTCTTGCACATATGATATTGATACGTATGTTTCTATTATTTCGTTTTAAAAAAATTATTATTTCAGAATTTTTTTGTTAAGTATTAAAATTTTTTGGGTTGCTACAGCTAGACTGTCTCTATGCTTGTTAGTCAACGTTAGAAACCATGCAATAAGAATGTACACCAAAATAGAAATGCTATTCTGTCACTTGGTAATGTATTTGCTATTTTATCATGGGTGTAGAAAGCATTCAGATATGTGACATGCAGATGATGTGTATAGTCACCATAAATGCTACGTGGCGCAACATACAAAGATATACGCGAGAAGACTTGAAGTCCACAGTATTTGAAAATATATATTTGAATATCATGAGAATAATAGATGTATTCATGAAGTTGATGTGATCGATGTTCTACTTATGAAATCGTTGTGTTAACAATTCATTGTTCAAGCAAATCGTTATTTAAGTAGAAGCAAATCGTTGTGAACACAAATCGTTGTACATGTATAAGCAAATCGTTGTACATATATAAGCAAATCGTTTAACAAATAAGCAATTCCTTGTATAAGCAAATCGTTGTACAAGCAAATCGTTGTATAAGCAAATCGTTGCACAGATAAGCAAATCGTTGTTTAAGTAGAAGCAAATCGTTGCGGTAATCAAATCGTTCTTTAAGTGAAAGCAAATTGTTATCTCTATCAAATCGTTGTTTCACTTATCGAATCGTTATGGTGACCAAGTCATTTTTTAAGTGAAAGCAAATCGTTATGGCTATCAAATCATTGTTTTCACTTATCAAATCGTTACAATAATCAAATCGTTGTTTTCACTTATCGAATTGTTACAACAATCAAATCATTGTTTTCACATATCGAATCATTACAAGACCGAAATTGTTGTTTCAATAAGGAAATCGATGTGAGACCGAAATTTATATTTTACTTATGAAATCATTGTGAAGCCGAAATCGATGTTTCACTTTTGAAATCGTTGTGAGACCGAAATCGATGTTTTACTTATGAAATCGTTGTGAGACCGAAATCGATGTTTCACTTACGAAATCGTTGTGAGACTGAAATCGATGTTTAACTTATGAAATCGTTATGAGACCGAAATCGAGGTTTCACTTACGAAATCGTTATAAGATGAAATCATTGTAGCGATAGAATCGTTCTTTTACAAAGGAAATCGATGTGGAGTTAGAAGAAATTCATGCTTTAAACTTTAAATGAAAGTGTAGGAGAATAACTTACAGATTTTGCTTGACATAGTCCCTGTGGATGAACTTCAGAAAAACTTGTTAGAGAATATTTATTAGGTTTTGTTAATCACCAAAAATTGCATATAATAATTAAAATTATATGGGGATGGACTGATCATCAATCTCCCCCTTTTTGGTGATGACAAAACATATCAAAACATAACATGTAAAGTGCTAAAATAATCTTAAGTAAAGTTTCTAAATAAGGATTAAGGTTTGTAGATAAGTATTTCAGAATGTTTTATTTTCTCCCCCTTTTTGTCATTAAGCAAAAAGAAACCAAAATAGACAAAGAAAGAAGAGAAGAAAGATAAATGGGATGCAAGGAACATTATATTATATCACTACGCAGGTATAGGAAGATAGAAGGCAAGAGACAAAAAAGAAGCATGGCGAGTAATAATCGGCCTAGCCTTAAGTTTTTGCTCTTCGAAATACAATTGAAAAGCACCCCAAGCAATAGTGTATGAAGGCCCCATGACAAGAACCATCCTCTGGATATGAAGATCCCTTTGAGCATCTAGAAATCTGGCATACTCATCGGATCCAAGGGACATCTTGTACGAGCTGGAGGTGCCAAAACTAGCATGCTGGAGGAACTGATCAATTGAGATTGGATAGAAAATATGATTGGCCTTCAATTCCTTTTTCAAAGAAACATAAACCTTGTATCTCTCCACCCAGATGGCAAAAGGGTCTTGAACAAGGTGAATGGAATTCAAATCTAAAAATTCTTCAGCAGAAAGAAGAGGTTTATTTGCGCTGGCCTGAGAGGTATTGAGATCAATAAGTTGTTGAGCAGTGATGGGGTAATGTGTTTCCTAATCAGCTGGAGAGAGCCGCTCACATTCAGATAGAAGAGGGGCAAGAACATCGGATTTGAGGTGGCCCTGATGATATTCCCAGAATAGAAAGCGGTGGAATGCAAGCAAATTCCCTTTCTGAATTGAAATGTGGCCTATGACTCTGGCAAACCTTTCAAAAATGATCGGACCCACAGCAGATTCCATTACCAAAGAATGAAGGGGAGGCAGGATCACAACATCTGGCATTTTCAAAGTGGCAAAGTCCACTTGGATTGTGGTGGAGACTGCAGTAGCTGAACTGAGAAGAGAAATAGCTTGCCGAAATTGGCCAAGCTGAACCTCTGGCACATTATGGAGATATCTATAATCATTAAACATCTGGAAATATCTAATAAGCTTGATATCCATCTAGATAAACAGACCCCAGGTATTCTTGTGATGAATCACAAACCATTCAGAGAGAGTGAGTGGGTGATTCCTGGGTGGGAATTGGTCAGATTTTCTAAGAATGAATTTCCTGTATAGAGACTGATGCCCCCGAGCCCACTGATCTTCATTCTTAGACTCTGTCTTGGAGAAGATTTTGGACTGATCAACTTTAGACAAAGAGGAAAGAGGGAGAACAACATTTAGGTGGTCGGTTAGGTTAAGGTGAGGAAGGCCAAAATTGGTGTTAAATGCACATTTTTGGAGGAATTCACAATAGAGAGACCTTCTTCGATTTTCAACAGTGAGAGAAAACCAAAGAGGAGGAAAATGAGGTTCAGAAGAAAGATCAAGGTTTGAAGAAAGTTATCTCTTTTTAGGAACATGACTGGAAGAGCCGGTCCTATGAATGTGAGTGCCAACTAACAGGACTGAGCGAAGTATGGCTACTTCAAACTCATCTTTGATGGCATGTATAATGTGACCTTCAATTTGGACACCCTCTGAAATAATGGTAACAAAAGAGGGAGGAGTAGGAGGATGAATGAAAGAATAAGAAGTAGAAGGAGGTGGTACAGATGGTCCAGCTGATGAGGGACCAGAAGATGAGGCTCCAGCAGAGGAGGATGTTGGAGGTGCCTCAGAAGTAGGAAGAGGAATAAATGTGGAGGAAGCAGGAGAAGAGGAGGAGGTGGTAGGAAATGGTGTAGGTGAGGGGATGTTTTTGGGAAGAGGTTGTTTAAAGGTGGTAGGAGCTGGAGGAGCAGTGGAGGATGAAGGTGGAGAAGGAGGGCCTGGAGTCTGAATAGGAGAAGAAGGTGGCTCTGGGGGCACAGCCTTTCTACAGTCTTTTCAGCTCTCACTTGCTCATCCTGAGATTCCACTGGCCTGCATGGCCCTAACTCATCCCCAACTGGCCCTGGTGGCCCTGATTGCTCTTATGCAGGCTCGGACTGCATCGATTCCTCAGCAACCTTTGGCCATGATAACCCAGATTGCTCAACACCAATAGGCCCTGATGGCCAGACTGCTTCTTCTACAATTGGCCCTGATGGCCGAACATCTTCTTCTACATTACATGGCCCTGAACTATTCTCAGGCACTGCAGGAGTGGGAGTAGGAGCAGCAGGAGTGGAAGCTTGCGCAATCACTAAAGCTAAAAGATTTGATATCATTTGCTTCATGCTCACCAACTCATTTTTCATTCCTCGCAGTACTGCCTTTACCATAGCCATTTCCTTCACTCCAGTGCTCTGACTTATGAAAATTGAGGAAATATCAGATTGAACAGAGCAGAGAATCTATCCTTGTGCATCTAATCCCTAAATTATTGGTATCAAGTGCACATGAATCTTCTTATTCTTCGACCTCCGATGTGCCTTCCTTGTAGGTAATGGAATTACAGTGGCCACACCTTTGCCTTTATCACTTGTGCCAGCAACTAGCTCCACATTGTCATCATCATCCGAGGTGCTCTCCACATCACTGTTGGGTTTTTCATTCTATTGTTTATCACAACATGTTTTTGATGACGAACATTCATAATTGATGTTTAATACATGACATCTTCAAGCAAGCAACATGATGGAATATTTGATCTTCCATGTATAATGTTGGGTTTTTCATTCTATTGTTTATGACAACATGTTTCTGATGATGACCATTCATAATTGAGGTTTAATACATGACATCTTCAAGCAAGAAACATGATGGAATATTTGATCTTCTATGTACACATAATATCTAACTATACATGTTTGATCATGTAGGTATGGTGCATGCAACAAAGATATACCAAAACAATAGAAAAAGATCAGATACATTCATGAAGATAATCACCTGTCGACAGCCCTTCAGGTCCTGTCGACAGATGTGAACAGACAGACAAGACAAAGCTCAGGAAATAGCTACCTGTCGACAGACCCCATGTGCCTGTCGACAGCCACCTATAGACAGAGCTCAGGAATGTGCAATTCTGTTGCTACCTGTCGACAGATGCAAGTCGACTGTCAATAGGTAAGTACAGAAATCTGCTACCCGCAAAACCTGACATCTGGCATTTGCAAAACTGTTGCTGCCTGTCGACAGATGCACCCAGACCTATCGACAGACGAAGGAGATCTTAAGATACGGAAAGTTTCCAAGTTTCCGTAGATGGTGTTTCTCTCTACCACGACTCTCCATATGTAAACACCACTATATAAGCAACTTTTGTCAAGTGGATCTCGTATAGAAGCACCACTACCAAAAACCCTAAAGCAATCCCAAGAACCAGAAGTGCTGCTACTGCTCTACTTCGATCTGCTGTTCAGAGAATGAGAGATTTGTTGATCCAGCAGTACTAAAGTCTGAACATCGTGGATTCAAGCATCTTCCTCAAGTTGTGATCATCAAGACGAAGCTTGAAGTCCAGCCAGACGTTCACGAGAAGAGTTCTTCATTCAAGATTTATTCTACAATTCAGAACTCTCTCTGTTTCTCATTTCTTCTCAATCGTGTGTGTGTTGTTGTGTCTCAAGCAGTCCTTGTGCTTGATTCACGTGTGTGAGTTGATCTGATCATGGTTGCACATCAGATAACTCGTGTGTGTGAGTTGTAGTTTCCGAACTAGCTCATAAGCAGGTGATTCTGCGTATGTGTGTAGCCCATGGATGTAGGATACACAAGTGTGTACTCCGAACCACGTAAAATCTACGTGTCTTGTGGTTTGCACGAATTTGCATTAGATGCTTGATAGGCACGCTGTATTTGCACACACTTGATAGTTCGTCAATCTAATTGTCATCAAGTAACACACATCCACACATAGTTAAACTCTGCTTTTATCGTTACAACCTGTGTCTCTGCGAAAAGAAGGTGATAAGAATTTTAATTTGTACTAATCTATTCAACCCCCCTTCTAGATTACCATATATAGGGAATTCCGCAATCTTTCAATTGGTATCAGAGCTTGGTTTCTTCGATTTATTGTTATACTTGTTTGATCTTACGATCAGAAGAACCTTGATCTCATGGATTCTAGTAAGGGGTATATGGCCAAGGGACACTCAGTCACCAGGCAGCCCTTCTTTGATGGCACTGACTATCCATATTGGAAAAACCGTATGCAGGTATTTCTAAGAGCACAAAACTACGAACTGTGGAAAATAGTCAGCAAAGGAGCATACACCCTACCTCAAGACGAAGACACTTGGACCAAGGACCAAATTGCCAAGGGGACACTCAACTGGAGCACCCTCAACATGATGCAATGTGCAGTCCACCCCAATGAATATTCGAGGGTCTCTATGTGCACATCTGCAAAAGTGATTTGGGACAAGCTCGAATTGATTTATGAAGGCATGTCTCAGGTAAGGGAATCCAAGGTAAGTATGCTTGTCTCTGAATATGAGATGTTTAGGATGAACAATGATAAAACCATCTCAGACATGTTTGCTAGGTTCATGTCGATAATAAATGGATTGAAAGGCCTTAATAGGGAATCCTCGGAGAGTGACTTGGTGAGGAAGATACATTGGTCTCTTCCATCCTCATGGAACACCAAAGCCACTGTCATTGAGGATTCTAAAGACCTCTCAACAATGAAACTGGATGAATTGATTGGTTCTCTAATGACCTATGAACTTAATGTTAAAAGGAAGGAAACTGAAGAGAACCCAAGAAAATCTATTGCCCTGAAAGCATCCAAGAAAACATCTTCAGGTTCCAAAAAGGATGTCATTCCGGAAAGCAATGAGTCTGAAACCTCTAGTGATAGTGAGAATGACGAGATAGCCATGCTCACTAGACAGTTTAAGAAACTTTTGAAATTCAAAAGAAGAGGTTCAGGTAACTCAAAAACTTTCCAAAAGAAAGACTCTTTAAATAGAGTTGATTCTACTAACAAAAAATATGATGTTGTTATTGTTAGCCCTTTAGTGTGTGGCAGCAAGGTAACCTAGAGGGGGGGTGAATAGGACTTTCTGAAATCTGAAATCAAAATGTGAACACTTAAAAGTTTGGTTAGTGTTAGTGTGATGAAGAGTGGCAGTGCGGAAGCAAAAGAACAATCACACAAAAGGACACAGGAGATTTATCCTGGTTCGGCCCTTCCCACATTGAAGTCCTACGTCCAGTCCCCAAGCAAACTATTGGGATTTCACTAACCGAAAGTATAGTCCCCTTCAAGGACACTACAACACCCTGGATACCCCACTAGGTCTTCTTCTCTTTCCGGGCAAGAAGGTAGCCCACTTCTTTTCTAGGCTCAGAAGCAAACCTACTTCTTTTACAGGTTCAGAAGTAAACCTCCTGGAACAAACCCCAGTACGGTTCTGCTAGACATAAACCCCCAGCTAGGTCCTGTTGGTACAAACCCCAACAAGGTTCTGCTAGACACTAACCTCTAGCTAGGTTACACACTGTATACAGTCCTACAGCTGGACAGAAATCTTTCTTAGAAAAGAAAGATCAGACTGAAAGCTATTACAAGATGAACACTCAGGACTTAGCTCACAGTCACAGACTCTCCCCCAAGATTACAATGAGCACAGGGAGAATGGAAGAGAAGAAGGCTTGAAGGCGATGAAGACTTCTGCTTTGAAAGCTTCTGTAGATTTTTGGCTCGAGCTCTTCTCTCTTTCTCTGAGTGTTTGTAGCGTGAAGGCTCTTCTCACAGTTGTACACTCCTTGAAGGATTTTCAGGAAGGCTCTCTCTTCATCTTCAGCAATGCTCCATCTTTTATATGAGCAGCTTGAGTAGATCCGTTGAAGAGATCTGTTGGAGTTCTAGCCGTTGCTCATCTCCTCTTCATTTGTCTTGATCAGACTCTGATGGTCTTCGAGGTCTGTGAGCATGGAAGAAAGTGTTAGCATAAAAGAGTGTTTATGATAAACGATGCATAGTACTATGCTTCTGCTAACATACTGAAATAGTAGGTCAAATCTTTTTCTGACAAGATTATGCATGCAGCTTTTTCTGACAGACAATATTTGACTTTTCAATGAGCGCCAAAAACACTTTCAAAATATTCAAGAGAAATCGTTGTTCATTTACAAGTAAATCGTTGCAAGTTTATGAACAAAACGATGTGAAAGACAAGTCGTTATGACCATTGAAGAAATCGTTATGAGCATGACTTATGAAATCGTTATGGGAACGACTTCTTAACAAATCGTTATGAAGGCAAGTCAATGCGTTCACTTAAGAAATCGTTATGGTCTAAAGAAGTCGTTATGAGCATGACTTATGAAATCATTATGTGAAGAGTCGATGCCCATTTGTAAACAAATCGTTGTGAGAGCAAATCATTGTCTCACTTAAGAAGTCAATGTGATCACTTATGAAATCGTTATGAGAACCAAGCCGATGTGATCACTTATGAAATCATTATGAGAACCAAGCCGATGTGATCACTTATGAAATCGTTATGAGAATGAAGCCGATGTGATCACTTATGAAATCGTTATGAGAATGAAAACGATATGAGGGCAATCATTGTGGCTATAAAAGGAATCGTTATGAGATCGATTTCTTAACAAATCATTATGGCCACTTAGCAAAGTCGTTGTAGCGCTTATTAATTTTGGCACTTAAACTGAAATCGATGTATATTGATTAAACATCAATTTTATCATTTTAGTGCGCCATATTGCATCAATGTGAGACTCAGCATTTTGCTATGAGATTGATGCGACACAGATGAAAAAAAATATTCAATTTAAGTTACATCATAAATTTTATTATCACCAAATACAAGAACAAATAGAGAGTGGTTCAACAGTTATGAGTGCAAAAAGCAAGGGCAGATGAGAGAAGAGTGCCTCGAGCTCAAGAAGAAGCTAAAAAGGAGAAGTTCACATTCAAGAAAGCCAAGGCACTCATGGCCACATGGAGTGATGAGGACGAGGATGAGGACGCTGAAGCAACATTCGGAGATGATGAAGTTCAGTGTCTCATGGCAAGAAGCGATGATTCAAACGAGGTAAACTCTTCCTTTGAGAATTTTTCTATTGATGAATCGGAAGAGGCATATATTGTCTTGTTTGAGAAATTTGTGAATGCAAATCTGAAAATAAAGCACTCAAGAAGAAATTAAATCTCCTTGTTCATGAAACCAACAATAATGAACAAATTCAGTCCTTGAATAAGGAAATTGAGATGATGAAAATTGATGAAGAAGCTCACCATGAGGAAATGGATACCATGAAATTGAAACTGCAAGAAATTGAAAAGAAAGGGAAGTTCTAATGAACTCCCTTGAAACTCTTCAAGGTGAGCATGACAAACTGAAAGAAAAGTTGGTAAAGACAGAAGCAACTCTAAAAGGAAAAACTGAAGATTTGTCAAGGTTTGTTAAAGGGAAACAAAACCTTGATGCAATCTTAGGGACAAATGTATTTTTGCAAAGTATGGGCTTGGGTATCTTCCTGCAAAGCAAAAGAAGATAGGTGAATACTTGATAACATCTCTTGTTGAAACTGGCCCAAGTACAAGCAAACAAACCCCTTCAAAGAGCAAGAAAAGTCAAACTAAAGGCAAGAAACCGAAACCCAAAATTACCAAGTTTTTGCAAGTCAAACTAAAAAGTTTGCCACAAGCCCCAAACAGGGAAGTTGTTAGGACAAACAGCAATCTCCCAAAGCTAGACTCACAAGGCAAGAAAAAGGAAAAATGCCTATGCATGCTTCAAAGAACATCAAGCCCACTGTTGTCAGTAAACCATCATCATGCAATATCTGTAAAAGATTGGGCACAATGAAAAACATACTGGAACAATCCAAATAAACAAAAATTCAAACAAGTTTGGATTCTGAAGCATTTACTGTTTGGAATGAATGATACAGTGGCACCCAAGTAATTTGGGTACCAAAACCTCTTGTCTGATAACATGTGTAGGAATGCCTAGCAGCCCACAATCAAATAAATGGTACTTGGATAGTGGCTGCTCGAGGCACATGACGGGCGACAAAGGAAAATTATGTATGCTCATTGAAAAAGATGGAGGTCAAGTTATTTTTGGAGGTAACAACAAAGGCCAGATCATCGGCTCAGGTAAGGTGGTAAGTTTGCCTCTAACTCAATAGACAATGTACTGCTTGTAGATGGCCTTCATCATAATTTGGTCAGCATAAGTCAATTGTGTGATAAGGGTCATAAAATTGTCTTTGAATATAATTCATGTCAAATTCTTGATAAGGAAATAGGAAGTCTAAAGTTTTCTGGAAAAAGAATAAACAACATCTATATGGTTGACTTAAGTGATCCAGAAAATAATGATTTGTGTCTTGTATTAAACAAACATGATGAGCTTACATTGTGGCATCATAGACTCGGTCACGCAAGTTATAATGTGTTGCACAAGATCATGAGACTCAAATTGGTAAATGGTCTTCCTGAAATCCCGTTTAACAAGAATGAAAATTTCTGTGATGCGTGTGCACAGGGAAAACAAACTCGGAAATCTTTCAAATCAAAAGCACCGGTGAGTACTTCTAAATGCTATGAACTGTTGCACATGGACCTATTTGGACCTACGAGAACACTGAGTCTCAATGGCAAATGATTTGGTTTTGTCATTGTAGATGATTTTTCTAGGTTCACTTGGGTGAAATTTCTAGCTCACAAGAATGAAACACTGAAAGCTTTTGAAGAATTTTTCAATAAGATTGAGCATGGAAATGTCAACAAAATATGCTCCATCCGCACTGATCACGGGGGAGAATTTGATAACAACTCCTTTACTGAATTCTGCAGGCTCCACAGCATAGAGCATTTGTTTTCATCTCCAAGGACTCCAGAACAAAATGGAGTGGTGGAGAGAAAGAATAGAACGTTGGTGGAGATGGCTCGCACCCTTCTGGTCGAAAGCCAACTTTCAAGAATGTTTTGGGCAGAATCGGTAAACACATCCTGCTACATACTCAACAGAGCCATGGTAAGACCGGTCATAAAGAAAACTCCCTATGATCTTCTGAAAGGTAAGAAACCTAGTATTGGGTATTTCAGAGTTTTTGGCTCAAAAGTCTTCATACATAACAATGACAAAATTGATTTGGATAAGTTTGAAGCCAAAAGTGATAGAGGTATTTTCTTTGGATATTCAGAACACTCTAGAGCTTATAGGGTGTTTAATCTTAAATCTCGCAAAGTGGAAGAAACTCCACATGTTGTTTTTGATGAATCTCAAACCAAGCCTAACATTTCTAATGATTTCAGGTTTGAAGACGAATCAGAAGGAACAACATTTGGGGATCTACAAAGAAAAAGAAAAGAAAGCACTAAAGTCACTTCCAAAACTAAAAGTGCATTTCTTTGCAGGTATGATGAAGAGGATGATGGAACTCTATGGAAAGAACAAGAAGAAGAATTTAAACAAGTACCACAACAAGAAGAACCTGATATTGAATCTCCTCAAGCTCTCCCTGATCCAGAACAATCTCCTCAATTGCAAGATCAACCCGGGCCTTCAACAATCACCAATGTGAGGTACTCTAAAGATCACCCACTTGGGAATGTGATAGGAAATATAAATGATTCAGTTCAAACTAGGTTTAGGTTTATCAAATAGTTGAACATGACCATTTAGCATTTGTCTCTCAAGTGGAACCAAAAAATGTTGAAGAAGCCTTAAAGGAAAATTCATGGATTGATGCAATGCATGAGGAGCTTAGGCAATTCCAGAGAAACAATGTCTGGAGTTTAGTTCCTAGAATCCCTGAAACTTCTGTCATTGGGACACGATGGGTCTTTAGGAATAAACTAAATGAAGAGGGAAAAGTGGTGAGAAACAAGGCTAGACTGGTTGCAAAGGGATATAATCAGGAATTTGGTGTGGACTTTGAAGAATCCTTTGCACCTGTAGCTAGGTTAGAAGCAGTTAGAATCTTGCTAGCATATGCATGCTCCAACAAGTTCAAACTTTTTCAAATGGATGTTAAAACTGCTTTCTTAAATGGTTACATCAAAGAAGAAGTATATGTCTCTTAACCACCTGGCTTTGAAGATCATGATAAACCGAACCATGTATTTAAATTGCACAAAGCTCTTTATGGTTAGAAACAGGCACCCCGAGCTTGGTACGACTGACTGAGTACATTTCTGTTAAGCAAACACTACTCAAGAGGTAAGGTAGACCAAAATCTCTTCACAAAGAAAGTCTGCAATCATATCATCGTTGTTCAAGTTTATGTGGACGACATTATATTTGGTTCTACTAACCCTTCACTGTGTGAGGAATTTTCAAAACACATCCACAGTGAATTTGAGATGAGTCTAATGGGGGAGCTTCAATTTTTTCTTGGTTTGCAGGTTAAGGAATTGGAGGATGGCTTCTTCATAAACCAGAAAAAATATGTCAAAGAGCTACTCAAAAGATTTCAATTTGAACAAGCTAAGCCTGCCTCAACTCCCATGAGCACAAGTATAAGACTCAAAATGATGAGAAAGGTAAACCGGTAGATGCCAAGCAATTCCGAGATATGATTGGCTCACTCCTTTATCTTACTGCAAGTAGACCAAACATTCAATTCAGTGTTTGCCTTTGTGCTAGATATCAATCAAGTCCAAAGAAAAGCCATTTGGTTGTAGTTAAGAGGATTCTCAGATATCTCTCAGGCACGTATTACTTGGGTCTTTGGTATCCAACAGGTAGTAGCTTTGACTTAATCTCATATTCTGATGCTGACAATGCTGCATGTAAAATTGACAAAAAAGCACTAGTGGCTATTGCCAACTTCTTGGTGGTTGTATGGTTTCGTGGGCATCCATGAAGCAACACTCGATTGCACTCTCCACTGCAGAGGCAGAATATGTTGCTGCAGGGAGTTGTGCTACACAAGTGTTGTGGATAAAAAGTCAATTGTGTGACTATAACATTGACATTGGATGCACACCTATCCTATGTGACAACACTAGTGCAATCAATCTATCAAAGAATCCCGTTCAACACTCTAGGACAAAACACATAGAAATTCGTCACCATTTCTTAAGAGATGAAGTTGCCAACAAATCCTTGGAAATTAGGTTCATACCAACTAAAAAACAATTGGCTGATAACTTTACCAAACCACTGGCTGAAGATAGATTCACCACATTAAGTCGGGAATTGGGATTGTGCAAATTGCAATGAAACTTATCCGGATACTAAGTATTTGTCCCTTATGTGCACCAACTATGAGGTATATCAAATGGTGAATTGTAGAAGAACAAGTCATGCTTGTTTGGAAACTTTCATTATGCGTGAGAAATATCTCTGCCAAGTATCCATAGTTATGTTGCATGGAAGGGTCATTTACTTTCTATAAGGAATTAGTTTCTTTTCACTTTGCCCATTCCCTCTTCCTTTCAAAACTTGAATCTCTTCATAATATGCTCTCATACATGAACTTGTGTGCTGTTGGTTGATTTATTTGTGAAAGCGTGTTCTTGATTTCCTTGCTTGTATGTGGATACATAAGCACACACTATGTGGGAGTAAAATCAGGCTAGATGAGTGTTTTAGTGAAGGAAGTCATTCATATCTCATTCATGTCAAGTTCCCTCACTTGTTCTATTCATTTAATCCCTCATTCAAACCTTGATTCCACTCTGCACAAGCTGCTGTCGATAGCCATGAACCCCCTGTCGACAGATCAGGCTCCACAGACATCAGTCTTTGAACTCTGTGTACACCTGTCGACAGACGACAACTCATCTATCGTCATCTAGACACAGTTCTGAAAACCCAGTCTACTGTCTGTGCTCACCTGTCGACAGGCTCCCTCTAGCTGTCGACAGCCACACTCTTTCTTGTCAATTCATGCCTATTTCATATCAAACTCCTTGAGCAGGTTCCTACCTTATAGTTAAGGTGTATTTTGGGTGTATATGCATGTTTGAATTCATCATAAGTCACAAGATATTGAAGTCATTCTTTGAACCACCATGATTTGGATATACTACTCATGCACGAGTTTAGGTTCCATCATTCTGAAAACATTGAACTCTCTTAGCGGATAAACACCTAACTCTATTGAATAATTTCCTTGTAGGGAAACACTATTCTCAAGTAACTTGAAAGGTCTTATGGTCATTGAACTTTATGTCTCATATTGACGGTTAATCATTTACATTCCTTGATCTTGAGTTTTAATCTAAAATGGAGAAAGTTACCTATCTCAGAAAAACATTAACAAATAAATAAATAAAGTCAATCAGAACTTGGGATAAAGGTAGAGCAATGATGTGTCTTGCTGAGTAACCGGGGAGATGGGCATCACAAATGTCTGCCCTCGCGTGAAAAAGCCAACTCATCATCTCTATACAACGATATGATGGACACTTCCACTGAGTAACTAAGGGTACAGACACTTGTCATGTCTATCCTCACGTCAAAAGGTGTGACGTTCTCCGAATTACCACTTTGCCCATTGCATTCAGTCATTGCAAGCAAAGAAAAATTGAAATAGAGTGAAGCCTCCACTGTCTCTTAAATCACGAGGTCATTGTTGTTTATGGTTATTAAGAAATTTAGACATTCATTTCAATCATCATTGATCATCATAACTAGGGATAGTGTTGTTCTACAATGTCCTTCATCAAACATGAGTGTTGGTGTCTTTTCTCTAAGACCGTAAGATGTTCTCTTAATGCTCTAACTTGAAACTCCTTGAGTATTATGTTTAAACCATTTAGGTAAATGGGATGGCTTTCATATTCGTGTATATGGTAGGTTCAAATGTGTGCTCACCTATTTTACACCTTCTCTATACATTATGTAACCATTACTCAAGAGTTCTTATTCAAATTTCACACAAAAAGCAGTCAGGCAGAATTTCTGTATGGATCTGTCGACAGATCTACAGGCATCTGTCGACAGACGGCGGCAGCCCTGATTTGGAAGGCCAATGGGCGCGCCGTTTGGGGCTGATTTGGTGGGACCTCGCCTTTTAGACTTCCTTCAAACTTCTTTAAAAGGCAACCCCGGTCCTTCATCCTCCTCCACCACCCAAATCACCCTCCTTTCCTCCCAAACACACCTCCCTTCCTTCTTTGGACGGGAAACCTACCCCCTTCTCTCTTGATCTTTGTCTTCTCTTCTACTGTCTCCATCCCTCATCCCCTTCATACACCTTGTTCCTGTCCTCCTCATGGTTTCCAGGGCCAAGAAGATGATGGCTTGTCGTCGTCCCACCTCTTGCTCAGCAAATGACGACTCCAGGGGTCCTGATGAGCGCCGAACGAAGCATCGGGATGATCGTCTCCCCGAGCTAGTCATCCCACCTCGTCTGAAACTCACCAGGGTACACAGAACTTTCATAACTTTCGTTCCACCTCGGTTGTGGATTTCCCTTCTCTGGCCGATCTCTTCCCGAACCTTCAACCCCTGTTCGACATCCAGGACTGGACGGTGTTTCTCTATGCTCATATGGCCTACTCTCCCACTGCCGTCACTGAGTTTTTCAACAACCTCAGTCTCTCTGATAAGTCGGATTTCTACACCTTTGTCAAGGCACTTCCTTCAAACTCACTGCCAATCTGTTTAGCACTGCCCTTCAAATTCCTAACACTGGGCTGAGATTCTACACCATCAACCAGATGCTTCTATCTACTATCCTCTCATCACCCTCCAACCATATGATGGCACAAAGAAGATTGCTAAACTTAATGCCAATTCATTCCCTCCTTTGAACCTCATGATCCATCATATATTCACCACCCTCATGCGCCTAAGCACGGCAGTCGTGAACTAGTCACCGATGTTCGCAAATCCCTATTCATCTTTTTCCTCAACTGTGAACCCATCAATTTACCTGCCTTGATGCTTGGCCTCATCCGGAAATGCTACTATAATCCCAGGAGATCAATGCCTTTTGCTTGCCCACACACTTCTCTCCTGCAATTCATTGGCATACCTATTTCAGAAAGTGAGTGTGTCTCGCTTAACTCCCGTCATAGCTTTGATCTCACTGCTACACATCGCATGGGGTATAAGATGGTCAATGGAGTGGTCACCAGAGAGCTAAAGGGTAAGGCACCAGCTGCCATGGATGAAGATATTGGAGAAGAAGAAGCTCCTGGTGATGAAGACGATGCTGCTGATGAAGACTCCCAGTCTGCACCTCTTGATGAGCCGGGCGATGGTTCTAGTGATATTGCTGTTGAGCCCTCTCTACGTGATCTTATTGCTCAGCTACAGACACAGGTGTCCACTGGATTTGATAAGATTCATGCACGATTGGACACAGTGGATGCTAACATGGAAGCACTAGCGGACACTCAAGTCCAACTGCAGCTGCGTCTCACTAAGCTTCAGGAAAGCCGTTGGGCCTCTGCACCGCCTGGTGATGATGCTGCATAGAGTGTCTATGGGTCTAAGAGTCAATGTCTGTTTCTATTTTTCACATGTGTTTGTCATGTTCTGTGTTATGCTTTTTCATTTGATGGTCATGTAATTTCTTTCACTTTCATTTCAGTCATCACATTTTGTACTGTGTATGCTTCATATCTCATCAATGAAATCACACTTCTTTGCTATATCAATGTGGTGACTGTTGTGAATACCTTTAGATGTTGTCAAAAGGGGGAGAAACTCAATTGTGCACTAATTGAATAATTTTGTCATCATCAAAAAGGGGGAGAATGTTGGGTTTTTCATTCTATTGTTTATGACAACATGTTTTTGATGATGAACATTCATAATTGAGGTTAAATACATGACATCTTCAAGCAAGCAACATGATGGAATATTTGATGATCTTCTATGTATACATAATATCTTACTATATATGTTTGATCATCTAGGTATGAGTGCATGCAACAAAGATATACCAAAACAAGAGAAAAAGATCAGATACATTCATGAAGACAGTCACTTGTCGACAGCCCTTCAGGTCCTGTCGACAGATGTGAACAGACAAACAAGACAAAGCTCAAGAAACAACTACCTGTCGACAGACCCCATGTGCCTGTCGACAGCCACTTATAGACAGAGCTCAGGAATGTGCAATTCTGTTGCTCCCTGTCGACATATGCAAGTCGACTATCGAAAGGTAAGTACAGAAATCTGCTACCCACAAAACCTGACTTCTGGCATTTGCAAAACTGTTGCTGCCTGTCGACAGATGCACCCAGACCTATCGATAGACGAAAGAGATCTTAAGATACGGAAAGTTTCCAAGTTGCCGTAGATGGTGTTTCTCTCTACCACGACTCTCCATATGTAAACACCACTATATAAGCAACTTTTGTCAAGTGGATCTCGTACAGAAGCACCACTACCAAAAACCCTAAAGCAATCCCAAGAACCAGAAGTGCTGCTACTGCTCTGCTTCGATTTGCTATTTAGAGAACGAGAGATTTGTTGATACAGCAGTACTGAAGTCTGAACGTCGTGGATGCAAGCATCTCCTCAAGTTGTGATCATCAAGACGAAGCTTGAAGTCCAGCCAGACATTCACGAGAAGAGTTCTTCATTCAGGATTTGTTCTACAATTCAAAACTCTTTCTGTTTCTCGTTTCTTCTCAATTGTGTGTGTGTTGTTGTGTCTCAAGTAGTCCTTGTGCTTGATTCACGTGTGTGAGTTGATCTGATCATGGTTGCACATCAGATTACTCGTGTGTGTGAGTTGTTGTTTCCGAACTAGCTCATAAGCAGGTGATTCTGCGTGTGTGTGTGGCCCGTGGATGTAGGATACACAAGTTGTGTACTCCGAACCACGTAAAATCTGCGTGTCTTATGGTTTGCACGAATTTGCGTTAGATGCTTGATAGGCACGCTGTATTTGCACACACTTGATAGTTCGTCAATTAATTGTCATCAAGTCACACACATCCACACATGGTTAAACTTTGCTCTTATCGTTACAACCTGTGTCTCTGCGAAAAGAAGGTGATAAGAATTTTCATTGTAGTAATCTATTCAACCCCCTTCTAGATTACCATATATAGGGAATTCCACAATCTTTCAATCACCTTCCTGGAACTATCAGCAGGGGCATTAGCTACGGGCTCCCTCTGAATTTCAGCTTCCTTCTCAATTTCAGGCTCCCCCTGAGCAGGAGCATCTTCCATCTGAACTTCACTGTGCCCCTGTGCCACAACTTCTGGAACAATTTCTTCTTGCTCCCCCAGAGTACTGGCGACATTTTCCAACACTTCTTGAATTATTGATGCAACAACTGTCGAGGGGGAATCAACCTCTGATTGCTGCTCTATGAGCTCAATGTGCTCGGGAGGAATTTCTTCAGTTCTACTAGCACTTGCCACTGGTTCTTCTGTTCTGATTTCTACTGCCTCTTCTTGGACTGCTGGGACAACTGGAACCTCTACGATAGGGTCTTCAACAGTCACTTCTACCTCTCCCTCTGCCTCAGGAATTGGAGGAATTTCTGAGCTTCCCCGATAATGGCCTCTCCTTCTGCAACTGAAGTTTATGTCCAAACACCGGCTACTAGAGAAAAGCCACTCTCTTCAAGTTTCTAGACCTGATAGCTTGTCTCATCTTCTCTGACACTTCACCATTCAAATTTATGTTGTAATGCTGGAAAATCCTTGTCAGTAGGTGAGCATATGGTAGAGAAACGTTCAGTTTGTTCTTCTTGTTTCAAATCATTGCAGTTACAAACTTCATCCACTCAATAATCACTTCTGCCATATTAATATCCTAATTCTGAATAGCCCAAAACAACATATCAGAGTCTGCCTTAGGGAAGTGGAGAAAGTTGCGCTTCTTGTTTCTAGGATCTAGCAAACTATGAAATGCAAAATCTAGTTGAAAGCATTTAACTGGTTGATCAAATCTTGCCATCCTTCAACTTGTACTCAGTTCCGATTATCCCCAAACCCTTGACATGGATGTCGACGTTGTCTACGCCACTGCGGCCAACGGTAGACACTCCAAACAAACTCTCCAAAAGATCATATGTTATGCAGATGGGGGTACCTTTTACTATGGAGGTAAGGGACCCATCCTCTTCGGATTTCAGGCAGGCATTGAAAGCCTTTACTAGGTCTGGATATCTTGCCCTTGAAATAGTCACCATCCTTGTCCATTTCATCCTCTGCATCGCCGCTACCACACTGTGCATTCCATTTTTCTCTAAATCTGCAACAAACATTGCCTTGTTTCCGCACAGCTTTGTCTTCACCGCTGCAAACCTTTCCTACTTCTCTGCTGTGAGGAAAGCGACACTGTATCCACCAACAGTGCTGGAAACCCCAGAAGCCGCCATGGAATTGAACAAGGAGGGGTTCTTGAGGATCGTGGGGAGGAATGGAATAGAAGCCCTCAATAAATTTTTAGCGGGAAGAGAGGGATTCTTTGAAATCACAGAGAGAGAGAGAGAGAGATCTAGAATCGATAGGGTTTATCGCTCCAGGCAAGTCGAAGGTGATGAGAGAGAGAGGTGGGATCAATATGGCATGGATTACAGAATTTATAGCAGGACTTAAAGTTGCTTTTGAAGATACGCATCAATAAATGCGGAAAATGATAAAAAAGGAGATGATTTCGCAAGAGATAAAGCCTTTTCAAATATCGAACCGCCAAAGCAACTTATGACGTAAGCAATTAAAGGATTTCCTTAATTCTAGGGGAGAGAATACACATTATTCTGAAAATATGATTATTTCAGTTACGTGTAGAGAAATCTATTACAAATTACACATGCCTAGTTCCCTTCTAAGGGACGTAAATCTCTCTTCAGGTAAGGCTTTTGTAAAGATGTCTGCTAACTAATTTAAAGTATCTATAAAAGAAATTTTTATATTACCATTTTCTGCATGATCTCTAATGAAATGATATCAAACCTCTTTATGCTTCATCCTGAAGTGCTGGACTAGATTTTTGGTGAGATTTATTGCACTGGTATTGTCGCACAGCAATGGGATGGTCTTGATGTGCAATCCATAATCCTCAAGCTGTTGTTTTATCCATAGTAGTTGAGTGCAACAGCTTCTAGCAGCTACATACTCAGCTTTAGTTGTTGACAGTGCTACTGAATTCTGCTTCTTTGAGGACCATGAAATCAAGCATCCTGTAAGAAATTGACAACTACCATTGGTGCTTTTTCTATCTACCTTTCATCCAGCATAGTCAGCCTCAGAATATCCTACTAAACTAATTTCTCATGATTTTGGATGCCACAGACCTAGATCATGAGTTTTAGCTAGATACCTAAAGATTCTTTTAACAGAAATTAAATGAGATTGCTTAGGATCAGCCTGATACCTTGCACACATGCATACACTAAATAGAATATCAGGTCGACTAGTAGTTAAATAAAGTAATGATCCTATCATACCTCTATAAAGTTTTTGATCTACTTTCTTACCATCATTATCATTGTCTAACCTTGTAGATGTCCTCATTAGTGTTGATAGTGGTTTTGCATTATCAAACCTGAACTTCTTCAATAATTCCTTGGTATACTTTGCTTGACAGATATGTGTTCCTTCCTTACCTTGCTTGATTTGTAATCCAAGGAAATAGTTGAGTTCCCTCATCATGCTCATTTCAAATTCTCTCTGCATAAGCTTTTCAAAGTACTTGCACAAGGATTCATCAGCAGATCCGAATATTATATCATCTACATAAATTTGCACAAGTAATATATTTTTGACTTTTGACTTAATAAACAATGTATTATCTACATGTCCTCTGATGAAACCATGGTTTAATAAAAATGCACTAAGCCTTTCATACCATGCTCTAAGTGCTTGCTTTAAACCATATAGTGCTTTATGCAGTTTCAAAACATGATTTGGAAAAGCTACATCATCAAAGCCATGAGGTTGTTGTACATAGACTTCCTCTATATATCCATTTAAAAATATAGATTTTACGTCCATTTGAAAAAGTTTTAAATCTAATGCCAATGCATAAGCAAGTAAAATCCGAATTGCCTCTAGTCTAGCCACTGGTGCATAGGTTTCATGGAAATCTATGCCATCCTCTTGGGAATAGCCTTGAGCTACCAGTCTAGCCTTGTTTCTAGTGATAACACCAGCTTCATCGAATTTGATCCTGAACACCCATTTGGTGCCAATCACAGGATGATCTGATGGTCTCGGAACAAGGGACCAAACTTCATTTCTCTTGAACTGATTAAGTTCATCTTGCATGGCTAGAATCCAAGATTCATCAGACAATGCTTCGTTGACTGTCTTAGGTTCAATTTGAGATACAAATGCTAAATAATCACACGGGATAACATTACCTCTAGTTCTTACCCCAACCGATGGATCTCCAATGATGTTGTCTTTGGGATGATCCTTCTTGTATCTCCATTCCTTTGGAAGATCATTATGAGATATTTCTTTTTGTTGTAGTTCTTCCAATGGTGGATCTTTAAAATCTTTGATGGAGGTTTCTTTCAGTTTCTTGGAGAGGATTTATGGATTTTCACCATCACTATCTACTTCCTTTCTCAAGGAAGGGTATACTCATCAAAGATAACATAAATAGTTTGTTCAATTAATAAACTTTGTTTGTTAAAAACTCTATAACCTTTAGGTTTGGAAGCATACCCTATAACCTTTAGGTTTGGAAGCATACCCCATAAAGATTCCTTCATCAGATTTGGAATCTAAC
Source organism: Colocasia esculenta (assembly GCA_014218235.1). Taxonomy (NCBI): domain Eukaryota; kingdom Viridiplantae; phylum Streptophyta; class Magnoliopsida; order Alismatales; family Araceae; genus Colocasia; species Colocasia esculenta. The sequence continues at coordinate 31,727,979 of CM024758.1, forward strand.
TTACCTATGTCTCTTTCACCATTTGTTGTGGATGAAGCATGGACAGCCGAATGTTCTGAAATGACTGATCTTGGGCTTCTTCTGCTTGTAAAGTTCATACGCTATCTTCTTCAGAATTGGCCTGATCATCACTCTATTTAAAATGTAGCATGCTATGTTGATCGCTTCAGCCCAGAAATATCTTGGAAGATTATATTCAAATAACATAGTTCTGGCCATATCTAATAATGTTCTATTCTTCCTCTCAACTACTCCATTTTGTTGTGGTGTCTTTGGTGCTGAGAAATTGTTCTCAATTCCTTGATCATCATAGAATTCTACAAATTTTTCATTTTGGAATTCTCCTCCTAAATGAATGCTTATTATACTAGACTTCTTGTCCTTCTGAACTAACTTACTGAACTTAACGAAACAATCAAATGTGTCATCTTTATGCTCCAAAATGATACCCATGCGTATCTTGAATAATCATCAACTATTACGATCCAAAATTCTTTCCTCCTAGTTGGTGGTTCTCATTGGCCCATATAAATCCATATGCAACAGTTCTAGAGGTTTGAGGTGGTTACAACTATTTTTTGACTTGAAAGATGACTTTGTGTGCTTTCCTTTGCACAGGGTTTACAGACGGCTTTAGTTCTTGAGCTAATCTTGGGTAGACTTCACTAAATCATGTTTGATTAGCTTCCTTATTCCATCTAGGCTACAGTGACCCAATCTTTGTGCCATAACTCAGTATTCTGATCTTTGTTTGCTGCTAGACATACATCTGATCCTTCAACTCTTCTAGATGAAGCACATATAGATTCTTTTTTCTATAGGCTTCGAACACTGTTACACCATTTTTCATAATGAAGCACTTCGACTCTTGAAATCTGATTTGGTGACCTTTGTCACACAACTGGCTTATACTTATCAGGTTGTGTTTGGAGTCCTTGAACACATAGCACATCTTCAATGAGGGTTCTGCCATGACTACAAAACTGGTCCACAATCGATCACTGTTCCTTATCCATTATCGCCATAAGTCAATGTACCTTCTTCATCTTTCATGTAAGAAAACAATCTTTGTTGCCTGTCATTGCCTTAAGCACCCGCTATCCAGGTACCACTTCGATGCTCTAAGGCTTCCATGCAATTAAAATACCAGGATTTAGGTACCCAAGTTCTTTAGGGTCGTTGCTGGTTAGTTTCTCATTTTTCCTTTTAGGTATCCATTTTAGGCGTTAGTTGTACAGTTATTTTAGTATGTCCTAAATTATTACAATGACTACAGCAAGATATTTTACTTACTTTTTAGTTGGGATGTACTTAAAGTTAGATTATATTCAGTATTTTAGTCTTCTACAAATTTTGGTGTTGGATAGATTTTAGGATGTATTATTGTTTCTTCATTATCTGGTGGAGTATATCCTAAACCATGCATTTTCCTACCCGATCTTCTATCTCCTTTTAGTATTAGAGATGATTTAGCATTTGTGAATTTTCAATTGCATTAGTTAAATACTTATTATTTTTGTTAGTGTGTCAACTTCCTTTTTAAGTTTGCTTAAGGTTTCCTGGTTTTTTAGTTTTGTTATCTGTTCATTTTTAATTTTAAATCTTCACATAATAGTTCATTTCTTCTTTTTAATTCAGAAATTTGTTTTTCTAGTTGCTCAGTTTCAGATTTTAAATCTGAGTTAGTAATTTCCAAGCATGCAAGACTTTTCTTAGTGGTTTTTAATTTTACAAACATCTTAATACTTACTATATAGTTCGTTGAATGCATCTTCTAGATTATCTGAATCCAAATCATTGCATGAATTAAAAGAAGAGTCAGAAGTTACCTTTTCATCTATGTTTGCCATGATGGCTAGGTTGCCCTTTTCTTCTTCTTCTTCACTAGAGCTGACTCGCTGTCTGAGTCGCTGTCATTGCTCCATGCAGCCGCCATGGCTTTCTTCTTATATTTCCTGAATTTCTTTGAGTGGTCCTCTTCTTGAACTCTGTCTTTTTCAGCTTTGGACACTCAGCCTTAATGTGTCCAGGGTTCTTGCATTCATAACATACGGGTTCAGATTTCTTTGTGTCCTTGACTTCGGATTTCTTGAAGTCTTTTCTGTAAGGCCCTATATTTTTACTGTCTTATATAGGTGTTAAATTGTGCTTATGTATGTGTGAGAATGTGTATATAAATTATTTTTGGTCTGTTGTAAATATGTATGTATATATTGTATATTATGTAATGCATGCATATATGATATTATATTTAAAATATACATTCTAATTGTACATAACTGTGTGGTGTATATAGAGTTTTCCGCAATTTTAAGTTTTGTTCTGTCGACTAGTAGGCGTCAACATCTATAGATGCCGACCCCAAGTCAGTGGCCACAACGATGGACGCTAACCCAGTATTGACGGCCAATGATCTGGACGTTTACCTCAAAGATCAGATGCGTTTTCAGATCCGAAAACACCTCTGGATATGTCGCCCTCTGATTAGGAAATCATTCCCCAACGGTAACCTAGCCTACCCTCTTTGCGTCTCCGACCCTTAGCCTATAAAATACCCAGATTCCGGCCGGAGATGACCCTTTTGACTCTTTTATCAAAACCCTAGTTTCTCTGTGCGAAACCCTCACTTAATGCTCTGAGATCCGGCGACTGGTGACTTCTTACGGCATTCTTCATCGACAAGGAGGGAGTCTGAACATTGGGGAAGGCTTCTCCGACATCAGGTTGTGCTCTACATCGACACAGAACCCAGATCGGAGGGATTCTGAAGGCTCTTTGGCTCGACCTATAACTCCATCCGTGGATTTTACAAAGGCATATAACTATAAATGCAGGTCTTGAACATTTAAAAATGATTACAATACTGTGATTTCATGAACAATCGAGTATGAGTAAACATGGTAGAATCACTTTTTTAAATTCTATAAATCGTGTATAGCTCAAAAAAATGTGAAATTCTGTAAGCATGATGTTCAACCGTAAAAAATCTGTGATAAAATTTCATGTGGATTGGATACAGTAAGTAATAATTTGTTCATTCATGAAGAAATGACTAATTAAAGCAGTTCATTGTAATTATAGATTAACTAAATAGTTCAGCATGATTAATGTTAATCTATGGTTGATTAAATATTATTAACAGTAGTATCATGATAGTGTGAAATCATGTGTGTTTAAAAATGGAAATTATGTAAACATGCCAATGGGTGACACTGCTACTTTAGAGGGATGTGGAACTGTACCATAGTAAAGTCCCTACGGAAAGGTTCATATGCATGTGATGTCCCATGGGCATTGGGATAAAATCCTGGAGGTGGACAAGTACCGCTGGTCAGGGTGGAGAGTGCTTCTCTCGGTTCTACGTAGTAACTAAGATCTATCACTTGATTGCCTAGGTGATAAGATATATGTGTGTGATGTGACAAGTGTGTGTCCTTCTAGAGGTGGTTTGGACTATGTGTCATGGCATAAAATGAGATAATGTGATTTGTTTATATGTGAAAGGGCATGTGTAAAAATGTGCAAAAGATTTATGGAAATATGAATTAATATGATAATATGTGAAATTGTAAATAGGACTATTAAATGTGTTATACCCATTAAAAACAGCAAGCTATTTATGTTTATAAATGCGTTATGAATGTGAAGTTGTACCTAGAATCCATGGTAGGATTCTCTCTTTCAATATGTGTAAATTCCATGCTTATATGGATATTGTATCATGACATAAACATGATGAAAGGTGCTGAATTAAATGATAAAGTATTTATAGAAAGTATGTGTTAGGTAATTTAATTCTAAATGTAATATAAAGCATGTGGTCTATATCAAAGGTAGTAGAATAGCGTGTTTAGATTTTTAAAAAGATTGTTAAATCCATGTTACATGAAATCGTGACTTGACTTAAAGGTAAATTGTCTATATGATGTGTGTATGTATTATGTGTGTGGATTTGCTTGTTGAGTCTTTGGACTCATCTTGCTTCGGCGTACAGGTGCAGATATCTCTACTTCTTTGGAGGAGACAGCTGGGATTGACTCCGAGCGCGAGGAGTAGCACCTTTGTGGAGATTTCAGCATTTTGTACCTTTCTTTCATAATATGTAATAAAGAACTTGTTGTAATTCAGTTGATGTAATTTACTTTAAATTTTCAGTTGTGAAATGTTTAGTTCCTTCTTGTACTATATAGACTGTGGATAAATGTGGATGATGGAATAAGATCTTTTATTTAGTTCTTTATTTCCGCTGTATGGGTTTATATTTGTGTACATCTCAACTTATTGTATGTGTTGGGTAAATGTCCCACTGTGGCAACGCTTTCTATATCGACGTGGGTTGGTATAACTTTACTGATATAAAGAGGGTCGTTACAAAGATTGGTATCAGAGAGCTATGGTTGAGATTGTACATAAATATACATATACTTTCATCTTCATTATATGCTAAGTCTCTATAGATTGTCCACATAGTTAGGAATCTGATAGATTAGTCCTTAATTGTGATTAAATTATTTTGCGATAGATGGCTTCATGAGTAGACATGGTGGTGTACCTGCTCGTGATGGCGAGCAGAGGAGAGATGAGCCTAGGTGTGAGGACCAGGGTGAGTAGCAGGCCTCAGCACCCCAGGTTCCTGTGCTTCCTTCTCCACCGCCAGTGGACTATGGAGTGTTCATGCAGGGTCTAGTGCAGACCATGCAGACGTAGGCCCATACTCAGGCTGCACTCCAGGCTCAGCTGGAAGCTCAGGTTCGAGAATAATAAGATAAAGTAGTCTGTTTGATTAAATGCATGTTTGTTATGTTGTATGTGTTGCTTATGATGTTGGTTGTAGTAGGCTCAGGCACCAGTTCCCCAGGCTCAGGACCATGGTGGACCCTCCATCATGGAAAGGTTCAAGAGGATGTTGCCACCCACTTTTAAGGGGAGAGCGACCCATTGTTAGATGAGAGCTGGAAGAGGGAGATCGAGAAGATCTTACGGGCTATTAGGTGCGCTAAGGATGACAAGGTCACTTTAGCCACCTATATGCTACATGAGTGAGCCGACGTGTGGTGGTCCTCGTTGTTACGTACTCGGTTCGAGGATGGTGCTGTGGAGGTTGGTTGGGATGAGTTTGTGAGGCTATTCCGAGCCAAATTTGTTCCGGAGCACATCCAGACAAGATGGAGTAGGAGTTCCTCTCTTTGACTCAGGGCTCCATGACCGTACTGGAGTACGAGGCCAGGTTTCCGTGCTGTCTAAGTATGCCCCTCATATTGTAGCTAATGAGCGCAGGAAGGCGAAGAAGTTCGTGATGGGACTGAGGCCATCACTGAGGACGAGTTGTTTAGCTTTCGACCATCGTACCCTCGACAAGGCGCTCAGCGCAGCGTGTCGGAAGGAGGGAGTGATGGAGCAGTATTTGGAGGAGAAGAAGGCTTCTCAGAAGAGGCCTGTAGCTCCTTTCCAGAGGCAGGAGAGGAAGAAGGCAACTTTTTAGTCACCGCAACGTCCGTGGCATCGGGAAGAAGTCATGTACCTTCTCAGCATTCCCCTAATGGCCAGAAGGAGTGTCCTCATTGCGGGAGGGCACATAGTGGTATAGAATGTTGGAAGATGGCGAGGAAGTGCCTGAAGTGCGGAAGCAGCAAGCACAAGATCAAGGATTGTCCAAGACTTCAGCAGGGAGTCCAGTGTGGACTAGCCCCAACAGCAGCAGCAGCAGCGCCAGCGGCAGGACGACCAGGGAGACCTCGAGCCCCAGCTCGAGTGTTTGCATTAGCTCGTGAGGACGCTAAGCAGGCGGAGCATGTCACCGAAGGTACAGTTCTTTTCATGGGTGAGCACGCTCGAGTTCTATTTGATACGGGTGCCACTCACTCATTCATTTTTGAGCATTTGCTAGGCAATTAGCATTAGAGTCGGGATTAGAGTCTGAGGAGTTAGAAGTCCCTTTGTCTGTACACACACCTACGGGCACAGTATCGACTAGGAAGTGTATTCCGTCATTACCGGTGTGCATTGAGGATAGAGTCCTAGAAGGGTGCTTCGTCTTGCTTAAGATGAAGGACTATGATGCTATTCTTGGTCTGGATTGGCTAGAGGAGCACTATGCGTTAGTGGATTGTCGTGGGAAGAAGATTGTTTTCCGCATTCCTAGTGAGGACGAGTTTTCTCATCCTTTGCCAAGGAATTTAGCGGGAAAGTTTGTCATCTCTGCCATGAAGGCGATGTGTATGGTTAACAAGGGTTGTGACAATTTTCTTGCCAGCGTGGTATTAGTACCCAAGGCTGATGAGTCACCTACTCTTGCAGAGATCGATGTAGTGCAGGATTTTCCAGATGTCTTTCCTGATGATTTATCTGGATTGCCACCGGCTAGAGAGATAGAGTTCACGCTAGAGTTGCTTCCTGGCACCTCTCCTATCTCGAAGGCCCCTTATCGGATGGCACTTGTGGAATTAGCTGAGCTAAGGAAGCAGTTGCAGGATTTGCTAGATAAGGGATTCATACGCCCTAGCGTTTCTCCTTGGGGCGCACCTGTATTATTTGTAAAGAAGAAGGATGGGTCACTCAGGTTATGCATCGATTATAGGATACTAAACCAAGTGACAGTGAAGAACAGGTATCCCTTACCTCAGATTGATGATTTGTTTGACCAGCTACAGAATGCATCAGTCTTTTCCAAGATTGATTTGTGTTCTAGCTATCATCAGTTAAGGATTAGGAGTGAGGATGTGTCCATGACGGCATTTAGAACCCGTTATGGACATTATGAGTTTTTGGTCCTTCCTTTTGGTCTGACCAACGCCCCGGCAGTGTTCATGGATCTCATGAACAGGGTGTTTAGACCATATTTAGATAGTTTTGTGGTAGTTTCATTGATGACGTGTTGGTCTACTCTCCGGATGAGGCCACACATCTTCAGCATTTGAGGGTAGTATTAGAAGTTCTCCGTGAGCACAAGCTGTATACAAAATTCAGCAAGTGCGATTTTTGGTTGCGCGAGGTTCATTTCCTTGGGCATGTTATCTCCCGTGCTGGTGTAGCAGTAGATCCAGCGAAGGTCCAGGCTGTTATGGATTGGGAGATTCCCAAGACCCTTTCGGAGATTCTGAGTTTCTTGGTTTGGCGGATTATTATCGACATTTTATTGAGGGATTTTCATCTCTCACAGCCCCATTAACCAAGCTGACCAGGAAGGGTGAGAAGTTTGTTTGGTCCGAGGAATGTGAGAGTAACTTTCAATTATTAAAGGCTAAGCTTACTTTCGCTCTAGTATTGGTATTACCTAGTGGTGATGAAGGTTTTGCCATTTATACGAATGCATCTCGGATTGGCCTTGGCTGTGTGTTGATGCAGCAAGGAAGGGTAGTAGCATATGCTTCTCGGAATTGGAGGAGCATGAGCGTAACTATCTGACTCATGATTTGGAGCTTGCGGCAGTGGTACATGCACTGAAGATCTGGAGACACTATCTTTATGGTGTCAGGTTTTGGTGTTCATGATCACAAGAGTCTGAAGTATCTTTTCTCCCAAAAGGAATAAACCTGAGGCAGAGAAGATGGATTGAGTTCCTAAAGGACTATGACTTCGACCTCCAATATCATCCTGGAAAGGTGAATGTTGTAGCGGATGCCCTTAGTAGGAAGAGGTCATCACTCCAGCAGGATTGGAAGATGTTGGAGGATGCGGTGTGTACGATGACTGAGTTGGAGCCATCATTATGTCAGGATTTTGTAGCTCAGTTGTCCATTAGGTCTTCGGTGTTGGATGAGGTGATCGAGCAACAGAAAGCCGACCCTAGACTCCAAGAGTTAGTGGGCAAGGCGGGCATTGCTTGTGATGAGGATGTGTGATTAGATTCCATCACCGTGTTGTTTTCTAACATCGTAGATGTCCGTGAGCATGTATTAGCAGAGGCTCATTGGTCTAGATTCTCTATTCATCCGGGTAACACTAAGATGTACCAGGATTTGAAGAGATCTTTTTGGTGGTCTAGCATGAAGAAGAATGTAGCAGAGTTTGTATCTAGATGTCTTATGTGCCAGCAAGTGAAGGCCGAGCGGCAACGACCATATGGTCTTATGCAAAGATGGAGATCCCAGTATGGAAGTGGGAAGCTGGCACTATGGATTTTGTTACAGGTTTGCCTCGATCTAGATGGGTAATGACTCGATTTGGGTAGTAGTAGATAGATTCTCGAAGACTGCGAATTTCTTGCCCATGAAGAAGAGGCAGTCAGTAGAGAGTTTAGCTAGATTGTATGTTAGTAGTATTATTAGATTGCATGGGGTACCGAAGTCGACCATTTCGGATCGAGATCCAAGATTTACTTCGAGGCTATGGAAGGGTCTTCAGGATGCGTTAGGTTCGGAGTTGAAGCTCAGTTTGGCATTCCATCCCCAGACAGATGGACAGTCCGAGAGGACTATCCAGACGCTTGAGGATATGTTGAGAGCGTGTATTCTAATTGAAAAGATGATTGGGAGCGCCATTTACCTCTTGTGGAGTTCGCATATAACAATAGTTTTCATGTGAGTATTGGTATGGCTCTATTTGAGGCGTTGTATGGTAGGCCCTGTAGATCTCCCTTGTGTTGGGAGGAGACAGGTGATATGCAGTTGATCGGTCCGGAGTTTGTTCAGGAGACTTCGGATAAGGTCCAAATGACTAGGAAGAGGCTTGTTGCGGCACAGGATAGGCAGAAGAGTTATGCGACAACAGAAGGAAGGATTTGGAGTTCGAGGTAGGTGAGCATGTCTTTTTAAAGATATCGCCTACTCGTGGTGTAGTCAGATTTGGCAGGCATAGTAAGTTGAGCCCTAGATTCACTGGCCGTATGAGGTTCTTAGACGATTGGGCAACGTGGCATATGAGCTAGCTTTACCCCCAGCGTTAGCTAGTGTTCATCATGTTTCCACGTATCTATGCTCATGAGGTATATTAGAGATCCATCTCATATTAGTCACGAGCCAGTGGAGATACAACCAGATCTTTCTTATGTTGAGCAACCAGTAGCTATTCTTGACTGGAAGGTTCAGCATCTCCGGAACAAGAGCATTGCGTCAGTGAAAGTTTTATGGCACAACTTCTCGCGAGAGGAGGCTACTTGGGAGCTTGAGGATGCGATGAAGAAGAAATATCCCCAGTTGTTTGAGTAGTTTCGGTCTAACTTCGAGGACGAATTTTCTTTAAGGGGGAGAGGTGTATGGCCCTATATTTTTACTCTCTTATATAGGTGTTAAATTGTGCTTATGTATGTGTGAGAATGTGTATATAAATTATTTTTGGTCTTGTTGTAAATATGTATGTATATATATTGTATATTATGTAATGCATTGCATAGATGATATTATATTTAAAATATACATTGTAAATTGTACATAACTGTGTGGTGTATATAGAGTTTTCTACAGTTTTATGTTTTGTTCTGTCGACTAGTAGGCGTCCACATCTGTAGATGCCGACCCCAAGTCAACGGCCACATCGATGGACGCTAACCCAGCATTGACGGCCAGTGATCTGGATGTTTACCTCCCAGATCAAATGCGTTTGCAGATCTAGAAATACCTCCGGAAATGTCGCCCTCTGATTAGGAAACCGTTCCCCAATGGTAACCTAGCCTACCCTCTTTGCATCTCCGACCCTTAGCCTATAAAATACCAGATTCTGGCCGGAGATGACCCTTTTGACTCTTTTGTCAAAACCCTAGTTTTCTCTATGCGAAACCCTCACTTCATGCTCTGAGATCTGGCGACTGGTGACTTCTTACAGCATTCTTCATCGACAAGGAGGGAGTCTGAACATTGGGGAAGGCTTCTCTGACATCGGGTTGTGCTCTACATCGACATAGAACCCAGATCGGAGGGATTCTGAAGGCTCTTTGGCTCTGGCCGAGGAGAGTTTCTTCGACCTATAACTCCATCCGTGGATTTTTACGAAGGCAAGTAACCCAAACCCATGGTCCATACATGTGTCTAGTAGGTCCTAGGCATTTTTACGGATTTTAATCGTGTCCTAGAACCCCCCTTTCTCCGGTGTTTTGTGAGTTCTATCTTTTTCTACAGATAGGAACTTAACGACAATCTTTGCTGCCATTAATATCTGAAGTTGGCGGTGGCCTTTGTTGCCGTTAACATGGTAGGCGGCCACCCCCTTGCCGTTTAGTTCTTCAGGCAAGACTAGTGGATTGTTCTCACCTTTATGATTTATTTTTCAGATTTCTGCGTATGAGGATATATTATAACTTTTATATGTTATCTAATATATGTAGTGGATCATGTTGTGTAATTTTGTGAATTTTTTTAATTGTACTATTTATTAAAAATTCTTGAAATGCATGTTAGACAGGTTTATATCTTGTAAATTTGTTGTTTACATGATCCATGTGGAAATTGAGTACCATAGAATTTCTGTAAGATGTTTATAGATGTCAGTCTAGGTCATGAAAATTTGGGATTTTTCTGATATCTGTATAATTAATTATGATTTCTGAACTGTAAAATAGTGAATATGCATAATTAGTTTTAATTCTTCAATAAACTGTACGATGCAACCTAAATTCCTGAAAATTTCATGTGATGTTATAACTATAAATACAGGTCTTGAACGGTTAAAAATGATTACAATACTGTGATTTCATGAACAATCGAGTTATGAGTAAGCAAGTAGAATCACTGTTTTAAATTCTATAAATCGTGTATAGCTCAGAAAAATGTGAAATTCTGTAAGCAAGATGTCTAAACCGTAAACAATCTGTGATACAAATTTCATGTGGATTGGACAATAGTAAGTAATAATTTGTTCATTGCATGAAGAAATGACTAATTAAAGCATGTTCATTGTAATTATAGATTAACTAAATAGTTTCAGCATGATTAATGTTAATCTATGGTTGATTGAATATTTTTAATAGTAGTATCATGATAGGGAACCGAAACCGTGTGTATAATTGTGAATATGGAATTATGTGTTAAATAGTGTGAAATCGTGTGTGTTTAAAAATGGAAATTATGCAAACGTGCAAATGGGTGACACTGCTACATTAGAGGGTTGTGGAACTATACCATAGTAAAGTCCCTACGGGAAGGTTCATATGTGTGTGATGTCCCATGGGCATTGGGATAAAATCCTGGAGGTGGACAAGTACCGCTGGTTAGGGTGGAGATTGCTTCTCCCGGTTCTGCGCAGTAACTAAGATCTATCACTTGATTGCCTAGGTGATAAGATATATGTGTGTGATGTGACAAGTGTGTGTCCTTCTAGAGGTGGTTTGGACTATGTGTCATGGCATAAAATGAGATAATGTGATTTTGTTTATATGTGAAATGGGCATGTGTAAAATGTGCAAAAGATTTTGTGGAACTATGAATTAATATTATAATATGTGAAATTGTGAATCAGACTATTAAATGTGTTATACCCATGCAAATACAGCAAGCTATTTATGTTTATAAATGCGTTATGAATGTGAAGTTGTACCTAGAATCCATGGTAGGATTATCTCTTTCACTATGTGTAAATTCCATGCTTATATGGTTATTGTATCATGACATAAACATGATGAAAAGTGCTTGAAATTTGAATGATAAAGTATGTGTAGAAAGCATGTGTTAGGTAATTTAATTCTAAATGTAAAAATAAAGCATGTGGTCTATATCAAAGATAGTAGAATAGCATGTTTAGATTTTTTAAAAAATTGTTAAATCCATGTTACATGAAATCGTGACTTGACTTAAAGGTAAATGTCTATATGATGTGTGTATGTATTATTCAGTTGTGGACAATGTAATTTACTTTAAATTTTCAGTTGTGAAATATTAGTTCCTTCTTGTACTATACAGACTGTGGATAAATGTGGATGATGGAATAAGATCTTTTATTTAGTTCTTTATTTCCCATGTATGTGTTTATATTTGTGTACATCTCAACGTATTGTATGTGTTTGTTAAATGTCCCACTGTGGCGACGCTTTCTATATCGACGTGGGTTGGTATAACTGTACCGATATAAAGAGGGTGTTACATTTCCTTTCTTGAAATATCTTCTCCCTGACTGATATTTTTCTTGGCAAGTATTCTGCGCAGTCTTCTGGAGAGAAATGCTTCCTTATCTTCACTACTCCCATTACCTTTATCATCATCTGATTCATCACCATATGTGTCTTCTGCGGCCTTGAGAGTGTTGATGTGCTTCTTCCTACTGGAGGACTCTCCAAGCCTTTCCATGTTTATTTCGTGGGCCATTAGTGATCCAACAAGCTTTTCATGTGACATCCTTCTTAGGTCGCTGGCTTCTTCTATGGTTGTTACTTTAGGAGTCCACGAGGCTGGTAGGGATCTCAATATTTTTCTTACCATATCTCCCATGTCATAGCTATTTCCAAGTCCAGCCAAACCATTTGTAATATCTGTGAATCTGCTATACATTGTCTGATTGATTCTTCTGGTTGCATTTGAAATCTCTCATACTGAACTACCAAGATATCTATTCTTGTTTCTCTGACTTTGTCTGTTCCCTCATATGTGATTCTGAGTTTCTCCCACATTTCCATTGCTGATTTACACGCAAAGATCCTATGAATTCTTTATTGCTCAGTGCACAGCACAATAGACTCTTTGCTTTGTTGTTTAGAGATAACTTCTTTTTGTCTTCATATGTCCAATTTTCTCTACTGTGAGAACTACTAGATCTCCTTCTTCTATAATGGACCAAAGTTGAAAATCGAGACCTTGAAGGAAGAACTCCATTTTGGTCTTCCAATAGTTGTAGTCTTCACCATCGAATAGAGGAGGTCTGTTGACGGATTGACCCTCAACATATCCTTGAGCTGCCATTTATCTTTGCTTTTCAGATCGTGAGATCTTCTTTCTTGAAGAGACTTGGCTCTGATACCACTTGTTGCCCAGCTAGCAAACCAAGAGGGGGGGTAAATGGGATTCTAAAAATTCTTTTAGATTAAAACCTATCAATAAAAATGCTAAACATAAAAACACAACGATCGATAGTTAGTGTTAGTGATAATGAAGACAAATAAGCAAGCACACAAACACAGAAGGATTTTATCCTGGTTCAGACCTCCTATCCCAAGGAGTCCAACGTCCAGTCCCCAAGCAACAACTTGGACTTTCACTAACCAAGGGTACTGTCCCCCTTAAGGACCCTTACATATCCGGCCGCAGCTGGCCTTCTCTTCTAACCCCGAAGAGGTACAACTTACCACCTGATACAATAGGCCTTCCATCCTCAATGAAGGGAAAAACAACCACCTGTTTCCAACAGGTCTTCTCTTCACAGCTCGAAGAGGAACACACAAAAACAATGTGTTCAAAGGTGAAAGTCCCCTAGACCAAGCTTACAACAGATGCTTGATCTGAGGCAAAGTCTGAGAGAGAAAGATTTGAACTAAAAAAAAAATCTCTCAGAACAACAAGCTCTCTAAATGTCTAAACAATGAAAGGCTGAGAGCTAAGAGCTAAAGAAAAGATGGAGTGAAGCAAGAGCTCTTCTTTCTGATGCTTGCAAGTTGTAGATGATTCTCAGGAAAGCATTATAACATTCAAAAGTGATTCATCATGGAGTCTTTAGTCTTCTATATATCTTCACTTGAGAATATAGTAGTTGAAGTGTCTATTGTCTCTTTGTTTGACGCACGTTAGACTACATGGACGAGGTGTGCAATAGATAAGGCTGCAGTCATTTAATGCTTCTAGAAGATACATACGCAAGCAGAAGATTCATCCAGATATCCTTTAGTTTCTAGTTGTCCAACATTGTAGGATGTGGTACTGGCAAAGACCTGCACACAATAAATGCCAAACCATAGACAGCTAGACTGTCTCTATGCTTGTCAGTCAACGTTAGAAACCATGTAGTAAGAATGTACACCAAAATAGAAATGCTATTCTGTCACCTGATAAAGTATTTGCTATTTTATCATGGGTGTAGAAAGCTTTCAGATATGTGACATGCAGATGATGTGTACAGTCACCATAAATGCTACGTGGTGCAATATACAAAGATATATGCGGGAAGGCTTGAACTCCAAAGTATTTGAAAAATATATATTTGATTATCGTGAGAATAATAGACATATTCATGAAGTCGATGTAATCAATGTTCTACTTATGAAATCGTTGTGTTAACAATTCATTGTTCAAGCAAATCGTTGTTTAAGTAGAAGTAAATCATTGTGAACACAAATCGTCGTACATGTATAAGTAAATCATTGTATAAGCAAATTATTGTACAAATATAAGCAAATCGTTGTATAAGCAAATCATTGTACATATAAGCAAATCCTTGTATAAGCAAATCATTGTACAAGCAAATCGTTGTATAAGCAAATTGTTGTATAGATAAGCAAATCTTTGTTTAATCAAATCATTGTTTAAGTAGAAACAATCGTTGCGGTAATCAAATTGTTCTTTAAGTGAAAGTAAATCATTATCACTATCAAATTGTTGTTTCACTTATCGAATCGTTATGGTGACCAAGTCGTTCTTTAAGTGAAAGCAAATCGTTATGGCTATCAAATCGTTGTTTTTACATATCGAATTGTTACAACAATCAAATCGTTGTTTTCACTTATCGAATCATTACAATAATCAAATCGTTGTTTTCACTTATCGAATCGTTACAACAATCAAATTGTTGTTTTCACATATTGAATCGTTACAAGACCGAAATCGATGTTTCAATAAGGAAATCAATGTAAGACCGAAATTGATGTTTCACTTATGAAATCGTTGTGAAGTCAAAATCGATGTTTCACTTACGAAATCATTGTGAGACCAAAATCGATGTTTCACTTATGAAATCATTGTGAGACCAAAATCGATGTTTCATTTACGAAATTGTTGTGAGACCAAAATCGATGTTTCACTTATGAAATCGTTGTGAGACCGAAATCGATGTTTCACTTTTGAAAACATTGTGTGACCGAAATTGATGTACGAAATCATTATAAGATGAAGTCGTTGTAGCGATAGAATCGTTCTTTTACAAAGGAAATCAATGTGGACTTAGAAGAAATTCATGCTTAAACTTTAAATGATAGTGCAAGAGAATAACTTATAGATTTTGCTTGACTTAGTCCTTGTGGATGTACTTCAGAAAAACTTGTTAGAGAATATTTGTTAAGGTTTTGTTAATCACCAAAAATTACATAAAATAATTAAGATTATATGGGGATGGATTGATCATCAGCACATAGTATGGTCTATTCAGTATTAAAAAAAAGCATTTCTCAGTTATGTAAAATACTTTAATAACATGAAGACTATCATATTTTCTCTTAGTCCCTTGATTTGAACTTCTCATCACTTGATTTGAAACTCAATCTTAAAATCTTGCTTGTCATGAAATCTGAAACCCTTATTGGTATTATTCTGCCTACTTGCTACATGATTTGATTCTAGTAGTTGCACTGCTATGTTGTCCATTGACACTCTTAGAATTTGTACCCTTGTTATTTTTTATTCTTCAGGGTACTTTTGAATCTATATAGAATCCTAGCATGTACTTATCTTTTGGAACCTTGTTGGCCGTAATATGTTATGTTATGTAGCACTATTTAGGACTTCGGTCCACTAACCCATGCTTGTGCAAATAAAGGGTCATGTCTAGTCTTGGGAAGGAGCATCTCGATGTACTTATTAACCGCAGGAGTATGGACTTGTGGTGGTGGCATGACACTGATATTATATGCAGGATTTGAAAGTGCCATGTTTGATATAATATGTTTGTTCATTTGTACATGTGTTCATTTGAATTATGACCAATCTTGTTATTTTATCATTTGATATGTATATGTTCTGAAATCCTTAGAATTCAGTTAGTTTTGTTATATGTTCATTTAATATGCATACATTCTGAAATCCTTGACATAAGGTGATCAATCTTATTAATTGTCCATTGATATGTATACGTTCTGAAATCCTTGAAGATGGCCACTTCTGATAAATGTTCATTGACATGCATCTATTCTGAAGTCCTTGCCCACTCTTTGTCAGCACCTTGAAGCATTAGGAATCCATTAATTTGCTACCATTGATCTGTCCCATAATCAGAATTACTGTCATATCAGTTTGCCCTTTTAGTTCTCCTTTGAAGTTATGTTTGTTAATACATTAATCATTTATAGTTTTCCCACACATTGACATGTAAATCCTATTGGACATTTTCACTCATACCTATTCTTTAACATTTTCAGGTAACAAAGGCAAAGGATGAAAGCTTAAGAATGAGAGCAGAGAGTACGCCAAAGATTGCTAATTTATTTTTTTGGTTAGTCAATGTAAGAGTAGTCAACACTATGATTGTACCTTTCTTGAGAGATAGAAAGGATTAGTAAGTTGAGAGTGTTTGTACTTGGGCATTTAGACGATGATAGCCAATTTATGGTGATAAGTGGTTGTCTGTCGACAGATAATCTTGAGTCCATCGACACATAGCTTCATCTATCAACAATCAAACTTGGGTCTGTCGACCTGGGTTGTAGATGAATAGTGAGTTGTTCTTTATTTGGACATTGGAGAGTGTTCTCTATCTATTTTTTTTCTTTTTTTTTTTGTATTGGAGGTTGAAATTTTAGTTCATGAAGAATCAATAGTGGAGCCTTAAGCATGGAATTTGTGGATTTCTTGTATAATGTATTATTTATGGCTTCTGTGTATGCACATTATCGCATCCCTCGATTTAATATCGTTGCTTAAATTCGAGACGTGGCGCAGAGAGAGAAAGAAAAAGGAGTGCATAAATGCTGAACACTTGAATAGATTTTCTTGTTGCTTTGTTGTGTGTGTTGAACTCTCCAACTTCAAGGCCACCATCTTCTTTATACAACCCTTTGAAGATGATCGTGAAAGAATGTATCTGTTAGGCCTCCTTCTTCTTCTTCCCATTACCTCTTGAAGATGTTGAAGAAAACCATTTGAATGATAGCCGTCAGAGTCCATCTTCTTCTCGTTATCTTCTTTTTGTTGCTTCCTCTTGTGTTAGCAAGTATTTCCAGAGTCCTATTTAGTGGGTCGCATGTAGGCCTTGCGTGTTGATGATCAGTCCATCCCCATATAATTTTATTTAATTATATATAATTTGGTGATTAACAAAGCTCTAACAATTATTTTCTAACAAGTTTCTATGAAGTTCAACCACATGAAATAAATCAAGCAAAATATGTAAGTATTTTCTTACACACGGATGTTTAAAGTTCATAGCATGAATTTCCTCTAAGTCCACATCGATTTCTTTAGAGATACAACGATTCGGTCATCGATTTCACATGAAACAACGATTTCAATTCACATCGGTTCCTTAAGAGATATAATGATTTCTGTTTCACAACAATTTCAGTTCACATCGGTTTCTTAAGAGATATAACAATTTTTGTTTTCACAATGATTTGATCGCTGTAACAATTCGATAAGTTACATAACGATTTGATCGCTATAACGATTCGATAAGTTACATAACGATTTGGTCGCCGTAACGATTCGATAAGTTATACAACGATTTGATCGTTGTAACGATTCGATAAGTTACATAACGATGTGATTATTGTAACAATTCGATAAGTTACACAACGATTTGATCTCTATAACGATTCGATAAGTTACACAACGATTTGGTCGACGTAACGATTCGATAAAGTGAAAGAACGATTTGCTAGCTATAACAATTTGCTTTCACTTAAAGAATGATTTGATCACCACAACGATTTGCTTATATTTGTACAACGATTTGTTGATATTGAACAACGATTTTCTCAAACAACGATTTGATTATGTTTTGAACAACGATTTGTGTACGTTTGCACAATGATTACTTGCACAACGATTTGTTTATGTTTGAACAACGATTTGCTCAAACAAGGATTTGTTTATGTTTGAACAACGATTTATTTATGTTTGAACAACGATTTGCTCAAACAACGATTTGTTTATGGTTGAATAACGATTTGCTCTCTCTTGTACAACGATTTGCTTTCTCATGAACAACGATTTGTTCATGTAACGATTTCTATAACATCGACCTCATGAATGCATCTATTATTCTCATGATATTCAAATATATTTTCAAATATTGTGAAAGTTAAAGTCTTCCCGTGTGCATCACTAATATCCTTGCATTTAATGTGATTGTACACTTCTCTGCACACTGCATATTGGGTGTCTTCTATTCCTATGTTTCTATAGAAAACACTTTTCAGGATAGCAGAATGGCATTTCTTCTTTAATGTATATTCTTTCTAACATTGACTGACAAGCATAGAGACAGTTCAGCTGTCTGTGCTTCGACATTTATTATGTGCAGGTTTCTGCCAGTATCATGCTATACAACATTGGACAAATCGAAGCAAAGGATATCAAGATGAATCTTCTCCTTGCGTGCATGTCTCGCAAAGCATTTATGACTGCAAGCTTACCTGTTCCAGATAGTGAACCATTCAGTCTAACGTGCTTCAAACAAGGGGAAATGGCCACTTCAACGGCTATTTTGTTAAAGAGGAGATATATATATACAAGACTGAAGACTCAGACACATAGTTCGATAATTTGAATCCTTGCGTGATAGAGCTTTCAAGAAAAAACCTTCAACAACAAAGAAGAGCCTCTCACTTCATTCACATTCCTTAGCTCATAGCCCTCAACCTTCATTGTCTAGATTTTTGAGAGCTTGTAGTTCTGAGAGATTTTTTTTATTGTTGATCTTTCTCTTTCAGACTTTGCCTCAGATCAAGCAGTTCGTTGTAAGCTTGGTCTAGGGGCCTTTCACTTTCCTTCACATTTGTTGTGAAGTTCCTCTTCTGGTTGTGAAGAGAAGACCTATTGAAAATTGGTGGTGTGTATTCCCCTCAGTAAGGGACGAAGACCTGTGTATCAGGGTGGCTGTATACCTCTTCGGGGTTAGAAGAGAAGGCCAGCTGCGGCTGGATGTGTAAGGGTCCTTGAGGGGGACTGTACCCTTGGATAGTGAAATCCCAAGTTGTTACTTGGAGACTGGACGTAGGACTTTTGGGATAGGAGGTCCGAAACAGGATAAAATCTCATGTTGTTGTGTGATTGGTTCTTTGTGTGTTTGTCTTCATTATATTTACATTAACCATAGATCTTAGTGTCTTCCTGTTAAGTATTTTTATTGACAGGTTTTTATCTAAACGAATTTTTAAAATACCATTCACCCCCCCTCTGGGATTACTAGCTGGGCAATAAGTGGTATCGGAGCTAAGTCTCTTCGATAAAGAAGATCTCGCGATCTGAAGAGCAAAGATAAATGGCAGCTCAAGGTTATGCTGAGGGTCAATCTGCCAACAGACCTCCACTATTCGATGGAGTAGTTTACAACTACTAGAAGACCAGGATGGAGTTCTTCCGGCAAGGTCTCGATTTCTAACTGTGGTCCATCATAGAAGAAGGAGGTCTTTTGGTAACCAACGAAAAGGACAAATGGACAGACGATGATAAGAAGAGGATCTCTCTTAACTGCAAAGCGAAGAGTATATTATGATGTGCTCTTAGTAAGAAAGAGTTTAATAGAATTTCAGCATGCAAATCAGCGATGAAAATGTGGGAGAAACTTAGAATCACATATGAGGGAACAGACAAAGTCAAAGAAACAAGGATAGACATCTTGGTAACTCAATATGAGCGATTTCAAATGCAGCCAGAAGAATCAATTACACAAATGTACAGTAGATTCATAGATATTACAAATGGTTTGGCTGGTCTTGGAAAGAACAATGATATCGGAGATATGGTAGAAAGATATTGAGATCTCGACCAGCCTTGTGGACTCCAAGGTGACAGCCATAGAAGAAGCAAATGATTTAAGAAGGATGTCACTGGAAAAACTTGTTGGGTTACTAATGGCCCACGAGATAAACAAGGAAAGGCTTGGAGAGTCCTCCAACAGAAAGAAACATGGCAATGCTCTCAAGGCCGCAGAAGACACATCTGGTGATGAATCAGATGGTAATAAAAGCACTGGAAGCAGTGAAGATGAGGAAGCATTTCTCTCAAGAAGACTACAGAGAATTCTTGCTAAAAAACAATATCGTTCTCGGAGAAGATACTTCAAGAAGGGTAAAGACTTCAAGAAACCTGAATCAGATTTTGACAGTTTAGAAGATGCTTTTAATGAGTTATACAGTAAGTAGAAAGATGTATGTAAATTATTAAAAATCACTAAGAATAATCATGCATGTTTTGAAATCACAAACTCAGATCTAAAATCTGAAACTGAGCAGTTAGAGAAACAAATCTTCGAATTAAAAAGAAGAAATAAATTGTTATGTGAAGATCTAAAAATTAAAAATGAACAAATAACAAATCTGAAAAATCAAGATGTTTTAAATAAACTTAAGAAGGAAGTTGACACACTAACAAAGGATAATGAATATTTAACCAATATAATAGAAAAGTTCACAAATGGTAAATCAACCTTCATATTAAAAGGAGCAAGAAGATCATGGAAGAAAAAGCATGGGTTAGGATATACTCCAGCAGATAATGAAGAAACAATAGTCCATCCTAAAATTTATCCTACACCAAAATTTGTAGAAGAACAAAACACTGAATATAAATCTAACTTTAAGAACATCCCAACTGAAAAATTAAGAGAATATCTTATTGTAATCATTGTAATAAACTAGGAAATACTAAACTAACCTGTACAACTAAACACCTAAAATGGATACATAAAAGGAGAAATAAGGAAACTAACCAGCAAGGACCCAAAAGAACTTGGGTACCTAAATCTTAGTGTTTTAATTGCAGGGAGGCATTAGAGCATCAAAGTGGTACATGGACAGCAGATGCTCAAGGCACATGACAGGCAATAGGAAGCAATTCTCACACATTGAAAATGTAGAAGATACAGTGACTTATGGGATAATGGAAAAGGAACAGTGATCGGTTGTGCACCAGTTGGTAATCATGGCAGAACCCTCATTGAAGATGTGCCATGTGTTCAAGGTCTCAAGCATAATTTGATAAGTATCAGCCAGTTGTGTGACAAAGGTCACCAAATCAAAGTGCCTCATTATGAAAAATGGTAAACCTGTGTTTGAAGCCTGCAAAGAAAAGAATCTATATGTGCTTCACCTAGAAGAATTAAAGGATCAGGATGTATGCCTTGTAGCAAATAAAGATCAATCAGCTGAATTATGGCACAGGAGATTGGGTCACTGCAGTTTGGATGAAATTAGAAAATTGGTCAAGAGAAATCTAGTGGAAGGTCTGCCCAAGATAAGCTCAAGGATAGAGGGTGTGTGTGAACCTTATGCAAAAAAGAAGCACACAAAATCATCCTTCAAGTCAAAAATTGTTGTAACCACTTCCAAACCTTTAGAACTATTGCATATGGATTTGTTTGGGCCAATGAGAACAACCAGCTTAGGAGGAAAGAATTTTGGATTTGTAATTGTAGATGATTATTCAAGATTTACATGGGTATCATTTTTGGAGCATAAAGATGACACTTTTGACAGTTTCATTAAGTTCAGTAAGCTAGTTCAGAAGGATAAGAAGTTCAGCATTATAAGCATTCATTCAGATCATGGAGGAGAATTCCATAATGATAAGTTTGTAGAATTTTGTAATGATCAAGGAATAAAGTATAATTTCTCAGCACCAAAGACACCACAACAAAATGGAGTAGCTGAGAGGAAGAATAGAACCTTATTGGATATGGCTAGAAATATGTTATCAGAATACAATCTTCCAAGATATTTCTGGGCCGAAGCTATCAGCACAGTGTGTTACATATAAATAGAGTAATGATCAGGCCAATCCTGAAGAAGACATCATATGAACTCTACAAGGAAAAGAATCCTAAGATCAGTCATTTCAGAACATTTGGTTGTCCATATTTCATTCATAACAATGGTAAGAGAGATATTGGTAAGTTAGATTCTAAATCTGTTGAAGGAATATTCATGGTTATGCTTCTAAACCTAAAAGTTATAGAATCTTTAATAAACAAAGTTTATTAATTAAGCAAACTGTTTATATTATTTTTGATGTATCTAACCCTTCCTTGAGAAAGGAAATGGATAGTGATGATGGTGATGTAGAAAATTATCCAAGAAACTGAAGGATAGATCTATGAAGGATAATGAAGATCCACCCTTGGAAGAACTACAATAAAAGGAAATTGTACATGATGATTTTTCAAAGGAATGGAGATACAGGAAGGATCACCCATTGGAAAACATCATTGGAGATCCATCGGTTGGGGTAAGAACTAGAGGTAAAGCTATCCCTTGTGATTATTTAGCATTTGTATCTCAAATTGAGTCAAAGACAGTCAATGAAGCACTGTCTGATGAAACTTGGATTTTAGCCATGCAGGATGAACTAAATCAGTTCAAGAGAAACAAGTTTGGTCCCTTGTTCCGAGACCATCAGATCATCTTGTGATTTGCACCAAATTGGTGTTCAGGAACAAATTGGATGAAGCTGGCGTAATCACTAGAAACAAGGCTCGACTAGTTGCTCAAGGCTATTCCCAAGAGGAAGGCATAGATTTCGATGAAACCTATGCACCAGTGGCCAGACTAGAGGCAATTCGGATTTTACTTGCATATGCATCTACATTAGATTTAAAAACTTTTCAAATAAATGTAAAGTCTACATTTTAAAATGCTTATATAAAGGAGGAAGTCTATGTAGTACAACCTCCTGTTTGATGATGAAGATTTTCCAAATCATGTTTTTAAATTGCATAAAGCACTATATGGTTTGAAACAAGCACCTAGAGCATAGTATGAAAGGCTTAGTGCATTTTTATTAAACCATGGTTTTATCAGAGAACAGGTAGATAGTACATTGTTTATTAAGTCAAAAATAAAAATATATTGCTTGTGCAAATTTATGTACATGATATAATATTCAGATCTACTGATTAATCTTTGTGCAAGTACTTTGAAAAGTTTATACAGGGAGAATTTGAAATGAGCATGATGGGGGAGCTAAATTATTTCATTGGGTTACAAATCAAGCAAGGCAAAGAAGGCACACACATCTGCCAAGCGAAATACACCAAGGAATTATTAAAGAAATTTGGATTCGATAATGGAAGGCCACTGTCAAGACCAATGAGCACATCTACAAGGTTAGACAATGACAATGATGGTAAGAAGGTAGATCAAAAACTTTATAGAGGTATGATAGGATCATTGCTTTATTTAAATTCCAGTCGACCTGATATTCTATTTAGTGTATGCATGTGTGTAAGGTATCAGGCTGATCCTAAGGAATCTTATCTAATTTCTGTTAAAAGAATCTTCAGATAACTAACTAGAACTCATGATCTAGGTTTGTGGTATCCAAAATCATGCGAAATTAGTTCAGTTGGATATTCTGATGCTGACTATGTTGGATGCAAAGTAGATAGAAAAAGCACCAGTGACAGTTGTCAATTTCTTATAGGATGCTTGATCTCATGGTCCTCAAAGAAACAAAATTCAGTAGCACTATCAACAGCTAAAGCTGAGTACGTGGCTGCTGGAAGCTGTTGCACATAACTCATATGGATAAACAGCAACTTGAGGATTGTGGATTGCACATCAAGACCATTCCTTCGCTGTGCGACAACACAAGTGCGATAAATCTCACGAAGAATCCAGTTCAGCACTCCAGAACCAAGCATATAGAGGTTAGATATCATTTTATTAGAGACCATGTATCTAATGGAAATATAAATATTTCTTTTATAGATACTCTAAATCAATTAGCAGACATCTTCACAAAGGTCTTACTGAAGAGAGATTTACATCTCTTAGAAGGGAATTAGACATGTGTAATTTGTGATAGATTTTTCTGCACATAACTGAAATAATAATATCCTCAGAATAATGCTTATTCTGTCCCCTGAAATTAAGTAAATTCTTTAATTGCTTGCGCCATAACTAGCTTTGACAGTTCGTTATTTTATAAGACTTTATTCTTTGCGAAATCGTCTCCTTTTGTCATTTTTTGCATTTATTGATATGTCCTTTCAAAAACAACTTTATGTTTCACTTTTAAATCTCGTAATCTGTGCCATACCGATTCCACCTTCTCTCTTATCTCTTTCGACTTGCCTAGAACGATAAGCCATATCAATTCCAGCTCTCTTCCCCTAAGAGATTTCAAAGAATCCCACTCTTCCTACAAAAATTTCTTGAGGGCTTCTGCTCCATTCCTCCTCATGATCCTCTAGAACCTTTCCCTGTTCAAATCTATGGCAGTTTATGGGGTCTCCGGCACTGTTGGTGGCTACGGCGCTGCGTTCCTCACGGCAGAGTAGTAGGAGCGGTTTGTAGTGGTGAAGACGAAGCTATGTGGCAACAAGGCAGTGGATGTGACTGATTTGGAGAAGAATGGTATGCACAGTGTAGTAGCAGCGATGCAGAGGATGAAGGGTTGAAAATGGTGACTATTTCAGAAGCGAGTTATCTAGACCTAGTGAAAGCCTTCTATATTTGTTAAAGTCTGAAGAGGATGGATCCCTGACCTCCACAGTCAAAGGTACTCCCATCCACATCTCATATGACCTGTTGGAGAGTCTTTTGGATTGTCTATCAGTGGTCGCAGTGGGTAGACACTATTGAAATCAATGTCAAGGGTTTGGGAATTATTGGTACTAAATACAAGCTGAAGGACGGCAAGATCGACATTAACCAGTTGAATGCCTTCAATCGAATTCTTCATTTCATAGTTTCTCATATTCTTGTGCCCAGAAGTGCTACTTTCTCCACATGCACGAAGGCAGACTCCGATATGATGTTCTGGGCAATTCAAAACCAAGATATCAACATGGCAGAGGTGATTATTGAGAGGATGAAGTATGCATCTGCAATCATTTCAGACACGAAGAACAAGCTCAACGTTTGTCTTCCTATGCTCACCTGTTGACAAGGATTTTCTAGCACTATAACATCAATCTGACTAGTGAAGTGTCCGAGAAAATGGGGCAAGCCATTAGAAGCAGAAATCTGAAGAAGAGTGGCTTCTCATTAGTAGCTGAGGTATAGACCAAGACCTCAGTCGCTGAAGGTGAGGCCATCATCGGAGAAGCTCAAGAAGTTCAGATTCCAGAGGCAGAGGAAGAAGTAGCTGCAAGAATTGAAGCTCCGACAGTTCCAGTATTCCAAAAGGAAGTTGTTAGATCAAAAATTCCTATAGTTCAAGAAGGGCAAGAAGAAGAAGCAGTCAAAATCAAAATTGAAGTTCCAGTGGCTAGTCGAAGAAGAATTGAAGAAATTCCTCCAGAACTCATTGAGCCCGTTGGGCAATCATTAGTGATTGAGTCCCCTTCGACAGTTGTTGCATCAATTATTGAAGACATATTGGAGACTATCGCTAATAGTCAGGGGGAGCAGGAAAAGTGTCTTGAAGAATTCCATCAAATTCATGTAGAAGAAGTTGCTATGGATGTCGAGCAAGAAGATGTTGATCAAGAAGTTGTGGCTCCAGGCCACAGTGAGTTCAGGTAGAGGATGCTCCTGCTCAGTGGGAGCATGTGGGTGAGATGGCTACAGATGTCAGAGGGAGCCTGCGGCTAGCCCTCATGTTGATTAGTTCCAAGAAGGTGTTTCTACAAGCCCTTCTGAATTAGATGAAGTTGCTACTGAAGAATCTATTAGAGAGCCAGCTGTTGGCACCAGTGATAAAGGCAAAGGTGTAGCCACTGCAATTCAACTTCTTTCTAATAAAGCACACCGAAGATTAAAGAAGAAGAAGCTCAGAGTAAACCTCAAACCAGTAATTGAGAGATTAGATGCTCATGATCAATTCTTTGCTTTGTGCAATCAGATATTTCATCTATTTTTATGAGCCAAAGCACTGGAGCTAAGGAGATGGGAATGGTCAGGAATGATCTAAGATGGATGAAAAATGAGTTGGGAAGCATAAAAGAATCAGTTTCAATCCTTTCAGACTTGGTGAGGGTGCAATCATCTACACCTGCCCCTCCTGCTACCACTCCTACAGTACCAGAATGCAATTTAGGTCCCTCAGGGCCAAGGAATGAAGAAGAAGCAGTCGTCCGGCCATCAAGGCCAATTGATGTTGAGGATTCAGGGCCATCAGGGCCAAAGGTTTTTGAGGATCAGCCAGCACAGGAAGCATCTGGGCCATCAGCTGAGCAGCCAGGACCCCCAGGGCTAGTTGTGGATGAGCAGTCAGGGCCATCTGGGCTAGTGGAATCTCAGGATGAGCAAGGCAGAGTTGAAGCACCTGTAGAAGAGGTTGTGCCCCCAGAGCCCCCTTCTTGTCCTCTTCAAACTCCAGCCCCTCCTTCTCCACCTTCATCTACCACCGCTCCTCCAGCTCCTGCCACATTCAAACAACCCCTACCTAAGCATATTTCCTCACTTACTCCATTTCTTACCACAACCTCCTCTTCTCTTGTTTCCTCGACATACATTCCTCCTCCTACTTCTGAGGTTCCTCTAGCATCATCCTCCTCAGCTGGAGCCTCCTCTTCTGGTCCTTCATCTTCTGGACCATCCATACCACCTCCCTCTACTGCTTATTCTTTCCTTCATCATCCTACTCCTCCCTCTTTTGTTACAATCATTTCAAAGGGTGCCCAACATGAAGGTCCATTTATCTAGGACATCAAAGATGAGTTTGAAGTAGCCATACTTCACTCAGTCCTGTCAGTTGGCACTCACACTCATAGGACAGGCTCTTCCAGCCATGTTCCTAAAAAGAGAAAATTATCTTCCAACCTTGCCACCTCTTTTGAGCCTCGTTTTCCACCTCTTTGGTTTATCTCACTATTGAAAATCGAAGAAGGTCTATCTATTGTGAATTCCTCCAGAAATGCACATTTGTCACCATTTTGGTTTTTCTCACCTTAATCTAACCAGCCACCTAAATATGTTCTCCCGCTCTCTTCTCTTTCCAAAGCCGAACAGTCAAAAATCTTTTCAATGACTAAGGCTAAATCTGAAGAACAACGAGCTTAGGGCCATCATTCTTTATACAGGCAATTCATATCTGCCAGCTCTGCTCGATTCCCACCCAGGGATCACCCACTCACTCTCTCTGAGTGGTTTGTGATTCATCACAAAATACCTGTGGTCTGTTTATTCAGAAGGAGATCAAGCTTATCCGCTATTTCCAGATGTTTAACGATTACAGCTATCTCAATAATCTGCCCGAAGTTCAGCTTGGCCAATTCAGGCAAGCTATTTCTCTTCTTGGTTTGGATATCGCTCATTCCACCTCCATCCAAGTGGATTTTGACACTTTGGAGATACCAGATGTTGTGTTCCTACCTCCATTTCACTCTTTGGTCATGGAATCTACAGTAGGCCCTCTTATTTTTGAAAGATTTGCTAGGTCATGGGGCACATTTCAGTGCAAAAAGGAAATTCTCTTGCATTCTACAGATTCGTCTGCACGGAATATCATCAGGGCCACATCAAGTCTGATGTTCTTGCCCCTCTTTGTCTGAATGTGAGCGGTTATCTCCATCAGACTGGGAATGACTTTACCCTCTCACTGCTCAGTAGCTTCTTGATCTCAATGTTTCACAGGCTAGATCAAATCAACCTCCTCTATTTGCTGCATAATTTCTAGATCTGAATCCATTCACCTTGTTCGCGACCCTTTTGATATGTGGGTAAGAGATACAAGGTCTATGTGTCTATGAAAAGGGAACTGAAGCAGCAATAGATTTTCTACCCATCACAATTGATCAGTTCCTCCAACATGCTAGCTTTGGTACCTCCAGCACCTACAAAATGTCCCTTGGCAAGGATAAGTATGGAAATTTCATGGAAGCTCATAGACAATTGCACATCTAGAGGATGGCTCCTGTTATGGGACCTTCCTACTCTATGGTTTATGGAGCCTTCCAAGGTTATTTTGAAGAGCAGGAACGCAAGGCATGGCCGATCATTACTCGCTATGCCTCCCTCCTGCCCCCTGCCTTCTACATTCTTGTACCTCCTCAGTGATCCAATATAATATTTCTTTTGGCTCCCATTTATCTTTCTTCTATTCTTGTGTATTTTGAGTTCTTTTTGCTTAATGACAAAAATGGGGAGAAAGTAAAACATTATGAATAATACTTAAATTTATTTCTTAATTAAATTTATTTCATCAAATTACATGTTATGTTTTGTTATGTTTTGTCATCACAAAAAGGGGGAGATTGATGATCAGTCTATTCTCATATAATTTGATGTAATTATATACAATTTTGGCGATTAACAAAAACTCTAACAATTATTTTCTAACAAGTTTCTATGAAAGTTCATCCACAGGAAATAAATCAAGCAAAATATGTAAGTATTTTCTTACACACAGATGTTTAAAATTCAGAGCATGAAAATCCTCTAATCCACATCGATTTCTTTATGGATACAACGATTCGGTCATCGATTTCACAAAAACAACGATTTTAGTTCACATCGGTTCTTAAGAGATATAACGATTTCTGTTTTCACAACGATTTCAGTTCACATCGGTTTCTTAAGAGATATAACGATTTCTCTTTTCACAATGATTTGATCGCTGTAACGATTCGATAAGTTACATAACGATTTGATCGCTATAACGATTCGATAAGTTACATAACGATTTGGTCGTCGTAACGATTCGATAAGTTTACACAACGATTTGATTACTGTAACGATTTGATAAGTTACAATGTTTGATAGATGTAACGATTCGATAAGTTACACAACGATTTGATTGCTGTAACGATTCGATAAGTTACACAACGATTTGGTTTGACGTAATGATTCGATAAAGTGAAAGAACGATTTAATAGCTATAACAATTTGCTTTCAGTTAAAGAATGATTTGATCACTGCAACGATTTGCTTATATCTGTACAATGATTTGATTGTACAATAATTTATTTATGTTTGAACAACGATTTGCTCATACAACGATTTGATTATGTTTGAACAATGATTTCTCAAACAACGATTTGTGTATGTTTGTACAACAATTTGCTTGTACAACGATTGTTTATGTTTGAACAACGATTTGCTCAAACAACGATTTGTTTATGTTTGAACAATAATTTGCTCAAATAACGATTTATTTATGTTTGAACAATGATTTTCTCAAACAACGATTTGTTTATGGTTGAATAACGATTTGCTCTCTCTTGTACAATGATTTACTTTCTCATGAACAACGATTTGTTCATGTAACGATTTCTATAACATCGACTTCATGAATGCATGTATTATTCTCATGATGTTCAATATATTTTCAAATATTGTGAAAGTCAAAGTCTTCCCACGTGCATCACTAATATCCTTGCATTTAATTGATTGTACACTTCTCTGCACACTGCATATCTGTGTGTCTTCTATTCCTATGTTTCTATAGAAAACACTTTTCAGGATAGTAGAATGGCATTTCTTCTTTAATGTATATTCTTTCTAACGTTGACTGAAAAGTATAGAGATAGTTCAACTCTCTATGCTTCGACATTTATTATGTGCAGGTTTCTGCCAGTATCATGCTATACAACGTTGGACAAATAGAAGCAAAGGATATCAAGATGAATCTTCTCCTTACATGCATGTTTCGTAAAGCATTTATGACTGCAAGCTTACCAGTTCCAGATAGTGAACCATTCAGTCTAACGTGCTTCAAACAAGGAGACCGCGGCCACTTCAACAGCTATTTTGTTAAAGAGAAGATATATATATATACATATATATATATACATGACTGAAAACTCAGACATATAGTTCGACAATTTGAACCCTTCGTCATAGAGCTTTCAAGAAAAACCTTCAACAATGAAGAAGAGCCTCTCGCTTCATTCACATTCCTTAGCTCGTAGCTCTCAGCTTTCATTGTCTAGATTTTTGAGAGCTTGTAGTTTTGAGAGATTTTTTTTATTGTTGATCTTTCTCTTTTAGACTTTGTCTCAAATCAAGCAGTTTGTTGTAAGCTTGGTCTAGGGGCCTTTCACTTTCCTTCACATTTGTTGTGAAGTTCCTCTTCTAGTTGTGAAGAAAAGGTCTATTGGAAACAGGTGATGTGTATTCCCTTCAGTAAGGAAGGAAGACCTGTGTATCAGGGTGGTTGTATACCTCTTCGAGGTTAGATGAGAAGGCCAGCTGCGGCTGGATGTGTAAGGGTCCTTGAGGGGGACTGTACCTTTGGATAGTGAAATCCCAAGTTGTTGCTTGGGGACTAAACGTAGGACTCCTTAGGATAGGAGGTCCGAACTAGGATAAAAACTCCTGTTATTGTGTGATTGGTTCTTTATGTGTTTGTCTTCATTATCTTTAACATTAACCATAGATCTTAGTGTCTTCCTGTTAAGTGTTTTTATTGACAGGTTTTTATCTAAACAAATTTTTAAAATCCCATTCACCCCCCCTCTGGGCTTGCTAGTTGGGCAACACGTGTAACGACCCGACCTCCAGGACCCCCACCAGGGACCCCGAAGCTCGCATCGCCACCCACAGATCTGAAGACCCAGAAGGATTAGAAGAAATAGTCTAGTGAGATATGTACTGAATTTAAATAACTATAAAAATATAACAATTTTACAACGTGTCCTAAGTAAAAGCACAGGTACAAGAAGAAAGGTGCGGTCCATAAGGGGCATACCACAAGAACATGCAAAGCGCAACTCTAAACTCACTTAGGTACAAGAGCTCATAACACTCGCTCTCCCTACTCCTGACAACACACGGTGCCACAGCCGCCTCCGCAACCCGTCCGACACCGAGCTCCTGTGATGACGAGTCCTAGCTGAAGGTAGTAGGGGAGTGAGCCTCGCGAACAAGGCCCAATAGGGATTACCAGTCCCTCACCGGCCAGAGTAGCAGGAACTCCGAAAATAGGAAACTACACTAGAAAGCTGTATAGCGAGGAACACCTACAGTAGAACAGAACAATGCTAAACCACGAGCACCAACAAAGGTCGTGACACACACATAACTCTCACAGAAACCAATGGAGTCGGGAACCAAGCGGATGCAACCCTTGGTACATCTGGCAACAACCAAGTATGAACGACATCTCACTACAAGCACGGCCACCTCAGACCACCACAAGGTCGAGGGCCCACAAGCAGTGTGAGACCCCCGATTTTTTGTCCATTTTATTTTCTGTGCTTGTTATTGTTCATAGTATGTGTATTAATTTGTGCATATTATAAATATTAATATACTCATGTGCATATGTATGTATGTAGGTATATATGAGTTTATTTCTATCCGTGTAACATATTTAATGTGCCTGTACTATCTAATTATTGATGTACATATTGTATTTATTTAATTCGTGCATATGTATGTAATTATGTTGTGTGTGTGTATTATATATATATATATATATATATATATATATATATGTATTTGTGTGTTTATTCTGTGCATATGATACCTATCAATTTTCTGAACACATTAAGTTGTTTATAATGTATGAGTATAGCTATTTTGATGTATTTTGTGTTCTGACCGAAATGGCAGTTCACGTCAACATAAATTGATGTTAATTACATGTGGACGGCAACATGCATGACGTTGACTGCATGGCCAGAGGAGGTTGACGTCCAGATCGATGCACGCTGACTCTATATTGGCGGCAGCAAAAGTTGACGCCTATTTCCCAGTTTTATTGCGATTTCAGATTTGGAAATAGCTGCGTTTTCTCCGGTTCTTATTTTGGAAACCAAGCTCTAATGGTAGGAGACCTTACCCTAATGCGTGCCCCGACCCCTTAGTCTTTAAAACCTTCAGTTTTTGGCCGAGTTAGGTCTTTTGGCCTAAGAGAGAACCTAAGGTTTTCTGTGGTGAAAATGAGTTTTTTGCGAGCTGGATCCGACGACTTGGTGTCTCTTCTGGCGATCTTCATCGACTAGAAGGCACACTTGACTTCGAGGAAGCATCATCAACTCCAGTGTGCGGCCTTCATCGACTCAAAGACAAGATACAAGAGAGGTTTTGAGCACCTTCTTGGCTTGGCCGAGGAGGGCTTCTTCGGGTTAATTCGACCACTGTAGAATTTGTTAAAGGCAAGTGATCTATGGATCTCAACCTTACCCATGTCTTGTAGCCTCAGAATTTTTACGGAGTTATTATCGTGTCCTGGAACTCCTATTCTCTTGTATTTGTGCGCTCTGTCTGTGTTTCTACAGACAGGAGATTAACAGGCACATGTGTGCCATCAAGATCTTGAGTGGCGGCAACCTATGGTGCTATTAACCCTTGTTGGCGGCAACCCTTATGCCGCCAAGTTCATCAGGTTTTACAGAATGGATGTTTTGATCTCTGTGGTGTATTTTCTGGATTTCAGGGTATGTGTGCATACTGTAAAATTCATGTTTAGTTAGGAATAGTCAGTAGATCATGTCATGAGAGGGTGTTGAATTTATGTAGTTAGCTTTAATTATTAAAATGTCTGTAATTGGAATATGAGCATGATCTTACCATGATTAATTTGCATAAATAGATCCATTGTGATTTAGGGTTTCATAATTTTCCATGATCATATGATGACTAAATTCAAGTTTCTGGACTTCTAGAACTGACTGTACTGATGAGAACCATGTTTAGTGAATTTCTTGATAATTATGCCTAAATCTGTCTTAATTATTAAAATTTGATTACTGTTAGGAAAACCTAGAAAACTTAGTATGCGATATACTAACCGTATGAAACCTGTGATAAAAATTTGATACTAATGTGACAACATTAGGTACTGTTTGTGTTATAACAAGTGAAATTGACCATAATGAGCATGTTTAGTTGTAACCATGTAAATTTCAATGTTAGCAGCATGTTAGTATTCTATTATGACTTATTTATCACTGTTAAACAGCATGGTTAAGTTCTATAATCTAAAATGTAAATGTTATCAAAGTGTATGTGAAAAAGGGATTAAAGTGTGTATATAAGTAAGTAAAACATTGTGATAAAGTGTAAAATGTGAATGTTTAAAATTTGGCCGAGATTGACATTGCTACCATATAGGTCTGAGAGCCCTACTGTAAAAGTCCCTATGAGAAGGATCAACGTATATGTGATATCCTAAGGGCATTAGGATGAAATCCTGAAGATGGACAAGTACCACTGGATAGGGTGGAGACGGCTTCTCCCGGTCTGCACAGTTTACCAAGGTTCGCCAATAGTTTGCCTAGGTGGTGGGTGTGTGTCAAGTGAAGTGTTATGTGCTATGTGATATGGGTGTGTGTGTTCCTCTAGATGGTAGTTAGGACTATGTCACAGCAAATTAAGTAATAAAATGTGAATGTGGCACGTGGTAAGTGCAAGTGATGTGATAGGTGAAAGTGCAAGTGAAAAATATGTGAAAAGTGTGTGAAATCATGTGTAAGTTAAAGTGAATGTAATTGAGAGAGTAAATGCATGTGAAAAACCAAGGTAAAGATGCATATATTCATATCAATTAGGTGCTAATGTGTTAAATGTAATATCATGGTTAGTATTATGTTATATAGTTTAATAACATCCATGTACTAGTGCTATATGAATATGAGCAATGTGAAAACTGAATATGTGTTAGTGTAGTATGAATATGTAGCATGTGAAGGAATGTAAATTTATGTAAATGTGTTTTATTCATATTAAAACAACAAGATAAATGTGTGCAAAAGTGTTATATTTACATGTGAAATTGGTTAGATAACATGCTATGAGTGTTATTTACCATGTACATAGATCCATGTTTTAATTTCATATAATTGTAATGTGAATTGAATAAAGTATGAAACCATGAATGATGCTATGTGTTGTATGCAGAAAGCATGCTATAGGTCATTCATAGATATTTGATTATGTCAAGAATATGATCGATATGAATTATAAATTGCAACATGAATCTAGTTAATAATCAGGTATGGAAAGCATGTGTAGGTGTATGTTATTATCCATAATTTAGAATGAGCATGTGTTAGTTAAAGCATGTGTAGATTGTTATGTTTAATAGTTTAGCATATGTATGATATATGTAAGGTTGTGTCCTTAGATTGCTTGATGGGTCTTTTAGACTCATCCTTGCTTCGGCATATAGGTGAAACAAGTGTTCCCGTACCTAAGGAAGGCATAGCGAGGAGCATCCCCGAGAGCAAGGAGTAGTTGCTTGTGGAGACCGTTTATTAGTTGCTTTATTTCATAGTATAGACAATGTATTTCATTGGAATTGTAATAATTGGACTTTTTCAATTACATTTTCTATATATAGACTGTGGAATGATGTGATGATGATGGAATAAGATAAAATATTTCTTTTATTCCCACTGTACTAATTTGTTATTCATGCACTTATTAACCTATCGTTTAGTGTTGGGTTAATATCCGACTGTAATGACACCCTTTGTACTGACGGAGATTGGTATAATCGTACCGGTATGAAGAGGGTCGTTATAAGCAGAACCACCCCAGACCCTGGACACACCATAAGGTCAGGAAACCACACACACTGGTGCCACCACAGACTGGCACCAAGGAATAGGTCTACGAAACCGAGAGAACACCGAGCAAAAACCACCAGAAGCACGGGCCAACAAGGCCAAACCAACAACGCCCACGGAATCTAGACACGGCCAGGCTACAACCACCGTGCAGGCTAGGGCAACAAGACATACTTGGAAACGTCGGGAGGAAACACTGTCACAACAACACCAACCAAGCCATTGCCACTGGCAGCCAAAAGGAGGACACACCAGCCACTCCCTCTACTCGCCAACTTGGCTACTGCCCCTGCCTCCCCAGAAGAGTGAGACAGAGCCGCCACAGAAACACCACAACACAACAACAACCGTAGCCTACCAAGCTGCGGCCTCACGCCTGACCTTCCTACATGGCTCTGGAACTAACACAGGGTGATGTAGTGAGAAGAATGACTGACTGGCCTGCACCGGGAAGAACTCCAGCCAACCTCGGCATCCCAGACCATCCAAGAGAGCTGTACAAATGACTCGACGCTGTTGTCCAAACCTCATTCCCCCCTCAGCTCCAAAGTCTGCTAACATGGCTTCCAACTCGAGCACACTCGTAGCCGTGAATGCTCCTTCAATGGCTCCCAAGGATGGGCGTCCCAAGCAATAGAGACAACCTCTGAACGGGACAAGTCCTCAAGTGCCAAGCACCGGGAGAATAGGCGGGGCAAGCACAACAAGAACCATGCCGAACCGCTGGCTTGTAACCCACGACAAGCCTAGCAAGCACGAGGCACACACAGACCCTCGAGAGGGCCTTCGGCCAACCAAGGCAAGCACGAGCAAGCCAGAACCTCGGAAACACTACCGGAAGCATGGAAAACCCGTCGCTCTTCTGATAATCAATTGACTGTCGGTCAATCGATTATTAGATAGACACGATCCTTCTGGCACCTCCGCCAGGACACGGCTATGAAGGTGTCACCTTTGGTCGTTGAACGCAGTGAGGTAACCTACCGCATCCCCACCTGAAGGTCGTAAGGGCAAGCCAGCCCTGTGGCACATGCCGACACCCCAACCGAAACCACAGAAACACTCGAGGCAACATAGGTACTGTTGTGACCTCCTAAGCCGTCACGATACCATCGCGACGAGGAATGGCACCGCAATAGCAACCCTGTCACAATGGGGTAGAGCATCGCTATAGCAACCCTATCGCAATAAGAAAACGTGTCGCGACAGCGATCCTTATTACGATAGGCAAACGCGTCGCGATAAGGTCGTGCCCGACCGGGCAGACGCCTCTTCTGGTATGGCGACATGCACTACAGTCGCAACACCAGTAGAGAGGTAGACCCACGAGATGCTCCATCCCGGGGCCACCCACAAGCCACACACATACCACACAAGGAGTTGAGCATGGAGAAGCTATATAAACTAACTAGAAAGCACAAGAAGCTCCTAATCCACCCGGATCGAGAAGAGCACAAGCAATCCCTACCTTAACCGAAGAACCGAACCCATTGGGGTCCCCTCACGTCAGATTGGCCACCTCCTCCTGACTCCACGCAAGCTCCACAACGCCAAGGGCATGAGCACGGACCTCCCCTCACCTGAAACGCACAAAGGAAAGGGAGGGAGGCAGAGCACCATCGGAGGGGGAGGAGAAGAGAGGGGAAGGAAGAAAAGGGAGAAGGGGTCACTGGCCAAGGCCTTAAGCCTTTGGCACCCAAGACGCGTCAGGGTGACGCATTGCATTAAGGACCTTAACGCGATGGGTCAACGCACTGCGATAAGAACGCATCCCCAGGGATGCCGCGACAACGTGACAGGTCATACTGACACGCCTGCCACCCTGACAGCTACCAGATGACAAAAGGCATGGAACACTGTCGCAACCCATTGACCGGGAGTGACAACAAGATGCGACGGAGAAGCAAGGCATGACAAGAACACGATGCACAAGCTAGTCGCGACAAGGATGACTGTCGCGTTGGACACCCACGAGGTGACACTAACGCGTCGCCCAACCAAGATGCGTTAGTGGCGAGTCATCCAAGACACACCAGACGGAAAGCCAAAAAGAAGGGTCTTACATTCTACCCCCCTTAAAACAATTTCATCCTCAAAATTGGTGCAAGCTTAAAAGATCCCGAGGCACGAAATGAAGCACAGGGAGCAAACGTAAGACCAGTGTGAATAAGCCACTAAGTCTTAACACAACTTCCTCATGGCAACAATCACACAGCGAAACATGCGCGGAGCACACGAAGCGCGGGTGCAAAAAGCCACTAAGTCTCACCACGACCTCCTCGTGGCATCAACTACACCGCCAAACACGCAGAGGGCAACCAACTGAAAATCCAACGGCTCACGCAACGAGCTCCAAACACACGGGGAGCATACAACCGAAATCCAATGGCTCACAACACGCTCCAAATGCGGGTGGAGCACAAAACCAAAAACCAATGGCTCACTCTAGCTGCACGTCGGGTGCCCCAACAGAACGAAAACCCCATAGGTGCCGATAAACGCCAAAACTAACTTGAACAACAGAAAATGCAGCTGAGAACCGCACAGCTACAGCCACCAATAGACCCCTCTATTGGGACCAACCAATCAGCAACCCACTCTGTCGCCAGCAAAACCCGACAGAGTACACAGTTGCCGATAGGAACACGAGAATCGCCGGTCAGCAACTCACTCTATCACCAGTGAAAAACTGACAGAGTACACAGTTGCAGACAACAACTAGGAAAAATGCTTGAAAGTCAAGCACAACACTGAGGGGAACAACCTCATGCTCCTAGTAGTAGCTAGCATCGGTCACCAGCCCAACCGAGAAACCAGGAGAGAGACAATAACCAGAGAGAGAATAACATTCATTACCCCCACTAGGTCTCACCTAGACCTTCCTCATGCTCCAACAGGGACAACTAGTGCACGTGGATCCACAAAATTGGGAAATTACACACTCCACAGTGCGACACATCATGACGAAAGCACGAAGGCGTCTGAGGTTAAGTTGAAACCGGACACCTCCCAACGTCGACAAACCACATGGTTGAGTACTAGCGAGTCAATAGGCCTCACTGTCACCAAATAAAACTAACAGGAGACTCCGCCATCTGCTTCCAGACTCAACAACACCATGCATAATGGAGAACCAATGAGGAGTTGGTAGCACACCCGCCACGCACATATAAGGCACAGCGCGAGTACCAACATGCCAACCACCAGAACGATGCACAACCACACAAAAGCCGAAACAACTGCAGAGGTCGAGGACAACACGTGACCTCAGAGGGACCCAGACTGAAGTAGGGTACCACAACCGAACACAATCGCTCCCAAAGCGAGAGGGAAAACTTGGACACAGGCCACAACCAAAGCGTAATGTACCACTGATAGGGCTACCTAAACAAGGCAAAGCAGCCACCCTACAGTGGCAACGCTATAACCACAAGACTCAGGCTAGCACATGTGTCCTAGAGGCGGAAAAGCCCAACGCCTCCAACACCAAGCAAAC
Source organism: Colocasia esculenta (assembly GCA_014218235.1). Classification (NCBI taxonomy): domain Eukaryota; kingdom Viridiplantae; phylum Streptophyta; class Magnoliopsida; order Alismatales; family Araceae; genus Colocasia; species Colocasia esculenta. Next base: position 31,765,873 of record CM024758.1, read on the forward strand.
TCATAAAATGACGCACAAAGCTTACGATCAGGTGATACGACACAACACACGATGCTATCACAAGCACTGGGAGCCACCCAAGGTACAACACAATGCACCAAAGCTCCAAACGGCTCAAAACCGAAACACTCGAGCATGAGCACATGGTGCTACCACAAGCACCAAAACTAAGCAAAGTGCAACACAGGTGCACCATCGGACGAAACAACACCATAGGCTAACAGGAAGGACTCTTCACCAGAGACCCGCCTAAAGCCACGCGCAAAGGACCGCAAGCCTAAAAGGGCACAACAGGCCATGCCGGCCCCAACCCTTAAGACACAAAAAACACAAAGTATCGAAGAAAATGCTCAAGGTACAGCACATACAATAGCACCAAAGACCCGATATGACACAGGGACCACCGAAGGTGACTCTCCACTGGAGACCCACAAGAGAAACGCACAGAAAGTCAACAACTTCAAGAGCGCAACAACCACGTCGGCTCCAAAGACCACACAAAACACGGAGCACTGACTTTGCCGCACGGGGAGCAAAAGAGACTCCCTGGTGTGCAAGAGCAAGAAGCACCACCTTTATCGCGAGCGATAGAGAGGCGAAACACCAAAACAATGACATGAAAAGTCTCCAATGCACAAGCCAAGGCACAATCGAGCACACACCGGAACAACGCTTGCATGAGCAAGCCAAGCAAGAAAATAGGTGCACAAAAGAGCAGCACTCACGCATGTAACCGAACAGAAAATGGCACTACCTCACACCAAACAAATAGGGACCCAATGCCACAAATTGTTCAGGCAGGCAGCAAGAAACAATCACAACGACAAATGGCACGAACAGGTCTACTGACCCATGGTGTCACAAGGAAATGTCGGCACGAGGGGAGCAACCAGCTCAACCCAAAAACAACTCAAGGGTAGATGACTCCACTAGAAGGTCGCAACGATGCGCACCCTGGCAACATAACACCACAGTGGAGCATCACCACCCCTAGCAACCCACAAAAAATTGAGAAAGGAGACACGCAACACAACGAGTCTCTTCCACACGCGAGAGGGAAATCCACAATGCAAGACTGACATTTCCACAAGAAGCACAGCCAGCCAAACACCCACTACACTCACCAGACCACCATATGGGAGAGCATGTCGGGCACAAGAAAAAAAAACAAACCATCCGAGCCACGGGGACACACAAAGTCTCACCGGCGTAATCGAGAAACTTGGAAAAGAACAACAAGACAAGTTGGCCAATGCAGTAGCCAGATGCATAGCCAAGGGCAACACACCTTGATCGAAAATGCTCAGGCAAACTGTAATACAGATAGTCCAACCGACAACAATGACAGCTCATCTCTAGATAGAGAGAGAGCAGCGACGATGAAAATAGACACAAGGCAGCTTTGGGGAGAACCTCCAACAAAGTGCCAAGAGACGTCTTGGGAGAACCCCATCAAAATGCAGCACAACCAAATGGCACACTTCGAACCATAGGGGCGACACAACGATGTCAAGAAACAAATACAAAGCACTCCTGGAAGAACCTCCCGCAAAAGTGACAAAGGGCGATCATGGGAAGAACCTTCACCAGAATGCACAACCGAAACATCCAAACAACACAAACCTTCAGAGAGAACACCGCAGCAAGCATAACTACAAAAGCAACGCAAGCCTATCCTAGGAAAACCACCACCAGAACCACGAAGGCACAGTTCTCGGAAAACCCGCTAGAACACGCCAACCAAAACAACAACATACCTCCGACCCTGAGGCAGCACAACAATAGCAGAAACGAGCATGGAACAGTCCTAGGGAAAACCCTCACCAAGACAACAATAAACGATTCTGGGAAACCCCACCAGAACACAGGGCAACCAAGCGATGCACCTCAACCTAGAGGGCAACACAATAGTAACCATAACAACCACAACATAGTTCTGAGGAAAACTCACATCCTCCATAACCAACAAAGAAGAACTCTAGGAGTACCTCACCAGAGCTCACAACCAGCCAGCACCAGACCGACAAACAACCATAGATAAGTGTCGTAGGGCTCAACCAGTGATGCAACATGGCATATAGAACATCTTCTTAACTCGAGCAACAACGCCGACCGAGCAGAGCATAGCGCACAACAGTGCACAAACAGGAGACCACACACAGAACCAACGCAGTACACACACACCAATAGTAGAGGGACAGCCAACAAGGTAAGGACAACTTCGACCAGTTCCACAGACAATAACGCTGCACCGGTGAAGGCCACACCACACGTAGGCTCTCTCAGCCATCGCGACACATACGGACCCAAAGGCGATGAAGACGACCAGGAGCACCGCAGCTGGACTTGCCTGCAACCGTCCTTCACATGGGGAAGACCACTGCCACGAGTCCACCGCCACCCACACCACCATGGCACGAACACACCGAGCGACCACACTTGACACGTACGGGACATAGCAACAGCTGCAACCCTTCTACAGCATGCACACGAACCTTATAGGGAAGCCGCACACCTGCAAAACAATTGAAAGCACAAGCCTAACACTAGCTGAACGGTGTTAGTAGAATAGTTATTAACTCATTACAAATCTCAATAGACCCACGCTCTGATACCAACTGTAATGACCCAATCTCCCGGACCCCCGCCAAGGACCCCGAAGTTCGCGTCGCCACCCATAGATCTGATGACCCAAAAGGTTTAGAAGAAATAGTCTAGTGAGATATGTACTGAATTTAAATAATTATAGCAATATAACAACTATACAACGGGTTCCAAGTAAAAGCACAGGTACAAGAAGAAAGGTGCAGTCCTTAAGGGGCATACCGCGAGAACTTGCAAAGAACAACTCTCAACTCACTCAGGTACAAGAGCTCACAACACTCGCTCTCCTTGCTGCTGATAACACACGATGCCACAGCCGCCTCCGCAACCCATCCGACATTGAGCTCCCACAACGATGAGCCCCTATGTGAAGGAAGTAGGGGGGTGAGCCTCGCGAACAAGGCCCAATAGGGATTACCAGTTCCTCACTGGCTAGAGCAGTAGCAACTCCGAAAATTGGAAACTACACTAGAATGTTGTAAAGCGAGGAACACCTATAGTAGGGTACTACAAAGTAGCGGAACAGAACAATGTAACACCATGACCACCAACCAAGGTCGTGACAGACACACGACTCTCACAGAAATCAACAGAGCCAGGCACCAAGCGGAAGCAACCCCCGGCACACCGACCGAGACCACACGACAACCAAGTGAGAACGATGTCTCACCACAAGCACGGCCACCTCAGACCTCCACAAGGTCAAGGGCCCACAAGCAGAACCACCTCGGACCCTGGACACACCACAAGGTCAAGAAACCACACACATTGCTGCCACCATAGACCTACGAAATTGAGAGAACACTGAGAGGAAACCACCAGAAGCACGGGCTAACAAGGCCAAACCAACAACGCCGACGGAAGCTAGACACGCCCAGGCTACAACCACCGTGCAGGCTAGGACAACAAGTCATACTTGGAAACGTCGTAAGAAACACCATCACAACAACAACAACCAAGCCACTGCCATGGGCAGCCAAGAGGAGGACACACCAGCCACTCCCTCTGCTCGCCAGCTTAGCTCCTGCCTCTGCCTCCCCGTAAGAGCGAGACTGAGCCGCCACAAAAACACCACAACACAATAACAAGCGCAGCCTGGCCAAGCTGCGGCCTCACGCCTGACCTCCTGCGTGGCTCTGGAACCAACGTAGGGTGAGGCAGTGAGAAGAAGGACTGACTGGCCTATGCTGGGAAGAACGCCATCAGACCTTGGCGTCCCAGACCAACCAAGAGAGCTCTACAAATGACTTGGCACTGCTGTCCAAACCTCCTTTTCCCCGCACCTCCAAAGTTCGCCAACTCGACTGCCAAATCAAGCATGCTCGTAGCCCTGAACACTCCCTCAAAGGCTCCCAAGGATGGGGGTCCCAGGCAATGGAGACAACCTTTGAATGAGACAAGCCCTCAAGTGCCAAACACCGGGCGAACAGGGGGGGCAAGCATAACAAGAACCACGCCAAACCGCTAACTTGTAACCCACGACAAGCCTAGCAAGCACGAGGCACACACGGACCCTGGAGAGGGCCGTCGACCAACCAAGGCACACACGAGCAAGCCAGAACCTCGGAAAACTACCAGAAGCATGGAAAACCTATCGCTCTGCTGATAATCAATTGACCTCCGATCAATCTATTATTAGACAGACACGACCCCCCTGACACCGCCGTCAGGACATGGTCATAAAGGTGTCACCTTTGGTCACTGAACGCAGCGAGGTAACCTGCCCCGTTCCCCACCTGAAGGTCCTAAGGGCAAGCTAGCCCTGGGGCACACGCCGACACCCCAACCAGAACCACGGAAACACCCGAGGCAACACAGGTACTGTCACGACCTCCTAGGCCATCGCGATACCATAGCGAAGGGGAACGGCACCGCAACAGCAACCCTGTTGCGACGAGGCAGAGTGTCGCGATAGCAACCCTGTCCCGATAGGAAAACGCGTCACGACAGCGATCCTTATCACGACAGGAAAATGCGTCGCAATAAGGTGACACCCGACCAGGCAGACACCTTTTCTGGTGTGGCGACATGCACCGCGGTTGCGGTACTAGCAGAGAGATAGACCCATGAGATGCTCCATCCCGGGGCCGCCCACAAGCCACACATATACCACACAGGGGAGGGGAGCATGGAGAAGCTATCTAAACTAACTAGAAAGCACGAGGAGCTCCCAATCCACCCGGATCGAGAAGAGCAGAAGCAATCCCTACCTTAACTGAAGAACCGAACCCATTGGGGGCCCTTCACGTCAGATTGGCCACCTCCTCCTCGCTGAACGCAAGCTCCACAATGCCAGAACACGAGCACGGCCCTCCTCCTCACCTAAAATGCACAAATGGGAGAGAGGGAGGCAGAGCACCATCGGAGGGGGAGGAGAAGAGAGGGGAAGGAGGAAAAGGGAGAAGGGGTCGCCGGCCAAGGCCTTAAGCCTTCGGCACACAAGACGCGACAGGGTTGCGCGTCGCGTTATGGTCCTTAACGCAATGGGTCAACGCAACATGATAAGAACGTGTCTCATAAGGATGCCACGATAATACGACAGGTCATACTGACACACCTACCACCTTGACAGCTGTCAGACGACAAAAGGCACGTAACACTGTCACGACCCATTGACTGGGCACGACACGATGACGCGATGGAGAAGCAAGGTGTGACAAGAACGTGATGCACAAGCTCGACGCGACAAGGACGACTGTCGCATCGGACACCCACGACGTGACACTAATGCGTCACCCAGCCTAGACTCATTAGTGGCCAGTCATCTAAGACACCAGATGGAAATCCGAAAAGTTGGGTCTTACATTGCGTAAGTACCGTAGACCTACAAACATTTAATGCATGGACGAGGATATTAGGTAAGAGAAGTCATGTGTCAGTCAGTAAGTTCTACTATTAGAGTTGCCACACAAGCTAGTCCCTTTTTACCTACCAAAAAGTACGTGTCATATAGAATAGGGTTTTAGTTTGAACTGATTTCTTGGAGACAGCTATATTTCAAAAAGGCATGCTTAGGTTGACAGATTTTGAGCCATTGAATGCGTGGGAAATAATATGTTGAAACCACAAAGAGAAAAGCATTAGAATTATGCTTCACATTATACATTAAAATAATCATTATATGATTTAACAAAATAAATCACTAATCATTGTGAGAATCGTAAGTAATCAGTACAGAATATAAGCAATGAACATTTAGTTCACCAATCGATGTATTTTAAGTCACATTAATAATAATCAGAATGTAAATAACATTAATCGGAAGAGTAGTAAACCTTTGTTCATCAATCGTAAGGATATTAAAACTTTGTTCACTAATCAGAATGTTTATAACACCAATTAGAATAATACTGAAGCTTTGTTTATGAATCGGAACAATAGAAGAGTAATCGGAATGATGTTAAGTAATCCTAAGAGAATGTTTAGTAATTGGTGTGAGTGTTCAGTAATCGATATAACATGAGATATATCACTAATTGGAACAAGCGTTTCCTCTAAAATTAGTATAAAACATTTCTTCTCTAATTGATAGAAGTCTTCTTCAATAATCAATGCACACATATCGTGTGATGACGTGGGTTTCGTTCATGACGAAGTGAACTTCTTCACTAATCAGTGTAAAACATGTTCTATAATCGTTGTGGCACTTTAGTCTCTAATCGATACACATTAAACTGTAATTGATATGGATTTTTCGTGCATATGTATTAAGGGTAGGTTTGATAACTAGATAGAATAGTTTATCTCCCACTTAATAGGGGGTTAACTTTTAGATGACTTTGATACCCGAGATAGGTTAAACCTGGGTGTTAAATTTCATACGTGGATAAAGGGTGTAAGAAACATGGATAGCTTATCATCACTTCCCTTATCTGGCTTTCAAAGAGCCCCTAAAACAATAGAAATTATCTTATTTCTTACACACAAGTATCTTGAAAATTATTATTAAATTTATTATATTCATAAGTTAATAAATGTTATTAAATATATTTATGATATTCATGAATTTTAGTTTTCACCAAAATATAGGGATAAATATGTGAGAGTGATTCAGCAAAAGGCATTATTCGAAGTTCTCGTTACTCATCACGACCTCCTCCACTCCGCATGCAACGTGCCTATAGGGGAAATTGGAGGCTCTTACGTGTGTGGACTAGTCATGGTTTTGCTTTCAGCATGTCTTTTGACTAAGTCTGCTAGGCATAGGATATGGCTTTTCGTCGTCACCATGTTTTAGAGGCTCAAAGACATGCCTTGCCGATATCACTATACCCTAGAGTCTCGGGGGCATATCTCGTCGTTGCCATTATGGTCTCACAGTTGTGTGACTCTGAGGACTCACCCCTTAGTGTCTGGCAAATTGCTCAGATAGTCAATGAGCCCAGTTGAGAAATGTTTTCTCCATTATGTGCTGAACAAATGAGGGCCGGCCTCAACAGATGTACGGTGCAAAATCAGACTCTAGTAGGTTATGACCATTATTTCCCTCCTCAATAGGCCTGGGATGAGAAACCGGAATCTAGTAGGCTATGGTCACTTTTCTGCATTCTCAATCGACCTAGGATGAGAAATTGACTTTAGGGCTATTACCACTTTCTTTCTCCTCAGATACAACAATAACATCTCAGTACATCATACTAAATTACATGTGGCCATAGGACGACATAATGCCTAATTATGGCCATAGGACGAGTAAACGTATTAATGTTATTACGATGATCAACGTCTTAATATAGTATATTAGTATTGTCTATAAGTTACTACATCAGGTTATCAACCGTAACGACGCGGGAAGAATGGAAAGTAGGCTTATTTAATGAGGCAGAAAGGCTGTCAGCCTTTGAAAGAGCCAAGGAGTGAGTGGTGAAAGATAAACGGGGTTCCATATATAGAAGTGTATGATTGGTGTCTATAAAAAGTGGGCTTCTTTCATTGTTAACGGTCTTTGAGTTAAATGGACAATTCAAATATTCAAAGAGTTTAATTAATAGACCGCCCTTGCTGAGCTAAGGAAATTGATGGTAGTGATGAATGGCCTCCTCTCCCCTGTCTGTGCCTAATTTCATATGTATGGTCTGGTCCCCATATGATACTAGTAATTGTTTGACTAATGTGAGCACCTGACTGCTACCCAACAACGGATGCCCTGTTTACAAACCAGGAGGAGGGAAGCAGATGTTAATATCGGGATGAAGACAGTACTAAGCGTCACTGTTCGTGAGTGCTAAACAGCTAGCTAATTAGCCAGCCATCTGTACGTGTCATGGCCAATTTGCTGCGTGCTTGATGATGAGCCAGAAGACAAAGGAGTGCACAGAGGGTGTGATCCCATGGCAAAAACCACTGGATACTCCCCTGAGCCTCCTGTCGCCCACGTACGTCATGCTCACCACATTCTTATGCAAGAAACATGACCTTTCCACAAGGTGGTAGGGAGTGGGGATTGTTACATGGCAGTCATCATCCATCAGTTACTGCAGGGGAGCAGCTCTCCCACCCTGCAATTTCCGACCCCACCCACCCCCCTCCCCCGCAGTTTTTTTTTTTTTTTAATGAAAATGTTCATTCATTACTAAAGAAGAGGTCTAACAGATAGATGGCCAACGGGTCCTATGATACAGCAAACAATTAATGCATACACTAACGGTCGATGTGTAGGTTTAGTTATGTACCATCACTTATCAGACTTGCACTGGACTCGATTATTCTCTTCTTCCTCCTAACCATTCAGCAAAACCGCACGCCTAGCGAATTAAAGTAGCTATCTACCTTCATGTTAGATTCTGGCCGTATCCGAAAGCAAGAACGGTAACGTCAGCCATATGCTTTTATTTCGCATGTAAAAAAATTGGATAACCAGTAAATATCTATCGTATATCCTTGTTTAACTTCATGTAATTAGTTTACATATATAAAAGTGACACCAAAATATGAAAATAGGACACTTTCCGTTGAATCAATCGTGGGTTCCATCTATTTTAATTGTTTCTTCAATAAAGATTAACTATTCTGTCCTCATATCATCTCAACTCTCGTGTAAACCAATGACTAAGAGGTTGAGCAAGCCAATTGTGATTTATTACGCACTTACATGTGTAATAAGTACTTTTCTTGTACACTAGAGAATTGAGAAAAATATCGGAGATAACCATGCATGGCAGGATTTGAGTAGCGCTTTGCATCGTGGACACTAAGAGGTCCCTTGTGGACTTGAAGGCGCCATACCAAGTGGAAGAGAAAAAGTTAAAAAGACAAAAACAAAACGTTCTCCTATTCGGATTTATAAGGTGCACAACCTCGCAGGTGGAGGCCCCCGTAGAACGAAGAGAGGGGCCTTCCTCCTTCCTTTGATGTTGAAAGGTGGTCCATAGCAAACAAGGAAGGGGGACAACCAAGATCTTAGCACATGCAAGGGCCACCCCCATTAGATTTCAAAGAAGAAAAAAAAGCTAGGACTATCGCTGAAACTACGCATAAAGTGCGCAATAGGTGAGCTTTATTTTTTTTTTGCCTCTTATAAGCTTGAGTAACACCTTTGCTTGATTGTGCAATTTGCTCTTGTTTTCTCTTCGATGGGATCGCACTGATCTGGTCATACATGTGAAACTAGCTAGCTAGGGTGCAGCTCATGCATGTAAGACGTAGGACGTACAGCACTGTTAGGCAGACGTACTTCCTAGGATTCCCCCGTGAATCCGTCTGGGACATCGGTCCTTCGTACTTTGACACATGTTGTAATGATCGCCCATATCGGAAAGAGGAACCGAGTGACATCGATCCGTATCACATTATCTTAATTTCATGTGGGCAGCCTCAACATGCATCCCCTCGATGATCCCTTTTGCCTATATCATGACAACATCCCTTAATTGAGCCTTCTCTGCCGCGCACGGGATTTGCCAAATAGCACGGGATCGCCAAATGCTCACTCGGGTGTATTATCTGTCACGTCGTGACGTAAAATATCAAAAACGTATAGTTGTATTTCAAAACAAGTACTAGAAAATAATAACAAATCATAAAGATAATAATCTTAATAAATGCCAAATAGCCACTCAAATACTATTATCAATATCATTTCATAAATCTCCATTATAACTACAAATCAGAATAAATATATAAATCTCGTAATGATAATTATATTGAATTTTGTTTGAAATAAAGTATAACTCTAGTAGATTCTACTACGGTACTATGATAGCTCTTTTATTATAAGTCAGGTCTCTTTTCACTCTTATTTATCTCCATCTGTGTGCCCATCCGTATAAGTGTCTCTTGAAAAATAAATTTATAACCTGGGTGAGCTGAATACTCAGTCAGATTTATATTAGGTAAACTTTAAGTGATTAACATGTTATCAAGGAGAACAATTGTAATGGCCCACTCCGACCCGATTCAATCATACATACTCACGTCGGACTCGAGAGAGACATTATAGTAGAAAAATACACATCATTAGCATGTAACAAACATCTGATTGACTTATACACAAATAAAATAATAATATAACAACGGAAGATAAAATTTATTTTCATCAACTTAATGTCCAACGCCACAATCTATATAAAAGTAAGACGCTCATCATAATATGAAATAACAAGTTATAACCAGTCCGACTAAAATATAAGAAGATCCATTACATCAATTCTCACATACATAATGATGATCAGTTCACCCATATAATTTCATAAATTATATATCTATTTTGGTGATTAACAAAACTCCAATAAAGTGTTATCTAACAAGTTTTCGTGAAGCTTAGGCACATGAGGTAAATTAGGTGAAATCAAGAAAATATGTAAGTATTTCTTACACTATAGCATTTAAAGTACAGAGCTTGTACTTTTTTCCAAGTACACATCGACTTTCTATGTGTTATAACGATTTCATTAGAATCATAACGATTTCCACACCACTATCGATTTCATTTTCACAAGGATTTAATAAGTATCATACCGATTTCAGTTTTATAACGATTTCATAAGTGTTGCATCGATTTCGATCTCACAATGATTCGCTAAGTGAGTATAATGATTTCGAACTCACAACAATTCGCTAAGTAAGTATAACGATTTTGATCTCACAACGATTCGCTAAGTGAGTATAACGATTTCGATCTCACAACGATTTGCTAAGTGAGTATAACGATTTCGATCTCACAACGATTCGCTCCCATAAAGATTTGATTTCACATCGATTTGATAAGTTACATAATGACTTGGTCGCCGTAACGATTCGATAAGTTACACAACGACTTGGTCGCCATAACGATTTGATATAGCAAACAATGATTTGCTCACTACATCGGCTTGATAAGTGAAACAATGATTTGCTCGCAACGATTTGGTTATAATGATTCATTCACAATGACTTGGTTATAACGATTTTCTTATAACAACTTGCTTATACTCTCATAACGATTTATCTTTACAATGATTTGGTTCTGATTGTATAACAACTTGTGTTCACATCAATTTGTTTACGGATGAACAACAATTTACATAAACAATGACTTATTCACACAACGATTTCATAAGTCGTACTCATAACAATTTCATGGATCACAACGACTTGATATTCAAATAAGTTTTAAATATCTTGACAGTCAAAGTCGTCCCGCATATTTCTCTGATATCTATGCATTTAATGTAACTGTATATTTCTCTGCACGATGCATGTTCAGATATCCTCTATTATCATGCTTCTATATGAAACACTTTTTAGATAGCAGAATGACATTTCCATTTTAGTGAAATGTCTTACTACATGGATTCTAACGTTGACTGATAACAAGAGACAACATAGCTATCTATGTATTAGCATTTATTATGTGTAGGTCTTTGACAACACAACCCCATACAACGTTGGACAATAAGAAGCAGAAGAATATCACAATGAATCTTCTTCTTGCGTGCATGGCTTGTAATGCATTAAATGGCTGCAGGCACACCTGTCGTACGCGATGAACCATGCAGTCTAACGAGCATCCAACTCAGAGACAACGGATACTCCAACGACTATATTTTTGAAGAAAGGATATATAGAAGACTGATGTCTCAGTGAAGAACAACTTTTGGGCAACCAAGAACTTTCAATTCACAACAAGTGAGCATCAGAAAGAATAGAGCATCAAGCTTCACTCTTCTTTGATTCCCTAGCTCTTGCTCTCCGGGTCTATTGTTCTTTCCTTTAGAGAGCCCTTGTGATCTGAGAGACTTAATTATTATTGCTGAACTTTCTCTCTCAGTCACAGCCTCAGATCGAGCGTTTGTTATAAGCTTGGTCTAGGGGCATCTTGCCTATTTTCTCATCCTTGTGAAGTTCCTCCTCTATGTGTAAAGAGAAGACCTGTTGAAGAAGTGTGCCTATGTTACCAGGGTGTTGTATATACCTCTTCGGGTTGTGAAGAGAAGGCCAGCTGTGGCTGGATGTGTAAGTGTCCTTGAGGGGGACAGTACCCTTGGGTAGTGAAATCCTAAGTTATTACTCAGGGATTGGACGTAGGACTCCTTTGGAAAGGAGGTCCGAACCAGCATAAAAATTCCTATGTCATGTGCTTGCTTGTCTTGTGGTGTTGTCTTCTTTATTTCTAACACTAACAATCAAACATAGTGGTTTGTGTTGAACATTTTTGTTGACAGGTTTTAGCTATTCAAAATTTAAGAATCTCATTCACCCCCTCTCTGGGCTTACTAGCTATGCAACAAGTGGTATCAGAACCAAGTCTCTTCGACAAAGAAGATCTCATGATCTGAAGAGAAAAATATTAAATGGCAGCTCAAGGTCACTTCGAGGGTCAGTCCGTCAAAAGACCACCGTTGTTCGATGGAGAAGACTAGGATGGAGTTCTTCCTTCAAGGTCTCGACTTTCAAATATGGTCCATCATAGAAGAAGGAGATCTAGTAGTTCTCATCAACAAAGAAATTAGACAGAAGACGATAAGAAGAAGATCTCTCTTAATTGTAAAGCTAAGAGCATACTGTGTTGTGCTCTCAGTAAGAAGAAGTTCAATAGAATTTCAGCATGCAAATCCATGATGGAGATGTGGGAGAAGCTGAGAATCACTATGAGGGAACAGACAAGGTTAAAGAAACAAGGATAGACATCTTGGTAGCTCAGTATGAGCGATTTCAAATGCAGTAAGGAGAATCAATTACACAGATGTATAGCAGATTCACAGATATTACGAATGGTCTTGCTGGGCTTGGAAAGAATTATGATATGGGAGATATGGTAAGAAAAATATTGAGATCCCTACCAGCTTCATGAACTCCAAAGGTGATAGCCATAAAAGAAGCAAATGATTTAAGAAGGATGTCACTAGAAACGTTTATAGGGTCATTAATGCCCCATGAAATAAATATGGAACGACTTGGAGAATCCTCCAACAGAAAGAAGCACAACAATGCTCTCAAGGCAGCTGAATATACATCTGGTGAAGAATCAGATGGTAATAAGAGCATAGGGAGCAGTGAAGATGAGCAAGCATTCCTATCCAGAAGACTGCAGTGCATACTTGCCAAGAAAAAGTATCAATCAGGAAGACGATACTTTAAGAAAGGAAAAGAGTTCAAGAAACCTGAAGCCAAAGATGTTAAGAGGTCAGAACCCACATGCTACGAGTGCAAAAAGCCTGGACACATCAAGGCAGAATGTTCAAAGCTGAAAAAGTGGAGTTCAAAAAGAAAGACAACACAAAAAAGTTCAAAAGGTTTAAGAAGAAAGCCATGGCAGCAGCATGGGACAATGACACCGACTCAGACAGTGAGTCAAGCTCAAGTGAATAAGAAGAAGAAAATGCCACCCTGACATTCATGGTCAACATCGAGGATAAGGTAACCTCTGACTCATCATTCAATTCCTGCAATGAATCTGATTCTGATAGTTTAGACGATACGTTTAATGAGTTGTATAGTAAATATAATGATTTGTAAACTACTAAAAAACTACTAAGAAAAATCATGCATGTTTAGAAAACACTAATTCAGATCTAAGATTCGAAAATGAGCAATTAGAAAAGTAGTTTCTGAACTAAAAAGAAGAAATGAATTATTGTGTGAAGATTTAAAAGATAAAAATGATCAAATAGATAATCTAGAAAACCAAGAAACTGTAAGCAAACTAAATCAAGAAATTAATACATTAACAAAAGAAAATGAACAGTTATCCAGTATGTTAGAAAAATTTACAAATGGAGAAACAACATTAATACTAAAAGGAGCTAGAAGGTCAGGGAAAAAGAAATATGGCCTAGGATACACCCCTCCTGATAATGAGGAAACAATAGTGCATCCAAAAATATATCCAACACGTAAGTTTGTAGCCGAACAGACACTACATACAAGTCTAACTTTAAATATATTCAAACTAAAAAAATAAGTAAAACATCTTGTTGTAGCCACTGTAAAAAATTAGAACAAATTAAAAAACATGTCCAACTAAACACATAAAAGGGATAATTAAAAGGAAAAATGAGGAAACTAACTGTAGACACGCGAATTCGGCTCCACCGCGGGCAAATTTCATATTGTGCCATAATGCTATAAATGACCCTCCTTTTGCCTTGCAAGAGTAGTTTTCCCCATCATTTAGGGTCTCCCCATCTTTCCCCGGTGCTTCCCCTCTATTTCCAAGGCCCCACGGGAATTATAGGCATCAAATTCATGTCGCGACGGGCCTGGGAGCCGCCTCTCTAAACGCGTCCAGTACCTCGGACGTGATTCAAGACTTAACGACACAGCCTTCATGGTCGCGACCTTAACGCGATGGCTTCTGAGGGTGCGACCTTAAGGCGATGGCTGCACAGGGCTCGATCATGAATTTGCATCGTGCATGTCGGACGTGTTTATCAGCACATGCTCAAATTAAAGTCGCGCCCTGTCACGTCCCGAGAATTACGCAGTGGATATTAATAATACGGAATATAATTCAAGTCGATATCTCGAGACGTGAACAGTCGGCAAATAAGTCTCTAACTAGCACGCACTAAATGTATAACAACATACATCATCATAGGGCCCAATATTGAACTTGACTAATCTTGTTATTCAAATCTCAACTCATTGTATTCCAAATAGAACAATACAAGACTAAGACACAGTAAAAAGGAAGAGTACATTTTATTCCTCACTTCCTACAACATGAATCTATCACTCAAGCAAACTACTATAACTAGACTTGTAGTTGGACGCTCATCACTCGGACGCATTCCCATCCTCGACTTGCTTTTCCTCTGATCTTCATAGTCAACCTAGATTGGGTAAAGAAGGAGATGAGCAAACTAGCCTAGTAGGATGATTATATCTCAATGTGCGGGCAATGATATAAGTGATTAACATTTTAGAACTAGGTAAGCACGATGAATGTCATGATATATGAATGTGCGATAAAACTCATTAAAACATGATACATGAAATATCTAGATAGAGTGGTCATGATAGAGAACAGGATCTAGAAGGATATAACAAGATAGAACTAGCACATAGATCACTTTGTACAAGCACGCAAGATTTCACTTCATGTCAATAGCTTTCAAGAACGCAAAAGATATCACTAATTACAATAAATGTAGGATGGCCATATCACGCAAGCAAGAACGCCACGAGCACGATAATGTAACACTAATCAGGGCATGTAGACACTAATGTACACCAAGAAAAGATCCATCAAGATGTACACCAGGAGACATGTATGTGGTTAGTGTATCTATCATTCAACACGACACGCACGACTCCCAGCGCAGATGCAACGTCAGTAATCATTATACCCCATGGTTAATAGTATATTTATGACTCTCCATCATTGGGGTAGACTGGAGCCCTGGACACTCGCCGTGCCCGGTCAGCATCTCACTTAAATTTTAAATGTAGATACCCACAGTCATTAATAATGGCCAATGAGAGTTTCAATAAGTAAGCAAGTGTAATGTCATGTCATGATGATGATGAGAACTAGTAATAAGTAATTGAACATGATTTTCATGAGAACACTGGTCAAGAGTTAAATTAGGCAGCATAACAGTACAATTTGTACTTAGTTCAATCTTTACATTAAGGGCTTTAGTCTAGATTGTCAATCACACTCATGAGAACAAGAAGAGAGAGGAAGTGCACGCTATCTCTAGGGAAATTGAATGGTACAACCAACTCATCGGCCATGTGGGAATCCATGGTCAGAGGAGATTTACGGAGGCCTTGGAGAAAAGGTTGTTAGTCTACCAATTCGGAATGACGGTAGAGAGCTTCCAATTCCCAAGAAAGGGCTGCCTAGAAGTGCAAGTGTGTAGTGAGTAGCATCTCAATTCACATTCCATCGATCTCAAACTTGCGGAAAAACATAACATGATGGATGGAGCAATGAACAATGCATTTACTATACATGTTGCATGGTTTGCAAGATTGGATTATTATCATATTTAATCAATACATCTCATAGAATCAAGAACAAGATAGAACTAAATCATATATGTTTCATGCCTGATCATATCATAATACAGTAATTAGATAATCTTCTAATCATAATTAAGGCCTATTTAAAATGTTAACTTTTAATCTTCTTAAAGCTTAAGTACACTGTAGTACATCATATAATGTCAGACCTAAGACATGTGAATTACACACGAATTCATATTTAAACAGACCTCAGGTTAGTGGTAAGATTTGCAAGAAAATAAGTGGGGTTTCATGCAAAATACTAAGGTCGCGATGCACCCAAGTAAGGTCGGGATGGGGTCGGGACAGAACGCGACAAGGGGATGTGAAGAACGTGACAGGCAGTCAGAACAGGCAGAGAGAGGATAGCGACGGGGCGCTCGTCGTGTTCAGAACGTGACGGTTTGCTGTCACGACAAGACCTCAAACGCGGCCTATCGGGCCGTCGCATTCACAGGGTGTGCGCCTGAATCCGACAGAGTAAGGACAGTGCTTTGGATTGCGAACCAGACTTTTCCCTGTTTTGACACAAGGTTGTCTAAAATTAAGAACAAATTGTACAGGGCATGAAAAATCACAAAACCAATTTTAAACCAACCTAGACATGCAAGGGTGCTTCCAGTAAATCGGTAATTAGAAAACAAGGATGGTTTCGATAGGCTTGAATCAAGTCAAACACAAACGTAGAACCAAGTGCAACCTGAACGTAGTATCATGCAGCGACCTCTTACCATACTTATAACTCTCTAACTGTTGATATTTAGACAAAACGTTCAACACAAGACATGACTAGGACATCTAGTAGAAAAATTTTCATGTTGTGGGTTTGCTCTAATTCTATCTTCCATCACATGCAACATATAAAGAACGGAAAAAGTCCTAATAGTGCGAGACTTTGGAAAAATGCTTATAATTCAAATTTATACTCATGAAATTCGATGAAACCAGTGGGAAACGAAAGTTAAATTGATTCTCTACACATTGGTATAGGAGATGTTAAGGTTTGGCATGAGAAAACTACCTTCGGGGTTGTAGAAGTCCCATTTTTCCAGAAAACCTGTGTTCATACCACTTGGAGGAAAACGCTTAATACTCCGTGTATACTGCAGGGAATTTGGGGCATTCCACTTGGGTTAGAACGTAGACTCGACCCTCTTTGCAGGGGTATAGGCTTTGCATGGTTTGGTTATGGTTTGACTGACCTTTGGTCGACTTCAAGTGGACGGTTTGTGCGCGGTCGCACAGACGAGAAGGGGAAGAAGATGAGCTTCTTGTCGTCGTTCCACAGCTCCTCAGCCACCAAGAGCTCCTCCACACGACCCCAGCAAGTTCTAAAATCATCCCTATGGTTTGGTGAAGAGTATTTAAGCAACCATCGTGTTTAGGCGTCCTATTATAACTAGGAAAGCTAAGTTGCGGTTTGACATGTTAGTTTCCTATTTTTGAGGATTTCTTCCTCCCTTTGAGTGTGTGAGGCTTTAGGAAACCTCCCACCATAGTTAAGCATGAATTTGGGTTGCCAAGATTGCAAGTTCTCTTCCCAATTCCATTCTAATTACCTCTTTCTAATTTTAGCTTAATTAAAGTTACGAATTTCTATGCTTTTTCTTGCTTCATTTGATTTTTAGCCAAATGATCTCCATTAGCCAATTATGATATGGGTCATTATTATATAATGTTAGAAGTCTCTCCAACATTTTTATTTAATTATGGTTGCGTCGTATTTTATCGTGTTAACGGTTTTCCGATTTGTTACCTAATTTGGATAATTGGTCACAATAACTCTTAAACCTATTCTAAATGATTTTTATTGACCCAAATTTCTTGATGGGTCAGTAGAGGATATTATTTTTGAAGTCCATATATGCTTTTTATTTTATTTTCTGACTCATCCAAGTACGTGTGATAATAATTTTTTAACCTTACTTATGAATTATGATAATAAGTCGCAAAACACTTAAACTTGGCTAATCCGATTTTTCTTGGCACAAATGTCTTTGTGAAACATTTAGTAATAATGTTTGGGGTCGATTTATAATTTTTATAAAACTTTTCGATGTGTTTTAGCGCATACAATAATGATACGTATGCTTAAATACTCCGATATTATGGAAATTATTTTTCTATTTATTTTGAATTTTATGTAATAAAATTCTCGGGGTGCTAATAAAACTAATGTAATTTTATGTAATTAAATTTTTATTTTGAATTTTTATGTAGTTAAAATTTCATATTGTGCCCATAATGCTATAAATGGCCCTCCTTTTACCTTGCAAGAGTAGTTTTCCCCATCATTTAGGGTCTCCCCATCTTTCCCCGGTGCTTCCCCTCTATTTCCAGGGCTCACGGGAATTATAGGCATCAAATTCATGTTGCGACGGGCCTGGGAGCCGCCTCTCTAAATGCGTTCAGAACCCCGGACGCGATTCAGGACTTAACGAGAAAGCCTTCAAGGGCGCGACCTTAACGCGACGGCTTCTGAGGGTGCGACCTTAAGGCGATGGCTTTACAGAGCTCGATCATGAATTTGCGTCATGCATGCCAGACGTGTTTATCAGCACATGCTCAAATTAAAGTCGCGCCCAATCTGTTGGACGTGATTTCAAAGTCAAAAGGTTAGGGCCGAAAAGACGTCGCATTTAAGAGGTCCACGCCGAATCATGGAAAAATCTTAAAATCGCATCCTTTAAGGACGACGTGATTAAAAAGTCAACACCTAATGCCTATGGCTGCGTCTGGTGCATTTATGAACCCTGTTACCCCTGCAAAATGTAATCGCGTCGGCCATAGCCGTCGCATTCCCAAGTCGCGTCGGCCATAGCCATCTCATTTCCATGTCGCATCGGCCATAGCCATCGCGTTTCAAGTCGCGGCAGCCGGGCCCGACACGATTCCAAGATATGGTTGCAGGCCGCGTCATCACACGCCTGTCACATCAGTTTGACTTTCTTAATCGCGACAGCCTTCTCGGACGCGATTCAACCTTATGGTCGCAGCGCCCATGCGCAACACGATTCAAAAACCTGTTGCTTATAAATAGACCCCCGAGGGTAACCATTTCAAACAATCCCCCTCCTCCCTGGCAGAGCCCTACCGGATTCTCCCCGCGATTTCCCCACGGTGGAGCCCTATCAGATCGGCGACCCAACTCCTCCATCAGTGTTCGGAGCACCGTCTTCCTCACGTGCATCGGAGTGAGGCAGGAACTTCATCCTTGCCTTCCTCTGTACCATCCAATCGGCATCACCGCCACGTCATTCAACCATTGGGGAAGCACCCCCCCCCTTTCTCCCTTTAGTCTTTTCATCTACCTTTCTTCGGGCCCCACGTGGCCCTTCTTTACCTTTTTTTTACACACACACACATGCATGCATACACACACAACCCCTATTTTATAGGGGTTTAAAAGCCACCACGTGGAAAGTACACCTCCACACCATTCATTCTTTCATTTCATTTATTTTGGATTGATACTACACACATATGGCGAATCCCCTTTTTCACCTTTTTGTCTTTTTCTTTGTCATGGTAATCAAACGAGGAAAAACGTCCTCTACCACGGCCGGCGTGTTTCTTAGAGGAAGAGGAACTCACACCCCCGCGCAATCCCCCCGCTCCAAAAGGTACGCTCGTGATCACTTCTTCCCTCTCGCACCCTCGCCGTGCATTTCCATTCGGCATCCTCGCGTGCGTGGCGATCACGATCTTTTTATTTTCTATATTTTCCACTCTCCACTCCATATCCACACACCACCACATTTTTTTTATATTCCTATCCCCCCTTCTTTGTGGGCGTCGTTCCTTCGTGCCCTTCGAAAAGGAGCGAAGAGCGTCGCCTACATTTGGGATCACGGTGGGACCTCTTTTCTTCGTGTTTCCTTTTGATTAACCTCCTCCCTTCGTGCCCCATGTGGCACTCTCTTTTATATTTCTTTTATATCCGGCAAAGTATGCTGTGTGTTTAATTTTGTCTTTCCTTTTATTGGGAATATTTCCTTCTTATTCCTGCTTTTTTGTTGTTCTGGGTTGCCTTTGGAATCACATCCAAACCAGCGGATGCGATTCAGTTTCGGTGTCGCGGCGGCCGAGTCCGGCGCATCTTGCTTCCTTGTCGCGTCAGCTTAAGCCGACGCATTTCTATTGTCGCGGCAGCCGAAGCCGACGCATTTTACTTTCTTGTCGCGGCGGCACAGGCCGACACGTTACTGTCGTGGCGGCTAAGGCCGATGTGTCTCTGCCAACAGTCCGTCCACAGGGACCAGGCGCTGCTCTGACAGCCTTCTGGGGCTCTCAGGTCTGCATCCAGGTGTCTGGATGTGATCTTGAAGTCGCGGCAGCTATCTCGGCCGTGATTCAAACCTGCTGACAAAAACGCGCCCCCCTTGCCATTTTGCTATATCTGCTGCATAAGGAATTTTGCATCGGTCGGGGGACCTCCTTCCCTCATATCCTAGGCTCCACACACCTTTCTTGGTAAGGGCAACCTCTCCTTTAGGCATTCCATCTCATTGGACTAGGGAACCTTTGCCAAGAACCCTGTAAGACTCTGTACCCCGTGGGATCCCTCACGGCGGACCGATTGACGGTATCCTTCCATTGACCCCGGGTTTAGCTATCCTATTACATGTGAGGGGAGCTTAGTTGTACCCTAAGGTTCCATACTCTACCAACTAAGGTCTCACGTGGAGTGGAACAATACTCTTCAATCCATTAATTAATTGTGAAACTCCTAAAATAAGCGTAAGCATCATAATGTTTAAACCATATTGATTGATTATCTTTGTTCAACCTTGTCTATTGGCTTGCTTGTTAAAATGGACCAATATCATCATGCCAATTTATTATGAGGACTATGAGGATAATGTTAGATCCCCTCTTTTCAATCGTAAGTCCGTCCATCTCACGACCGTGAGGGACAACCTTCTACTTCCTATGGTTGTGTGCGCATGCCGTGCACTAACCAATTTGATGTCCCTTCACATTTACCTCCGATCAAAACCCGGTGAGAGCCTTCCCCCCAAAAAAAATCCATAATCCAAACTATCTTGCATGCCATTGATCAGTTCACACCCCAACAGCTCAATCTGACCCAATCGTTAGTTGAGGGTGTGACTCCTTCTCCCTCTCCTTCCCCTAGGCACCCACCTTTGTATATTCCGGTGACTTCGCCACATACCCCTATACATTCTTTGTCACCTAGGCACCTTGGCCAAGGCCACCCCCATGCACTCCCTCACAGGCCCAACAACAACCCACTCCACTCCAAAATGCTCTTCTCCAGAAATTGAATAATTTGGAGAACCAAATAAACAAGCTTTCCAATCCTATGGGTGACCCCGTTGCCGCCATGCCGGCTCTCCCTCAAATTTATATACATCCTTCGGAGATGCCATCGTACCGACTGTACAATGGCACGGGCAATCCCTACCTTCATGTCAACGAATTCCTTTATGAGTCTTCACGTTGGCAACGTGATCCCTCCCCTTGGCATATTTATTTAGAAAATCTCTTGACGCCCTCCACTCTAATGGTTCTACTCTCTAGAGCCAGTGAGGCAAGAGACTTCCGCCCCCTCCATAAAAAACTCCTTCAAAGGTACAAGAGAGGGCCCTTCTCTTCTATCACGGATCTAGCATCCGAGAAGATGAGGGCCAACGAGGAATTTGTATAATTTTCTGACCATTGGAGGTCAATGGCCACAAGAATGCAGCACGTGCTCTCGGAGTCAGAGCAAGTTAAAATAATCATTTCCAACTCTACTATGAGCTTCAGGCACATTTTGGTCATGAACCAAATCACCTCCGTGGAGGAGCTCTATGAGCGGGGACGTTACATCCAAGCCCATCTAACGGACTCCCCGATCGTAGAGCTGTTTAATCAAATTAATCCGAGAGAGAACGGATCAGTGGACGTCATCCACCATCCACCTCGCCACCATACAACATCCACTTCTTTTGCACAACCACAAACCTCCCATTTATCATAACATGCCTCCACCTAGGCGTTCAATGATTCGTCCTCCTCGGACTCAACAACCTCCAACAGGGCCCTACGATGCCCCCATGCATGAAAAGCTCCCGTGCTCGATGTTGCCTCTGCTCGGCCTCCCATGCCGATTCCCATACCTCCACCACAACAGCCTCCACCTCCACCACAAGCCGTTGCTTGGGCCGAGTTGCCAACAGAAACCATCGGGAAAGCACTTGGTGTTATGATGATGAACTTTCCGAGGCCATGTTCGTACGCCATTTGCCTACCCTCCCACACTACCATCCATTATCACCAAACCCTTCACCATTAAGCCTCCACCAATCATCACACCTACCATTACATCCCCAACTGCGCCGACACCATTGGCAACCCAACATGAGGAAACCCTTGTCATCATACCCATTGCGCCCCCACCGGCCATACAGCCTTCCACTCCATCCGCATCTACCCCCATCCGACGGAGCAGGTGCACCCCTTCAAGGAGCAACAAGCAAGTACAGCAGAAGAAGGAATCCCTGGGACCGGGCATGCTTTTCAAACTCTGAGATTAATTCCTCGCATGCCGGTCATTGTTTCTGTACCGGGCAAATTCACTGAGCGGAAGTCCTCCCCTCCATCCATGGCCGTCAAGAGGCCTTCTAAGTCAACGCCAATCATTCTTGTTGCCAACAAGCTTCAATTCAAGTACTCATAGGGAATCTCTCCCTCCATGCTCTCATGACCCCTCACACTGTCATTGTGAACCTTCCCACTCTAGTGAAGGGGTCAACCATTCAGATTGTCCTCACGCACCCAACGCTAAATCATTGGCATGATCTATTATCAAGGGGTCGTCCCCCTTCATATCGCGCGCTTTACAATCCTTGGGCACGGTCCCCTCATTGTTGCCTCCACCTAGACCAGTGGAACTCCCACTCCTTCTTTCAGCTATATCCTAGGGAGTTGCCACTGTCACTTGAAACTCCGACGGAAGTCAACAATCCCTCAATAATTGAGAGCCGTTCAATCACTATGAGAAGAGCAAGACCTTCCGCCTGCTGGGCACATTTTGTGAGGAAGTACCTGAAGGTCAAAAGGTCAATTCTCAAACGGAAGCCCAAGAGCCCGGCAAAGCAAGAAACCAGAGGGCCTTCTCCATCTTTTCCATTTTCTTTCCAATCATCTTTTGTGCTGCTTAGCACCTTTCTGTGGGTTCTCCACATTCCCTCCCCACGGGAGGTATTTATTTTCATTTATGTACAATCCATCCTCCTACGCTGGGCATCACGTGTAAGACCCGGTTTCCCAGCTCCCGTCTGGTGTCGTGGGATGACTAGCCACTGACGCATCCAGGCTGGGTGATGTGTTGGTGTCGCGTCAGGGGGCCTGACGCAACAGTCATCCGTGTCGCGGAGAGCTTGTGGGTCGCGTGTTGGTCGCACCCTGGTTCTCCGTCGCCTCTTGCTGTCGCGCCTGGTCAATCAGTCGCAACAGTGTTTTGTCGTGTTACGCTTTCCAGTCATCTGACACCTATCAGGGTGGCAGGTGTGTCAGTACGGCTTGTCGCGTTGTCGCGGCGCCCTTTTAGGGCGCGTGCTTGTTGTGGTCCGTTGACCCCTCGTGTTAAGGTTCGTAACGCGACAGGGCTGTCTGTCGCGTTCTGGTTTCCGAAGGTAAAAGCCTTGGCCGACGATCCCCCTCTCTGTCCTTCTTCCCTCTCCCTCTCCTCCGACGGTGTTCCGCCTCCCCCTCTCCCCTTCGTGTGTTTCAGGTGAGGAGGAGGGCCGTGCGTGGCACTGTGGCATCGTGGACCTTGCGTGGAGTGAGGAGGAGGTGGCCATGCGTCGTGAAGGCCCTTCGTGGGTTCGTTCTTCGTAACCG
The DNA here is from genome assembly GCA_014218235.1 of Colocasia esculenta. Lineage (NCBI taxonomy): Eukaryota > Viridiplantae > Streptophyta > Magnoliopsida > Alismatales > Araceae > Colocasia > Colocasia esculenta. The sequence goes on from CM024758.1 coordinate 31,789,759, forward strand.
GTAGGGATTCTTATGCTCTTCCCGATCCGGGCGGATTGGGAGCCCCTCGGGGTTTATAGATAGCTTTGCTGCTTTCCCCATGCTCCCCTCCCCTTGTGTTGTGTTTGGATGGTTCTCGGCGGCCTGGGATGGAGCATCCCTGGTCTGCCTCCCGACTAATGTTGCGATCCGCGGTGCGCGTCGAGACATCAATAGAGGTGTCGCCCCGGTCGGGTGCGACCTTATCGCGGCGTGGTTGGCGGTCGCGATAAGGGTCGCTGTCGCAACCTAGTTTCCCGTCACGACAGGGAGGCTGTCGCGATGCACTGCCCCGTCGCATCAGGGTTATTGTCGCGGTGCCCTTCCCCGTTGCGATGGCATCACGACGGCCTGTGGGGGTGCGACAGTGCCTATGTTGCGTCGGAGGTTTCCGTGGCCAGTTTGTGTGTCGGCGTGTGCCCCAGGGCAAGCTTTGCTCTTAGGACCATCTGGTAGGGAATACGGCAGGTTGCCTCCCTGCATTCAGTGACCGAAGGTGACACCTTCATGGCCGTGTCCTGGCAGTGGTGCCAGGAGGGTCGTGTCTACCTAATGATCGATTGATCGATAGTCAATCGATTATTAACAGAGCGACGGGTTTCTGTACTGTCCGGTGGTGTTCCGAGGTTCTAGCCGTTCGTGCGTGTCATAGTTGACGGCCACTCTTGAGGGTCTGTGCGTGCCTCTCGCTCACTGAGCTTGTCGTGTGTTACAAGCCAGCAGTTCGACGTGGTTTTATTGTGCTACCCTGCATGTTTGCCCGGTGATTGGCACTTGAGGGCTTGTCCCGTTCAGACGTTGTCTCCATTTCCTGGGACCCCTGTCCTCGAGAGCCTGTTGAGGAGTACTCCAGGCTACGAGCGTGCTCGAGTTGGCAGCCCACGTGAGCGGACTCTGGAGCTGAGGGGAAAACGAGGTTTATACAGCGGCGCTGAGTCGTTTATAGAGCTCTCTTGTCTAGGTCTGGGACGCCGAGGGGTTCGGAGTGCTTTCCTGGCGTAGACCAGACAGTCCTTTGTCTCACTGCCTCTCTCTACGTTGGTTCCGAAGCCACGTAGTGGTGATAGGCGTGGGGCCGCAGCTTGGCCATGCTGTAGTGTTGTGTGTGTTATGCATTTCTGTGGCAGCTCTGTCTCACCCTTCCGCACGGGCGGAGGAAGGAGCTAGGCTAGCGAGAAGAGTGTGCGGACTCCGGGTGCCCCTCTTGGCTGCTAGCGGCGGTGGCTTGGTTGTTGTTCTTGTGACGGTGTTTTCCTCACGATGTTTCCAAGTGTTCCTCGTTGCCCGAGCTTGCACGGTGGTTATAGCCCAGCTATGCCTAGTTTCCGCGGGCGTCGTTGGTCTGGCCTTGGGCAGACCCGTGCTTCTGGTGGTTCCCGCTTTGGTGTTCTCTCGGTTCCGTTGTCTCGTTCTTGGGTGCCAGCCCGTGATGGCACCGACGTGTGTAGTTCCCAACCTGGAGGTGTGTCCGGGGTCCAGGGTGGTTCTACTTGTGGGCCCTCGACCTTGTAGAGGTCTGAGGTGGCCATGCATGCGGTGAGACGTCATTCTCACTTGGTTGTTCCGTGGTCTCGGCAGGTGTGCTGAGCTCTGCTTCCACTTTGTGCCCGACTCCGTTGGTTTCTGCGGGAGTCATGTGTGTGCCACGACCTTGGTTGGTGGTCATGGCGTTGTACTGTTCTCTTCCGCTGCTTAGTAGTACCATGCTATAGTTGTTACTCGCTTTAGAGATTTCTAGTGTAGTTTCCTGTTTTCGGAGTTCCTGCTGCTCTGGCCGGTGAGGGACTGGTAATCCCTACTGGGCCTTGTTCGTGAGGCTCACCCCCCTACTTCCTTTAGCTAGGAGCTCATCGTCGCGGGAGCTCGGTGTCGGATGGGTTGCAGAGGCGGTTGTGGCGCCGTGTGTTGTCAGCAGCAGTGAGAGTGAGTGTTGTGAGCTCTTGTAGCCCGAGGGAGCTGAGAGCTGTGTTTTGCAAGTCCTCGGGGTATTCCCCTTAAGGACTACACCTTTGCTCCAGTACCTGTGCTTTTGCTTGGGACGCGTTGTACACCACTTTTGTATAATGTACAGATTATTATGGTTATTTGAACTCAGTACATATCTCACTAGACTTTTTCATATAACCCTTCCGGGTCTTCGGATCCGTGGGTGGCGGCGCGACCCTCGGGTCCCCGGCGAGGGGTCTGAGAGGTCGGGTCGTTACATCGCGCCCTTTTATGCACTCCTCTTCGTGCCCCACATGGCACATCTCCTTTTAGTGCCCCACGTGGCACATCTCCCAGTGACCCACGTGGCACGTCTCCTTCCTGTGCTCCACGTGGCACCTCTACATCTTGCGCCCCACGCAGCGCACCTCCTTTCTCGGCCCCTCGCGGCCCACTTGTTCCCTTCTCTTCTCCGACTCATTCGGATTCTCTTCCTCTTTTGGGCACCACGCCCTCCTTCTTCTCCAATCCCCTCCGGCCCTGCCGGAGTCTCCGAAATCTTTCCTCCACTCTCTCCTCACCGTTTTCAATCGGGTCCTTCGACCCTTCTCCCGTTGTTTTCGGGGCTTCAGTCCCCATGTATAGTTTTAACTTCTGAATAAAATTGTAAATTCTTTTTAGGCCTCCAAGTCTCGCCCTAGCGCAGGGCATTCGTCCCCCTTTATCTTCCAAACACTTATTGTGAAAGTTATTATAGTTTATCAATGTCAAAAATCCATAAAAGGATGAATATTTCAACATTGCCATGCTATCGCAGCACTTCTGTTATGAGAATTCCGAGCCAGAAGTCCAAAATTCCCTCCCGGGTCCTTAAGATTTGCCCTTAGCATGGGCACTTTGCACACACACCACGGCGCCATAATCTGATTGCTCTCGGTAGACACCGTCACCATCACAGTCACGCCTGAATGGCACAAACGTCTGTTTCTCCCCTCTTTCGGCCGAAATATGGGTGTTAGAGGTAGTTTGGGCAAAGAAACCTACCTGAAGCACCCCGTCATAAGAGGATGTGTCAAAATGGGCAAAATAAATGACCAAATGAAAAATCAAGTCAAATGCATGTCAAGAGCGGCAAAGTCCCCGCAGGGATCCAACTGGACCTGGATGTATGCATGTAAAAATCAAAATCAAACCAAGATAATAGGGCATGACAAAGAGTGGCAAAGTCCCCGCGGAGATCCAAATGGACCCGGTCGTACGCATGTCCCTACAATCAAGTGGTCATCACTCAAGAATCCAAAATAACTAAAAAGCCCCAGTGCTTAAACGAGACTAAATCTTCTAACGTTTTGTGCCAAGGAAGGAAGTCAAACCCCAACTCTTCAAACCCCATATCTGGCTTATCTCCAAATTTTCATCCCTTCTCCCTGCCAAACTTAGTTGCCTTTTTAGGCATGGCTTTGACAGTGGCACCGTTAACCCAGAGCAATCAGCCCCTGGGCACCACTTTAAATGCACGCCCTACTCTGGGCATCCTTTAGTGGCACAGGGAGGAAACAAGGATCCCTCGCCGGTCAATTTTCATAACCCTAATGCCGCCATGGCATGGCAATGTTTCCAAAGACGACAAAAATGATGAATATTTTCAAACTCCAAAAAAACTTAAAAATTGTCAAAACCAACAAAAAATCAAATATCTCAAAAATTCTTAAAAAAACCAAATATTTCAAAAATCCCATAAAAAATCAAATAATCCCAAAATCCATAAAAATCAATATTTCCAAAATCCATAAAAATTTAAATATTTTCAAAATCAACAAAAAATTCAAAATTGTCAAAACCAACAAAAAATCAATATATCTAAAATTCTAAAAAAAATCATATATTTCAAAATTCTAATAAAAAAATCAAATAATCCCAAAATCCATAAAAATCAAATATTTCCAAAATCCATAAAAATTCAAATATTTTCAAAATCAACAAAAAAAAATCAAAATTGTCAAAACCAACAAAAAAATATCAAATATCTTCTCCAAGAGCCCACAAAAATTTAAATATCGTCCAAAAATCTAAAAAATCGATGGTGTTGCTCAAGGCAAGCACTGCCTCCTGCTTGCGTCAGATCGATGCATATCTTCCCCTTCGTGGGTTCCTCCCATCTTGAACTCCAATCTCCTTGGCCAAGGACCACTTATCCTTATAGTTAAAACAAACAAAGTGTTTGAGTTGTGTCTGTTGTTGACTACTTTATACATGCTCGCTGCTATAAATGTGTTATTCCATGATATATGTTATCTCTTGGCTAATGAGTTTTTGAGCGCAGGATTCGAGTCACCTCGTCTGGCGCTTCATCAGGGTGCTACTGCCCCCACCATCACGTTATCTATATATTATATCCTTAGAGCATATCAAGGACCTTGTGGCTTTGAGGAATCTGGGATTCGAGTTCCCCTTTAACCAAAACAATGATTATCCCATAGGATCTTTAGCCGCACGGATAAGCCGTTACGCTTGGCACTTGAGGACGACGGACCTATGCATAAACCCCGGTCCTGACTCAACGCCATCGTGACAATATTATCCTTGATTATTTGCTATCCCTATTTATCATTATTTTTCTTTTAGCCCAGCGTACATACATATTAAAATCACAGTGGAAAATCACTCTTCCAATACAATTTGAGAGCCATCCGCGATCCAATTCCAAGCAACCTGAAATATTCCATTCCAGGTCAAGTACCCAACTCCCCTTATTGTTGCCTCCGGGCTGATTTCCTTGAGAACCTTCTGTTTGGATTTATCCCTCTATTTTCATCTTACTCTCGGAGATCCATCTGCGGCAGTGGCAGACGCCCCCAATGGTGAAACCTAACGGATTGAGTCCTTAAGTACTTCCCCTTTGCTGGAAGTTGATCTCTTCTTTTCCTTTCAACTTTGCTCCCAGAGATCCACCTGCGGCAGTGGCAGATGCCCCCAATGGTGAAACCTAACGGATTGTGTCCTTAGGTACTTCCCCTACGCTGAAGTTGATCTCTCCTTTCTTTCCCTCGTGCACTTTTCCTTTCCAAATCCAAGCATTTATTTCTTTAGGTCTTCTTCCTGGTGGTGATTCCTTTGGGTGTTGGAGATAGACTCTTGTCAGGTGGCAGCCACATTGTCACGCGTGTCTATTTTTCACCTTGGCACCTACTTTCAATCCGCTCCCGCTACCCTCCATTATGCTACGCTTCACTTCTTTTCATTCCATTTCATTCTGTTACACTCCACTTCGTGTCCTTCCGCTTCACTCCCCTACAAAGCAGACACCAAGGCGTGGTAGCTGTAGACACGCGAATTCGGCTCCACCGCGGGCAAATTTCATATTGCGCCATAATGCCACAAATGACCCTCCTTTTGCCTTGCAAGAGTAGTTTTTCCCATCATTTAGGGTCTCCCCATCTTTCCTCAGTGCTTCCCCTCCATTTCCAGGGCCCCACAGGAATTACAGGCATCAAATTCAAGTCGCGACGAGTCTAAGAGCCGCCTCTCTAAATGCGTCCAGTACCTCAGACGTGAATCAGGACTTAATGAGACAACCTTCATGGTCGTGACCTTAACGCGACAGCTTCTGAGGGCACGACCTTAACGCGATGGTTGTATAGGGCGTGACCATGAATTTGCATTGTGCATGCCGGATGCGTTTATCAGCACATGCTCTAATTAAAGTCGCGCCCAATCTATTGGACATGATTTCAAAGTCAAAAGGTTAGGCCCGACAAGACATCGCATTTAAGAGGCCCATGCCCGTCATCAAGGAAAAATCCTAAAATCGCATCCTCGAAGGATGCCGCGATTAAAAAGTCAACACCTAACGCCTACGGCTGTGTCCGATGCATTTATGAACCCTGTTACCCCTGCAAAATGTAATCGTGTCGGCCATAGCCGCCGCGTTCCCAAGTCGCGTCAGCCATAGCTGTCGTGTTTCCAAGTCGCGTCGGCCATAGCCGCCGCGTTTCAAGTCACAGCGGGCAGACCCGACGTGATTCCAAGATATGGTTGCAGGCCGTATCATCATGCGCCTGTCACATCAGTTTGACTTTCTTAATCGTGGCAGCCTCCCCAGACGCGATTCAACCTTATGGTCGCGGCGCCCATGCCTGACGCGATTCAAGAACCTATTGCCTATAAATAGACCCCTAAGGGTAACCATTTCAAACAATCCCCCTCCACCCCGGCGGAGCCCTGCCGGATTCTCCCCTTGACTTCCCAACGGCAGAGCCCTACCGGATTCTCCCTGCGACTTCCCCATGGCGGAGCCCTGTCGGATCGGTGACCCAACTCCTCCATCGGTGTTCAGAGCATCGTCTTCCTTATGTGCATCGGAGCGAGGCGGGAACTTCATCCTTGCCTCCCTCGTACCATCCAATCGGCATCACCGCCACGTCATTCAACCATCGGGGAAGCACCCCTCTCCCCTTTTTCCCTTTAGTCTTTTCATCTACCTTTCTCTGGGCCCCACGTGGCCCTTCTTTACCTTTTTTTTACATAGACACACATGCATGCATACACACACACACACCTATTTCATAGGGGTTTAAAAGCCACCACACGGTTAGTACTCCTCCACGCCATTCATTCTTTCTTTTCATTTATTTTGGATGGTACTACACACACGTGGCTAATCCCCTTTTTCACCTTTTTGTCTTTTTCTTAGTCAGGGTAATCAAATGAGGAAAATGCCCTCTACCATGGCCAGCCGTGTTCGTAGAGGAAGAGGAACCCACACCCCTGCGTAATCTCCCCACTCCAAAAGGTATGCTCGCGATCACTTCTTCCATCTCGCACCCCTCACCATGCATTCTCCATTCGGCACCCTCGCTTGCCTGGAGATCACGATCTTTTTATTTTCTGTATTTTCCCGCTCTCCACTCCATATCCACACACCCCACATTTTTATTATTTTCCTATGCCCCCCTTTTTGTGGGCCGTCGTTCCTTTGCCCCCCTTCGAAAAGGGAGCGAAGAGCGTCGCCTACACTAACCAGCAAGGACCCAAAAGAACTTGGGTACCTAAATTTTAGTGTTTTCATTGCAGGAAAGCCTTCGAGCATATGGTACAAGGACAACGGGTGCTCAAGGCACATGACAGGGAATAGAAAGCTATTCTCCCACCTTGAAGCTAAAGAAGGTTCAGTAATGTATGGCGACAATGGAAAAGGGATAGTAGTTGGTTGCGGATCCGTTGGCAGTCAAGGCAGAACTCTCATAGAGGATGTTCTATGTGTGAAAGGACTCAAGCATAATCTATTCAGCATCAGCAAGTTGTGTGACAAAGGCCATCAAATCATGTTTCAAGAGTCAAGATGCTATATCATGAAAGATGGTGTAACAATATTTGAAGCCTACAGAGAGAAGAATCTCTATGTACTTCATTTGGAAGAGTTGAAAGATCAGGATGTGTGCCTTGTAGCAAGCAAACATCATTCAGTTGAGCTTTGGCACAGAAGATTGGGCCACTGTAGCTTGGATGGAATCAGAAAGCTAATCAAGAGAAATCTAGTGGAAGGACTGCCCAAAGTAAGCACAAGAATGGATGTCATCTGTGAACCATGTGCAAAAGGAAAGCACACTAAATCATCCTTTCAAATAAAAGACAGTTGTAACAACCTCAAAACCCTTGGAATTATTGCATATGGATCTATTTGGACCGATGAGACACAAGTCTTTGAGGAAAGAATTTTGGTTTTGTGATTGTAGACGACTATTCAAGTTTCACATGGGTATCTTTGCTAGAGCACAAAGATGACACCGTTGATAGCTTTGTTAAGTTTAGTAAGAAAGTCTAGAAGGATAAGAAGTTCAGCATTGTCAGCATTCGATCGGATCATGGAGGAGAGTTTCAAAATGAATGATTCACTAAGTTCTGTGATGATCAAGGAATAGAGTACAATTTCTCAGCACCAAGGACATCACAGCAAAATGGAGTTGCTGAGAGAAAGAACAAAATTTTATTGGACATGGCCAGAACTATGCTATTGGAATACAACCTACCAAGGTACTTATGGGCCGAAGCCATCAACACAGCTTGCTACATAATCAACAGAGTAATGATCAGACCAATCTTGAGGAAGATAGCATACACTACAAAAAAAATGACCTATAGCTTCGCATAATAACCGTAGGCATATGCCACAAAACCGAAGGTAAAACCATTTACCTACGGAACGCGCTACGGTTTGAATCCGACACGCATGCGCCCGTGACTAAAGACTATACCCACAGAAAAATAATCGTAGGTATATATCGGGTTATTCATACAAATATTAACCGTAGGTAAAGAGTTATATAAATCATAGGTATTGGTATCTATACTTATGGTTTTATAACCGTAGTAATATATTTTTGAGACGATGATAAATAAATGTAAGTATAGATATCATCTATACTGATTGTTTCATAACCGTAGTAATACCATTTTTTTGAGATGATAAATAAATGAATGAATAAATATTACAATATATATACTTACGGCTTTAAATTATTGTATGTAATGATATTTAATCACGAATATTAAAAACCGTAGGTGTTGATTTTTTTTTTTTTTACAAATATAAACTAAATACCTGTCCACATCTGATGTAAACATGAAATACAAATACAGATATATTAACATGGCTAAAATAAAACTCAAATCCATATCCACTCATCTGCATCACATAGGCAAAACAACATTAAAATCCATAATATTCACATTCACATCCATAACATTCACATGTCCACTCAAATATCCAACATTAATAAAAATCATAATATCATCTACACCAGGTAAAATAGGGATTGCCTGCGCATCATATCAAATATTCTTTTCTATTCTTTTTTGGATGATTGCTTTACTTACAGAAGATGGAGATAGTAATGAGAACCCTTCGTAGAAAATTTACACAGATCTCTCGTTGTGGAACAATGAGAAACTCCCTCATTATCAAACAAGGATCTCCAGTAAATATACAAGCTGCTGTTGTCAGTCTCTTTTTTACCCACTCCAGATTACAAGTCATATGAGTTAAGATTCTAGGTATCAAATACCATAGCACCACATACATGTTCCAGAGGTTACCAGTGCTTCCTACTGCAGTACACAATTTAATAGAATTTCCCACTTTGTGTTTAGATAAATAGCATAGCTTCTCACGGTCTCATGGAAGACAAAGCTGTCCCACAAATGTGTGCCATTGATGTTTGTTGTTCTTGATGATCACAGTTCCAGACCTTGGTGTGGGAGCAATCAAATGATGAGGTAAAACTTGTTAACTTTGTACATTATTGCTGCCAGGGAGAAAGGCAATAGGCCTTATTCACCATATTTGTTGGTTTTCGCTTTGTCCAGACGGGCTTTGCGTACTGCCTGCTGGATCTGCCGCTCATGTTCTTTCAGCATATCCTCAATATTTCCACCAGGAGGCATCAATGGTCCAGAGTAGTGAATTATGTTCTTGGTGCCATAGCCCTGATTTTTTATGATTAAATGCAAATTTCAGTGGCTAAATTGAGTAATGTGTAGATATGGGTTTTTTCTTCTGTTTCTATGCTAAAGCCTAGAAATAGACAAGTTTCTATTGAAAAAAAAGCGCATGTGGCTTTACCATAAGCATAGATGCCTCTAAGAAGGTTCTCCTGTAGACCCATGGAATCAAAACTGTCATAAACCTCATCATACGAGGTAAAGAAATCTTTTCCTTCTTCCACAAGCCTAAAACAGTCATAAGTGATGTGCCAGATGTGAGCAACTAACAAACAAAAGCTACCCACATGACTAAATACTGAACAAGAATATCATTATAGAGTGGTAAATGCAAATTAAAATAGAATCTAACTCATTCAATTTGGCATCATATTGACGAGCATCAAATTGAGATCCTTCCGGTGCCATTCACGCCATGACTGAAGAAGTGAAAAATACAAACGTTTACAGCTAGTTTTACCAAACCAAAAAGAATGTATGAGAAAATATACCCCACTATAATCAGCCAAACTGATAGTCATATGAAGATATAAGTATAACATGAATGCTTAAACAATTTCATCCCATTGCCAAAGAGAGCACAATAAAACATGTTCAGAAGAGTACAACAGGGCAAGCAGAGATGATCACTGTTGGTGCCAGGACAAGTGCTTGGCATTCAACTGAACCATATAGTTCAGTTGCTGCAGAATTCCAGAACAGAAGGTTGCATCCATATTTATGTTGGAAACTTTATGTAAAAAAAAATTGTACCATTGTAGTTTGTCCAGAAAATCCTATCAAATTCTTCAAAGAAAAGTTTAAACAAAAACAACTGAAATATGCAAAGCTGAAATAAAAACAAAGGAATCAAACTTAGAAAACACTGAAGGAGCTCGGGTCAATGACCTCAGCCAAAGGCTCCCCAGGATACCACTGTGAACATATCAATGGCGCATCAGGATACCACTGTCAACACAATAGCCACCCCAGAAACTTCATTTGAGCCTGGGCTTGGGCATGGCAGTAGCGGTGCTCCCCTCAACCAATAGCCACCCCAAAAAAACACAAAGTGCTAAATGCTTGTGTTAAAGGATTGAACAAGTGTGGCATGCCATGTTACAGAGGAGCCTATGTTTTGAAGTAAAAATAAAAAGACAAGAAGATAACACAAATACAAATTTCATTTAACCATTCCATCTATATTTAGTGAAATATTTCTGAGATTCCATCAAACCTAAGAGATATAACTGAAGCATTTTTATCAAATAAGGGTATCTGATGCTCCAAAGGATGCCATGTAGAATTGTTGTAAGTTAAAACTCAATGCCAGAACCATGGTTCATGTCAAAAAAATGGATAAATAAAATAAATCAATGTTGTATCTCTCTTCTGCTGTTATGCCACTCCTGAGGTAACAAAGTGTCCCCTAACCATGTGATGGAAGGGGGTGGGGGTAGAGGAGATCAAAATGAGTAATCATTATAATGCAGGTTGGTTAAAAGACAAAGCAAAATATAATTAGAACGGTTTTCCCTGCGCCACCCTTTCACTTACAAGGCCCATGGTAGCCCACAGGTGTGTTTTCTTGGGCCACACAACCAGTGTTGCCATTGCTGCATGACAGTTTAAGTTGGCTTGAAAATGGCTTGACAAAAGTACAACATTGATTAGGGGATAGAACAAAATATGCTCACAGTCACAGTAGGGGAGTGGAGGCTACTCCACTTTTTGCTTAAAAGTATTGAGTTGAATGGCCCACTAACTCCAACACCATATACAATAACTTGAACATAGCATATACCAGGTCTAGGAATCAAAGCAAAAGCAGAAGAGCAAAAGGGAGCCCTAACTATATATGACCAAATACACAGGATCATCAGGACATGCAGGTCAGTTTTTCTCCCCTTTTTCTCACTCCTATTCTTCTCCCCAAGAGGAGCATGAAGCCAAGGAAGACAAGAAAAAGATCATGAAAAAATATCTAGTCGCGAAGGTGGCTACTGATTCACTGCTCAGCACTCCAAACTAGACAGGTCGAAGCCCTAATTCAGGTTTTTAATGTATTAACTCCTCGTGAAAAATTTATTTAGATGCTTAACTATTTCCGCACCAGGTCTCCAAAAAGGGTGATTCTACTGCAAACCAGTTCAAACTCATTAGCATTTTGGACTACAAAAGGACAAATTCATAGATGTACATAAATACAACGACATTAAATTACCCACAGATCCTCTCTAATGGAAAGGCACAAAGACTAGCACACTGTTTATATTACTAAAACAACAAGACAAAAACTTATCATGCTTACTTTGTGCTCTGATTGTGGTGAAACAGGAAATGAGTTCAGAGTCCTCTTCGAGTCATCCTCAGTGCTACAATCAGGATAGAGAAAGTGATCCAACTTTTTGCTTGTTCAATTGTCATGCCCATACAAGAAGGATGAAACCTATTGACAGAAAAGGAATAAAAACATTGAGCAATAGAAAGTGCTCTTTCAAAAAGATGCTACTAGAGATGTAACAGAACATGAAAATCAAATATTCAAAGTACATGTGTACAGATATTAGGATTATTGTTACAAAGAGAAGATATTACAATACAAAATATTGCAGAAAAAAAATGCAAAGAACTGTATAGACATTACAACAATTAACAAAAGAATCCTAAGAATACCAAGAAACAAAAGTTTATTGGGTAAATTTCCCCACAAAACAAAAGCAAAGATGGAAAAGGTAGGAAGACTTTTTTTTTGAGAAGCGGATAGTACCAATAGTATATTGAATGAAAGGGTATGTACAAGTGTAAGCAATGAGCACTCAAAAAAACCCTATACAAAGTGCCACCCTCGAGAAGAGGAAGGATCTAACTAGATCCCCAACAACAAAGAGACAAAAGAGCTATGATTCCCCACCCGGCAGGACTCTTTAGCCCAAAAAGCCACTCCCTCACAAACAAAAGATATAATTCTGTCGACCGTCCTTGCTTCCAAGTTGAAAATTCTATTCCTGAAGACCTTTTATTTACCAGTGCAAGGAAAAAGCTAAGCATAAGTTCTCAGACACCACTTATCTTCCATCAGCTTACAAAGCATGTCCCACTCCCACCACCTGTAGAAGTCTATCATCCTTTCTTTCCACAGAATCATTATCCATGATAAATTTGATTGGTCATGGATCCATGCCAATGGTAGCCCTCCCATTAAAGACAACAAACACTGGCCCTTTTCTTGTAGACAAGTATATCAGGTGGACCCTTGGTGTTCTTTCGTATACGTATAGAGATGCAAAATGCAAATAGATACCCATACCTGTTTCTAATGAAACAAGCAACAGAAAGAATTAGGAGAACAGTTGCTCTAGAATTCCCTACATACTTTGAGGCCGAACATCAGTCCTGTGGAGAAATGCACATCTGTTTTTGCGAAATCAGAGTGATGTAGGACAGAGCAGGCCTGTCAAACAATGTGCTTCCTTCCTGTAGGTTATGGTCTCCAAGCAAGGTCAAACATGTTGATTGGAGTTATTGCAAGTTATAACCCTCACTAGCATAGTTCTTCGCTTGATTTGTGCTGAATGAAGAACTTTTGGCCAGTGATCTGAGTAAGTACACTTTGCCAGTGAAGAAAGAGAGACTAAGTTGATCTGGTTATTATCTGAAGGATACAAGATGTATTTATCAGGTGCGGTAGGGGGGATGAATAGTGTTGGCTCACTGGAGCTGGTTTCAGATGAAATTCTGGATGGATATTACAGCTGGCTTGGGGTAAAAAATAGATATATTATTATACAAAGCCCTTATTTCTACCTCTTGATGATTGCATAGACACTTCTCATCAAATTATTATTCATTTATCTTAGATATTTTCATTAAAATTATTTTTATTTATTCTTCACTTACTAATAGAAATGTAGAATCTGGTTTGCATTAGAATCTCTCAATCCTGGTCCCAATTCAATTTTCTTCCTAGTTCCCTTTGCCATGAGCAAGTTCAAGCCTTCCATACAAGGATCCTGTGAATTTTCTTGTTCAATGACATGGCTTACAGGATTGGCCAATCATAATCCAATTTAGATCACGTCCAGTCATCCCTTTGATTAACAAGAAACAAAAACTAACTGTGACTAAATTGAATCAGCCAGAGTTGGTCCAAGGCCAGCTGGTCCTAAAATCCATCCCAAGTCCAAGCCAGTCCAATCCTAAGCCAATCCAGATCCTAAGGGTCCTATAAAGCAAACTTGGAAACAAAGTCAACTTCATACCCAGTTACCAGTCTCTTTTCAAGTACATCCTCTGCTTTAGTCTAGTGTTTAATTTGACTGTTGGTTTCATTCAAGCATGTCTCTCCTTTACAGCACCCCCTCTTCTCTCTATATCAGCTTAATGTAACTAATAGTGCATTATGTTACATGTGGATATTGAAATTTTCATGTGATATAATTTCTGGATGAGCTTAATTTTTTGAAGCAATGCATCAGTTCTAATATCCACATAGAATTTCAAACATAAAGAAATAGTGATAGACATGTTCAATAGGCTATGAGAGTAAAAATCTCATCTAATGTACATGGGGCTAAGCATCATGAAACATCTAAACTGATGATAAACTTAGATTCTGATATCAACTATTAAGCACAAAATATAACTTTAAAAAATAAAAATGAAAATTTTAAAAAATGTAAAAAAAAACGGGCAGAAGCCAAGTACATTTAGACTTGTTTAAATTGTTTTGAACTCAAAATGTGGACAATTTAAGTTGCCACTTTTCCATTTATTTGATTTTTTGATCCTACCCTCCAAGAAAAAAATGGTCTGCTTTACTCAAAGCAGACCTAAAAATGGATAGGATAGACCTCACCTGCCAACAGGGTATACATCCACAGAGTTTCCTAAAAACTTTGTTTTCAACTTGGAGGTGACATCATAAGCAAAGTGCTCATTCTCAGCATGCCCTGCACTCACCGGAGGTTGATGACTCACCTGGAAGGAAAGGTAAAATAAGCTTAGGCACTTTAGAAACTTGGCAAAGACCACTTATAGAAAATTGGCAAAGACTAAATGGATAAGATGCTATAACAAAACATTGCTTGCATCTTTGGCATGCAAATAAAGAGGGATCTTCCTGATGTGGTGTAGAGGAATCCTCCCATTTACCAAAAAAAAAAAAAATTTGAACTGCCTGAGACTAACGTACCTTAGAGCTGCTGCCATTGCAAAGGTGATTGCAGGGGACTTGACAACCTCCTAACACCATTTAAAGACACGTATATATTATACAACTTCCTTCTCCTTGAACACCCAAAAAATAATGAAAAACCAATAGATCTATAAGATCTAGCATCCATAGCAAGGAAGAACAAAATAGATTTTACGCAAATTTTAGAGAAAGACTTTACACTTCCTGGAACAGATTCATTCAAAGCAAGCACCTAAGCATTCAAAGTTGGAAATCGTAATCCAATACAAAGAAGTGAAAAGTTGGCTGTCATAAAAACATAACTTCAGTTTAAAACTTGTAATGCTTGTAATACTTGCAGTATAAAATGGCGCCATATGTATTGGATATCGCATTTAGAGCATTAGATGCCACGATATTTATGAGCCAAATGAGAAAACAGATGTATGGAAAGCCAAAAATTAAGTAAGCAAACATGGTTATAAATAAATAAATAAGTTGTTAAACAAAACATTCACAAGCTGATTATGTGCAAAATCAAAACAGCTCTATATGCATGAACAACAAAAAGAAGCATCATGATGATAACTCCTTATTACATCAGTGTACAGAAGTCAGTCAAAGATTTGCCCATACATCTACTCCCAGCAGTCACTAAATTAAGTATCACTGCAACATGAACTCCACAGGGAATGAAATCTACACATGGTGACACAAAAAAGGCAAAAGGGTCCCCGCTAGATTTGCTAAACAGCAGCAGAAAACAAGCATTAAATGATTCAGGGAATGATCCGGGGGGGGGGGGAGAGAGATTAGCAATTGATGCAGTAGAAAAGCTTTGAATTAATATGGAGAAAGTTCATGTTGATTTCAGGTCGAATCAGCTTTGGATTGTTACCTTTCTAGCTTGGTCTATAGTCAAGCCAGCTGGACTCAAAGTGGCACCTCAGGTTGTTAATGACTCGTCCTAGTCGGTTTCAGTAAATTAAAACTACTTTGGTGTTGATGTGAACGATGAAAAACCAGAAAAACGCAGTAGTATATAGTTATGAAAACATAAGAAATGGACATCATGAAATATTATACTTTGCCATGCTTCATCTTAAATAAAGCAGCATTCACAAACAGAAAAAACACATTCAGAAGTATTTACATAACCAACAGGCATCCGAGACAGGCAAGTTATAACAAAGTATATCTTTTTGAAAAAAAAAAAGAGCAAGAAGCAACAATAGGATGTGGTTGTTGATGCACTTCCACAAGAGAGAGTAGATGATCAATGAATGTTAGAGTAAGAGATTGGAACAATTTAATATAAAATTAAACACAAACTAAAATAGGACAATTTTCTATTGACAAAGAATTGAGAGTGATGTGAGGCATCTTCCACATATTGCCTTGTCTCATCACCTGCTTGACAATGGATCTAGAGTCTCAAATTTCAATACCACTTCTATTGGAATTGTATGAGATTTGGGATGTTCTCAGTTTGTATGGATTTCACTTAGGTTTCTTCTTTCTTATGCTTCTTGTTCATGGAGGTCGTGGCCCTCGAAGTTCACTTTCATCTTCCCTTGTTCCCTATTGTTGCATTTTTCATTGTTGGTGGTGTCCTGTTTGCTCGGATATCCTTCGGGGTATGTAACAATAGGGAATCCCAGAAATCTTGTGTGGCACCTACGACAACTTGGAGCTGGAAGATTCACCAACTCAAGGTCCCCCATAAGAAATGCACTTGAGAATCCTTGTTACCAGCAAAAATCAAACTTGAAGGAACTGAGAAAACCTTGGAGGAGGCGAACAAGCATCCCCATGCTGGCATTGACTACGGGCAGAAGAACGGGGCCCATCACTGTGCCTGGGTTGACCACAATGACATCCAATCCATTCTCCTCGGTGAATTTCCAGGCTGCTTTCTCTGCTAATGTTTTTGAAGCTGGATACCAAATCTATAAGGTCAACAAGAATAAGATGCAGGTTATTTGCAGCGATTTTAATAAACAATTTAAAGCAATAGACTTATTCATGGGGAACAATTTCGGTTTTGCATCCATTGTTATGCAGGGCATGGGTGAGATAAAAAGGAATAGATAAACCAACCAGCTGCAGAAGAGATTGGCTTGAGTGGAAAGTCTAAAGGTAGAGTAGATCAGTAGTGTGGGACGAGAACTGGAAACCTTTATTTACACACCTCGTTCTCCTTACAATAATCAACGTCGGTCCAGCATTCCTCATCCTTGACGACGTCGGCCGGCTAGCCGGGGTTCGGGATGATGGCAGAGATGGACGACGTCACTACAACCCTCCTCACCCCCACACTCCTTCGCCACGCGGAGGACGTTGACAGCGCCCTTCACCTCCAGGTCCAGGAGCTCCCCCTGCATACCAGCGGCAAAAGATCACACCAGAAGGAACAAAGCACAGCTAACCGGGGAGGGGAAATAAGAATAAGAAAGGGTGTATGCCGAACTGGCACCAGCCCTTGGGATCGCGGATGCGATCCACAATGCAGGGGGACGCAAGGTGGAAGACGCCGGCGGTGCCGCGGATGGCGGCGAGGAGGGAGGAGTAGCCGAGGATGTCGATCTGGAAAAGGTGGAGGCGGGTGGCGGCGCCGTGGGGGTCGCACAGGTGCTTCGTCTCCTCCTCGTCATCTACGCACAAAAGGGATTCAGATGGCAGACTCTACCGCCTCTACGCCGGGGTGGAAGTGAGGAAAGGGGATGGAGGCGAGGAGTACGTACCGAGGTTCTTGACGGCGGCACAGAAGAGAGCTTCCGGCGTGGACGCGAAGGCGACACTGGAGGTTGAGAGGACGATTTCCGCGGTCGAGTAGGTCACCAAGTCGTGCACAACAACAGCAGGTGGCAACGGCAGCGTGCTAGGGCGTGGATGGCGCGATCGCTTAGACAATGGCAGGAGGAGGTATCTGTCCATGGGAGAACCCATAAATATCTCACACTTTTTATTTCCCGCGTAAGGGAAATATATTGGCGCCACAACTATACACTCACGGTTCCAATTTTTTTGGATGTTATGAATAGGCCGATACTTATATTGGTAGATTTCCATAGGTGTATACATCCTTTTGTTACACTTTTTAATGAACTATGACTAACATAAATATATTCTCTCACGATTTACAAAAACCGTAACTATATATTTGTATCTACATATGGTTAAAAAAAGCGTGTGTATAACCTTGCAATGAACGGATTTAGAATGTATAATTGTGGTATATACCTACGTATTATCCTACTGTAGGTAAATTCTGTGGGCATAGCCCCAATTTGTTGTAGTGATACGAGTTATTCAAGCAGAGGAAACCAATGATCAGTCACTTCAGAACCTTCGGATGTCCTTGCTTCATTCACAATAACGGCAAAAGGGATATTGGTAAGCTAGACTCCAAATCCGATGAAGGTATATTATGGGGTATGCTTCTAAACCTAAAGGCTACAAAGTATTTAATAAACAAACTTTATTAATTGAGCAAATTGTGCATATTATTTTTGATGAAACTAACCCTTCCTTGAGAAAGGAAGTAGATAGTGATAATGATGATGAAGATAATTGTCCAAGAAATTAAAAGATACATCTATCAATGATAAAAAAGATCAACCATTGGAAGAATTGCAATAAAGAGAGATATCTCATGATGATCTTCCAAAGGAATGGAGATACAAAAAGGATCACCCATTGGATAACATCATTGGAGATCCATTGCTTGGGGTAGGAACCATAGGTAATGTAATTCCCTGTGATTATTTAGCTTTTGTATCTCAAATAGAGCCTAAGACAATCAATGAAGCACTGACTGATGAATCATTAATATTAGCCACGCAAGATGAACTTAATCAGTTCAAGAGAAACCAAGTGTGGTCCCTTGTTCCGAGACCATCAGATCA
Organism: Colocasia esculenta; assembly: GCA_014218235.1. Lineage (NCBI taxonomy): Eukaryota > Viridiplantae > Streptophyta > Magnoliopsida > Alismatales > Araceae > Colocasia > Colocasia esculenta. The sequence continues at coordinate 31,808,266 of CM024758.1, forward strand.
TCATGTGATTGGCAACAAATGGGTGTTCAGGAACAAATTGGATGAAGCTGGTGTGATCACAAGAAACAAGGCCAGACTGGTAGCTCAAGGCTATTCCCAAGAGGAAGACATAGATTTCGATGAAACCTATGCACCAGTAGCTAGACTTGAGGCAATTAGGATTCAACTTGCTTATACATCAGCATTGGATTTAAAACTTTTTCAAATGGATGTAAAATCCACCTTTCTAAATGGTTATATAAAGGAGGAAGTTATGTAGAACAACCTTCGGGTTTTGATGATATCGATTTTCCAAATCATTTTTAAGTTGCATAAAGCACTGTATGGTTTGAAGCAATCATCTAGAGCATGGTATGAGAGGTTAAGTGCATTTTATTAAACCATGGTTTCACTAGAGGAAAAGTGGATAGCGCATTATTTATTAAGACAAAAGTCAAAATATATTACTTGTTCAAATTTATGTAGATGATATAATATTGGTTCTACTGATGAATCTCTTTGCAAGTATTTTGAAAAGCTCATGCAGGGAGAATTTGAAATGAGCATGATGGGGGAGCTCAACTATTTCCTTAGATTGCAAATCAAGCAAGGAAAAGAAGGGTCACACATTTGTTAAGCCAAGTACACCAAAGAACTACTAAAGAAGGTTGGTTTTGAAATGCCAAGCCACTGTCAACACCAATGAGCACATCTACAAGGCTAGACAGTGACAAGGATGGTAAGAAAGTAGACCAAAAGCTCTACAGAGGTATGATAGGTTCTTTACTCTACTTAACTGCCAGCAGACCTGATATATTATTTAGTGTATGCATGTGTGCTAGGTATCAGGCAGATCCTAAAGAGCATCATTTAATTAGTATCAAACGGATTTTTAGATATTTAACTAGAACTCAAGATCTAGGATTGTGGTATCCAAAATCATGTGAAATAAATTTAGTAGGATATTCTGATGCTGACTACGCTGGATGCAAAATAGATAGAAAAAGCAACAGTGGGTGTTGTCAATTTCGTGCAGGATGTCTGATTCTATGGTCCTCAAAGAAGCAAAATTCAGTAGCACTGTCAACAGCTGAAGTTGAGTACGTGGCTGCTGGAAGCTTTGTACACAACTCCTATGGATTAAACAACAACTTGAGGATTATGGACTGTACATCAAGACAATTCCCCTACTGTGCAACAACATCAGTGTGATTAATCTCACCAAAAATCCAGTACAACACTCAAGGACAAACACTACAAGAAAAAGCGCATATCGAGACCGATTTAGAGACCGAAATTTTCGGTCCCTATTCGGTCCCAAAATAGGGACCGAATAGAGACTAAAAATTTCAGTCCCAAAAGTAGAGACCGAATAATTTCGGTCCCTATTCGGTCCCTGAATAGGGACCGAAATTATTCGGTCTCTATATTTGGGACCGAATTGAGACTAAAAAAATTCGGTCTCTATATTTGGGACCGAATATTTTCGGTCCCTATTCAGGGACTGAATAGGGACCGAATTGAGACTGAATTTTAGACCGAATTGAGACTGGATTTTGGTAATGAAATTTAGTTCGAAATTACCATAATTATCATAAAAATATGTTTATACCAAAATGTGGATATTGAGAATTTTTGATGCACGGTTAATGAGGTAAATATGATTTATCTACTTTTAGGATAATTTATACTTGATAAATATTTTTTCAGGAAAATTTTAAATAAAAATTACCATAAACTTGTTTACGTAAGATTTAACCTGCATCTAAATGTGAACATGTGTAAGTAGTGGTAGGTATGTGTAAAAGTGTATATATTTATTAGTATATATATATATATATATATATATATATATTTATATTATATGTGTGTTTGTATGTGTGTGTTAATAAAAGAAAAGATAAAATAATGTTTAAAAGATTATTAGGTATACTTACGTGTTTTAGCTAATACTCAGTCTTAGCTAGGCAAGTGTTCTTGTGAATTAAAGGATTCTTATTATTCTTCTTTTCTTCTGACTGTGTTTTGGAAATAGTACTAGTAGTGTCAACACATCTATCCAGTAGTGTTGACCTATCTATCTAGTAGTGTCAGTTAACACTATCTATCCAGTAGTGTCAGCACTATCTATGCAGTACTAGTGTTGACCTATCCGTACTCATGTGTCAACACTATCTATATATCCAGTAGTACTGTCACCATTATCTATCTAGTAGTGTTGACCGATTTATCCCTTATAGCGTCGACCTATCCCTTCATAGTATTGACCAATACCTTGTAGAGAGTTGACACTTTCCTTCAGAGTGTCAACACTCTCTTCTATTCAGGTTGACACACTCTGTTAATTTTCAAATCAACTTATAACTCATGTCTCCAGTGACTTAATTAAGTCGACACACCCATATTCTAGGTCGAATAAAAAGCTCTTTTTTTCTTCCAGAATATGGAGAACAATATGGACCTTTCTCAAAATTTTAAATAATTAATCTGAATTCTCAGGTCTACACACACAATGAACTCACACTTTAATCGTATGTGTTGTTATCTATCGAAATTAGGGCTGTAAATGTGTAACACCTTGATTTTGTTTATAAAAATACTTGGTCATTTGTGTATAATACATGATGACGTTCCAATTAGTTCGAATATTACGCACACCTCCATTACTAAAATAAAGCTCGGTAATAAACACACAAGAGGCCCATAAATTAATAACCTAAATAAGTAAAATTATGTTGATGGAAAAGGATTAAAATAGAATTATATTATATTAAAGAAATATATGGAATTTTATATATGTATATATGTATATATATATATATATCAATTATGGCACAATGATTACGTAAGGTAATCACTGTTCATCCTGCGTAACTTGGGTTACGTAAGAACTGTATTACGTGTTTAACCCAGGTGAAATCCTTTCGAAGATTTCATCGCCATTGTTCGTTGCAATCTCGCATGCGGATAAACCCCACCTTTAAACCCCGCCAATGATCCTTATCTTATCCTCCCGCACATGCTGCTGCTGCTATGCTTTGCTACTCCTACAACTGCTTTACTGTTACTACTGCTTTACTGCTGCTACTGCTTTGCTGTTGGTGATGCTATGCTTAGGACTGTTCATTTCTCGGTCCAACCCGATAAACCGAACCGAACCGAACTGTTCGGTTCGGTTCGGTTCAACTAACTAAAGTTCGGGTCAATGAACCGAATCAAACAGGTTTAATCGTAAATAGTTCGGTTCGATTTTTTCTTCCTTAAAATTGAGCCGAACTGATTGAACCGAAACAACCCTAAAAAGCCCTAATCTGGTCACGTAGCCCTTCTCCCTCCCGGTCTCAGTTCGGCCTCCTCTTTCTTTGCTACACAGCGGAGTGTCGGAGCCCCTGCTCTTCGGCCTCTCCCATCACCCCGAGCACGAGCAGTCGAGCCTCCTCGGCCAAGGTGGTCGTCGCCGTCCGTGCAACATTCTTGGACAACGTCGTCTTCTTCTCGACATCTTCTAAAACCAGCAGAGACTTTCGCTTGCTTTCTTGGCTAAGAAGACCAGACGCGTTGGTGCTGCAGGTGAGAGATCCCCATTCTATCGATTTTGAGTGGAGCATCGAGAATGCCCGAGCCATTGGCCTTTTTTTTTCTATCGATTTTGAGTGGAAATCTGTTGTACTCCTGACTAGGGCTGTAAACGGATCCGGAAAATATCCAGATCCGATCCGAATTCGTACCTGATTAAGTCTATCCGTATCCGTTTAACAGATATCTGACGGAGCGAATTCGGATACGGATATTATCCGAATAATAAACAGAGCGGACGCGGAAATAAGAGATCCGCTCTGTTTAAGATCCGATCCGAAACTAGATTAATACTGACCATTAGATCTTACATCTAATGGCTCATATCTAATATATAAATATACATATTTAAAACCCTACCCTACCTCCCTCTCCCGAGTCTCCCCCAAATCGACCTAATCTGAAATCCCTCCGCCCTCGGACCCCTCCTGCCTCCTCCCCGACGATCCTCGGCTCGCCATCGGCCGCCAGCCCTCGGGTCCCCGGCGGCGGCGACTCCTCGCGCAGTGGCTGTCCCTATATCTCCCCCCACTCGCGCTCTCTCTCTCCTCCATCCCGACTCTCTCTATCTCTCTCGCCGACGCCGAACCGCGCCCACCACGAACAACGCCCGGACGCTCTCCGCCGTGGTGGTCGGAACCGTCGCCACCGACACTGTCCATCGTGGTCGTCGGACCCATCGCCGCCGACGCTGTCCATCGTGTTCGTCGAACCCGTCGCCGCCATCGCCCTGCGACCAGCCCCTCCGTCGCCGTCGCCTCACCACTACCGACCGGTCGATCGGTAACTTCTCTTCTCTCTCTCTATGACTGTCTCTGTGGCCTCTCTCTACTTGTCTCTATGTGTTTGGGATGAGAGATGCCCGTTGTGGGAGGGGGAGGGAGGCCAAGGAGGGGGGTGGGTTTGCGCAAGGAGGGGGGCTCGCAGTCGGGATGGGGGGGGGGTCTGTGAGGTGGTTGTGTGGGGGGGGGGGGGGGGGGGGGGGGGGGCTGTGCAGGCAGGGGGGTTGGGGGGGGACTGTGCAGGGCGGGCGAGCCTGTGTATGGAGTAGGGGCTGTGCAGGGAGGGGGGTGTTTCGGCGGGGGGGGGGGGGGGGGGGGAGGTCACAGGCGAGGGGGTTCTACTGGGGGAGCTTGGCATTGGGGGGGGGGGGGGGGGGGGCGACTTTACAGAAGGAGGGTGGGGGGGGTCCAGTGGGGAGGGTTGTAGTGGGGGTGGGCTCCAATGATGGGGTTGGGGGTTTCAGTGGGGACGGAACAGTTGGGGGGGGGGGGGGGGCGCTGTGCAGGCAGGGGGGGTTGTGCAGGCAGGGGGTGGGTGGGCGCTGTGCAGGCAGGGGGGTTGGGGGGGACTGCACAGGGCGGGCGAGCCTGTGTATGGAGTAGGGGCTGTGGGGGCTCTGCAGGGGGGGGGGTGTTCCGGCGGGGGGTGGGGGGGGAGGTCACAGGGCGGGGGTTTCTACCTGGGGGAGCTTTGCAGTGAGGTGGGGGGGGGGGGCGACTTTGCAGAAGGAGGGTGGGGGGGGGGGGGGGTCCAGGGGGAGGGTGTAGTAGGTCATATGTTTGATAAAATGTCCAAGAGAGCTCAAACCATTTTGATAGGGTCAACCATTTTCGTCCCGCGTCAGAGAACGGTATGGATGCCAAAATAGTTTATTTTGCTCCCCATTTGGACTGCTCATTCCCCAGAGTCCAGGTTGACCTTGATATGAACATATCAGAGTAAAGTGGTACGGCAGTTGAAAATTCAAAATATAATCAGTCAAAATTGATGAATTTCACGTACTTTGATTTGGAGATATTGTCTCCGTTTGAAGTAGTCTTTTCCCTAAGAAAAAAATCCTCTTAAGAGACGAATACATTTACTTGTAAATATATATTTATTTTTCACTACATCAAATGTGTGACTAAATTATATCTCTGCACAGACCTACTCTCTAGTGAAATGTGCAGATCTTGTTACAATAAGATAATTGGATAAGACACATAATCTCTTGTTCTATTCTTACATACAGCACAATGATGATGTGTGGAAATTTCAAGATGCCCCCCAGAGATATATCCCTTCTTGAGATTTTATCTTTCTGTTGGGGAAAAAAAAACTCTCTTACGGTAAGAGTAAATATCTTGCTTACATAAATACACACTTATTTTTCACTACATTTATATGAGACTAAATTTGGCTCTGCAAAATCCAAACTCGGTTATGCTAATGGGTGACATGAATGTTTCTGTTCAAAGACAGAAACAAAAGAGAAGGAACTCAGTCAATTGGTTTCAAACAGCCCTTCAATTGTTCCATCCATCACACAAGTTTGCTGGATATATAGGTTATGATGGACCCGCTTATACCTGGTCAAACGAGGAAGCACAAATACCATTAGTGAGAGAAATGGACAATATAGCATGCAAATGCTCATCTTCCAAAGGTGTAAGATGATCGCAGTTTATTAGGCTTAGCTAATCATAACTTGAACAAACACAGACCAAACACCAAAGAGTGACTTTCTCTTCCATAGTCTCTTAAGCAGAATCAGAAGCAGGATGAACCATGGATTCTGCCTCCTTATCAGCAGAGCTACCAAAATCTATCTATGTTCTTCTTCTTCTACTTTTATATTTTTTACAGAAATGCATGGTTAACTAAAATATACTAAATTCATGAGTTTTAAGTACAGTTTGCAACTCTATTAATGCCATAATTTCGGATAGTTTTAAGCACAGTCTTAAGCACAGTTTGCAACTCTATTTTGTTCATTTCCCGCTGTAGCACTGTCGCAATGTAGCTACGATGCTATCTTTTCCTTTTTCTTTAAATTTTGTATTCACTCTAATTTTTATTAACTTAAGTTCTAGGAACTAATAATACCTTTCATTAACCATATGTGCAGGGAAAGGAGGTTACTACTCAGATTCTATCCAGTTTCTAACTGCCTCAGTAGGTATTGTTTTGTACTTAATTATATATACTAAAATTATCAAAATTCAGCTTCTATAGATCATTTAACTCCTCCTGTAATCTATAAGCTTAGAGATGAAAGACAATTATTTTCAATTTGGTGACAGAAAGCATGAATATGATAACACTTATGCAATGGACATGTCTAAATCTCAGACAGGTGGGTAGATTTTGAGTCTCTTTCATATGTATTATTCAACATGCATGTAAAAAATCTAATAGGCTTCTTGATAGCCAACTCATAGATTAGTACTTATTCTTAATAGGATTCTCCAATTGTAAAGTTATGACTGCATGCAGGTAATTTTATTAGAACTTATCAGCATGGAGATAAAATCTCAATAAACTATCTCCCTGTTTTTATTTTCTTTTCATATTATGTGGGTTATTATTGCACTTGTTTATATGCATGCTTTAGTTTTTATTTTCTTTTAACACTGCACACACTTCACGAGAGCGTGTTATGCCCGTGTCAATGAACCTCCCGTTCAAGACTTTGGGATTGATGTGCACGAGTCTTATTTTCAAAGATGAGAACGTGTATATCTAACTAAAGTCCTGAATTGTCCCGTTTGGACAGTCTGTGAATGTTTGATCGCAGTTAGGTGGTCATTTACTATGTGCTTGTATTATTTGTTGAAAATTTCGGGTGTGTCTACTCACTCCTCTCTGATATACCTTATTGATTTAGAATATTTTCTTAACCACTTATTAGTAAGTGTTTAAGAAAATATCTTAATCAATAAATATTTTTGGTATATCGGAGAGGTGTGGTGAGATGCTGCCGAAATTTTCAGCAAATAATACAATCACATAGTAAATGGTCATCTGAGTGCGATCAAATATTCACAGATGGGTAAAAAGTGATAATCTAAATAATAAATCCTTCCTATTCATTTCGGTTGCGTCGAAGGATGTGTGATTTAGAATTTTAAAGTTATTTGTCTATTGATATTGTTTGGGCGTAGGACAGCAATGGCTTCAGACCGTTCATGGATGTATCGCAGAATAGTTGATCATGTGGTGTCCCAAGAGTTTAGGGTCGGAGTTGAGAATTTCGTTCAGTTTGCATTGGGAATCCAAATGCAGAAGTAGACAGGCAAGGTGGCATCCGATGTCCTTGTATGATTTGTAAAAATTTGAAGTGGAATTCCCTATGGGAAGTTCAACGCCATTTATACAGAAAAGGGTTTGTTGAAGGTTATATGAATTGGACATGTCATGGTGAGGACTTTTGGTCGCACGAGCCTAGTAATGTGGAAGGCACAAGTACGTACGTGGATATGGTTGTAGATGCTGCTGGTCGGCATTCAGTGTATATGTGGATCCTGTATACGCTGAAGACGTGCCGAATAAGGGAGCCGAAAGATTCTATCAGTTACTTAAGGATGTTGATGAGCCATTGTGGGATGGTTGTCAAAAGCACACTCGGTTGTCAGCGGTGTCACAGTTGTTGAACTTGAAATCTGAATTTCATATTTTTGAGAATTGCTTTGATCGTCTCCTCCTCATCATCAAGAGCATGTTACCTCCAGATGAAAAGCTGCCTCCAAATTTTTATCGTGCCAAGAAGATGGTGAATGATTTAGGACTTGGATATGTGAAAATAGATGCATGTCCTAATCATTGTATGTTGTATGACAAAGAGAATGCAGATATGGTATCCTGTTCAGTTTGCCGTCATGATAGATTTAAACCTAAAAGAGGGGTCAATTCTAGGGGAAAGGATATACCTTATGCGTCATTGCGATATTTCCCCCTTACACCCAGGCTGCAGCGGATGTATATGTCTTCAAAGACAGCTGGACATATGAGGTGGCATGCAGAAAGAGTACGTCAGGACATGGATATTATGACTCATCCTGCAGATGGCGAAGCTTGGATTCATTTCAACCATGTTTATCCTATCTTCTCAAGGGAGTCACGTAATGTGAGGCTTGGTTTATGCACTGACGGATTTAATCCATTTGGAGGTTCAGTGGCTTCCTACTCCAGCTGGCCAGTGTTCGTGACACCATACAACCTTCCTCCGAGCATGTGCATGAAGCGAGAGAATTTGTTCCTGTCCTTATTGATTCCTGGTCCGAAAAGTCCTACAAAATATAGACATCTATCTAAGACCGTTGATTGATGAATTGAAATTATTATGGACTGAGGGGGTCAATACTTTATGCATCTAGAAAGCAAAATTTCACCATGAGGGCGGCATTGATGTGGACTATAAGTGATTTTCCTGCATATGGAATGCTATCTGGTTGGAGCACACATGGGAGGCTAGCATGTCCGTATTGTATGGATAATACCAAATCGTTTGTACTAAACATGGTGGGAAGTCCTGCTGGTTTGATTGCCATCGTCAGTTTTTACCAGCTGATCACCCTTTTAGAAGACAAAAAGATGCATTCCTAAAGAACAGAAAGGAACGAGATGAAGTTATATTCGAGAGGTTGTCCGGTCATGATATGGCAGCACATGTTGAAAATTTTCCAGATATCACACAACAGATGGGCAGTACCCGACACCTTTCAGGTTTTGGGGAGGAGCACAACTGGGTGAAGAAAAGCATTTTCTGGGAGCTACCTTATTGGTCGACTCTTCTTGTGCGGCACAATCTAGACGTGATGCATATCGAGAAAAATGTCTTTGATAATGTATTCAACACAGTTATGGATATCAAAGGTAAAACAAAGGACAATGTGAATGCACGCTTGGACTTGTCCATGCTCTGTAAACGTCCAGAGTTAGAAATTGTTGAAGTAAATGGGAAATCAAGTAAACCAAAAGCAGTTTATGTGCTTGGAGGAGGACAAGTAAAGCAAGTGTGTCAGTGGCTGAAAACAACTGAGATTCCTGACGGTTTGTGTCAAATATTGCTCGTTCTGTCAACGTCAGTGAGGGAAAGATATATGGAATGAAGAGTCACGACTGCCATGTATTCATGCAAAGGTTGCTACCTATTGCATTTCGTGACATCTTGTCCGAAGCAGCTATGGGGAGCGTTATCTGAGTTGAGTCGATTTTTCACGATTCTATCTGCATCAGAACTCAGGCTTCAGGATGTGCAAACTATCGAACAGAATGTGGTCACCACTGTATGCAAGTTGGAGAAGATATTTCCACCTGGTTCTTCGATTCAATGGAGCATTTACTCGTACATCTACCATATGAAGCAAAGGTCGGAGGGCCAGTACAATATAGATGGATGTATCCATTTGAGAGGTATATGCAAATATGAACTATTTCCTCGTACGATTGCACCTACGTAAGTGATAGCTTTTCTAATTGTCTCTTACATTGTGGATGTAGGTGTATGCATGACCTTAAAATGAAAGTCCGAAATAAAGCAAAAGTGGAGGGTTCTATTGCTGAGGCATACATTATGGAGGAAATCTCTAACTTTTGTGCAATGTACTTTGAAGCAGACATTCAAACTCGTCGGACACAACCTCCACGTAATGATGATGGGGGGGAATCTGTCGGTTCAAATCGACTCTCAATATTTACTCATCCTGGACGTGCCTTCGGACGTTCTTCAACTCGAATGCTGGATGACAGAGAGTTATGTGCCGCAGAGATATATATTCTTTTAAATGTTCTGAGCTAGAATGTTATGTTGAGTAAGTATAATCTCACAATTTAAATTATATGTAAGTTTTTTGCCTTTATTCTACCTATTCAATGTGATCTGCTATTCATATTGCAGACAATTTGATTCAGAATTAATACAAAAAAATCCACAACTCACTGATTTTGAGGTTGAAAAAGAAAGAGAGAGAAGTCATTGGCCTTATGGCTAAGACAACGCGTAAGTGTACACCGTCAAAGAGTATTCAAAAAATTCATTTCACTTTATAACTAGCCTTTTCTACACGCAGGTGCAAGAAGGTTTAATTACTGATGAAAGAGTTCGTCAGGTAGCCTACGGCCCATCCAAAATTGCACAGAATTATCCTGGATTTATTGTCAATGGGTATAGGTTTCATACGAAAGACTATGGGCAGAATAAATCTACCATGAACAGTGGCGTATGTGTAAAAGGAAGTACATACAATGAAAGTGAGTATGACTACTATGGTATTGTAGAGGAGATCCTACAATTGCAATATCTAGGACAAGACAATCATATATTCTTGTTCAAGTGTCATTGGTTTGATCCGAATCCATTCGAAATGACACAACACATGGGATTGTCGAGCTTAAGCATAAGTCAAAATTGAATACTTATGAGCCATTCATCTTAGCCACACAAGCCCAGCAAGTGTATTATACAAGCTATCCTTCATGTACAAACAAAGAACGAAATGATTGGTGGGTAGTTTGCAGAGTTAAGTCAAGACTATTCTCTGATTATGAATTGGACATGACTGATCAGACAGCTGAAGAGATCAACGCAGAATTCTTTCAAGAAGACTTTGTTGAAGATGTAGAGTTGACAACTCATATTGGAGAAGACGAATCCGAAGCACAATGTCCTTGTCTCACAGAAATGAGGTCGAAGAAGTCGATCCACGTGAGATGAAAGACAGTAGTGCTCGTCGTACAGATATTGAATATGAAAGTTCTGGTGAGGAAGAGGAATATACCAGTGATGAATGTGAAGATGATGATGAAGATGGGGTTGAATTAGACATATCGTCATCATCTGAGGAGGAAATGGATATCAATTAAACTATGGTAGAATTTTTTCACACTTGTAGAGTATATTTAAAGCAGCTCACTTTCAATATAAGCAATTGACTAGTAAACATTATGATTTGTTCTCTATGAAGATATGGTGCGTGGAGGAAGATCTGGTAGCAGTTCTAGGAGGGGCATTCGGGGGGCTTTGTTCCCCGCATCTGGTATGTATATTTTTCTAATATAGTCATCAGCTGTGTATTTTTCTCTGTATATTATTTAGTGTACTTGTGTAGTGTTAATGCCATTAAAATTGTTACAGTTTCTGCTTCTCCTTCGAGTGAGCGGACACCTCCTCTACCTAGCGGACTAGGTTTGTATATTTCAATTTTCAAGTATTTTTTTAGTCATTATTTACACATATTAATGTTATTAGAATGTTACAGTTGCTGGTCCTTCTTCTGCATCTCCTAGCGTGCCTGCAGGTATGTATATTTCAATTTCCAGTATTTTTGTAGTAATTATTTATATATATTATTAATGTTATTAGAATTGCTACAGTTTCTAGTTCTTCTGCTCCTACCGTGCCTGCAGGTATGTATATTTACAAATGTACTTTTATTGTGCATTCATCTTCATCATTACTTATGCGTTCTATTCTAGTTACAGCTGTTGGTGCTCCTCCGAGTCTCCTCCTGTAGTAGCTGGTATGTATATGTAAAGTTATACTTTAATGTATGCATAATTCTGATGCCATTAAAATGTCACATGCTCAGGTCACTCTACACATTCTCCAGATGCACCAGTAGATTTGTATATTTAATGTTAGGGTATTTCTGTAGTCATTATTTAGTATTTTTGTACATTACTCATGTTGTTCATCATTATTTTCCAGGTTCGGTGCCAGAGGATGCTGGTAGTCTGCAGGAGGGCAGAGGTAGTTTTTATGAGAGCACTCTGCGGGAGGTCTGGATTAATGGGTACGTAATCAACATGTATGTATTTCTTATGGGCAATGAAGTGAATTTAGTTCAGAAATTGACATTATGCAGTTACATCATTGCAGTGATAAAATAGAGCCTACTCAAGCATCTCAATTCATCACAAGAACGTTACAAGCACATTTTCCTGGGCCAATTCATAGATTCAATGATTTTCCGATGGAGGTCCAGGAGCACTTGTATCAGATGTTCATGGTATGTAATTTCGTATTGTAATTTAATTCTTATCGTATCATACATGCAGTTCACTAACTCTTATGTATATAGAGCCAGCATCGATTCACGAGTCGTACGGACGAGGCGGCGGTCTCGATTTGTATGGACGATGACCGCAAGATCAAATTTCAAGCATTTGATGTATAACGCGAGAAAAAAATGAGAGAAACTTTCTCAGAGTGCAGACCCGACTCTTTGGAGGGAGCGGGCGCCCAGTTGGATGAGGGGAGAATATTGGGAAACTCTTTGCAACATCTGGCTGCAGAGAGATGGCAACAAACATCCTCAATAATGAAAGTTAATCGGGCTGCGAATCCAGAAGCAAACATGCATACTGGTGGGTCTGTCTCTTTTGCGACCCATCAGTCCAGATTGGTAAGTAATGTCCATTTGGTCATCTTTTATTTTCTTGGTCTTTATTATAAAGGTACTCATTTATGTCATGTTTTCTGTGAAATAGGAGAAGGAGCTAAAAAGGCAGCCGACATTTTCCGAGGTGTTCGATAGAACACACAAGAAAAAAGGAACGGATGTATACATTAGGATAGCCCGAGTGGTTGCAGTAAGTATTTAGAAGATATTCACTATTTAATTTTTCACATTAATATGAATATTAACTACTATCGTTTTTTCTGGTTTCTTGCAGGAGTCATACAGCCAACAATGACAGAGAAGTACGTCGGGGAGGACGAGCAGCCGCCGTTAGATCCTGAGGTATGGGTTGCGGCATCTGGGGCCCCAAAGAAAGGCCATGTGTATGGTTTTGGGCACAGCATCGACACGAGCCCGGTGTTATCTGGAGGATCCAGCTAGGGTCACAGACCAGTGCATTCCACGCAGGAGTTGGTACTCCAGGTACTTCTCCAGGACAGCTGATGGGCTTCATTGACAGTAGGATATCGGCTTAGAGTCTCGTCTGACGGATTCGATGGAGACTCGTCTGGCCCAGATGCAGATGCAAGGGACCGACGCACTACAGGCCCAGCTCTCCCAGTCCCTCTCCCAGGTTATCTCCCAGGCTTCTCCCAGATCAACATTCCTCCTCCACAGGCAGCACCTCCTCACAGGCAGCACCATCGACATCAGCACACGCCCCTCACGTGAGTAAATTTATTTTATTTCAGAGGTTAATTTTAACAGTTAACTTAGTTTAACTTTAATTTGGGTTGATCGACGCACATTTCTTGTTAAGCGAGTTAGGTTAGTTAAAAGGGAGAACTTAGGTAGGTTTGGGGGTTCAAAATTAGAAATACTCATCCGATTGGCCTCCGATTTTTTCAGAACGGTCGGGGCGATGAGTGTGACTTGTGGAAACCGCCGTCGATCAATT
>CM024758.1:31822042-31879426 GCA_014218235.1 Colocasia esculenta
ACAAGGGCCTGTTTATGAGGCATCTTGGTTTCTTTTACAAATTTTGGTAATGGATATTTTTCTGAAATTATGGCTTTTGTTCCTTTTACGGAGGTATGTAACCAAGCCCTTGTTTGTTATTTCCAGATTTGATCCTTTTAAGCATAGGCCAGAGATGTTTTCCCTTTAGTTAATTTTCTAACTGATTCTTTTAAATAAAGATTTTCTTCAGTTAGAGTTTTAAGTTTTCTTCTAACTCTATTTTTTCATTGTTTTTACTTTTAATTCTTCATTCAAGAGATATTACTATCTTATTTTCCTTTAATTATTTTTATAATTGTTCCATTTCGGATTTAAGATCAGAATTGGTGTTATCTAAGCAAGTCATGTTATTTTTCAAAATTTTAATTCTTTTAGAATACCTTTTTGTTTTCATAAAGTTCATTTAAAGACTTCTTCTAGATCTTTGAATTCTGATCCTAAATCAGTGCATGAATCAAAAGATGAGTTAGAATGTACCTCATCTAGTCCTACCATAAGGGCTAGACTTTCCTGCTCCTTTTCGGAATCTGAGCTTGATGATTCTGACGTTGTGGCCTCATCATTTTAGCAAGCAGCCACCATGGCTTTTCTTTTGAATCTCTTGTGCTTCTTTTTGGACTTTTCTAGTTGACCAGTCTTCTTTAGTTTAGGACAATCTGATCTTAGATGTCCAGGTTTTCTGCATTCATAGTAGACTAGTTTTTTCTTTTCCCTCTTTCTTTGAATCCTTCTTGATCCATTTCTTTCCACTTGAGAATCTTATGAAGTTTGGATAGAATTTCATCAACATTACTGTCTCAAAACCGGCATTTTTGAACTAGAAGAAGAAGAAGTGATGGAAGGAGTAGCTAAAACTTTAAAGGCATTAGTGAGTTTTTTCTTGAAGAGCTTTTAGATAGCCACTCCATATTATTTCATGTGCCATGAGAGAGCCAATTAATTTATCAATGGAACTTGGCTAGATCATGGGCTTCTCAATAGTAGTGAGCTTAGGGGTCCATAAAAGAGTTAAGATCTAAGTATTTTTCTGACAGTTCTTCATCAGAAAGCTTTTTACCAAGAGAACTTAGACCTACTACTATGCTTGAAAATCTATTATACATTTGAGTAATATTTTCGTTAGGAAGCATTTTAAACTGCTCACACTGCAAAACAAGAATATCTATCCTAGTTTGTTTTACTTTATTTGTTCCTCATAAGTACTTGCAGTTTATCCATATTTCTTTAGCTGATTTACATGTAGATATTCTACTGAATTCTCTTTTAGATAAAACGCAACATTGAAAGTTCTTTGCTTTAAAGTTTAAAGATAATTTACTTTTATTTGCTGCTGTAATAGCAGTAGTACCTTCAGCAGGAACAACAACATAATCACCTACCTATATTACCTGCCACAGATCAAAGTCTGTGCTCGAATGAAGAATTCCTTCTCATCTTCCAATATTGATAATCCTCTCCATCGAAGAATGGAGGTCTGGTAACTGATTGACTTCACCAAATCCTTGAGCTTCCATGGATCTTCTCTAAGATCGTTGGATCTTCTTGAATAATCAGAGAACCTCGCTCTGATACCACTTGTTGGCCCTTTTGGTATGATAGCAAGCTAACCTAGAGGGGGGGTGAGAATAGGTTATCTGAATTCTGAAATAGAAACATAAACATAGAAAATTATCACTTGAAGATTTGGTTAGTTGAGTGTGATAGAGAGTAGCAGTGTGGAAGCAAATAAACAATCACATAAATAACACAGAGAATTTAACCTGGTTCAGCCCTTCCAACATAGAAGTCCTACGTCTAGTCCCCAAGTAATCTCTTGGGATTTAACTAACAAAGGGTACAGTCCCCCTCACGGACAATACAACACCCAGCACCCCACCTGGTCTTCTTCTCTTTCCGGGCAGAAAGCAGCCCACTTCTTTTACAGGTCAAGAAGCCAACTCTTGGTAGAAACCCTAGTGTGTTCTGCTACACTTAAACCCCTAGCTAGGTTCTACACTGTATATAGTCCTCTAGCTGGACAGAAATCTTTCTTAGAAAAGAAAGAACAGGTCGAGAGCTATTACAAAATGAACAATAAGAACTCAGCTCTCAGCCACAGACTCTCCCCCAGATTTACAATGACCACAGAGAGAGTGGAGAGGGAGAAGGAGCTTGAAGCTTGGAGAAATTAGATGCTTGAGCACTTCTTCTTGGGCTCGGGCTCTTTCTCTCTTTTCCTTTGAGTTTATTTGGAGTTCAGGTTCCTCACAAGATGTACACTCCTTCAAAGATCTTCAGAAAAAAGCTCTCTTCCTTTTCTTCAGCATTGCTTCATCTTTTATATGAGCAGCTTTGAATAAATCGTTGGAGTTCTAGTCGTTGCTCATCTTATCTTTCTTATGATATTTTGTGGTCTACGAGATCTGCAAGCATAGAAGAAAGTGTTTATATAAAAGAGTGTTTCTGTCAAAAGGGTTCATACCTCTATGTTTCTGTTGCCACCCAGAAGTAGTAAGTAACCTCCTTTTCGTTGCGAGGAAAAGATATCTAGAGAGATAAGCAAAAGATCTCCTGTCAAGAAATATATTTGACTTTTTTACTAGATGCCAAAACACTTTGAAATATAAAGGAAATCGATGTTTGAGTGATCAAATCCTTGTTTCACTTATGAAATCCATGTGAGAGGCAAATCAATGTTTCAGTTATCAAATTGACGTGAGAGGCAAATCGATGTTTCACTTATCAAATCGATGTGAGAGGTAAATCAATGTTTCACTTATCAAATCATTACAGTGATCAAATCGTTGTTTTAACTTGGAAATCGATGTGAGAGTGAATTGATGTTTGCTTATGAAATCGATGTGAGTGTGAAATCGATGTTTCACTTATAAAATTGATGTGAGAGTGAAATCGATGTTTCACTTATGAAATTGATGTGGTACTTTGAGAACTGAGAATAGACATTGATTTAGCTTTTTAGTGCAAATCACACAACAATAATGTCATGAAAATATATTTATTAGAAAAACTTAATTATTGAATATATTTAATAATATTAATTAATCATAAGTTTTTTATCACCCAAATATAAGGGTAAAATATAAGAGTTGTTCAACAATCTCCCCCTTTTTAGTGATGACAAAATTATGAGAATTTTCTGACAAAAATACTTAAAGCATAAAAATACATAAAATTTCATAGTAATAATACATACTCCCCCTTTTGTCACTAACTAAAAAGGAAAGATCTTACCATGCATTCTCTCCCCTTTGAGAGAATTTCTTACCAGTGAGGGGTTCAACAAGATTGACATTAATGAATAACTCCCCTTAGTCTGTGCTCCCCCTGAATGAGAGACTTCACTTGATTGAGACTTGTAAAAAATGTTAGTAATACTAAAATTAAAAAATAAATAGTGACTACTCCCTCTTCAGATATGAGTTGGATGAAGAGTTGGCAGTCATTAGTGCCTTGAGCACCCTTTGTTCCTGATGCCCTAAGGCTATCCTACAAACAACTTATTTAGAAGTAGGTACCCAAATCTTTTTGGGTCATGATAGTTAGATGCATAAAAATATCCTTTCGGAAACCATACTAGGTGCCTTGTTGTGCAGATGTTTACTGTGTGTCCTAATTTATTGCAATGTGAACAACAATAAATATAATTTGTTTTGCAGTTCTTATTATCTTTGTAATGTCTGTTTAGAACACAATTTTTTGAAATATTTTCTTTTATAGGGGTCTTTTTCTGAGGCATCTTGGTTTCTTTTACAAATTTTGGTAATGGATATTTCCTGAAATTATGACTTGTTTTCCTTTTACCAGAGATATGTAACCAAGCCATTGTTTGTTATTTCCAGATTTTGAACCTTTTAAGCATAGGGCTAGAGACGTTTTCCCTTTAGTTAATTTCTGAGCTTGATGATTCTGACGTTGTGGCCTCATCATTTTCTCAAGCATCCTCTATGGATTTTCTTTGAATCTCTTGTGCTTCTTTTTGGACTTTTCTGGTTGACCAGTCTTTTTTATTTAGGACAATCTGGTCTTAGATGTCCAGGTTTTCTGCATTCATAGCAGACTGGTTCTTTTTCTTTCTCTCTTTCTTTGAATCCTTCTTGATCCTTTTTCTTCTACTTGAGAATCTCTGAAGTTTGGATAGAACTTCATCAACATCACTGTCTTCAGAACCTGCATTTTTTGAACTAGATGAATAAAAAGAAGAGATGGAAGGAGTAGCTGCAACTTTAAAGACATTAGTGAGTTTTTTCTTGGAAGAGTTTTCAGATAGCCGCTCCATATTGATTTCATGTGCCATCAGAGAGCCAATTAATTTATCAATGGAAAACTTGGCTAGATCAGGGCTTCTTCAATAGTAGTGACCTTAGGGATCCATGAAAGAGTTTAAGATCTAAGTATTTTTTTGACAGTTTTCTTCATCAGAAAGATTTTTACCAAGAGAACTTAGACCTACAATATGCTTGAAAATCTATTATACATTTGAGTAATATTTTCGTTAGGAAGCATTTTAAACTGCTCATACTGCGAAACAAGAATATCTATCCTAGTTTGTTTTATACTTTATGATGATCAGTCCATCCCATATAATATTAATTATTATATTTTGGTGATTAACAAAATCCTAACAAGTATTTCTGACAAGTTTATATGAAGCTCAGTTATAGGAAATAAATCGAGCCACATATGTAAGTAATTCTCACCCCATATCATTTAAATTTCAGAGCATATAATTTTTCCAAGTACACATCGACTTCATTAGTTTCATAAAGATTTTCTCATTTCAATCGATTTCATACTCAGAAGGATTTGGTAAGTGACATACCTATTTGGCCTCACAACGATTTTACAAGTAGCGCATCGATTTCGATCTTAGAACGATTTATCAAGTATCGCATCGATTTCGATCTCAGAACGATTAGTTAAGTGAGGGCATCTTTCGAACTCAGAGCGAGCGCATCGATTTCGATCTCATAACTATTTGAGAAATGAGAACAACGATTTACTCTCAAATGATTCGGTTTCACATCGATTGGTAAGTGAGAACAATGATTTGTTCTCACAACAATTCGGTTTCACATCGATTTGGCAAGTGAGAACAACGACTTGGTCTCACAACGATTTGTCTTTCATACGATTCATAAGTTCCTCGTCGATTTGGTATTCATATCGATTCGACAAGTTACAACAATGACTTGGTCATTATAATGACTCGATAAGTTACACAACGATTGGCTGGTGGTACAATTCGATAGTAACACAACTGAAATGTTGCGGAACACTGCTATCAGAAATCTAGAAGGGGGGGGGGGGTTGAATAGATTTCTACAAATTTAAAAATCACTTCAACAAAAACTTAATTGATTGTGAAATCTGAGTGTTAATGGCAATTCTAAACAATTAGGCAAGCTAGATGAAATGATTTTGACGAACCTATCAAGCATCTAGCGCAAGAGACAAGCAAACCACAATGACACAAAGATTTAGGGTGGCTCGGATTACACAAGTGTATCCTACATCCACCATCCACACACACACACAATTGTGGCTTATCTTGCCAGTTCAGAAAAGTCACAAAGAACCACACACACTCTGAGATACCGAAATCTCAGATTCAATCACACACACGTGAAATTGGGCACAAGGATTGCAGCACTTTCACAAAAACACAATGTAGAATGAGATTGAAATGAGAAACTAGTCGGAGCAATTGAATTCCAAATTGAAGAGGACTGGTCCGAAGATCCCTGTTTCTGCTTCAGGAATGGGGATCAGCTTCTCTGCTTCAGCTCCAGGAAGAAGACTCAGATGGATCAAAATTCTCCTCCAATTGTATCATCCAAGGCATGCAGACCTCTTGTTCCTTCAGATCTGGGAGCAATTCGCCGGGTTGAAGTCTTCCTTAGAATTGATCGAATTCCCTGGAGTCTTGGAAGAACAAAAATATATGGCTCGACTTCTGTTAAGGCCAAGTGGATAAGGGGTATTTAGCCATGGGTCCACAAAATATCTTGGGATCGGTGGGCATAGAAGTTCCCGCCCAAAAAGCCTTTCCCAAAAGCTTCCATGTGTCCCTGTTAATTACATCAAAAAGACAGAGAAAAATTAAACAGACTGTGTCGACACACCTTACCTATGTGTCGACACCCTATCCCAGTCATCACAAAACTGTGTCCTGGAGTCTGGAACTAGTGTCGACACACAACCAGATTGTGTCAACACCACTAGGTAATTACTGGTGACTTTGTTTTGGGGCAATGCACTAGTGTCGACACACAGTTGAGCTGTGTTGACACTACTGAGTACTTACTGATGTCTTTGTGCTGGGACCGTGCACTAGTGTCGACACACAGTGAGCTGTGTCGACACCACAGAGTACTTTTGAGCTGTAAATGTGAAGGAAACATTGTGAGATAAAAATGTAAGCATGATAATCATGATTACAAAGTATTAATGAATCACATTTGGCTATCATCAAAATCAGAGATCCAACAATCTCCCCCTTTTTGATGATGGCAACTATGATTCATTAAGTAACTTTAACTTTTTCACAAATATGACCAATTTCAAAGCAAGTCATAGGCATGATAAGTACATCCACAATTTTCCATCAACATCATCCAACCATTTTCATTTCTTGGCAAACAACCATATCATTCACTTGTGACAAATCAGTCATACAAACATTCAGCAATGCAAGAAATGTGCTTGCAAGAAATGTACTAGCATTCACATCAAAAAGAAATGTATTTCCCAGAAATGCATGCCTAAAAAGTAATCAACATGAATCCTTCTCCCCCTTTGACATCATCCAAAAAGATATCAAGCAGAAGTGGTAGGGTATGATGAGTCAAATTTGAAATCAATTATTCAGGGATTTTTAATATGATAAAGAAATCATACCCTTTTTCAACATTATCCCATTTATTAATTAGTGGGCTAAAGATATCTGACAAGAAATTAATCACCAAGAAATTCTAAGAATTAGAGTGATTGCTTAAGTGATATAAACTATTCTATACAGTAGTGTCAACCTTTTCCACTTTTCTTAACCAAAAGTGAGTGATTGCTTTAGGATTTAGACAACACATATAGAGATTGAACACTTTTAGAAGAATTAATGCAGGGTTAAGATGTTCATTTTCTTTGACCTTTTTTTTTTATTTGTCACTTTGAAGTAATGAGCAGTCAAATATAGTAAATCTTTTTCACTCAAGTAAAGATGTTGTTTACACACCAGAATCCCTAGTTACTAGAGATTTGCTAATTATCCTGCCTCAAGGGGTGAATGAAAACTTTTTTACATGGAAATATACGTTTATCAGATGCCAATATTTCCAGTTAGTCAGTTAACATTGGATATATATATATTTTAATTTACCCCTTAGAACAGAGATAACACAGCACTTCATGACATACATGGCACTTCACTGTTTGTGAAGGTGTGCAGTTTCTCAGTGTTATGCCATTGCTCTGTAAAACTTTTTTCTTTAGAATGAACATTGAGATTTTGACAAAGCTTTACCCTTTCATCAGTCTTGAAGGAAGTGTTTAAAATCAATACATGATTGAGCAAAAAATCCATGAAAGAAATCAAATTACTTGAGGAATTCAAAGTAAAAAGGAGTATTAACAGAAAGAACATGTTATAGCACTTAAGAAATCATCCTTATGTTCTTCAGAAGATGAATAAAACATTTCATGTAGAGATATTCATCAGCACACTGAATTAACTTTGGTTTAATGAGAGAAAAATGGTACTGAATTCTTTAGCTCCCCCTGAGTTATTGATCTCATCTATTGGTCATCATAAACAGTTATGATTCTGAATTCAATTTTCAGACATTCGCCTTTGATTCTCAAGCAACAAGCTCCCCCTCAATATGTGAATTAATGAGCCATTCAGCATTCAGATTTTGGCAGACAAATTCATCAAGAAAACAAACATGATCAATCACAAAGAAAGAACAGAATGATTCTTACACATTTTAGATCATGGGTACTAGGCGGAGGATTTTCCTCACACATAATGATAGCTTTCAAACAAGCATAACTTGTTCTTCCACTAATTACCATTTGATATACCTCATAATCTTAGCATAACGAATCACAGAGTTCTTATCAATTTTTATTTTTATTCCAAGTTGCATATTCCAAGTTCTCTTCTTAGGAAGTGAATCTATCTTCAGCCAAAGGTTTGTGAAAATATCTGCAATTTGTTTTTCAGTAGGGATGAATTCTAATTCATGTTTTATTTACAACTTCATCTCTTAGAAAGTGATGTCTGATTTCAATATGCTTTGTTCTAAGTGTTGAATTGGGTTTTTGGAAAGATTGATTGCACTAGTATGTCACACATGATAGATGAACATCCAATATCAATGTTGTAGTCAAGCAATTGACTTTTAATCCACAACACTTGAGTTGCACAACTTCCTGCACAACATATTCTGCTTCTGCAGTAGATAGTGCAACTGAGTGTTGCTTCTTGGATGCCCATGTTATCTTGCAATTTCCTAAGAATTGACAATATCCACTAGTACTCTTCCTGTCAAGTTTGCACCCACATAATCAGCATCAGAATATGAAATTAGATTAGCAGGACATCCAATTGGAAACCATAGACCCAAATCACAAGTTCCACAGAGATATTAAAAATCCTCTTAACTGCAAGCAAATGACTCTCTTTTGGACTAGACTGAAATCTAGCACAAAGACACACACTGAATTGAATATCTGGTCTACTTGCAGTAAGATACAAAAGAGATCCAATCATACCTCTGTGTATTGCTTTGCATCCAGTTTACCTTTTTCATCTTTTTCCAATTTGATGCTTGTACTCATGGGAGTAGTTGCTGGTTTAGCTTGTTGAAAGTGATATTTCTTGAGCAACTCTTTGACATATTTGGCTTGATTAATAAAGAATCCATCCTGATGTTGTTTGATCTGCAAACCAAGAAAGAATTGTAATTCTCCCATTAGGCTCATTTCAAATTCACTGTGCATTAGATTAGAAATTCTTCACACAGTGAAGGGTTAGTGGATCCAAAAATGATATCATCTACATACACTTGAACTACAATGATATGATTATGAATTGATCTTGTGAAAAGAGTTGATCCACCTTACCTCTGGAGTAATTCTTACTAACCAGAAAATTGCTCAATCTATCATACCATGCTCTCGGAGCCTATTTTAAACCATAAAGAGCTTTATGCAATTTATAAACATGGTTAGGTTTATCAAGATCTTCAAATCCAGGAGGTTGAGCAACAAAAACTCTTCTTTAATATAACCATTTAAAAAGCAATTTTCACATCCATTTGAAATAATTTGAAGTTTTTGGAACATGCATATGCCAAGAGAATTCTCACTGCTTCTAATCTAGCTACTGGTGCAAAGGATTCCTCAAAATCAATTCCAAATTCTTGGTTATATCCTTAGCAACCAGTCTTGCTTTATTTCTGACAACTTTTCATTCTTCATTCAATTTATTCCTAAACACCCATCTAGTTCCAATTATTGAGTTTTCAGGATTTTTAGGAACTAGCTCCAGACTTTATTTCTTTTGAATTGTTCAGTTCATCATGCATGGCTTCTATCCAAGAATCATCTTGTAGTGCTTCTTCAATGTTTTTGGGTTCTATCTGAGAAATAAAAGCCATATGATCTTGTTCAATGATATTTCTAAAATGAGATCTTGTATGAACTTTGTCATGAACATTTCCAACAACATTCTCAAGTGGATGGTCTATAGAGTATTTGAAGTTACCTCTTGTTGTTGTGCTTACCTGCTCTGGTGTCGACTCAGTGTCCTGTGGTGTCGACACACTTTCAGGTTCAACAGCTTCTTCATTTTCCACAATTTGATCTTTTTCTCTCATAAGAATGCCAGCATCTTCTTCTTGATTCCTGAACAAATTAAGGTCAGTAGATTTTTCAATATTCTATCATCAAAAATGACATGAGGAGTTTCCTCTACATTTTTGATTCATTGTTAAACACTCTATATGACCTTGAATTTTCAGAGTATCCAAGAAAGATGCCTACTTCACTTTTCTTTTCAAATTTATCAAGATCATTATTGTTATTATTGTGAATGAAAACTTTACATCCAAAGATTCTAAAATATGCAATGTGGGGTTTCTTACCTTTCAGAAGTTCATATGAAGTTTTCTTAAGGACTGGTCTTACCATTACCCTGTTGAGGATATAGCATGATGTATTGACAGCTTCTGCCCAGAATTTTCTTGGAAGTTACTTTCAATCAACAAGGTTCTTGCCATTTCAACTAGAGTCCTATTCTCCTTTCTACAATTCTGTTCTATTCAGGAGTCTTTGGAGAAGCAAACTTATGCTCAATTCCTTTATTCCTGCAAAAATCAAAAATGAATTATTATCAAATTCTCCACCATGATCAGTAAGGATAGAATGGATTTTATTTATTTTTACATTTTCAATTATATCAACAAATTCTTTGAAGTTTTCCAATTTGTCACTCTTGTGAGATAGAAAGTACACCCATGTGAATCTAGAAAAATCATCTACAATCACAAATCCAAATCTATGTCCACTAAGACTGAGTGTCCTAGTTGGACCAAATAAGTCCATATGCAACAATTCAAAGGGTTTGGAGGTGATTAGGGTGCAATTGATTTGAAAGATTTCTGGTTTGTTTGCCTTGGGCACATGAAGCACATATAATTGCATTTTTCTTTTTTTCTCATTTTTGGCAAACCATTCACAAGAGAATTTCTTAACAACTTATTCAAAACAGTTTCACTAGCATGACCTAACCTTCTATGCCACAGTTGAAATAGATCATGCTGATTGACAACAAGACACAAATTTCATGTTGTTGTGACTATTCAAATAACCAAGTAAACATTATTTATTCTTTGACCAATAAATTTTATTTTTCCATTATCTTTTTCAACAATTTCACATGATTCAAATTGAAAATTACCTTAAGGCCTTTGTCACATAGTTGACTTATGCTCAAGAGATTATGATCAAGACCTTCAACAAGTAAAACATTCTCAATGGAGCTTGAAGGAGTCTTACCATTTTTCTTGTTCCAATGATTTTACCTATGTTCTTACCTCCAAAAATTACTTGTCCACCATCTTTTTAATCAATGTAGAAAATTTTCTCTATCTTCAGTCATATGTCTTGAACAGCCACTATCAAGATACCACTTATCCTTCTTGTGGCTGTAAGACATTCCTGCAAAATAGATTCAGAAAAACAATTTTGGTACCCAAATTGCTTTGGGTCCCATCAGTTGTTTCAGCTCAACAACAAGATGTTTGGAATCCAAATTTGTTTTATTTTCTTCTAATTTATTCTTGATCTGCATTTTTCATCAGTATGACCAGATTTCTTGAATATTGTGCACATCATGACTCTTTGTGGTGTGAAAATATTATTCATTTTGGTATGAAAATTATATCCAACTGAGAAACTTTTGTTGTTCTTTGAATACAAATCTGATCTATCATTTGATTTCCATTTTTGTTGATTTTTGCTTTGAACTCTTTCTTGTCTTGCTTGGGTTTTGTTTTTGGATTTTAGATTTGTTTGTGGTTTTTCTTTGATGTTCTTTTCAAAGTTGCTACAAGAGGTACTACCTTGAACAAATGAAGTTATCAAGGTTTGTCCAATTTTTTCTTTGTTTTCAGGCTGATAACCTAGACCATGTTTGATGTTGTTCTTTTGAATTCCTAAGATAGCATCTAGGTTTTGCTTGCCTTTGACAAGTTTTAACAAGGTTTCTTTCTTGTCATCCAGTTCTTCTTTAATAGTTTTTAGTTCCTCTTGTATCACCTCTCTTTCATTTATGAGTTTTTCATTTTCATTCATCAAGATCTGTTTATCTTTTTCAATTGATTGACATCTCTCCTTGATTTCATCAATTTGTTTATCCACACATTCTTTCTCCTTTTTTAGATTATTGACTTCATCAGTCAACACTTTGAATTGCTCGGATTCTTCAGGACTTTGCACCATGCTGTTCACTTTTCTTTTCAATGCCTTATTCTCATGTTTTAATTCACACAATTTTTCAAATAACACAACATAGGTTTCTTCCCAGTCATCAGTTGTAAAATCCTCAAAGGAAGGACTTACTTCAGTATCTTCTTCATGCCTTGCCATAAGACATGTCACTTCTTCCTCATATGAACTACCTTCTTCTTGGTCTTCTTCATCCTCATCACTCCATGTAGCTAGCATTACTCTTGTCTTCTTGAATATCTGATTTTTCAGCTTCTTCTTTAGATCAGGACACTCTCCTCTCATGTGTCCTGGTTTCCTGCATTCATAACAAATAATGTCAGTCATTTTAGTAGTTTCCTATTTTTTATTAAAATCATTTTCCTTGAAACATCCTTTCTGATGAAGGGCTTGAGCTTACCTTTTCCTTTTTTCTCAAAAACTTTTGAAATGCCTTGTCAATAAGGCTAGTTCTTCATCATTCTCTTCATAAGAAGAATCATCATTTTCATCAGATTGATCAGCAACAATTTTTAAGCTAGATGAAGCTTTTAGAGCAATAGGTTTCTTAGATGTGTTCAAAGATGCATTTCTTTTCAAGTTGATTTCATATGTCATTAGAGAACCTATTAACTCATCCAATTGCATGGTTGACAGATTTTTGGAATCCTCAATTACAGTAGCCTTGGTGTGCCAAGCTAATGGAAGTGATCTAAGGACTTTCCTAACAAGATCACTATTTGAATATTCCTTTCCTAGACCTCTAAGACCATTTACTAAAAGCATGAATCTAGCAAACATCTCAGAAATAGTTTCATCACTCTTCATTCTAAACATTTCATATTCTGAGACTAGAATACTTGCCTTGGTCTCCCTTACCTCAGAAGTTCCCTCATAGATAAGTTGGAGTTTATCCCACATCTCCTTGGCAGTCTTGCATGAGGACACTCTGGAATACTCCTTGGGATGAATGGCACATTGCATCATATTCATGGCACTCCAGCTGAGTGTGGACTTGCTGATCTGGTCCTTGGTCCATAAGCTTTCATCCTCAGGAAGTTCATCTGGTCCCTTGTAACAATCTTCCAGAGCTCATAATTCTGTGCTCTAAGGAATACTTGCATCTGTTTTTCCAATAAGCATAGTCAGATCCATCGAAAAAAGGAGGTCTAGAGATTGAATGACCTTCAGCAATAAATCCCCTAACATTCTCCATAGCAATAAACTCTTGATTGTTAGATCAAACACTTAAAGTGTAATGAGAACCCACTCTGATACCAAATGAAATGTTGCGGAAAACACTGCTATCAGAAATCTAGAAGGGGGGGGGTTGAATAGATTTCTTCAAATTTTAAAAAATCACTTCAACAGAAACTTCGAGAAACTTAATTGATTGTGAAATCTGAGTGTTAATGGCAATTCTAAACGAATTAGGCAAGCTAGATGAAAAGATTTTGACGAACCTATCAAGCATCTAGCGCAAGAGACAAGCAAACCACAATGACACAAAGATTTAGGGTGGTTCGGATTACACAACAGTGTATCCTACATCCACACACACACACACAATTGTGGCTTATCTTGCTAGTTCAGAAAAGTCACAAAGAACCACACACACTCTGAGATACCGAAATCTCAGATTCAATCACACACACGTGAAATTGGGCACAAGGATTGCACCACTTTCACAAAAACACACAATGTAGAATGAGATTGAAATGAGAAACCAGTCGGAGCAATTGAATTCCAAATTGAAGAGGACTGGTTCGAAGATCCCTGTTTCTGCTTCAGGAATGGGGATCAGCTTCTCTGCTTCAGCTCCAGGATGAAGACTCAGATGGATCGAAATTCTCCTCCAATTGGATCATCCAAGGCATGCAGACCTCTTGTTCCTTCAGATCTGGGAGCAATTCGCCAGGTTGAAGTCTTCCTCAGAATTTGATCGGTAATTCCTAGAGTCTTGGAAGAACAGAAATATATGGCTCGACTTCTTGTTAAGGCCAAGTGGATAAGGGGTATTTATAGCCCATGGGTCCACAAAATATCTTGGGATCGTGGGCATAGAAGTTCCCGCCCAAAAGGCCTTTCCCAAAAGCTTCCACGTGTCCCTATTAATTACATCAAAAAGACAGAGAAAATAAGACAGACTATGTCGACACATACCTATGTGTCGACACCCTGTCCCAGTCATCACAAAACAATCTCCTGGAGTCTGGAACTAGTGTCGACACACAACCAGATTGTGTCGACACTACTAGGTAATTATGGTGACTTTGTTCTGGGACAATGCACTAGTGTTGACACACAGTTGAGCTGTGTCGACACTACTGAGTCCTTACTGATGTCTTTGTGCTGGGACCGTGCACTAGTGTCGACATACAGTTGAGCTGTGTCGACACCACAGAGTACTTTTGAGCTGTAAATGCGAAGGAACATTGTGAGATAAAAATGTAAGCATGATAAGCATGTTTCAAAGTATTAATGAATCACATTTGTCTATCATGAAAATCAGAGATCCAACAACAACAACGACTTGGTCTGTGTAACGATTCGATAAAGTAGAACAATGATTTGATCACTCATCGACTCGATAAGTGAGATAACGATTTATAACGACTTGTTTACAATGATTTACTTATTCATGTGCAACGATTTACATAAACAACGACTCATTCACACATCTATTTCGTAGTCTAAACTCACATCGGTTTTATGTATCATAACGACTTGATATATCTTCAAATATTTTGAAAAGTCAAGTCTTTGTGTACCAATATCCCTGCATTTATATGACTGAATATTTCACTGCACAATGCATCCTTAGATATCTTCTATTCCTATGCTTATATTGGAAAAATCTTTTTAGAAAGCAGAATGACATTTCCATTTTGATGTATATTCGTTCCAACGATTGACTGACAACAAGAGACAACATAGCTATCTATCATTTAGCATTTATTGTGTGCAGGTCTCTGACATCACGTCTCTATACAATGTTGGACAAGGTAGAAGCTGAAGGATATTTAGAAGGATCTTCATGAAGGATCGAGAAATGATGAGGACAAGATCAAGAAGGGGGGGGGTTGAATAGATCTAGGCCTACTAATGCAAAAGCTTAACTAATTTTTAAAAACTCTTGAATCAGAGGCAAATTGAAAAATAGATTTCACAGATCTGAAGATAAATTGAGTGAGTTGTGCAAATGGAGTGTATGAACAGATTGATTAGATGAATTCAAACGATCCTATGCATGCATCTAACGAAGGATAAATTCAAACCACAATCAGATCAATGCACAGAGATTTTTAGGTGGTTCGGAAATCACACCATGTGATTCCTACATCCACCCCTCACACAGTGAGGATCCACTAATCAACCTGGGTACAACACACCCACTGGAGCCTGACAACTCC
The DNA here is from genome assembly GCA_014218235.1 of Colocasia esculenta. Lineage (NCBI taxonomy): Eukaryota > Viridiplantae > Streptophyta > Magnoliopsida > Alismatales > Araceae > Colocasia > Colocasia esculenta. The sequence goes on from CM024758.1 coordinate 31,837,465, forward strand.
AACCACCTGAGTTTACAACTCAGACAAACTCTAGAGTAAGACTACTCTAGAACCCTGAGCAAGACTGCTCAACTACCACTTGAGTAAGACGACTCAAAACCACTGAGCTTGACGGCTCACAATCAACTTGCTAGATAAACACAAGACTCAGATCCTCTAGCAACAGATCTAGTCCAACAAGAGTTAATTCATGAGACTCATGCAACAACCCATGCACAATCTCAGAATCACTCAGAAGAGAAAAGGAAAATGAGAATTGTATTGAGGAGCTTTTCTCTTCAGATGTACTCCCTTATAGAAGGTCGAATTGTGAAGAGCTTGATCTCTGGAAGTTCCTGGGCGGTGCTCTGCAATCTGATCTTCAGGATCTTCCTTGAATTCTTCACAGGAGTCGGCTTCTACTTGATCTGCTTCCTTGAGGTGATCCAATTGCTTCTTCAATGATCAATTTCCACTTCTCATGCTTGAGCAGATGAGAATTTGGCTTGGGGAAGCACCAGGAAGGCAAGAACAGGGAGGAGAACTCTTCTAGCCGCCAACGGGATTTTTGGGAGGCTCTGAAAGGGTTCTTGCATGTTGGATAGCCAATAGAAGGGTATTTATCCCCTAATAGTCCAAATGTACCCTTGGGGGTCGTGGGCACACGATCCAAGGCTAATCCAACAGTTCCCTAGGGTGCCACGTGTCCAGGACAAAATTTAAGTCACAGAGATTCCGGAGTGTGTCGACCTACCCATGAGGTGTGTCGGCACACTGTCCCAGACTGGCAAAACAATTCCTTGGGAGAGGTCTCTAGTGTCGACCTGAGATGATTCAGTGTCGACACCATGTCCCAGACAGCAAAACAGGTCTTCTGGGAGAGCCATCTAGTGTCGTCATGCCTGCATTTGGTGTCGACCTGCTTTACCCATCTGAAAAATAGGCCTTCTGGGAAGGCTCTCTAGTGTCGACACTATCTGATTAGTGTCGACCTGAGATAGAAGCCTGTTAACATATTTCTCTGGGATCTGTCTCTAGTGTCGACCTGCCCTGGACTAGTGTCGACACTAGTTGATCTTTTCTTCACATTTCTATCTTTGCTCTGAGCCATTGTGTCGACACCACTGATGGTTGTGTCAACACTACCTTTGCAAGAAAATGTTGTCCCTGAGAAAATAAAGACATAAATAATTAGTTAAATATATTATCATGAATATCAATGATAAATGTGCTTGGAAACATTCTTTTTGAATATTGTTATTTCAGGTGTGATGTATTTCACATGTTCCAATTGTTATGCTTTAAAATCACAGCTTGTCATCATCAAAATGTGAGGAGAAATGTATTATATTCACACTCAACCCAACACTTCTTCTTGCGTGCATGGAACGTAAAGGACGGTTGGCTGGAAGCTCTACAATACCATGCAGTCTAATGTATACCAGAGCATAGAGACAATGGATACTTCAATGACTATTTTTTTTTAAAGAGGAAGATATATATTGAAGACTGATGACTCCATAGACATAAAGGAATTTGAATTCCTTACAAGCTTACACATCTGAGAGTTTGCAAGCATCAGAAGAGCCAAGCCTCACTCCATTGTTTAGCTGCAGCTCTTAGCTCTCTGCGTCCATTGCTTAGCTTTGAAAGAGCTCTAGTGCACTGAGAGAATTCTTCTTTGTAGATCTTTCTCTCTCAATCTTGCTTCAGATCAACCATTGTTCTATTAGCTTGATCTAGGGGCTTGTCTTCTCTTTAACACTTTTATGTGTTGTTCCTCTTTGTGTTGAGAAGAGAAGACCTGTTGGTATAGGTGGCTGTATTCCCTTCGTGTAGAAGGAGACCTGTGAATCAGGGTGCTTTGTACCTCTTCTGGCTGTGAAGAGAAGGCCATTGTGGCTGGATATGTAAGTGTCCTTCAGGGGGACTGTACCCTTGGGTAGTGAAATCCTGAGGTGTTGCTCAGGGACTAGACGTAGGACTCCTTTGGAGAGGAGGTTCGAACCAGGATAAAATCCTTGTGCTGTGTGATTGCATGTCTGTGTATTATTTTCTTGATTACTAACACTAACAGTCAAACGCAGTGTTTGTGTTGAACATTTTTGTTTACAGATTTAGATAATCAAATTTTTAGAATCTCATTCACCCCCCCTCTGGGCTTGCTTGTTGGGCAACAAGTGGTATCAGAGCTAGTCTTTTCGACAAAAAGATCCAACGATCTGAAGAGAAAAGATCAAATGTCAGCCCAAGGTCACTTCGAAGGTCAGTTAGTCAACAGGCCACCATTGTTCGATGGTGAAAACTATACTTATTAGAAAACTAGAATGGAGTTCTTCTACAAGGGCTCGACTATCAGATCTAGTCCATCGTAGAAGAAGGAGATCTTCTGGTTACTAACGAGAACGACAAATGGACTGAAGATGATAAGAAGAAAATTTCCCTCAATTGCAAGGCCAAAAGCATATTGTGTTGTGCTCTTAGAAAGAAAGAGTTCAACTGTATATCTGCCTGCAAGTCAGCTATGGAGATGTGTGAAAAGTTGAGGATCACATACGAAGGTACTGACAAGTAAAGGAACCAGAATAGATATTCTGGAAACACAGTATGAAAGGTTCCAGATGCAGTCAGGAGAGTCGATAACCCAGATGTACAATAGATTTATAGACATCACAAACGGGTTAGCTGGTCTTGGAAAGAAGTATGAAATGGGAGACATGGTCAGAAAAATCTTGAGGTCCCTACCAGCTTCATGGACTCCAAAGTGACAACGATAGAAGAGGCCAATGACTTGAAGAGAATGTCATTGGAGAAGCTCATTGGGTCCCTAATGGCCCATGAGATCAACATAGAGAGATTGGAGAGTCGTCAAGCAGAAGAAAACAGTCCAATGCTCTCAAGGCTAAAGAAGATGCATCAGAAGAAGTCTCAGATGGTGATGAAAGCTTGAGAAGTAGTGAAGATGAAGAAGCTCTCCTCTCTAGAAGATTACAAAGAATTAGCTAAAAAGAAGTACCAGTCTGGGAGGAGATACTCTAAGAGAAACAAGAGTATAAGAAGCCAGAAATAATGGACTCAAAGAAAGTTGAGACAATCTGCTACGAGTGCAAGAAGCCCGGACATATCAAAGCTGAATGTCCAAAACTGAAGAAAACCGAGTTCAGAAAGAATGATAGTTCCAAGAAATTCAGAAGTTACAAGAAGAGAGCCATGGCAGCAGCATGGGACAACAGCAAGCGACTCTGACAGTGAGTCGAGTTCGAGTGGTGGAAGAAGAAGAAAGGCCAACCTGGCCTTCATGGCTAACATCGACGAAAAGGTACATCTGATTCTTCTTTTACTTCTTGTAATGAATCTGATTCCGACAATTTAGAGGATGCTTTTAATGAATTGTATAGTAAGACAAAGATGTATGTAAAATACTAAAATAACAAAGAAAATCATGCTTGCTTGGAAATCACTAATTCAGATTAAAAATCTGAAAATGAACAATTGGGGAAGCAAGTTACCGAACTAAAAAGAAGAAATGAATTGTTATACGCGGACCTAAAAAATAAAAATGAACAAATAGAAAGTTTAGAAAACCAAGAAACAGTAAAAAAAAATTAAAACAAGAAGTTAACACATTAACAGAAAAAATGAAAGGCTATCAAGTACATTAGAAAAATTCACAAATGGAAAAACATCATTAATACTAAAAGAAGCTAGAAGATCAGGTAAAAAGAAACATGGATTAGGTTATACTCCTCTTGATAATGAAGAAACAATAGTAACCCTAAATATATCCAACACCAAATTTGTAGTTGAACAAGACAACATATAAGTCAACTTTAAATACGTTCCACTGAAAAAGTAAGTAGAACATCTTGCTGTAGTCACTGCAACAAGCTAAATCATACTAAATGACATTTCCAACTAAACATAAAAGATGGATAATAAAGAGGAAAACCGAGGATACTAACCATTCAGGACCCAAAAAAACATGGGTACCTAAAGTTTAGTGTTTTTACTGTAGGAAACCTTCGAGCATCTAAATGGTACTTGGACAGCATATGCTCAAGGCACATGTCAGAACAGAAAGCTATTTTCCCATCTTGAAGCTGAAGAAGGCACCGTCACTTATGGAGATAATGAAAAAGGGACTGTGATAGGTAGCAGATCGGTAGGCAGTAAAGGCAAAACCGTTATCAAAGATGTTCTATGCGTCAAAGGACTGAAGCACAACCTTATCAGTATTAGCCAACTATGTGATAAGGACATCAGATCAGATTTCAAGAATCAAAGTGCAGTATCATGAAGGATGGTGCAGTCATTTTTGAAGCTAATATAGAAAGAACTTGTATGTACTTTATCTGGAAGATTAAAGATCAGGACATATGTCTGGCAACGAATAAGAGCAGTCAACTGAACCTTGGCATCGAAGATTGAGCCACTGCAGCTTGGATGGCATGAGAAAATTAATCAAGAGAAACTTGGTGGAAGGCCTACTCAAAGTAAGTACAAGAATGGATGGTGTCTGTGGGCCGTGTGCAAAAGGAAAGCACACCAGTCATTCTTCAAGTCAAAGACTGTGGTAGCAACCTCTAAACCCTTAGAACTTTTACATATGGATCAATTTGGGCCAATGAGAACCACAAATCTTGGAGGAAGAACTTTGGATTTGTCATAGTAGATGACTACTCCAGATTTACATGGGTATCCTTCTTGAGCATAAGGATGATACATTTGACAGCTTTGTCATCTTCAGTAAGAAGGTACAGAAAGACAAAAAGTACAGCATTATTGGTATTTGATCAGATTATAGAGGAGTGTTTCATAATGAGAAATTTGCTAAGTTCTGTGATGATCAAGGGATAGAGTATAACTTCTCAGCGCCAAGGACACCATAGAAAATGGGGTTGTTGAGAGGAAGAACAAAACCCTATTGGATATGGCAAGGATAATGCTATCAGAATATGATTACCAAGATATTTCTGGGCCGAAGCCGACAACACAACATGCTATATCATCAAGAGAGTAATGATCAGGCCAATTCTTAAGAAGACTTCATATGAGCTATACAAATAGAAGAAGCCAAAATCAGCCATTTTAGAACATTTGGATGTCTATGCTTCATCCACAATAATGGCAAAAGAGACCTTGGTAAGCTATATGCAAATCAGATGAAGGTATATTCATGGGGTATACTTCTATACCTAAGGATATAGAATATTTAATAAGCGTAACTTATTAATTGAACAATCAGTACATGTTTTTTTTATGAAACTAACCCTTCCTTGAGAGAGGAAGAGATAGTGATGTTGATGATGCAGATGCATGTCCACAAAAGAGAACACATCCATCGAGGACAAGGAAGATCTACCTTTGAAGATCTGTAACAAAAAGATAAATCTCATGATAATCTTCTAAAAGAATGGAGGTAGAAGAAAGATCACCCGTTATAGAACATCATTGTGATCCATCGATTGGGAACCGAGGTAGCATAATTTCTTGTGACTACTTAGCTTTTGTATCTCAAATAGAGACTAAGAGTCACTGAAGCACTCACTGATGAATCTTGGATATTAGCCATGCAAGATGAACTTAATCAGTTCAAGAGAAACCATGTATGGTCACTTGTTTCGAGACCATCAATCATCCTGTGATGGCACCAAATGGGTGTTCAAGAACAATTGGATGAAGCTGGTGTGATCACTAAAACAAGGCCAGATTGGTAGCTCAAGGATATTCCCAAGAGGGGCATAGATTTTGATGAAACCTATGCACCGGTCGCCAGACTTGAGGCAATTAGGATCTTACTTGCATATGCATCAGCATTGGATTTAAAATTATTACAAATGGATGTAAAATCAACTTTTCTAAATGGTTATATAAAGGAGGAAGTTTATGTAGAACAACCTCTTGGTTTTGATGACACTGATTTTCCAATCATGTATTTAAATTGCACAAGGCTTTATATGGTTTAAAACAAGCACCTAGAGCATGGTATAAAGATTAAGTGCATTTTACTGAACCATGGTTTTATTAGAGGTCAAGTAGATAGCACATTATTTGTTAAGTCTAAAGTCAAACATGTATTGCTTGTACAAATTTATGTAGATGATATAATATTTGGTTCTACTGACGAATCTCTTTGCAAGTATTTTGAAAAGCTTATGCACGGAGAATTCGAAATGAGTATGATGGGGGAGCTAAACTACTTCCTTGGATTACAAATCAAGCAAGGAAAGGAAGGAACTCACATTTGTTAAGCCCAATACACCAAGGAACTTTTAAAGAAGTTTGGATTTGAAAGCGCCAAGACACTGTCAACACCAATGAGTACATCAACAAGATTAGACAGTCATAAGGATGGTAAGAAGGTAGATCAGAAGGTCTACAGAGGTATGATAGGTTCATTACTCTATTTAACTGCCAGAACCTGACATATTATTTAGTGTATGTATGTGTGCTAGGTATCAGGCAGACCCTAGAGAGTCTCATTTAATTTCTGTCAAAAGAATTTTTAGATACTTGACTAGACTCATGATCTAGGTCTATGGTATCCAAAATCATGCGAAATTAATTTAGTAGGATACTCTGATGCTGACTACGCTGGATGTAAAATAGATAGAAAAGCACCAGTGGTTGTTGTCAATTTCTTGCAGGATGTCTGATATCATGGTCCTCAAAGAAACAAAAATCATAGCACTATCTACAGCTGAAGCTGAGTACGTGGCTACTGGAAGATGTTGTACACAACTCTTATGGATCAAACAACAGCTAGAGGATTATGGACTACATATCAAGAAATTCCCTTACTGTGCGACAACATCAGTGTGATAAATCTCACCAAGAATCCAGTTCAGCACTCAAGGACAAAGCATAGAGGTTAGATATCATTTTATTCGTGATCATGTAGCCAATGGTACATAGATATTTCCTTTATTGATACTCAAAATCAGTTAGCAGATATCTTCACAATGGTCTTACCTGAAGAGAGATTTACGTCTCTTAGAAGGGAATTAGGCATGTGCAATCTGTGATTAACTGAAATAATAAATAATTTCAGAATATCAATTTTTTCCATCTAAATTAAGCAAATTCCTCAAATATTGCTTGCATCTTATATATCAATGATGATTTGTAATTTTAAAGAGTTTATTCTTTTCGAATCTATCGCTTGTCGTTTTCTGCCATTATGGCGTCTTCCCTTTATCCGATAAAGAACCTGAAATCTGTGCCATACCGATTCACCTCCTGCTCTCATCTTCTACGACTTGCCTGAGACGATAACCCTATCAACTCTGGCATCGACTCCTTGCGATTTCAAAGCTTCCACTCTTTCCCGCGAGAAATTTCTTGGGGGCTTCAGCTCCAATCGTCCAGAACCTTTTCCCCCACTCAAAACCATGCCGTTTCTGGAGTTTCCGGCACCGTCGGGGACTATGGAGCTGCATTCCTCACCACCGAGTAGGAAAGATTCACAATAGTGAAGACCAAGCTGTGCGGGAACAAACAATCGACATTGCAGATTTTGGAGAAGAATGAATGCACATCATCGTAGCAGCTATGAAAGAATGAAATGGACGACGATAGAATCATTGTCAGAGGTGAGTTATCCAGGCCTGGTAAAAGCGTTCTATGTATGTTTGAAGTCTGAAGAGGATGGGTCGTTGACATCCACTCTCAAGGGAACCCAGATTAGGATCACATATGATCTATTGACGTCATTGTTTGGTGTTTGTACCTCCGGGCACAGTGGATTTCACACTGTCGATGTTCAGGTAAAGGGTTTGGGATTGTTGGTCCCGATTTCAAGTTGAAAGATGGGAAGATAGATATAATCAGTTGAACGCATTCAATAGACTATGCATTTCATTGTTTGTCAGATTTTGGTCCCTAGGAGTGCCACCTTTTCTACCTGCACCAAGGCGGACTCTGATATAATGTTCTGGGCTATCCAGAACTAGAGTATAAACATGGAAGAGGTGATTTTGGAGAGGATGAAATTTGCTCATGCTTAGGTTTGGGACAAGAAGAGTAAGTTGAATGTGTCCCTTCCCTATGCCCACTTTTTAACCAAGGTTTTCCAGCACTTCGGGTAAATCTAAGTGGGGTAGTTTTTAAGAAGATGGGCCAAGCTATCCGGTCCAAGAATCTGAAAAAGAGTGGTTTTTTTGTTGGTAGCTAGAGTATGGTCAAAGACCTCAGTGGCTGAGGGTGAGGCCATTATTGGTGAAGCCCATGAAATCCAAGAAGAAGTAGCTCCGGCACTAGAGGCAGTAGCAGAACCAGTTCTTCAAGTTGAGCAAGAGGCAGTAGCAGCAGAGCCTATGGTCCAAGATCAGTAGGAAGATATCAGGGAACAATTCCAGTGGTTCAGGAGGAACCAGCAGCAGCAGCATCGGATGTCCAAGGCAATGTAGTAGAGATCAGACTTGAAGAATCAGTGGTCAGTGAGCATACGATTGAGGACATTCCTCATGAGTTCATTGAGCCCGTTGGGCAAAATTCAGAGATTGTCTCTCCCTCCTCTGTGGTAGCATCAGTTCTCAGAAGTGTGCATGATTCCATCACCAGCACTCAAGAGGAGCAAGAGCAGGACTGAGGAAGTCAGCAGAGTAGCTGTGGCACACCAAGCCACGTTGAAGATGTTGTGATGGAAGAAGCTCCCATTCAGGGGAGCAGGAAGAAGTGGCTTCAGGCCACACTGAAATTCAGATGGAAGATGCTTCTATTCAAGGGGAGCAATCTGTTGAGAAGGAAGCACAGCCCCAGGGGGAGCACACTGCTAGTGCCCCTATTGATAATCGGTTTCAAGAAGGAATTGTGGAAAGCGCCTCAGATGAAGAGGCATATGTTGATAATGTGGAGCCCATTGCTAGGGCAAATGACAAAGGGAAACAGTAGCTTCTGGGATTCCCCTCTTAACCAAGAGGCCACATCAGAGGCAGAGGAGAAGAATTGAAGATCAATCTGAAGCCCTTAGTTTGCTAGAATGGATGAACAGAGAAAGATCTTATGCTATGTGTGATCAGATATTGCATCTATCTTCATAAGCCAGAGTACGACAGCTAAGGAGATGAGAATGGTCAAAATGTAGTTATGGGTGCAAAGTGAGCTTATTAGCATTAAGGAGACTATAGCTGCACTTGAAATTTTTGTGAGGGCGTAGTCCACAAATGCCCCTCCTGCTCCTCCTCCTGTAGCACCTGATAGTAAGCTCAGGGCCATCTAGGCCAGGGCAAGAGAATGTTTGGCCGTTAGGCCATCATATGTGGCAGAAGATCGGCCATCAGGGCAAATTTCTGAAGAACCAGCAGGGCCATCTGGGCCAATAGTTGTTGAAGAGGTAGCAGCTCCAGTGCAAGATAATGTTGAAGCTGTGAAGATTGGGCCACCAGGGCCTGCAGAGGATGTTGCGTTGCCAACCGGGCCAGTGGTTTCCGAGGCTGAAACTTCAAGAGTAGAAGCACCGGCTGTAGCTCCAGAAGCCCCTGTTCCTTCTTCTATTCAAACTCTAGCCCCTCCTTCACCACCATCTTCATCCACAGCTCCTCTAGCACCTATCACCTTCAAACGAGCCATGCCTCGCACCATCTCATCTCCAACACCATTTCCTCTTGAATCCTCCTCATCTCCTGCCACCTCCACATCCATTCCTCCACCTTCTTCTATCATTGAAAACCCTCCAGCCTCCTCCTTAGCTGGAGCCTCATCCTCTTCTGGTCCTTTTTTAGCTGGACCATCCATCATACCTCCTCCTACTCATCAGTCATTTCTTCATCCTCCTACTCCTCCCTCCTTTGTTACCTTTACCTGAAAGTGCATAACTTGAAGGTCCGTTTCTCAAAAACTTCGAGGATGAGTTGGAACTTACCATAATCCGCTCAGTTATGGAAGTTAGCTCTCATGTCCACAAACTGGCTCTCCTACTTCTAGTCCTACTTCTAAAAAGAGGAAACTCTCCAGCACTCCTGCTCTTCCCACCGAACCTAAATTTCCTCCTCTATGGTTCTCCCTCTCTGTTGAAAATCGAAGAAAACCCATCTATTGTAAATATCTCAAAAAATGTATCCTTGCCACCATTTTTGGTGTTCCTTGTCTTAATCTATCTGATCATCTCAATATTGTTCTTCCCTATTGCCACATCTCCAAAGCTGATCAATCTAAAATCTTCCAAATGGCTGAATGAAAATCTGAAGATCAGTGGGCAAAGGGTCACAAGGCTCTCTACAGGAAGTTTCTACTTGCAAAGTCCGATCGGTTTCCACCCCGGGATCACCCACTCACTCTCTCTGAGTGTTTGTCATTCACCACAGTCTACTTGGGCACCCTTCATTCAAAAGGAAGTAAAGCTCATCTGGTACTTCCAGCTCTTCAATGACTATCGTTATCTCCACAATTGCCTGAAGTTCATTTGGTCAATTCCAGGAGCTGTTGCTTTGCTTAAAGTTGAAGCCCAATTAACTATTCTTTCAAAGTGGATTCGCTACCCCTGAAAATACCAAAAATTGGTTTCTCCCCAAAGCCTTCCTTAGTCATGGACTCATCAGTTGGTCCTATTATCTTTGAGATTTGCTCGCGTAATGGGAAGGACTCAGCTCACTAGGGTCATCTCCCTTCCTTCCAAAGATTCCTCTTTCGGAATTTCACCTAGGCCATATCACATCTGAGGTTCTTGCCCCTCTTCTATCTGAAAGTGAAAGGCTCTCGCCCACCGACCGATTGGGAAAATCATTACAACCAGTCTGCCCTTCAGCAGGTAACTTTGAACAGCTCCTTGTTTAAGGCAGGTAAGCCTTTTCTCTCGGCTGAAGCCTTCTTAGATCTAATTCCATCAATCTGGTTCAAGAGCCTATGCACAGTGGGTAGAGCGCGGTACAAAGTTTTTGTGGCTTTGAAGAAGATCTCTTGGCGCGCATCAGATCCACTACCCATCAAAGATTAACCAGTTTCTTCGATTTGCCAGCTTTGGCTCTTTACCTATCTACAAGATCTCTCTTGGCACTGATGAATATGGCACCTTTGTAGAAGATCAGCACCAACTTCATCTCAGAAGAATGCTTCCTGACATGGGGTCATCTTATTCTATCACTTTTGGGGCTTTTCAAGCCTATTTTGAGGAGTAGAACGCCAGGCTTTGCCCATTATACAACGGCATGCCTCTCTTCTGTCTCCTACTTTCTACCTCCCTATACCCCCTCAAGATAAATAGAACATTTTTTTGATCTCATTTATCTTTTCTCTCTCTTCTTCTTTGTGTAAATGGATATCTTTTTGCTTAATGACAAAAAGGGGGAGAAAAATAAACCCTTGTTACATATTCACATGCTTTATTTCCTATTTAGAAAATTTATTCATTCAAGCTTATTTCAACACAGTTTATGTTATTCATGTTATGTTTTGTCATCACCAAAAAGGTGGAGATGATGATCAGTCTATCCCCATATATATTAATTATTATATTTTGGTGATTAACAAAATCCTAACAGTATTTTCTGACAAGTTTATATGAAGCTCAGTTACAGAAATAAATAGGAATAAATCGAGCCATATGTAAGTAATTCTCACCACATATCATTTAAAGTTTAGAGCATATAATTTTTTTCCAAATACACATCGACTTCATTAGTTTCATAACGATTTTCTCATTTCTATCGATTTCATACTCATAAGATTTAGTAAGTGACACACTGTTTCAGCCTCACAACGTTTCACAAGTATTGCATCGATTTCGATCTTAAATGATTGTCAAATGCATCGATTCGATCTCAGAATGTTCGGAAGTGGCGCATCGATTTCGATCTCAAACGATCACAAACTCGCAGTGCATCGATTTCGATCTCATAACGATTTGATAATGAGAACAACGATTTTCTCTCACAACGATTCGGTTTCACATCAATTTGGTAAGTGAGAACAACGATTTGTACTGACAATGATTCAGTTACACATCGATTGGTAAGTGAGAACAACGACTTGGTCTCACAACGATTTGTCTTTCATAACGATTAATAAGTTCCTCATCTATTTGGTATTCATATCGATTCGATAGTTACAACACGACTGGTCATTATAACGACTCGATAAGTTACATAACGATTTGCTTGGTGTAATGATTCGATAAGTCACAACAACGACTTGGTCTGTGTAACGATTCGATAAAGCAGAACAATGATTTGATAACTCTCGACTCGATAAGTGAGACAACGATTTATAACGACTTATTTACAATGATTTACTTATTCATGTTCAACGATTTACATAAACACGACTCATTCACACATCGATTTCGTAAGTCATACTCACATCGGTTTCATGTATCATAACGACTTGATATATCTTCAAATATTTTGAAAGTCAAAGTCTTTGTGCACCAAAATCCATGCATTTATTATGACTGACTCTTTCCTGCACAATGCTACTTAGATATCTTCTATTCCTATGCTCATATTGGAAACATCTTTTTAGAAAGCAGAATGGCATTTTCATTTTGATGTATATTCGTTCCAATGATTGACTGACAACAAGAGACAGCATAGCTATCTATCATTTAGCATTTATTGTGTGCAGGTCTCTGACAGCACGTCTATATACAATGTTGGACAAGGTAGAAGCTGAAGGACATTTACAAGGATCTTCTTCTTGCATGCATGGAACGTAAAGGACCATTGGCTGGAAGCTCTACAATACCATGCAATCTAACGTATACCAGAGCTTAAAGACAACGGATACTTCAACAACTATTTTTTTTAAAAGAGGAAGATATATATTGAAGACTGATGACTCCAGAGACATAAATTAATTTGAATTCTTTACAAGCTTTCACATCTGACTGTTTGCAAGCATCAGAAGAGCCAAGCCTCACTCCATTGTTCAGCTGTAGCTCTTAGCTCTCTGCATCCATTGCTTAGCTTTGAGAGAGCTCTAGTGTACTGAGAGAATTCTTCTTTGTAGATTTTTCTCTCTCAGTCTTGCTTCAGATCAAGCATTGTTCTATTAGCTTGATCTAGGGGCTAGTCTTCTCTTTAGCACTTTTCTATGTTGTTCCTCTTCGGGTTGGAAGAGAATACCTGTTAGTAACAGGTGGCTGTATTCCCTTCATGTAGAAGGAGTCCTGTGAATCAGAGGTGGTTTGTACCTCTTCTGGTTGTAAAGAGAAGGCCAGCTACGGCTAGATGTGCAAGTGGTCCTTAGGGGGACTGTACCCTTGGATGAAATCCTGTTGCTCAGGGACTGACGTAGGACTCCTTTGGAGAGGAGGTCCGAACTAGGATAAAATCCTTGTGCGTGTGATTGCATGTTGTGTATTATTTTCTTGATTACTAACACTAACAGTCAACGTAGTGTTTGTGTTGAACATTTTTGTTTACAAGTTTAGATAATCAAATTTGAAGAATCCCATTCACCCCCCCCCCCTCTGGGCTTGCTAGCTAGGAAACACTTTATCTATTCCTTCATAAGTTACTTACAGTTTATCCCATATTTCTTTAGCTAATTTACATGAAGATTCTACTTAATTCTCTTTTAGATAAAGTGCAACATAGAAAGTTATTTGCTTAAAGTTTAAAGATATTACTTTATCTACTGTTGTAGTAGCAGTAGTACCTTCAGCAGGACAATAACAAATCACCTACCTCTATTACCTGCCACAGATCAAAGTCTGTGCCTCGAATGAAGATTCCATTCTCATCTTCCAATATTGAATAATCCTCTCCATAGAAATGGAGGTCTGGTAACTGATTGACCTTCAACAAATTTTTGAGCTCCATGGATCTTCTCTAAGATCGTTGGATCTTCTTGAATAATTAGAGAACCTCGCTTTGATACCACTTGTTGGTTCTTTTGGTACGACAACAAGCTAACCTAGAGGGGGGGGGGATAGGTTTTTTTGAATCTGAAATAGAAACTTAAACACATAAAATTATCACTTGAAGATTTGGTTAGTTGAGTGTGATAAAGAGTAGCAGTGTGGAAGCAAATAAACAATCACACAAATAACATAAGGAATTTATCCTGGCTTGGCCCTTCCCACATGGAAGTCCTACGTCCAGTCCCCAAGCAATCTCTTGGGATTTTACTCACCAAGGATACAGTCCCCCTCAGGGACAATACAACACCGAGCACCCCAGCTGGTCTTCTTCTCTTTCCCGAGCAAGAAGGCAGCCCACTTCTTTTATAGGTCAAGAACCCAACCTCCTGGTACAAACCCCAGTGCGGTTCTGCTCGACTAAAACCCCCAGCTAGGTTCTACACTGTTATAGTCCTACCACTGGACAAAATCTTTCTTAGAAAGAAAGAACAGGTCGAGAGCTATTACAAATGAACAGTAAACTCTAGCTCTCATCCACGCTCTCCCCCAGATTTACAATGACCACGAGAGAGTGAAGGAGGAGAAGGAGCTTGAAGCTTGAGGACTTTAGATGCTTGAGCACTTCTTCTTGGGTTCGGGCTCTTTCACTCTTTTCCTTTGAGTGTATTTGGAGTTCGGTTCCTCACAAGATGTACACTCCTTCAAAGATCTTCAGGAAAGCTCTCTTACTTTTCTTCAGCCTTGCTTCATATTTTATATGAGCAGCTTTGAATAAATCCATTGGATTCTAGCCATTGCTCAGCTTCTCTTTCTTCTGATATTTTGTGGTCTACGAGTCTGCAAGCATAGAAGAAAGTGTTTAGATAAAAGGTGTTTTCTGTCAAAAGGGTTCATACCTCTATGTTTCCTATTGCCACCTGGAAGTAGTAAGTAACCTCCTTTTCGTTGGGAGGAAAAGAGATCTAGAGAGATAAGCAAAAAGATCTCCTGTCAGAAATATATTTCATTTTTTCACTAGATGCCAAAACACTTTGAAATATAAAGGAAATCGATGTTTGAGTGATCAAATCCATGTTTCACTTATGAAATCCATGTGAGAGGCAAATCGATGTTTCACTTATCAAATCGATGTTAGAGGCAAATCGATGTTTCACTTATCAAATCGATGTGAGAGGCATATCGATGTTTCACTTATCAAATCGATGTGAGAGACAAATCGATGTTTCACTTATCAAATCGTTATAGTGATCAAATTGTTGTTTTAACTTTGAAATCGATGTGAGAGTGAAATCGATGTTTCGCTTATGAAATCGATTTGAGAGTAAAATCGATGTTTTGCATATGAATCGATGTGGCACTTTGAGAACTAAATCGATGTATATTGAATAGACATCGATTTAGCTTTATAGTGCAAATCACACAGCAATAATGTCATAAATTATATTTATTAGAAAAACATAATTATTTAATATATTTAATAATATTAATTAATCATAAGTTTTGTTATCACCAAATTATTTGTTATCACCACAATATAAGGGTAAAAATATAAGAGTGTTCAACATTGGCTACTATTCTTAATAACCATTGTACATCTAGAACTTCTAGACCTATAAGTCCGACATAAAAAAATAGAGTGCTCAAACAAAACATCATTGGTGTCTCAAGTCCAAGGACTAATTACATAACTGGGTCAACAGAATCATTGTCTGAGATTCAAGTAATGTCAACCATACATCATTCCAAGGCGGATCATTCAGTGACCTCATTATCTAATAAGCACTTGCACCATACCCCTAATGTCTCCACACAAGTAGCTATGAGACATCTACCTCGATCATATGGATAGGTATATGCACAATGGTCTGTCTGGTTATCTCAATGTCCTTCTTGAGTAACTTATGACTAGAAATATTTAGGATTTATTTTTAAAGAGGATAAGAGGATATGTCTCATTATCATGATCTAACCATGATTCTTATCATCATTGCACGGCCCATAGACATCACCATATATAAAGATCATCATATGCATGTAATATAGAGTGAGAAAAAGCCATTAATATTATTACTAAAAGAGATTAGTATAAAATTACAAGTGCCATCAGTGATGTGAGTTATTTGTAGGGCACTCATAACTACCAACTTCTAAAGGGCCCCTACTCGTGGAATTCAACAATTTGGAGTCAAATAAAAGCTAAGCTTTAGATTTATCGTCCCTTTTGAGATACTTGAAAGGGTTGATGAAGTGGCATACAGATTGATGTTACCTCAATAGTTGTCAGGAGTGCACAATGTCTTCCATGTATCTATACTAATTACATGTACGATCCTGCCTACGTGATTCACCATGAAGACTTCGTGCAGCAAAAATACTTATCCTATGAGGAAAAGCCGATCAAAATCTCAAATCGCAAACTATATCAACTGAAAAACAAGGTCATACCAATGGTGAATGTCCAATGGAACAGGTGACGACGAGGAGAAGCAACATGGGTTTGAAGGATGCTATTAGGAAGAAATATCACGAGTTGTTTTCAGGTTATTTAATAACCACTCCCCATATTCATTCATACATTAAGTGAGAACATGCATGACCAATTCTTTTTAAGTGGGGGAGGGTGTAGCACCTAAGATTTTAATATAATAAATAATTTAAAAGGATAAAATGGAAAAACAAATAAAGATTTGTAAAGGGATTAAATAGAAATTTCTGAATTATTGATGGGCCAGTGAAGACATAAATAAGTAAGAGAGAATATACTATTAAATTTGAAAAGCTGAATTATTCATGTCTAGATTGGGCTAATTAAGCTTAGATATAAAGGTTAATGGCCAACATCATGACTAACACCAACCCAATGAAGGAAATCCACTTCTCATCAAAAACTTATTCTAATTTTGGTTAAGAGGCTCAAAATAGGGAAGTAAATGAGCCAAAATTGCAACTAATGAAGTTTATTGGACTCTTAAGTGCTAATCCTTTAAATACACCTCTTAATCTACCCTTGTCGACCTGGGAAGGCTTTGGACATGGTTAAGGTCGCTAGAAAGAGAGGAACAAGGAAAAACCCCAAGGGCATTTTGTGTTCTTCATCCTTTCTTGCCCTAGGATCTTCTATTAACCCAAATGTCATTGTTCTCACGGACCTAATCCAATTGCATATCATTGTAGGGTCATTTTTAAGTCTAGATCATGACTACATTGTTTTTCCAAATTTCTATCAGTTGCACTAGTAGTATTTCTTCAATCAAAGTTTGGTTTTCCAGTACATGTATGATCTTGTAATCCATCTAAGTCTCGTAAATCACTCAACTCCAAGTTGATTATTCTTTCCTACAAGCTTAGAAACATGTCTTAAAGCCTTTCCATGCATTTTCCCTTCTTTTAGACCACTATACATGATCACCTCACTGTAATGATTTTTTGTAGGGTTACTGACTGTAATCTTAAACATGATTGTAGGATAGAGTGCATTCAAGAGGCGCATGCCAGTATAACACATTCTCTTTAGTTGAAGGCACTGTATTCCCAACGGCATTCTCAATGAACTTGCTAGGCCCAATCTGTTTAGACTATCAGATATTCATTTTTAATGGAAATATTACGATATAACAAGAAATCTATGCTATTTAATTGTTCTTCAACCCAAAATGCCATATAGTGACAATACATGAAAAATTAAAGATGTTAAAAGCCTTTTAATCATGAATGTTTAAATCCATCATGTAGCTACCTCTTGATATATCTCATGTGTACTTGATTAATGATCATGATCTCAATATTCAGTTAATTCTTCCTGCTTTATCATCATATTAATCTCTACATATCTTGATCATTCCCTTGTTTATTACATGAAAGTCTGGTCTAATTACTCTCATCGAATGATACATGATGATTCAGATCTATGATACTGTCATTTCTCTGTTGCTTCATTGGTCATGGTTTCCACATGACTGTCGAGCATCTTTTTATCTTACATCCCCCCAGTGAAGTTAGTTCTCTCCATAGAGAATTTCTTCTACTATACTAGAACTGTGACGATCCGACCAATATTTGGCCCAACGACCTTGTTAGTTGGTAGACTTCCCAAGAAGATCACTCATCTTCGGAATTCTCTGAACTGACCATGCTTAACTTCAGAGTTCTTTTTCTATTCAGGCTTCAAAATGACTTGTTCGAGTTGTTGATAGTCTATTGATTAGTCCATTTAACATATTCTTATATGATGTTACAAGAACTACTTCATTGAGACCTCTGTAGGACTCTATTGGCCATGCATTCCTAAATGGCCGTCGAGCAGGTTGTACTCTAAATACCGAGAACCTTATTAGAAGCATGTCAGACTATTAAGGCATGTTTCTGTCAAATTTAAAGTGATTTTGTGCCTTGTGTATAAATGTGCTAGTATTTATGTGTGCATCTCTAATGTGCCTATCTTCAATCTAAGCATGCAAGTGACCTTGGTTGCATTTAGACTTCCTCTACTAGTACTATATTATGACAGTGCAACCCCTTCTATCTATGTTTTTAGTTAGAATTGATTATTTACATGATTGTTCTACTTGAAACTTGTTCTCTATTGCTATCTTTTAACATCATGTAATTCTTATCGTACTTTACTTGGTTAAATCCTTGGAACTCGATAGCCTTTTAATGATTGTCTAGATATTATATGGGATCTTGTATTCATAACCAATGTCTAACAATATAAGGGTTGATTTGATCCTTAGAGGGGCGCTCAAAAGTGCATGTGCTCGAGGTTGTTTATTGACCAGGGTGTTTGACATTACATGCAAGTACTTGACTTACTTGACTGATCTTTGTCAATCGTCTCGTAAATAAACTTGTACTTTGTTGCCCTTGTGGTGTTATATCGCGATATAGCCAAACTCATGCTTACTTCATGATATTGTACTTGGTCAATTATATTATTTTAGAAGCTATCATCTTTATCTGCTTATGTATTATCTTGCTACTGTTCATTGATTCTTTTCATGACATTAGTTATTGTGGTGCCCTAGGATCTGCTTGTATTGTATTTTCATTGTATGAATTGAGTGTTCTGGTTTCTGTTCTTTTTTCCAGAACTTGACGGCAAGAGGGAGTGCCACCAACAACGCGACACTATCGAATGCCATCAATCATCTTAGCGATAATGTTTACTGTCGTTTAGTCTATGTACTTCGAGTATATGAAGATTTTTTTTTTATTATTGATGGCATAATTGACGGCCGCTAATGTATGTTTTGATGACAATGAGTATTTCCGCCAATATCTCTTTTCCTTTTTTCATCGAGATTTTTGCAGCAATTATGGCAACGATCTGTGCATGTTCTGGGCCACAGGATTTAGGCGGTTTGAAGTGGATGGCTTTGATTTGTGTCTAGATTGCAGAGTTGTGCTAATAACCCGAATCTGGCCAGATGAAGCCTCATTTGGCTTGTGTTTCCTTGGGAGAAGGTGTTGGTTTACATGAGATTCTCAGATTTACAACTGAAATGGTTGTTTTTGATGATGAGCATTTCATGAACAATACAAATTGATGTGATGTGAATGTGTGAAACATGATAAGAATGACAAGTCAAGCAAATGTTAATCAAGAAACACATGTTTAATTTGATCATTTATATGTTCATAATATCTCACTAACAATGTTCTCAATATAGGTGAGAAAGTGTGCAAGTCAAAGCACCAAAGTCAATAGAAAAAGATCAAATGAAACACAAAAGGCAAATGCCTGTCGACAGCCCCAAAGAGGCCTGTCGACAACTAGACACAGACAGCTTCAGAAATCTCAGTGTGAAGTGTGCCTGTCGATAGCCCCAAGGTGCCTGTCGACAGCCGAGCACAGGGAAGTGAAACAGACTTCAGGACAAGTGTCCCTATGGACAGAGGCCAATCGCCTGTCGATAGCCATTGATAGGAAACTGTCTCCGGGAAGCCCAGTCTTCTGCCTTTTGTAATTCTGTCAGCACCTGTCGACAAATGCACTTCTTACTGTCGACAGACGAAGAGAAACTTCAGTTCCGAGATTTCGATGTGTTTCCTATGTGGGTGTTTCCATTTATCATGACTCTCCATACATGAACACCCATATATAGGAACCTTCTGAAGGTATTTTCGAACAGAAGCGGCCACCATACCAAACCCTAGCAAAATCTCAAGAGAAAATACTATCCTTGCTGCTCTGCTTGAACCTTCCATCTAGGGAACGAAAGAGCCATTGTCCGAACGGAATTGAAGCCAGGTTGTCCATCTCTCAAGCTTCTCCATCAACTGATACCTGTCAAGACGGAGCTTGAAGTTCATCTGGACGACCATCGTGAAGAGTTCAATATCAGGATTTGATACTTCAACTCAGAACTCTTCTTTCTCTCTGTTTTTCATATCTTGTGTGTGTTGCTGGTCAAGCGACTCTTGTGCTTGATCTACATGGTTAGTGTGTTCTGATCGTGTGTTACGTCAGACAGCGTGGTGTGTGTGTGTTGTAGTGAGTGAACTCGCTGATAAGCAGTCGTTTCTACGTGTGTGTGTGTGGACGGTGGACGTAGGATACATAAGTTGTGTACTCCGAACCACCTTAAATCCTCGTGTCCTATGGTTTGCACGCTTTCATGATAGTTGATTGGTAGGCATGCTGGTTTTACACACGTTAGATAGGTTGTTCGCATTTTATTCACAATAAGCACACTAACCGAAAGTCAAATCAAACTTGAATCTGTCTAAGAATTTGATAAGTTGTGTTCTCATTTAAAAAGAAGTCAATCTTGTTAAAGTTAGTTGTAATCCATTCAACCCCCCCTTCTAGATTACCATATTGGGCAATTCCGCACATCTTTCAATTGGTATCAGAGCGAGGTTTCTCCGACTTACTGCTTTTAAAGCTTGATCTTACGACCAGAAGATTCTCGATCTCATGGAATCTAACAAGGGGTTAATGCCCGAGGGACACTCAGTGTCCTAGCCACCCTTCTTCGATGGCACTGACTATCCTTATTGGAAAAATCGCATGCAGGTGTTTCTGAGAGCTCAAAATTTTGAGCTATGAAGATTGTCAACAAAGGAGCCTACACCCTTCCCGAGGACGAAGATACCTAGAGAAAGGACCAGATTGTGAAGGAAACTCTCAATTGGAGCGCCTTGAACATGATGCAGTGCGCAGTGGATCCAAATGAGTATTCAAGAGTCTCCACATGCACCTCAACAAAGGAGATGTGGGACAAGCTTGAACTCATATATGAAGGTACGTCTGAGGTAAGGGAAACCAAAGCCAGCATGATAACATCTGAATATGAAATGTTTAAAATGAAACATGATGAAACCATATCAGATATGTTTGCTAGATTCATGTTAATAATCAATGGTCTAAAAGGTCTTAAGAAAGAATACTCAGAAAGTGACTTAGTTAGGAAGATAATTCGGTCTCTTCCATCCTCGTGGAACACTAAGGCCACTGTCATTAAAGATTCTAAAGATCTTTCAAAAATGAAATTGGATGAATTAATTGGCTCCCTGATGACATATGAATAAATGTGAAGAGAAAATAAATTGAAGAAAACGCAAAAAAATCAATTACTTTAAAAGCTTCCAACAAAATTCTTCAAGTTCCAAAAAGGATGCTCAACAGGAAAGTGATGAAGATCGAACGTCTAGTGAGAGGAGAACGATGAAATGGCAATGCTCCTAGACAGTTTAAAAAATTCCTTAAATTCAAAAGGAACTCAAGTAACTCCAAATCCTTCCAAAAGAAAGATTTTTCAAATAAATTTGAGTTTAACAAAAAATCTGACATTGTGTGCTATGAGTGCAAGAAACAAGGGCATATGAGAGGAGAATGCCCGGAACTCAAGAAAAAATTGAAGAAAGAAAATTCACCTTCAAGATAGTGATTGGTAGGCACCTTAAATCCTCGTGTCCTATGGTTCGCACACTTTCACGATAGTTGATTGGTAGGCACGCTGGTTTTACACACGTTAGATAGGTTGTTCGCATTTTTCACAATAAGCACACTAACTAAAATTCAAATCAAACTTGACTTTGTTAAGAATTTGATAAGTTTGTGTTCTCATTAAAAAGAAGTCAATCTTGGTTAAAATTAGTTGCAATCTATTCAACCCCCCCTTCTAGATTACCATATTGGGCAATTCCGCACATCTTTATGAAGGGTTTCTTTGTAAAGAGTAATCTCCATCAAAGGGAAGGCTTGTCAGGCTGATTCATGTAGGAGGAAGGTCCCGCTGATCTTGAGGAGTTGTTGTGGATGAGGGACGACATCTAGAAGGCTTTGAGGTGAGGTTTGGATTGTGGAAGGGTCGCCGCCTTGTAGGACAAGGCGGGCTTCTTCGACCTTAATTTGATGATTTATGGAGTTTTTGTTGAACCACTCTATATTTACACTTATATTTTGGTGATAACAAAATTTATGATTAATTAAATATTATTAAATGCATTTAATATCATGTTTTCATAATAATATAAATTTATGATATTTTTGGTGATAACAAAACTTATAATTAATTAAATATTATTAAATATATTTAAGATTATGTTTTTCCTAATAAATATAAATTTATGGAATTATCGTTGTGTGTTTTGCACTAAAAAGCTAAATCAATATCCATTCAATATACATCGATTTCAGTTCACAAAGTGCCAGATCGATTTGCTTGAAAACATGGATTTCACTGCAACATCAATTTACTTGAAAACATGGATTTACCTCTCACATCGATTTGATAAGTGAAACATCAATTTGCCTCTCACATCGATTTGATAAGTAAAACATCGATTTGCCTCTCACATCGATTTGAAACATCGATTTACCTCTCACATCAATTGATTAGTAAAACATCGATTTGCCTCTCACATTGATTTGATAAGTGAAACATCGATTTGCCTCTCACATCGATTTGATAAGTGAAACATAGATTTGCTTGAAAGAACATGGATTTCATAGGAGAAACATGGATTTGATCACTCAAACATGGATTCGCTTGAAAGAACATGGATTTGATCACTCAAATATCGATTTCCTTATATTTCAAAGTGTTTTGGCATCTAGGGAAAAAGTCAAATATATTTATGGCAGGAGATCTTTTAGCTTATCTCTCTAGATCTCTTTTCCTACCAACGAAAAGGAGGTTACTTACTACTTCTGGGTGGCAATAGGAAATATAGAGGTATGAACCCTTTTTAACAGAAACACCCTTTTATCTAAACACTTTCTTCTATGCTTGCAGACCTCATAGACCACAAAATATCAGAAGAAAGAGAAGATGAGCAACGGCTAGAACTCCAACAGATTTATTCAAAGCTGCTCATATAAAAGATGAAGCAAGGTTGAAGAAAAAAATAGAGCTTTCCTGAAGATCCTTGAAGGAGTGTACATCTTGTGAGGAACCTGAACTCCAAATACTCTCAAAGGAAAAGAGAGAAAGAGCCCGAGTCCAAGAAGAAGTGCCCAAGCATCTAAAGTCTTCAAGCTTCAAGCTCCTTCTCCTCTCTTCACTCTCTCTGTGGTCATTGTAAATCTGGGGGAGAGTTTGTGGCTGAGAGCTAGAGTTCTTAGTGTTCATTTGGTAATAGCTCTCGACCTGTTCTTCCTTTTCTAAGAAAGATTTATGTCTAGCTGTAGGACTGTATACAGTGTAGAACCTAGCTGGGGGTTTAAGTCTAGCAGAACCGCACTGGGGTTTATGCCAGGAGGTTGGCTTCTTGACCTGTAAAAGAAGTGGGCTGCCTTCTTACTCGGGAATGAGAAGAAGAACAGCTGGGTGCTGGGTGTTGTATTGTCCGTGAGGGGGACTGTACCCTTGGTTAGTAAAATCCAAGAGGTTGCTTGGGGACTAGATGTAGGACATCCATGTGGTAAGGGCTGAACCAGGATAAATTCCCTGTGTTATTTGTGTGATTGTTTATTTGCTTCTGCACTGCTACTCTCTATCACACTCAACTAACCAAATCATCAAGTGATAAGTTTATGAGTTTAAGTTTCTATTTCAGACTTCAGAAAACCTATTCACCCCCCTTTTAGGTTAGCTTACTGTCGTACCAAAAGGGCCAACAAGTGGTATCAACGCGAGGTTCTCTGATTATTCAAGAAGATCTAAGGATCTTGAAGATGATCCATGGCAGCACAAGGATTTGTTGAAGGTCAATCAGTTACTAGACCTCCATTCTTCGATGGAGAGGATTATCAATATTGGAAGATGAGAATGAAATGCTTCATTCGAGGCACAGACTTTGATCTGTGACAGGTAATAGAGGTAGGTGATTATGTTATTGTTCCTTCTAAAGGTACTACTGCTATTACAGCTGCAGATAAAAGTAAATTATCATTAAACTTTAAAGCAAAGAACTTTCTATGTTACGTTTTATCTAAAAGAGAATTCAGTAGAATATCTACATGTAAATTAGCCAAAGAAATATGGGATAAACTGCAAGTAACTTATGAAGGAACAGATAAAGTAAAACAAACTATGATAGATATTCTTGTTTCGTAGTATGAGCAGTTTAAAATGCTTCCTAACAAAAATATTACTCAAATGTATAATAGATTTTCAAGCATAGTAGTAGGTCTAAGTTCTCTTGGTAAAAATCTTTCTGATGAAGAAACTATTAGAAAAATACTTAGATCTTTAACTCTTTCATGGACCCCTAAGGTCACTGCTATTGAAGAAGCCCATGATCTAGCCAAGTTTTCTATTGATAAATTAATTGGCTCTCTCATGGCACATGAAATCAATATGGAGCGGCTATCTGAAAGGTCTTCCAAGAAAAAACTCACTAATGTCTTTAAAGTTGCAACTACTCCTTCCATCCCTTCTTCTTCTTCTAGTTCAAAAAATGCAGGTTCTGAAGACAATGATGTTGATGACGTTCTGTCCAAGCTTCAGAAAATTCACAAGAAGAAGAAAAATGGATCAAGAATGATTCAAAAGAAAGAGAAAAAGGAGAAAGAACCAGTCTGCTATGGATGCAGAAAAACTGGACATCTGAGACCAGAATGTCCAAGAATTAAGAAGACTGGTTAGCCAGAAAAATTAAAGAAAATCCATGGCGGCTACTTGGGAAAATGAAGAGACCACAAGCTTAGAATCATCAAGCTCAGAATCGAAGAAAGAGCAGGTAAGTCTAGCCCTCATGGTAGGACTAGATGAGGTACATTCTGACCCTTCTTTTAGCTCTTGCACTGATTCAGGATCAGAATCTGAAGACTTAGAAGAAGTCTTTAATGAAATATATGGAAAACATAAAGCTGTTGTAAAAGAATTAAAGAATCTAAAAACACACTATTTACTTAGACAATACCAATTCTGATCTTAAATCCGAATTGGAGCAGCTAGAAAAACAATTAAAGGACAGTAAAGATAACATTTATCTTTTGAATGAAGATTTAAAAAATAAGGACAATGAAAAATTAAAGTTAGAAGAAAATTAAAAACTCAACTAAAGAAAATCTTTATTTAAAAGTATCAGTTAGAAAGTTAACTAAAGGAAAAATATCTCTAGCTCTATGTTTAAAATGATCAAAATCAGAAAATAATAAACAAGATCTTGGATACTAACCTCCTAAAAAAGGAAATAAGTCATAATTCCTGAAAAATATCCATTAACCAAATTTGTAAAAGAAACCAAGTTGCCTCAGAAAAAGGCCCCTATAAAGAAAAAGTTTCCAAAAATTGTGTTCTAAACAGACATCATAAAAATAATAAGAACTGCAAAATGGATTATATTCATTGCTGTTCTCATTGCAATAAATTAGGACACACAGTAAACACCTGCACAATAAGGCACCTAGTATGGATCCCGAAAGGATATTTTTATGCATCTAACCATCAAGGACCCAAAAAGATTTGGACATCTACTTTTGAGTAGTTTATTTACGGGATAGCCTTGGAGCATCAGGAACAAAGGATGCTCAAGGCACTGGTGACTACTAGCTCTTCATCCAACTCATATCTGAAGAGGTTGTAGTCATTAATTTACTTTTAAATTTTAATATTACTAACAATTATTTGCAAGTTTCATTCAGGTAGAGTCTGTCATTCAAGGGGAGCACAGACTAAGGGGGAGTTATTCATTATTGTCAATCATTGTTGAACCCCTCAATGGTAAGAAATTTTCACAAAGGGGAGAGAATGCATGGTAAGATCCTTCCTTTTTTGGTTAGTGACAAAGGGGGAGAGTATGCATTATCTATAAATTTTCTATATTTTTATGCTTTAAGTATTTTTGTCAAAAAATTCTCATAAAATTTGTCATCACGAAAAGGGGGTGATTGTTGAACCACTCTATATTTTACCCTTATATTTTAGTGATAACAAAATTTATGATTAATTAATATTATTAAATAGATTTAATATCATGTTTTCCTAATAAATATAAATTTATGATATTTTTGGTGATAACAAAACTTATTATTAATTAAATATTATTTAAAATACTTAATATTATGTTTTTCCTAATATATATAAACTTATGGAATTATCGATGTGTGTTTTGCACTAAAAAGCTAAATCGATGTCCATTCAATATACATCGATTTTAGTTCATAAAGTGTCACATCGATTTGCTTGAAAACATAGATTTCACAGCAACATCGATTTGTTTGAAAACATGGATTTGCCTCTCATATCGATTTGATAAGTGAAACATGGATTTACCTCTCACATCGATTTGATAAGTGAAACATCGATTTGCCACTCACATCGATTTGATAAGTGAAACATCGATTTGCCTCTCACATCGATTTGATAAGTAAAACATCGATTTGCCTCTCACATCGATTTGATAAGTGAAACATCGATTTGCCTCTCACATCGATTTGATAAGTGAAACATGGATTCGCTTGAAAGAACATGGATTTCATAAGTGAAACATGAATTTGATCACTCAAACATGGATTTGCTTGAAAGAACATGGATTTGATCACTCAAACATCGATTTCCTTTATATTTCAAAGTGTTTTGGCATCTAGTGAAAAAGTCAAATATATTTCTGATAGGAGATCTTTTGGCTTATCTCTCTAGATCTCTTTTCTTGCCCATGAAAAGAAGGTTACTTACTACTTCTGGGTGGCAACAGGAAACATAGAGGTATGAACCCTTTTGACAGAAACACTCTTTTATCTAAACACTTTCTTCTATGCTTGCAGACCTCGTAGACCACAAAATATCAGAAGAAAGAGAAGATGAGCAATAGCTAGAACTCCAACGGATTTATTCAAAGTTGCTCATATAAAAGATGAAGCAAGGCTGAAGAAAAAAAGAGAGCTTTCCTGAAGATCTTTGAATGAGTGTACACCTTGTGAGGAACCTGAACTCCAAATACACTCAAAGGAAAAAAGAAAAAGAGCCCGAGCCCAAGAAAAAGTGCTCAAGCATCTATAGTCTTCAAGCTTCAAGCTCCTTCTCCTCTCTTCACTCTCTCTGTGGTCATTGTAAATCTGGGGGAGAGTCTGTGGTTGAGAGCTAGAGTTCTTAGTGTTCATTTTTTAATAACTCTCGATCGGTTCTTTCTTTTCTAAGAAAGAGTTATGTCCAGCTGTAGGACTGTATACAGTGTAAAATCTAACTGGGGGTTTAAGTCTAGCAGAACCGCACTGGGATTTGTATCAGGAGGTTGGCTTCTTGACCTGTAAAAGAAGTGGGCTACCTTCTTGCCTGGGAAAGAGAAGAAGACCAGCTGGGGTGCTGGGTGTTATATTGTCCCTGAGGGGGGATTATACCCCTGGTTAGTAAAATCCCAAGAGGTTGCTTAGGGACTGGACGTAGGACATTCATGTGGGAAGGGCTGAACCAGGATAAATTTCTTGTGTTATTTGTGTGATTGTTTATTTGCTTCCGCACTGCAACTCTCTATCACACTCAACTAACCAAATCTTCAAGTGATAATTTATGTCTTTAAGTTTCTATTTCAGATTTCAGAAAACCTATTCACCCCCCTCTAGGTTAGCTTGCTGCCGTACCAAAAGGGCCAACATTTTTTAGGCAAGTAACCAGGGCTTTGCCTCGTGGTCATAGATTCAAGAGTTAATGATTTTATTAAGTTTTTACAAATTAATCTAAGGGTTCTACGAGGAGGTTTTTCCTTCGTCATTCATGTGTTGTTTTTCTAGTTTTCTGTTTGGAGGAACTTAACGGCAATGCACTGTGCCACTAAGTTCAGCTTAACAGCAACCAACCTTGCCACTAACCCATGTTGGCGACAACATCAATTGTCATTTACCCTAGGTAAACAGTAGTCGATACTGCCGTCAAGTTCTTTCTTGCAGTTCCTTCTATTTTCTTCTAAATGAAATGTTACATGAACGAATGCATGATTTCAGATTTTTTGTAGTTCTTTCATGTTACCTGAGAGGCCTGTGACCAATTCCTGAATTTGTGACCAAGGTTGTTTATCAAAAATATTTTATTTTAAATTTGAAATATATTAAATGAAGAATAGTTTAGTGGTTATTTGATTTCTGAGCAAGCATGCATAGTGATAAAATTATTAAATAGCATGATTGAAAGTATTTCAGGTCTGAGCATGTTAGTTAGTCATCATGACAACAAGTATTGACCTCCATGGAAATTTTGGATTTATGTGATATTATTTCCAGAATCTTATTTAAATTACATAAATAGCTTCACTTGTTAAAAAATTATAAAAAATTAGGACTGTGTCATTGTACTGAAAGCATGCTACAATTAAATTTTACCCCATTCTAAACCTTGTACAAAGAGTTATGTATTTCTGAATGTGAATGCTTCAACTCACATGAAAATTGAAATTTATTCAAATGCATGTAATTAATGATGTTCTAGCATGATAAATTTTGAATCTTTGAATGCAACATGCTACAGTGAACTGGGAATGTAATATGAATATGTGGATAGGTGGTTTATACTTTAAGCATGTAAATATGTATGAAATGAAACGAACTTCTACATGAATGAATGATACTGAAATTTGTCTATAAGACACTACCACCATAGAGGATACACATGAAACTAAACCATAGCGACACCCCTATGGTGATGGTTGATCTACATGACTACAAGACCTCAAGGGCAATGGAGATGAAATCCTAGAGGTGGACAAGTACTACTGACAGTGGTGGAGAGGACTTTCCTTGATTTTGTGCAACAAACTAAGCCTATTCACCCTTGACTAGGTGATAAGTGAATGAATGATTGAATGATTGGCCTCTCGTAGAGGTTAGGGATGTGTCTTGGCAATTATGAATATTATTGGAATGAATTGAGATATTGAATGATTGCTATATGAATGAAAGATTATCATGTTTGAAATGAATGAATGCTCCATAAATGAAATCTTACTTTTAAAATGGAATGGTTTACAATTGTTTAATGCTTACATGTTAGTATAGAATAGATTTACATGTGATTGTTATCCTTTAAACAAAAGTATGCGATATTTAAGGATTCATGGAATCATAACAATAGGTTTTACCATGGATGAATGATAGCTTTCAGTTTTGATATAGTCACTTCATGTGTATGTTAGAATTCCATATAATTTTATGATCATGATATGATGTTAAAGTAAGAATTGACATGCTAGAGTAAGAGAATGGTAGGTATATGAATATGTATCACATGTGTATGTTAAGATATATGATAACATATTTGTTTTAAGCTTGAATCATTGCTCTTGGTTAGTTCTTGGCTCTTGTGGACTCATGCTTGCTAACATTTCAGGTGAGACTGAGGGCCCCATGACTGAAGAGATTGTCCATTCGGACTCCGAGCGAGAGGATTAGACTTGAAAGTGTTGAGAGATTTATGTGTTGCTCATCTAGCAAGCCAGGGGGAGGGTGAATGGGATTCTTAAATTCGAATAGCTAAAACTTGTCAACAAAAACGTTCAACACAAACCACTACATTTGATTGTTAGTATTAGAAATAAAGAAGACAACAACCACAAGACAAGCAAGCACACGACACAAGAATTTTTATCTTGGTTCGAACCTCTTTTCTAAAGGAGTCCTACGTCCAGTCCTTGAGCAACAACTTAGGATTTCACTACCCAAGGATATAGTCCCCCTCAAGGACACTTACACATCCAGCTCCAGCTAGCCTTCTCTTCACAACCCGAAGAGGTATAGAACACCCTGGTAACTAGGTCTTCCTTCAACACGAAGGAAAAACAGCCACCTGTCTCCAACAGGTCTTCTCTTCACACACAGAAGAGGAACTTCACAAGGATGAGAAAATAGGCAAGATGCCCCTAGACCAAGCTTATAACAAATGCTCGATCTGAGGTCGTGACTGAGAGAGAAAGTTCAGCAATAATAATAAAGTCTCTCAGATCACAAGGGCTCTCCAAAGGAAAGAACAATAGACCTGGAGAGCAAGAGCTAGGGAATCAAAGAAGAGTGAAGCTTGACACTCTATTCTTTCTGATGCTCACTTGTTGTGAATTGAAAGTTCTTAGTTTCCCAAAAGTTGTTCTTCACTGAGACATTAGTCATCTATATATCCTTTCTTCAAAAATATAGTCGTTGGAGTTTTCGTTGTCTCTGAGTTGGATGGCGTTAGACTGCATGGTTCATCATGCACGACATGTGTGCCTGCAACCATTTAATGCGTTACAAGTCATGCATGCAAGAAGAAGATTCATTTTGATATTCTTCAGCTTCTTATTGTCCAACGTTGTATGGGGTTGTGCTGTCAGAGACTTGCACATAATAATGCTAAAACATAGACAGCTATGCTGTCTCTTGTTGTCACTCAACGTTAGAATCCATGTAGTAAGGCATTTCACCAAAATGGAAATGGCATTCTGCTATCTAAAAAGTGTTTCATATAGAAGCATGATAATAGAGGATATCTGGACATGCATCGTGCAGAGAAATATACAGTTACATTAAATGCATAGATATCAGAGAAATACGCGAGACGACTTTAACTGTCAAGATATTTGAAACATATTGAATATCAAGTCATTGTGATCCATGAAATTATTATGAGTACGACTTATGAAATCGTTGTGTGAAGTGCGTTGTTTATGTAAGTCGTTATTCATCCGTAAACAAATTGATGTGAACACAAGTCGTTATACAATTAGAACCAAATCATTGTAAAGACAAATCGTTATGATAGTATAAGCAAGTCGTTATAAGCAAATCGTTATAACCAAGTCGCTGTGAATGAATCGTTATAACCAAATCGTTGCGAGCAAATCGTTGTTTCACTTATCAAGCCGATGTAGTGACCAAATCGTTGTTTGCTATATCGATCGTTATGGCGACCAGTCGTTGTGTAACTTATCCAATCGTTACGGTGACCAAGTCATTATGTAACTTATCAAATCGATGTGAAAGTAAATCGTTATGAGAGCGAATCGTTGTGAGGTAGAAATCGTTATACTCACTTAGCGAATCATTGTGAGATCGAAATCGTTATACTCACTTAGAGAATCGTTGTGAGATCGAAATCGTTATACTCACTTAGCAAATTGTTGTGAGATCGGAATCGTTATAATTACTTAGCGAATCGTTGTGAGATCGAAATCGATTCAAAACTTATGGAATCATTATAAAATCCAAATCGATATGATACTTATTAAATCCTTGGAAAATGAAATCGATAGAGGTGTGGATATCATTATGATTCTAATGAAATCGTTATAACACATAGGAGTCGATGTGTACTTAGAAAAAAGTACCTGCTCTGTACTTTAACTGCTACAGTGTAAGAAAACTTACATATTTTCTTGATTTCGCCTTATTTACCTCCTATGCCTAAGCTTCATGAAAACTTGTTAGATAACACTTTATTGGAGTTTTGTTAATCACCAAAATAGATATATAATTCATGAAATTATATGGGTGAACTGATCATCAATCCTCCCCTTTTTAGTGATGACAAAAATATAAGCATAAAAGGATCTGAAATAAATCTAAATAATTTTGAGAATTTGAGAGATGTATTCAAAATAGCTATTTTTCTCCCTTTTTATCATTCAGCAAAAAGATAACAAATGAGACAAAGAAAGAAGAGAAGAAAGATAAATGGGAGCAAAAGAAAGTCATATATATACTCCTGGAGGGTACAGGAAGATAAAGGCAAGAGACAAAAAAGTGGCATGGCAGGTGATGATTGGCCAAGCCTTGCATTCTTGCTCTTCAAAGTAGGCTTGAAAAGCTCCAAAAGTTATAGAATAGGATGATCCCATATCAGGAACCATCCGCTGGATGTGAAGTTGCCTCCGAGCTTATATAAAGTTGCCATATTCATCTAAGCCAAGAGAAATTTTGAAACTATTGAGGGAGCCAAAACTGGCATACCTAAGGAACTGATCAAGTGATACTGGGTAGAGATTTGATGATGCTTCAGTTCCTGTCTCATGGCTACATAGACCTTGTATCTCTCAACTCAAATGGCAATAAATCTCGAACAAGGTGAATGGAGTTCATGTCGAGGATTCAGCAGCTGAAACTGAAGGCTGATTTGCTCTGGCTTGAGAGGCATTGAGATTGTCAAGCTGCTGAGCAGACAGAGGGTAAAATATGGCCCATTCGGTTGGAGACAACCTCTCACATTCGGACAAGAGAGGGGCAAGAACATCTGAATTTATATGGCCCTGAAGGTACTCTCTGAACAAAAAATCTATGGAAGGCAACGAGATTGCCCTTCTACACATGTATTCTCCCCATGACTCTGGCAAAGTGCTCAAAAATGATGGAGCCAACATCAGAGTCCATAACCAGAGAATGAAGAGGAGGAGAAATACTACATCAGACAACTGCAAAGTGGTAAAATCCACTTGAATGGAGGAGGTTGTAGCCACAAGAGATCCAGATTCGAGATAGCTTGCCAAAATTGGCCAATCTGAACTTCAGGCAGATTATTTAGATAGCAATAGTCGTTGAACATCTGAAAATGCCTAAACAGCTTAATCTCCTTTTGAACAAGGGAGCCTAGGTGTCCTTGTGAAGAATCTGGAACCACTCAGAGAGAGTTAAGGAGTGATCCCGGGGAGGGAATCTGGCTGACCTAGCGAGCAGAAATTTAATGTATAGGGTCTTGTGGCCCTGAGCCCATTGCTCTTCAGATTTGGCTTCAGCCATTGAAAAGATTTTAGATTTTTCAGCGTTGGATAGAGAAGTGAAGGGGAGAATGACATTTAGATGGTTGGTTAGATTTAGGTGTGGAAGGCCCAAAATGGTGGCAAAGGTAGTTTTTTGAAGGAATTCACGATAGAGGCTTGTTTTTATTTTGACAGTACGAGAAAACCAAAGGGGTGGAAAACAAGGTTCTAAAGAATAGAATGAGTGGAAGTAAATCTTCTTTTCTTAGGGACAAAGCTAGAAGAGCCTATCCTATGAATATGTATAACGACCCTCTTTATACAGGTACGGTTATACTAACCCACATCGATATAGAAAGCATCGCCAAAGTGGGACATTTACCCAACACATTCAATAGGCTGAGATGTACACAAATATGAACATGTAACAGCGGAATAGAAAGAACTGAATAATTTATCTTATTCCATCATCCACATTTATCCACAGTCTATATAGTACAAAAAAGAAAACTAACTATTTCATAACTGAGAAATTAAATAAAATACATTGTCCACAACTGAATTACATAGTGTTCCCAATTACATACTATGAAAAAATAAAATACAACGCCGAAATCTCCACAAATATCTCCTACTCACGCTCCGAGTACTCACGCTAGTACTCTGACTATCTCCTCGGAAGAAGTAAAATATCTGCCCTGTATGCCGAAGCAAGAGTGAGTCTAAAAGACTCAGCAAGTAATTCCATTCACATAAGCATACATGCATCACATGGACATTTTACCTTTTAAACAAAACAACTAATACGTATAACATGGATTGGACAACCTTTGAAAGAAAGCCTAAACATGATGCTTCTACAAGTTTATAATACATGGTACATCCTTATGTTTCTTCACAAAAGTAAACCTATCACATGCTTTCTACACATTCTTTAACATGCTATCTCAAGTCAACACTTGTTCTATTCATGCTACATTATAAAAGTAAGTTAAGTATGGTATTGCACATATTGGAAGAGATATTCCTAGCATGGATGTTATGTACTTTCTCACATTTATAAACATGAATAGCTTGCTGTTTTGACATGGATATAACACATTTATAAATTGTTTCACAATTTCACATATTATCACATTAGCTCATATTTCCACATGATCATTTACACATTTTACACATGCACATTTCACATATATACAAAATCACATTATTTTCATTACATGCCGTGACACATAGTCCAAACCACCTCTAGAAGGATACACACTCCTATCACCTAGGCAAT
Source organism: Colocasia esculenta (assembly GCA_014218235.1). NCBI lineage: Eukaryota > Viridiplantae > Streptophyta > Magnoliopsida > Alismatales > Araceae > Colocasia > Colocasia esculenta. Next base: position 31,871,568 of record CM024758.1, read on the forward strand.
ATAGTGATAGATCTTAGTTACTGCGCAGAACTGGGAGAAGCATTGTCCACCCTAACCAGTGGTACTTGTCCACCTCCAGGATTTCATCCCAATACCCATGAGATTTCACACACATATGAACCTTCCCATAGGGACTTTACTATGGTACAGTTCCTCAGCCCTCTAAGGTAACAGTGTCACCCATGGCACATTTACATATTTTCCATTTTTAAATACATTATTCGCACACGTTTAGCATACTAATTCCATACTCACATAAACGTACATGGTTCAGGTTACCTAACATGGTACTACTGTTTACAATGTTAAATAGTTAATATTTTTATCCAAATCATGCTAAAATTATCTAATTTACCACTAATTACACTAAATATATTAATTTGGTCATTTCTTCATGTAATAGGCAATCAGTACCTACTGTTGTCTAATTCATATGAAACTTTTACCACAGATTGTTTACGGGTCAAGCATCATGCATACAAAATTTCATATTTTTCAAGACTGTACACAATTTATAAAAATTAGAACAATCACTATACGCAATTATCCATAACTAAATTAAACAGGTTTTACAGTGTTATACATGCAATCAACGGTTCTATGACTTACATCCATTAGTCATGGTATCACAGGAGATTTCCAATAATTTAACATGTATCATAGAATTTTCTTGAAATTTAAAACAAATAAAGCATGCCCACTGTGTTATATTCTAGAAAATCTAATAATTAACACAGTCATAAAAAATTCACCCAAATTTTATAGCATGACCAAATACTTTTGCACATATTACAGAAAATTTATGACATCACAACTTCCCATAGAGCCATGCAAACAGTAATTAACCAGATTAAAGCATCCTCAAAACAAGATTTCAACAATTTTAATAATTTTTACAGTGAACGAAAAATCATCAAAATTAAAGAACATGATCTAATAGAGATACTTTACCACATATAATGTTTACAGTATATCCTCATGTCGAAAAGTCCAGAAAAATAGTTATAAGGGCAGACAAACACACTGTCCTTGCCTGAAGAACTCAGCGGCAAGGGGGGTGGCCGCTTAGCTGGTTAACGACAACATAGATGGCCGCTAATCTCGGATCTTAACAGTAGCAAGGCTTGCCGTTAAGTTCCTATCTGTGCAGAACACAGATTGAACTTTAAAACTCGATAGAAAGGGGGTTCCAGGACATGATTAAAAATCTATGAAATTCCTGAGACCTACTAGACACATGTATGGATAACGAGTATGGTTTACTTGCCTTTGAAAAATTCTACAATTAGAGATTTAGGTTGGAGAAGCCCTCCTCAGCCTGAGCCAAAGAGCCTTCAAATCTTCTTCCATCCGGGTTCTATGTCGATGCAGACAGCCACTCGATGTCGAAGAAGCTTTCCCCAATGCTTAGACTCCCCTCCAGTCGTAGAAGATCGCCGGAAGGAGTCACCAATCACTAGATCCACAGGTCGAAAGTTCAGGTTTTTACACCAGAGAACTAGGGTTTTTCTCAAGAGAGCAAAAGGGGCCTAATCTGTCAATGGGGGTGTTTTTATAGGCTAGGGGTTTCGATGACGTGCTTAGGTAGGGTTTCCTGACCGTTGGGGTCGGTTACCAAAATAGAGGGCGACATTTCTGGAGGCGTTTCTGGATCTGAAGATGCAACAGATCTTGGATGTTAACATCAACATCACTGGTCTCCAGTTTGGGGTTAGCGTCCATCGATGTGGCAGCTTACTCCCTAGTAACGTCAACTCATGTTGACGCCAACAGGTCGCTTGACCAGAACTTAAAAACTACATAAAACTATATTTACACAATACAACTACATGTAATTTACAATACATACATTAAAATACTATTTATATAATGTAAATAAATAACATACACAACAAAATATACATATATGTACAACACTACTCAAATAGTTTACATATATACATAGCTACACACACAATCATCAATTTCTCACACAATCAAACACCTATATAAGAGGGTAAAATTCAAGGGCCTTACAATATGGGTACTTGATGAACTAATTGTCCCCATGTAATTTAACTAAATTACATATCCATTTTGGTGATTAACAAAACTATATAAAGTTTAAATCTAACATATTTTCTACAAAGTTTTGAGCATAGGAAATGAATCAAGAAAAGTCAAGCAAATTCTGTAAGTATCTCACCCTGAAGTGTTTAGAGTTTAGTTCACATAAAATTTCTCTAAGTTCACATCAATTTCCTTATAGGTCATAACGATCTCTTAGAAGCTACAACGATTTCCTTGCTCCTAACGATTTCATACTCATGAGGATTCACTATGTGCTTTCAATGATTTTCCCTCACAACGATTCGTTAAGTGATCGCAACGATTTTCCCTCACAACGATTCGTTAAATAATCGCAACGATTTGTTTCTCGCAACGATTCGTTAAGTAATCATAACGATTTGTACATCGATTTGTTCATAACATCACAATGACTTGTACATCGATTTGTTCTTAACATCACAACGATTTGTACATCGATTTGTTTATAACTTCATAACGATTTGTACATCGATTTGCTCATAACATCACAACGACTTGTACATTGATTTGTTCTTAACATCACAACGATTTATTTATAACTTCATAACGATTTGTACATAGATTTGTTCATAACATCACAACGACTTGTGCATCGATTTGTTCTTAACATCACAACGATTTGTACATCGATTTGTTTATAACTCCATAACGATTAGTACATCGATTTGTTTATAACGACATAACGATTGTACATCAATTTGTTTATAACTTCATAACGATTTGATAATATAACGATTTGTGTATGCATCTCTTTACTTATGAATGCACAACGATTCACTCATTTGCACTACGATTTCATAAGTCTGTATATAAGGATTTCATGGAAGACAACGATTCAATTTTTGAGCTAATTTTTAATTCGTTGAAAAGTCAAAGTCTTCATGGATATTTAACAATCTGTGCTTTATGAAGACTGAACGTATCTCTGCATGCATGCAGACAATATCTTCCATTATCGTATCTTCTTCTGTAAACATCTTTTAAAACAACAAAATGGCATTACAATTTTGATGAACATTCGTTCTAACGTTGACTGACAACAAGAGATAGCTTAGTTGTCTATCGTTCAAGCTTTAAATATGTGCAGGTCTCTGACAGCATCTGTCATACAACGTTGGACAAAATAGAAGCCAAAGGAGATTACAAAAGATCTTCTCTCTCTTTACGTGTATGAAAGGATAAAGGACTATTGACTGGAAGCTTACAAGTGTCAAGCAGTCTAATGTACTCTTTTGCATAGACACAACGGGCACTTCAACGTTCGAATTTCAAAAGATGATATATATATATGCGAAGGAAGAGCGAATAGATAACAAGAAGACTGAACGCCTTCTATCTTCTGCAAGTTTTTCTTAGAGCTAAGCAAAAATTCCCATTAGTGTTAGCTCTTGCTCTCTGTGCTAAGTTCAGATCTATGAGAGAGCCTTTTGGTCTGAGAAGAGTCCTTGATTGTAGATCTCTTCTTCTCAGTTCTTGCTTTAGATCAAGTAGTGTTCTATAAACATGATCTAGGGGCATCATCTCTTTGACACATTCTCTTGTGTTTGTTCCCTTCGGTGTTGAAGGAAGACCTGGTGGTACCCAGGTGTTGTTCCCTTCGGTTGTGAAGGAAGACCTGGTGGGGTATCCGGGGGTTGTTCCTTCGGTTGTGAAGGAGACCTGGTGGGGTATCCAGGGTGTTGTTCGCTTTGGTTGAAGGAGACCAGCTGGGGTGCTGGGTGCTGTAGTGTCCTTAGGGGGACGTACCCTTGTTAGTGAAATTCTGGGGTATTGCTCAGGGACTGGACGTAGGACTCCTAAGTAGAAGAGATCCGAACCAGGATAATTCTCTGTGTCATGTGAATGCTTTTGTGTGTTTGAGTTTTCCCTTTACTAACACTAACAATCTGCGATGTGTGTTTTTGTGTGACTGTTTTGCCAATAGGTTTAAAGTTCTTGTCAAATAAATTTTTTTTTATCCCATTCACCCCCCCTTTGGGCTTGCTACCTGCGCAACAAGTGGTATCAGAGCTAGTCTCTTCGATAAAGAAGAAGATCCAACGATCTGAAAAGAAAAGATCAAATGATAGCCCAAGGTCAGCCCGAAGGCCAATCAGTCAGCAGGCCACCTCTATTCGTTGGAGAAGATTACACCTACTGGAAGACTAGGATGGAATACTTCTTGCAAGGATTTGATTTTCAGATCTGGTCATTGTAGAAGAAGGCGATCTTCTAGTCACCAACGAAAAGGACAATGGACAGAAGATTATAGAAAGAAGATTTCTCTCAACTGCAAAGCCAAACGCATTTTGTGTTGTGCGCTCAGTAAAAAGGAATTCAACCGTGTATCTGCCTGCAAATCCGCCATGGAAATGTGGGAAAAGCTCAGGATCACTTATGAAGGCACCGACAAAGTCAAGGAAACCGGATAGACATTCTGGTGACACAATATGAAAGGTTCCAGATGCAGCCAAGAGAATCTATAACCCAAATGTTCAGCAGATTTACGACATCACCAACGAGTTAGTAGGATTAGGAAAAAGCTATGAGATGGGAGATATGGTAAGAAAAATTCTAGATCCTACCATCTTCTTGGACTCCCAAGGTAACAGCTATAGAAGAAGTCAATGACCTGAAAAGGATGTCATTGGAAAGCTCATTGGGTCCCTCATGGCCCATGAGATAAACATGGAGAGATTAGGAGAATCATCTACTTGAAAGAAGCACCACAAATGCCCTCAAGCAGCAGAGAGCAGCTCTGAGGAACATCAGAAGATGAAGCCAGTAGTGAAGACAGTGAAGATTAGAAAGCAATGCTGTCTAGGAGACTACAACGGATATTGGCCAAGAAAAAGAAGTATCAATCTGGCAGACGATACTTTAGAAAGGAAAAGGATTTCAAGAAAACTGAAGCAAAGGACATCAAGAAGAATGAACCAATTTGTTATGAGTGCAAGAAGCCAGGACACATCAAGGCAGAGTGTCCAAAGCTCAAGAAATTTGAATTCAGAAAGAAGGACAGTTCAAGAAAGTTCAGAAGATATAAGAAGAAAGCCTTGGCAGCAGCTTGGGACAATAGCAGTGACTCGGATAGCGAGTCAAGCTCAAACAGTGAGGAAGAAGAAAAGGCTAACCTAGCCTTCATGGCAGACATCACAGAAAAGGTAACCTCTGACTCATCCTTTGATTCCTTAATGATTCTGATTTAGATAACTTAGAAGATGCTTTTAATGAACTGTATGATAAATAAGTTGTATCTAAATTATTAAAAGCTAGTAAGAAAATGTTGCATGTCTAGAGAATACCAATTCAGATTTAAAATCAGAAAATGAACACTAGAGAAGCAAGTTAGTGAACTTAAAAGAAGAAATCAGTTGCTATGGCGAAAATCTAAAAGATAAAAATACACAATAACAAAATTAGAAAATAAGAAAGTTCAGACGAATTAAAAGGAAATCAAAAGACTAACTGAAGAAAATGATAAACTATCAGTACGTTAGAAAAATTTACTAATGGTAAAATTCCTTAATACTAAGAGGAGCCAGAAGAATCAAGTAAAAGGAAGAATGGATTAGGTTACATTCCACTAGATAATGAAGATACAATAGTATACCCTAAAATATATCCAACTCCAAATTCGCACCTGATAAGATATAGCATATAAATAAACTTTAAATATACTCCATATGAAAAATAACTAGAACAACATGTTGCAATCACTGCAACAAGTTAGGACATACAAAATAACCTGTCCAACTAAACACAAAATCTGGATAATTAAAAGAAAGATGAGAATACTAACCAGTAAGGACCCAAAGAACTTGGTACCTAAAGCTTAGTGTCCTTATTTCAGGGAGGCCTTCGAGCATCAAAATGGTACCTGAACAGCGGTGCTCAAGGCATATCTCAGGTAACAGAAAGTTGTTCTCTCACCTCAGGCTGAAGAAGGCATAGTCACCTATTGAGACAATGGAAAGGGGGACTGTGAAGGCATGGATCAGTGTGCAGTAGAGGAGCAACTGTCATTGAAGATGTGTTGTGCTCAAAGGACTGAAACACAATCTCATCAGTATCAACCAGTATGTGATAAAGGACATCAGATCAGTTTTCAAGAGTCAAAGTGCAGCATTGTGAAAGATGGTGTAGTCATCTTTGAAGCCAACAGAGAAAAGAACCTATATGTACTTCATCTGGAAGAATTAACAGATCAAGACATCTGCTTAGGGCAATCAAGGAGCAGTCAACTGAGCTGTGGCACAGAAGATTGGGCCACTGCAGTTTGGATGGCATAAGGAAGCTGATTAACAGAAGCCTAGTGAAAGGTCTACCTAAAATTACTACAAGATTGGATGGCATCTGCGGGCCTTGTGCAAAAGGGAAGCATGTAAATCCTTATTCAAGTCAAAGACTATGGTGACAACCTCTAAACCCTTAGAACTCTTACACATGGACTTATTTGGGCCAATGAGGACCACCAGTCTAGGAGGAAAGCAATATGGATATGTTATTGTAGATGACTATACGAGATTCACATAGGTATCTTTCTTGGAACACAAGGATGATACGTTTGACAATTTTGTGAGCTTCTGCAAAAAGGTTCAGAAAGATAAGAAGTATTGCATTGTTGGAATCCGATCAGACCATGGAGGAGAATTCCAGAATGAGAAATTCTCCAAGTTCTGTGATGACCAAGGAATTGAACACAATTTCTCAGCAGCAAGGACACCACAGCAGAATGGAGTTGCTGAGATAAAGAACAGGACTTTATTGGACATGGCGAGAACAATGTTATCAGAATATGATCTGCCAAGATATTTTTGGGCTGAAGCAGTCAATACAGCAAGCTACATCATCAATAGAGTAATGATCAGGACGATTCTGAAGAAGACTACGTAAAGTTGTTCAAAGGAAATAAGCCTATGATTAGTCCTTTAGGACATTCGGATGTCCATGCTTCATCCACAACAACGGCAAAAGAGACATTGGTAAGTTAGATGCCAAATCAGATGAAGGCATCTTCATGGGGTATGCTTCTAAACCTAAAGGATATAGAGTGTTCAACAAGCGTACTTTATGGATTGAGCAGTCAGTACATGTTATTTTTGATGAAAGTACCCTTCCTTGAGAAAGGAAGAAGATAGTGATAATGATGATGCAGATGAATTGTCCAAAAAGCTAAAGAACTCATCAATTGAGGACAAGGAAGATCCACCTCTGGAAGACCTGCAACAAAAAGATATAGAACATGAAAATCTTCCAAGAAATGGATATATAAGAGAGATCACCCTCCTGAAAACATCATTGGTGATCCATCTGTAGGGGTAAGAACAAGAGAAAACATAATTCCATATGATTATTTAGCTTTTGTTTCTCAAATAAGCCTAGGACAGTCAATGAAGCTATCACTAATGAATCTTGATTCTAGCCATGCAAGATGAACTGAATCAGTTCAAGAGAAACCAGGTTTGGTCACTTGTTCCTAGACCATCAGATCATCCAGTAATTGGCACCAATTGTGTTCAGAAATAAATTGGATGAAGTTAGTGTGATCATAAGAACCAAGGCCAGATTGGTAGCTTAAGACTATTCCTAAGAGGAAGGCATAGATTTCGATGAAACCTATGCACCAGTAGCCAGACTTGAGGCTATTAGAATATTACTTGCATATGCATCTGCACTAGGTGTGAAATTATTTCAAATGGATGTAAAGTCTGCATTTCTTAATGGTTTTATTAAGGAGCAAGTTTATGTAGAACAACCTCCAGGCTTTGATGACACTGAATTTCGAATCA
>CM024758.1:31879526-31975624 GCA_014218235.1 Colocasia esculenta
CCCCTCTTGGCTCTTTGCAAAGAGAAGAAGAAGAACCCTAGTTCTATGAGAAAGACCTTGTTTTGCAAGCTTAGATCCGGGGATTTGGAGCTACATCCGGCCATCTACAACGACTGGAAGACAGCTGGAGCATCAGGGAAGGCTTCCCCGACTTCTCCTTGGTGTCTACATCAGTCAAGAACCCGGAGGATGGTGTCGTTGGAGGCTTCTTGGGACTGCCCAAGGAGAGCTTCACCGCCACCTTTGATCCCTTTGGAGTATTTTTCAGAGGCAAGTACCCTACCATAACGTCCCTGTATGTGTCTAGGTTGGTTTTGCTATTTTTATGCATTTTCTCTCGTGTCCTAGACCCCCAAATTCACCCCATCTTTGGAGCTCGGGTCTGTGTTCTGCACAGACCTGACATTAACGGCAATATCCCTTGCCGCTAAGATCATGCTTAGCGTCCAGCGATTATGCCGTTGACATTGAATTAGCGGCCAGAGACCGCCGCCAGGTTCATCTGAGCAGAACAACAAGCTGTTCTGCCCTTCTATATGATTAATTTCGACTTGTTTTGCGATGAGGATATAATGTAACTCTTATATACTATGTACACTAGCTAATGTGATGAATGGGAGAATGAATGTACATCTATTTTGTGGGTGGTTGAGTTTAATTATTATCTAATGTGTATGCGAAAAGAATGGCCATGTGTATTCACCATGATCCTAAAGACCAGTGGCAAAGTTTTGTTGCCCAAATTGTTAGACCATGTATGCATGTTACTATCTGTGCTCTGAGTTTCTGACATTTTTCCCATGCTTGTATGATTATTTAAAAATTCTGTTTTGGGAAAAATAGAAATCATGCGTAGGTCATGTTAAATTCCAGTAAATTGTGTGTTGCTTGATAAATTCGGGAACAAATTCTGTGACCCTGTGCATGCTAGGGTGCAGACAGTGAGCTATTAAAATTTGTGATTTTGTTTAACTCCATGTTAAATTGCATTATGAATATTAGTGTGGCATGGATGGATAATTTTCTGAAATTCATTTTGAGTCAGAAAAATCTGAAATTTTGCATGTGGGATCCTAAGCCCGAAATTAGCTTGTGGTTAAAATTTCAGGTCATTTGGACCAGTACATGATGCAATATGAATTTTCCATGTAAAAATGTGAAACTAATGCATGCTTTTGTAAAATGATTTGATTTTGTATATAGCAACCTGATTAGCAAAATTTCCTGAGTGCTAAACTTCTGTAATTGTAGTTCCATGCTAGGAAAAATAGAGAAGTGTGCATGTGAGTGAGAAAGTGAATGAAATGAGAGTGACATGTGTAACCTATGTGTTAAAATCGGTAAAAATGTGTAATGTGTAACTTGTGCCAAATGTGACACTGCTTCCGCAGAGGGCAGTGGAAAGTATCAGGGAAAAGTCCCCCTGAGAAGGTTCAATGTGTAGTGACCCTAAGGGCATTAGGGGGAAGTCCTGGAGGTGGACAAGTACCGCTGGTTAGGGTGGAGGCTTGTTCTCCCGGTCTGCGCAGTCCAAGAGTCGCCATTGTATTGCCTAGATGGCGTCTATGTGATGTGATGTGTTGTGTCCTTCTTTGGTGGTTTGGACTATGTGTTACGGCACTAAATGTGAATGTGTAAATTGTATGTGTCCATGTGAAAACAAAATGTGAATGTGGTTGTGATCATGTGCAAATTGTGTAGTGTGAACAATGTGTAAACATGCAATGTGTAATGTGTTAAAGATGTGAACAAGAAATTGTGTAAAAATGTGAAACCGAAATGTGAGAATGTGAGATTGAAATCCATGATATGAGGATCTGAAATCATGTTAGAACAGCAATATAGATGTGGTTACGATCATGTCTTATATGTGTACAATGTGTAGAATCCATGCTAGGGACAATCCTTACTTATGTGTAAATCATTCCATGTATGTTTACTTTCACATTGTGGTTTGAATGAGAATGTAGCTTTTATGTGTTAGATTGTAAAGTGTTAACCAACATCAAAACAGCAAGCTTAAAGTATGAAAAATGGTCATGTATATGCGTAGGAATGTGTAGATTCCATGTTAGGTATGTTTCCTTTTATGCATGTTCGGAAATGTATGTTAATGGCTTTCATGTCTTAGTTGGTTGAAGGTAGATTTTTATGTGAGAAACAAATAAAAAGCATGTGATAGGTGATTCTATTTCTGCAAATCTGAAAGCATTGTCCATGTGTTAAATTGTAGATTCACCATGATAGGTTGTAAAAAAATTTTAATGTCGGGCATGCTATATGTTATGTCTTATGAATGTGTATGTAAAACCTACCATGATATGTGCATGTGCGGTATGTGTAGAATACTTGCGGAGTCTTTTAGACTCACTACTTGCTTCGGCGTACAGGTGTAGTTGGTGACGAGACACTAGTGGAGGAGACGTTGGAGACCGACTCCGAGCGCGGAGATTAGAGCGTTGCTGAAGTACTTGTGACTTTTTATGGTTTTCATAGTATGTAAATTGAACATGGTACTATCTTTATCATGGAAGAATGTATAAGTGTGGACATCTATGTATTTGATTTTCAGCAATTTAAATTATGTGGATTTTTAGTTCTCTAAATGTTATCGAATCATGTATGTTAAATGTGGAAGATGAATGAATGAAGACAGTGGTTCTTTTACTTCCGCTACTCTATTCTTATATTCACGTGTATCTCAGCTGAATGTCATTGTTGGGTAAATGTCCCACTGTGATGACGCTCGCTATACCGACGTGGGTTGGTATAACCGTACCGGTATAAAGAGGGTCGTCGCACTAAGTCATCCTTCAAGTCAAAGACAGTGGTAACTATCTCTAAACCCTTAGAACTTCTACATATGGATCTATTAGGCTAATCAGAACCACAAGTCTCAGAGGAAAGAACTTTGGATTGTTATAGTAGATGGCTACTCCAGCTTTTCATGGGTATCCTTCTTGGAGCATAAGAATGATACATTCGACAGCTTTGTTAGCTTCAGTAAGAAGGTGCAGAAAGACAAGAAGCAGAGCATTAATGGTATTCGATCAGACCTTGGAGGAGAGTTTCAAATGAGAAATTTTCCAAATTCTGTGATGATCAAGGGATAGAGCATAACTTCTTAGCACCAAGGACACCACAGTAAAATGGAGTTGCTGAGAGGAAGAATAGAACCCTATTGGATATGGAAAGGACAATGCTATCAGAATATGATTGCCAAGATATTTTTGGGCCGAAGCCGTCAACATAGCATGCTATATCATCAACAGAGTAATGATCAGGCCAATCTTGAAGAAGACTTCATATGAGCTATACAAGCAGAAGAAGCCGAAGATCAGCCATTTCAGGACATTGGATGTCCATGCTTCATCCACAACAACAACAAAAGAGACCTCGGTAAGCTAGATGCAAAATCAGATGATGGTATATTCATGGGGTATGCTTCTAACCCAAAGGATATAGATTTAATAAGCGTAGTTATTAATTGAGCAGACAGTACATGTTATCTTGATGGAGACTAACTCTTCCTTGAGAGAGGAAGAAGATAGTGATGTTCATGATGCAGAAAATTTCTCCAAGAAATTAAAGAACACATCCATCGAGGATAAGGAAGATCCACCCCTGGAAGATCTACAACAAAAGGATACATCACATGATAATCATCCAAAAGAATGGAAGTATAAGAAAGATCACCTGCTAGAAAACATCATTGGTGATCCATTGGTTGGGGTAAGAACCAGAGGTAACATAATTCCTTGTGACTACATAGCTTTTGTATCTCAAATAGAGCCTAAGACAGGCAATGAGGCACTGTCTGATGAATCTTGGATATTAGGCATGCAAGATGAACTTAACCAGTTCAAGAGAAACCAAGTATGGTCCCTTGTTTCGATACCATCAGATCATCCTGGTGTTCAGGAATAAATTGGATGAAGCTGGTATGATCACTAGAAACAAGGCCAGACTGGTAGCTCAAGGCTATTCCCAAGAGGAAGACATAGATTTTGATGAAACCTATGCACCAGTCGCTAGACTTGAGGCAATTAGGATTTTACTTGCATATGCTTCTGCATTAAATTTAAAACTATTTCAAATGGATGTAAAATCTGCATTCTAAATGGTTTTATAAAGGAGGAAGTTTATGTAGAACAACCTCCCGACTTTGATGATATTGATTTTCCAAATCATGTATTTAAGTTGCATAAAGCTTTATATGGTTTGAAACAAGCACCAAGAGCATGGTATGAACATTTAAGTACATTTTTATTAAACCATGGTTTTATTAGAGGTCAAGTAGATAGTACACTATTTATTAAGTCTAATGTCAAACATGTATTGCTTGTACAAATTTATGTAGATGATTAATATTTAGTTCTACTGATGAATCTCTTTACAAGTATTTTGAAAAGCATATGAGGGAGAATTCGAAATAAGCATGATGGGGGAGCTAAACTACTTCCTCAGATTGCAAATCAAGCATGAAAAGGAAGGAACTCATAATGTCAAGCCAAATACACCAAGGAACTTTAAAAGAAGTTGGATTTGAAAGCGCCAAGCCATTGTCAACACCGATGAGTACATAAACAAGATTAGACAGTGAAGGATGGTAAGAAGGTAGATCAAAAGGTCTACAGAGGTATGATAGGTTCATTACTCTATTTAACTGCTAGTAGACCCGACATACTATTTATTGTATGCATGTATGCTAGGTATCAGGCAGACCCTAGAGAGTCTCACTTAATAAGTGTCAAAAGAATTTTATGATACCTGATTAGAACTCATGACTTACGTCTATGGTATCCAAAATCATGCGAAATTAATTTATTAGGATACTCTGATGCTGACTACGCTGGATGCAAAATAGATAGAAAAAGCACCAGTGGTTGTTGTCAATTTGTGCAGGATGTCTGATATCATGGTCCTTAAAGAAGCAAAATTCAGTAGCACTGTCTACAGCTGAAGCTGAGTACGTGGCTGTTGGAAGCTGTTGTACACAACTCTTATGGATCAAACAGCAGCTTGAGGATTTTGGACTAAATATCAAGACAATTCCTTGTTGTGCGATAACACCAGTGCGATAAATCTCACTAAGAACCTACTTCAGCATTCAAGGACAAAGCATATAGAGGTTAGAGATCACTTTATTCGTGATCATGTAGCAAATGGTAATATAGATATTCCTTTATTGATACTCAAAATCAGTTAGCAGACATCTTCACAAAGGCTTTACCCGAAGAGAGATTTACGTCTCTTAGAAGGGAATTAGGCATGTGCAATTTGTGACAGATTGTCTGTAAATAACTGAAATAACAATTATTTCAGAAAATCAATTATTTTCCCCCTTGAAATTAAGTAAATTCTTTAAATATTACTTGCTTCATAGTACCTTTGATAGTTCGTAATTTTTAAAAGGATTTATTCCTATCGAACTAGTCTTTTGTCGTTTTCGGTATCTGATAAAAACCCAAAATTTGTGCCATATCGATTCACCTCCCGCTCTCTTCTCCTTTAACTTACCTGAGACGATAACCCTATCGACTCTGGCATCGTCTACCTGTGATTTCAAAGCCTCTGCCTCTTTCCCGTGAGAAATTTCTTGAGGGCTTCTGTTCCAATCTCCATTCCAATCATCTAGAACCTTTAACCATTCAAATCAATGGCCGTTTCTAGACTTTCTGGCAGTGTCGGGGGCTATGGAGCTGCGTTCCTCACCACCAAGCTGCAGGGAAGATTTAAACAGTGAAGATGAAGGTCTGTGGCAACAAAGCAGTGGACATTGAGGATTTGGAGAAGAATGGAATGCATAGCATCGTAGCGGCCATGGAGAGAGATGAAATGGACGAAGCTGGCAACCCTGCCAGAGGTGAGTTATCCTGACCTGGTGAAGGCATTTATTTGCTTGAAGTCCGAAGAGGAGGGGTCTTTGACATCCACTATCAAGGGAACCCAGATTAGGATCTCATATGCCTTGTTGGAGTCTTTGTTTGGAGTTTGCACCACCGGTCACAGTGGAATACACACTGTCGACATCCAGGCGAAGGGTCTAGGGATTGTTGGTCCCGAGTTCAAATTGAATGATGGGAAGATAGATATCTACCAGCTGAACGCATTCAACCGCATTCTACATTTTATTGTGTGTCAGATTTTGGTCCCTAGAAGTGCCACCTTTTCTACTCGTTCAAAGGCGGACTCCGATATGATGTTTTGGGCTATCCTGAATGAGAGCATAAACATGACTGAAGTTATAATAGAAAGGATGAAGTTTACACATGCTCAAGTTTGGGACAAGAAGAGTAAGCTAAATGTGTCCATATGATGTTCTGGGCTATCCAGAACCAGAGCATAAACATGGCTGAAGTTATAATAGAAAGGATGAAGTTTGCACATGCTCAAGTTTGGGACAAGAAGAGTAAGCTAAATGTGTCCCTTCCTTATGCCCATTTGCTGACCAAAATTTTCCAACATTTTGGTGTAAATCTATCTGGGGCGTTGTCAGAAAAGATGGGGCAGGCCATTCGTAGCAGAAACTTGAAGAAGAGTGGATTTTCTTTGGTTAGTGGTGTGTGGACCCAGACCTCAGTGGATGAGGGTGAGGCCATCATTGGAGAAGCCCAAGAAGTCCAAGAAGAGGCAGTTCCAGAAATTGTAGCAGCAGCAGATGTCCAAGGCAGTGAAGTAGAAATCAAAATTGAAGACTCAATGGCAGGAGTAGGATTGAGGATACTCCTCAAGAGAATATTGAGCCAGTTGAGGGAGCTTCGAGGCTATCAACCCCACCACAGTTGTGTCATCTGTTCTTAGGAGTGTGCTGGAATCCATTCCGAGCACTCAGGGGGAGCCTGAACAGTCCAGTGAACCAGCAGCAGATGTTGTGGCATCTGGCCACATTCAAGAAATGTCATGGAGGATGCTCCTATTCAGAGGGAGCAAGAAGAAGAAGATGTTCCAGTTGATGCTCCTATTGAGAGGGAGCAGTCAATTGAGAAGGATGCACATCTCAGGGAAAGTACACTGCTAGTGTCCCCATTGATGATCAGTTCAGAGAAGGCATTGTGGAGAGTGCCTCAGATGATGTAAATGATGATCATGTGGAGCCCGTTGCAAGGGCAAGCAGCAAAGGGAAAGAAGCAGCTTCTGGGATTCCCCTCTGACCAGGAGGCCTCATTAGAGGCAGAGGAAGTAGAAATTCAAGGTCAATCTGAAGCCCTTAGTTGCTAGAATAGATGAACAAGGAAAGATCTTTTACTCTGTGCAATCTGATATTGCTTCTATCTTTATAAGCCAGAGTACTTCAGCTAAGGATATAGGCATGGTAAGAAATGCAGTTAGATGAGTGCGAAGTGAGCTTATTAGTATTAAGGAGTCTATTGCTGCACTTGCAGATTTGGTGAGGGCACAGTCCACAAATCCCCTCCTGCTCCTTCTCCTGCAGAACCAGTCCGCAGTTCTGGACCTTCAGAGGCCAGGCAACAAGATGTTGGGCCATCAGGGCCAATTTCAGAAGAACCAGCAGAGCCATCCGGGCCACAGGTTGTTGATGAGGTAGCAACTGCAGTGCAGGATCATGCTGAAGCTGTAAAGACTGGGCCACCAGGGCCAATAAAGGATGTTTCTAGGCCAACAGAACCAGTGGTTCCGAGGATGAGATTCCAAGAGTAGAAGAACCAGTTGTAGCTCCAGACGCCCCTGATCCTCTCCTCTTGCCACTTCGGCCCCTCCTTCACCACCATCTTCCTCCATTGCACCACCAGCACCTATCTCTTTCAAACAACCCATGCCTCGCACCATCCCTTATCCAACACCATTTCCTTCCCAATCCACTTCATCTCCTGCCACCTCCACATCCATTCCTCGACCTTCTTCTATCATTGAAAACCCTCCAGCTTCCTCCTCTGCTAGAGCCTCATCCCCTTCTGGTCCTTCTTCAACCGGACCATCTATCATACCTCCTCCTACCCATCAATCGTTTCTTCATCCTCCTACTCCTCACTCCTTTGTTACCCTATACCTGAAGGTGCACAACTTGAAGGTCCCTTTCTCAACAAATTTGAGGATGAGTTGGAAATTACCACAATCCGCTTAGTTCTGGAAGTTAGCTCTCATGTCCACAGAACTAGCTCTCCTACATCTAGTCCTTCTTCTAAAAAGAGAAAACTCTCCAACACCCTCGCTCTTCCCTCCGAACCCAAATTTCCTCCTCTTTGGTTTTCCCTCTCTGTCGAAAATCGAAGGAAACCAATCTACTGTGAATATCCCAAAGTGTATCCTTGCCACCATTTTTGGTGTTCCTTTCTCAATCTCACTGATCACCTCAATGTTGTCCTTCCCTATTGCCACATCTCCAAGGATGATCAATCTAAAATCTTCCAAATGGCTAAATGCAAGTCTGAAGATCAGTGGGCCAAGGGCACAAGGCTCCTACAGGAAGTTTCTACTTGCGAAGTCCATCGATCGATTTCCACCCCGGGATCACCCACTCACTCTCTCTGAGTGGTTTGTCCTCCATCACCAATCTACCTGGCACCTTCATTCAAAAGGAAGTAAAGCTCATCTGGTACTCCAGCTCTTCAATGACTATCGTTATCTCCACAAGTTGCCGGAAGTTCAGATTGGTCAATTCCAGGGAGCAATTGCATTCCTAAAGATGAAAGTCCAGTTAAATGTCCCTTCAAAGTGGATTTCGCTACCCTGTAAATACCAGACAGTGTGTTTCTCCCCAAACTGCATTCCTTGGTCATGGACTCCTCAGTTGGTCCTATTATCTTTGAGAGATTTGCTCGCGTAATGGGAAGGATCTCAGCTCAGTAAGGTCGTCTCCCCTCCTTTCAAAGATTCCTCTTCAGGGAATTTCACCTAGGCCATATCACTTATGAGGTTCTTGCCCCTCTTCTATATGAAAGTGAAAGGCTCTCTCCCTTCGATTGGGAAAAAACATTACAACCAGTCTTCCTTCAGCTGGCAACTTTGAATAGTTCCTTGTTTAGCAGGCAAGCCTACTCTCTCAGCTGAAGCCTTTTTGGACTTAAATTCCATCAATCTGGTTCAAGAGCCCTATGCTTAGTGGGTAGAGCGGTACAAACTTTTTATAGCTTTGAAGAATGATCTCCTGCAGCATTAGATCCACTACCCTATCAAGATCAACCAGTTTCTTCGGTTGCCAGTTTTGGCTCTTTCATTACCTTCAAGGTCTCTCTTGGAAAAGATGAATATGGTACCTTTATCGATGCTCAGCACCATCTTCATATCAAAAGAATGCTTCCTGACATGGGGTCATCTTATACTATCTCTTTTGGGCCTTTTCAAGCCTATTTTGAGGAGCAAGAACGCAAGGCTTTGCCCATTATTCAACGGCATGCCTCTCTTCTGTCTCCTGCTTCTACCTCTATGTAACCGCTCAAGATAAATAGAAAAGTTCTTTGATCTCACTTATCTTTTCTTCTTTCTTCTTTGTCTCAGTCTGATATCTTTTTGCTTAATGACAAAAAGGGGGAGAAAAATAGTGCTTCTGAAATACATTTCTCATTTTTTCCGTACAATTACATAGATTTATTTCAGAACGTCTATACTTATGTTTTGTTTTGTCATCACCAAAAAGGGGGAGATTGATGATCAGCTTATCTGCATGTAATTTAGATAAATTACATATATGTTTTGGTGATTAACAAAACTTAAATTTGGTTTAATCGAACAAAGTCTTCTATAAAATTCAAGCATAGAAATAAATCAAAGAAAGTTAAGCAAAACCTGTAAGTATTTTTTTACCCTGAAGCATTAAAGTTCAGAGCATATAATTTTTTCAAGTACACATCGATTTCCTGATAAGTATAACGATTTCAATAGTCATATCACTTTCCTTATCTCTAACGCATTCATATTCATAAAGATTTGGTAAGTGACATACCGATTTCGGCCTCACAACGATTTCATAAGCATCGCATCGATTTCGATCTCAGAACGATTCGCTAAGTGATCGCATCGATTTCGGTCTCAGAATGATTCGCTAAGTGATCGCATCAATTTTGATCTCAGAACGATTCACTAAGTGATCGCATTGATTTTGATCTCAGAATGATTCGCTAAGTGATCGCATCGATTTTGATCTCAGAACGATCTCCAAGTGAGAACAATGATTTGCTCTCACATCAATTTTGTCTCACATCGATTTTGTTTCACATCGATTTGATAAGTGAGAACAACGATTTGCTTCACATCGATTTATCTCACATTGAGTTTGTTTCACATCAATTTGATATGTGAGAACAATGATTTACTCTCACATCGATTTTGCCTCACATCAATTTTGTTTCAATCGATTTGGTAAGTGAAAACAACGATTTGCTCTTACAACGATTTATCATTCATAACAACGATAAGTTCCACATCGATTTGGTATTTACATCGTTTCGACAAGTTACAGACAACAACTTGGTCATTATAACGACTCGATAAGTTACACAATGATTTGCTTGCTGTAACGATTCGATAAGTCACAACAACGACTTGGTCTGTTTAACGATTCGATAAAATAAAACAACGATTTGAGCACTCATCGACTTGATAAGTGAGATAACGATTTGGTTATACGATTTGCTTGTAATGATTCGTTCTCAACGATTCACTCATGCTGTAGCACCCCGAAAATTTTAATTACCTAAAAAACTCAAATAAATAGAAATAAATAATTTTCATAATACCAGAGTATTTAAACATACGTATCATTATCGTATATGCTAAAACACATCGGACAATTTCGTAAAAATTTTAAATCAACCCTACACATTATTCCTAAATGTTCCACAAAGAAATTTGTGCCAAGAAAAATTGGATTAGCCATGTTTAATGTGTTTTTGACTTATTATCGTAATTCATGAATAAGTCGAAAAATCATTATCACACGTACTTGGATGAGTCAAAAATTAAATAAAATCATATATGGACTTCAAATAATATCCTCTAATGACCCATCAAGAAATTTAGGTCATAAAAATTATTTGTGCTAGGTTTAAGAGTTATTGTACCGATTATCCAAATTAGGAAACAAGTCGAAAAACCGTTAGCACGGAAATACGACCAACCATAAATTATAAAAATATTGGAGAGACTTTCAACATTATATATTAATGACCCAATATCATAATTGGGCCAATGGATCAGATATGACCCAAAATCAAATAAAGCATGAAATGCATGGAAATTCGTAGCTTAAATAAGCTGAAATTAGAAAGAGGTAATTAGAGTTGAATGGGAAGAGACCAGAAGCATGTCGTAACCCTGAGGATGGGCTAAGGGCCCAAGAGGGCGGGTCTTACATCCCACCAACCTTAAGACATTTCGTCCTCGGAATGAAAATAACTCGGTCTCAACCCGGAAAGTAGAAAAAGGGGAGATAGCATACCAATCAATCAAACAAAGGGGACTACTTGAGCATTTCATCCTCGCGCTCTCAGGTGGCCTCGCCACCAATGCGGTTCTCCCAGATGACCTTCACCGGCGGAATCTACTTTCGGCGCAACTGCTGAACTCTGTGGTCGACAACACTGACTGGGTACACTAGCACTGACAAGTCTGGCGCCACAGCAAGCTACGAGTAGTCCACATGTGCGAAGATCTGCAACGTACCTCCTGAGCTACGAAATGTGAAACACGCTGTGCCACCTGCTAGCTCTGCCGGAAGAACTCAACCTGTAAGCCACCTCGCCGACCCTCTCAGTGATAGGGAAAGGCCCCGCTACCTCTAACTGAGCTTTCCCTTTTTGCCAAACCCTCATGATGCCCTTGGTCGGCGCGAGACCCGCAAGAAAACAAGATCACACACACGAATTGTAACGGTCTCTTGCAGACATCTGCGTACTCTTCTGTCTACTATGTGCTCTCGAAGCCTCTGTCTGATCAAAACTGACTTTGTCTGCACACTGCTACACTAACTCTAGCCTCAGCCTCAAAGCTTTCTCTTACCAATCTCGAACCAGTGAAGTGGAGTCCTGCACGGATGACCATACAAAGCCTCGTATGGTGCCATCTCGATGCTCGAGTGATAATTTTTGTTATACGCGAACTCTACCATCGAAGGTGCGACTCCCAAGTGCCGCTCCAGTCTCAACATCATTCTCTCAGCATGTCCTCCAGTGTCTGAATGGTCCGCTCTAACTGTCCATCTGACTAAGGGTGGTACGTTGTGCTGAACCTAACTCTGTGCTAGTGCTCTCTGTAGACTGTGCCAAACCCTGACGTGAACCTCGGATCTCTGTCGGAGGATGACCAAAACGGGGATCCGTGCAACGAAACATCTTTGTCCACGTATAGCCTGGCTAACCTGTCCCTGGACCACGACATCCTGATGGAAGAAAAGCACTGCTTGGTCAAACGATCCACAATCACACAGATACCATCGTGCCTCTGCGGGGTGTGGGGCAAACCAACCACAAAGTCCATGGTGATGTTGTCCCACTTCCACTCGGGAATGGGTAATGGTTGTAGCTCACCACTAGGACGTTGATGCTAGGCCTTCACCTGCTGACAGATAAGGCACCGAGCAACAAACTCTGCCACTCCCTTCTTCATCCCTGGCCCCTGGCCAAGAAGAACCTCCTCAAGCATGGTACATCTTGGTGGAGCAGGATGAACCGCATACCTCGATCTGTGAGCCTCTGACAAAACTGCCTAGAGCGCCTCCTTAGGAACGTACAACGAACCTCTGAATCTGACCTCCTGTCCTCATCAGCTCAACATCTGGCATCTGCAAGATATTGCCAACTCTGTATCTGCCTGTTGTTCCTTGCAACAACCTGCCTGAACACTGCGGCCGACTGACAAATTGGACGCCATAGCACGGTCTCTGGTACTCGACGGAACGAACACTCCCTGGGACAGCTCCTTGAACAATCTCCACTCTCTGACCATCAGCGAACTCAAGCACACGTGCCTACTCAAAGCATCGGCTACGACGTTAGCCCTTCCTGGGGATAGGAAAGGGTTAGGTCATAGTCCTTCAAATCTCCATCCATCAGTGCTACCTCAAGTTCAGATCCCTCTGGGAAGATATACTGCAGACTCTGGTGATCCGTGAAGATCTGAAAAGCTCGCCATATAGGTAGTGTCTCCACAACTTGAGAGCGAACACCAATGTTGCCAGCTCCAGTCATGGGTGGGTAGTTCTCCTCTGCTTCTCTGAGCTGCCGAAAGCATAGGCAACGACCCCAGCAATGCTGCTTTAGCATGGCACCCAAACCTGACCTCGACGCATTAGTGTAGACCCACAAACCACCGCTGCCCGACGGCAGACCAACACTGGCGCTGAAGTCAACCTTGTCTTCATCTCTCGGAAGCTCTGCTCACAGTCCTCTGACCAAACAAACTTGACATCCTGCCTAGTCAACCTGGTCAACAGCGCCGCAATCTTGGCAAATCCTGAATAAACCTCTGGTAGTAACCAGCCAAACCCAGAAAACTGCGGACCTCTGACACCGATGTGGGCTGCTCCCACGACACAAACATGGCTTCCACCTTGGCAAGGTCCATGCCACACCAGAACCCGAGATCAGGTGCCCAAGAAGTGCACCTCCCTCAGCCAAATTCGCACTTGTCGAACTTGACATAAAGGCAGTTACTCCGCAAGGTCTCCAGCACGAGATCCTCAGTGCTCCTCGTGCTCCTCCTCAGAAGCCGAGTAGAATAAAATATCATCAACAAAAACAACCACAAAACGATCTAGGTACTCATTGAACACCCTATCCATCAGATCCATGAATGCTGCAGCTGTGTTCGTCAGCTCAAACAGCATCACAACGAACTCGAAGTGATCGTACCTAGAATGGAAAGCCGTCAAACCACATCTAACTCTTTGATCCGCATCTGATAGTAACCGGATCTTAAGTCGTTTTTGAAAAAACTCTGGTCGACTGCAACTGATCAAACAAATCATCGATCCTTGCAACGGGTACTGTTCTCACAGTAACCTAGTTCAACTGCTGATAATCGATGCACAAATGAAGATTGCCATCCTTCTTCCTCATAAACAAATACGTGTGCCCCACGATGAACAACTCAGGCGAATGAAGCCCAGCTTAAGCAGCTCCTGTAGCTGCCGCTTTAGCTCACGCAGCTCCGCCCGAGCCATCCGGTATGGTGCCTTGGACAAAGGCATCGTACTGAGCAAAATCTCAATGGAGAACTCTACCTCCCGCTCAAGCAGCAAACCACGTAGATCCTCTAGGAAGACGTCTGAGAACTCAAAAATAGCCGGCACGTCAAAAACTAAAGATTCGCTAGGCTCCAAAGAATAAACAGATGCAAGGTACGCCACACAGCGATCGCGGATCAAACTGCGAGCTCTACACAAGGAAATGAATGGCCGATGGTAGACCGGATACCTCGGAAGCAGAGGATAGGCTCTCCAGGTATCCTAAACCGAACGGTCTTCCGCTGACAATCAACCACGGTTGAGTGAGCCTCCAACCAGTCCATGCCCAGGATGACGTCAAAGTCGCAAAGTTGTAGTGCGTACAACCTGGCCGGCAACTGGTCCCCTCGCCTCGAATGCCACACCCTCCAGGTAACCAAAAGAACACAAGAAGTCATCAGACAGGAGATCGACCATCACGTCACACTGCCTCTCAGGCGCGTGACAAGCTAGGGACTCAGAGAATTCCTCAGAAGCAAAACACAAAGAAGCACCAGGGTCGACCAAAACAGAGCAGCTCTGCCAAGGATAGGAAGAGTACCTATAACAAGGTTTGATGCCTCTACCTGCTTCCGGGTGAGCGCCATCACACGACCACGACCATGCCCACGCTGCTGCACCTACTGGGGCTGATGCTGCTGCGGTGGCTGAGGATGAGGGTACTACTGCTATTGGTGGTAGACGACGGCTGTACTACTATGCTGTGGAAACTGCTGAGCCTACTGCTGGTACTGCCCCCGCTACTGCTGACACGGTGCCTGCTGCTGAGGAGGGTATTGGTGCTGAGGCGGCTGCTGAGCGTACTGAACTGGCTGCTACTGCTGCGGGGGGCTTGCCCATGGGGCAATCCCTCCTAAAGTGGCCCAATAAGCCACAGGTGTAGCAAACTGCCTCCTGACCACCCTGCTCAGCTCCTACACTGACTGCTCTATAACCCCCACTGGCGCTTCTGCTACTTCCCTACCACCACCACGTGTGCCTCATCATCTGCTGAACTTCAAGCGCAATCCGGAACTACCTAAACTGCCTGAGCCTGAAGAAGAAGAAGTCGCGCTATCGCGACTGCCAGCTGGACGTTGTATGGTGAGGACCTGGAAGAGGCTCCTCCCTGTTGCTGCTGCTAAGGCTGCCAGGTCTCTCTGTCCAAGGCGGTGGCCTTCACCACGGCCTCTCCCAAGGTGGTACACACGTGTGCCATCTCACCCCACCTAAGGTCTTGTCTCAGTCCTCTATGAACCTCTGCACACGCCTGATCACTGCCTGCGACATGAGGTGTTGCCCGGTTGGCTAACCCAGAAGGGGGGGGGGGGGTGAATGGGTCTTTAAATAAAATTTATCTGATAAAACCTAAACTTAAACAAACATAAAGAGTTCTTGAAAGAGATTAGTAATGGTTAGTAAAAACAACAATCACACAATGAAGACAAACACACAATGAAGACAAACACACAACACACAGATTTATCCTGGTTCGGATCTCCTCTCCTTAGGAGTCCTACCCAGTCCCTGAGCAACCCTCAGGATTTCACTAACTAGGGTACAGTCCCCCTATGGACAAAAACAACCACCCAGCTCTGCTGGTCTTCCTTCACTTCCGAAGGGAACACAAGACCCTGGTACCACCAGGTCTTCCTTCACTCCTGAAGGGAAAACACCACCCTGGAAACCACCAGTCTTCCTTCACACACGAAGGGAAAGAACACAAGAAAATCTTGAAGGAAATGACTAGCCCCTAGATCAAGCTTTTACAAAACTCAATCTGAAGCTACAAGCACTGAGAGACGATCTACACAATGTGCACTCTCTCAGAACTAATCTAGCTCTTCCTTAACTTTTCTTCTCACAGCACAAGGAGCTAAGAGCCAAATCGAAAGGAATGAATTTCTGGCTGTTAGAACTTGAAGACTTGAAAGCATAGAGTTCTGGTCTCTCTTGAATATAAATAATGCTTTGTCTTCGGTATCTCTAATTTTCTTCAGAACTTTCGTCTTGTATTTGTATCTCAATTTGAATGAGGACGAAGAGATGACCGTTGTCTCACAGCTTTGGTGTACGTTGACTGAAGGATTTGTGGAAGCTTCCTGTCGACAGTCTTTGTTCTTTGGAGCACGCAAAGTGATGAGATCTTCTGAGTTGGCTTGTAGTTCTTTCTGTGTCCAATTTGTAGGATAGACATCCTCAAGGTTCTGCAAGGTTGGCTTAAGGGTAGACAGCTATACTATCTCCAAATATCAATCATCAACGTTAGAGCAGATAGACACAAATATAGTAGTAACAGTTCATCGTTCTAAAAGATGCATGCAGAGAATACACAGAATGGAAGATATGTTCCGTATCCATGCAGAGATACGTTCAGTCTTTATTAAATGCATGGCAGTCAAACAGACGTGATGCACTTTGACTATTCAACGTATCTTAAATCAAGATAAACAATTAATAATAGGACATGACTTATGCAATCGTTATGATAGTCTGATAGAATCGTTGAGAACAATTGCTATAGACTCAGAAGAAGTTGTTATGATAACTTATGAAATCGTTATCACAACCAGTCGTTATAACTTCTAAAAGAGTCGTTACGCTTACTTATAGAAACGTATGATAAACAAGTCGTTATAACTTTCTAAAGAAATCGTTACGATGACTTACAGAATCGTTATGATGAGCAAGTCGTTATAACTTTCTAAAGAAATTGTTACGATGACTACAGAATCGTTATGACGAGCAAGTCGTTATAACTTTCAAAGAAATCGTTACGATGACTTATAGAATCGTTATGACGAGCAATTCGTTATAACTTCGGAAGAAATCTTACGATAACTTAAGTCGTTATGAATGAGAAAGTCGTATAAGTTCTGGGCAGAGTCGTTACGAGTAACTTACAGAGTCGGTATAGGTGAGCAAGTCTATTAACTTCTGAAGGAGTCGTTACGATACTTACAGAGTCGTTGATAATGAGCAAGTCGTTATAACTCTCTGAAGGAGTCGTTACGATAACTTACACGTGAGTCGTTTAATGATCGAGTCGTTATAACTTCTGAAGGAGTCGTTACGATAACTTAGAGTCGTTTAATAAGCAAGTCGTTATAACTCTGAAGGAGTCGTTACGATAACTTAGAGTCGTTATAAAAAGCAAGTCGTTATAACTTCTGAAGAGTCGTTACGATAACTTACAGAGTCGTTATAAATCGACTTGTTTGACACAGCAAGGTTATTCAATCTTACAAGTAATCGTTGTAATTGTGAGGAAATCGTTACAGTTAAGAAGGAATCGTTATAGCTCTTCAGAAAACAATGTATGTAAGTACTTACCACAGATGCTTGACTTTCTTTGGGTATTTCCTGTGCTTAAGGCTAAATAAACATAGTTAGAAAACTTTTGACAGAGTTTTGTTTATCACCAAAATAAGCATGTAATTAATTTAAAAGTACATGGGGATGGACATATCAATCTCTCCCTTTTTGTGATGACAAACTATGATCAACATTTAAGTAGTACTTAACAGTAAACAGGAATAAAAGTACTTCAAGCATGATTCAAGAATGTATCAGACAAGTGTAGGTAAGCATTCTCCCCCTTTTTGTCATTAAGCAAAAAGTAATAGGAAAGAGACAAAGAATAGAGACAATGAGGAGAAAGAGCACAACTCATTCATTAAGCTTGTGGAGGTACATGGCAAATAATAAGCAGGAGAGAGAAGGGAGGCATAATGAGAAATAGCTTCCCAGGCCTGCTCTTCCTGATGCATAAAAAATGCACAAAGGCACCACTCTCAATGGAGAAGGTTGGTCCCATGGTTGGAGCCATCTTGGAGAGATAGATGCTGCGCTGCTTGGTAAGAAACTGGTCATAATCATCTGGATCCATGGAGGAGCGGATGAGGAGAGTTGTACCAAAACTTGCACAGGCAAGGATTGATCCATGGTGACAGGATAGAAAATCTGTTTCTCCTTGAGTTCATTGCGTAGAGCTAGAAACACCTTGTACCTTTCAGCCCAAATTTTGTAGGATCAATGACCAGATGGATGGAATTCATATCCAAGAAAGTGGCAGGAGAGACAGGAGCTTTTCCTTCCCTGGCCTGAGCAGCATTCAGATGAGCTAGCTGTTGAGCTGACAGAGAGTAAGCTTGGACCATTCGGAGGCATTCAGCCTTTCACATTCTGAGAGTAGAGGGCAAGAACATCATTTGACAAACCCTCTATGATATTCCCGGAATAGAAATCTAGAAAACCAATATGGAGGCCTTTCTGAATCTTGATTCTGCCCATGACTCTGGCAAAACGCTCAAAGATGATTGAACCAATCGAAGACTCCATGATCAGGAAATGAATCTGAGGCAGGAGAAGGTCTTCAGGTAAATGAAGAGTTGCAAAATCTACTCTTATTTCCTCAGACTGCTCAGAGTGGATAAGGACCTTGATGGCTCTCTTGAACTGGCTAAGCTGAACTTCAGGTAATCTGTTGAGATACCTGTAGTTGTTGAACATTTGGAAATGCCTGATCAGCTTGATTAGCTTCTGAATGGCAGGGGCCCAGGTGTTCTGGTGGTGAAACGTGAACCACTCAGAAAGGTTAAGGATGATCCCTGGGAGGAAACCTTGCTGCCTTGGCCTGAAGAAAGCGATTGTACAAATCTTTATGAGATCTAGCCCATTGCTCCTCAGTTTTGGAGTGGGCTGAGGAGAAGATTTTGGATTTTTCGGCTTTAGACAGAGGAGTATAGGGAAGAATGACGTCTAGATGGTCAGAGAGGTTAAGAAAAGGAAGATTGTACAGTGTGGCAAAAACAACCTTTTGTAGGTATTCTTTGTACAGAGAGATATGCTTGTTGGTCACTGTAGAGAAAAACCACAAAGGTGGGTAAAGGGGAGTGTTGGAGGAAGAAAGTTTGTGTTTCTTTGAGACAGTACTGGAAGAGTCTGTCTTGGAAAGGTGGTCTCCTACCTTTAGCACAGACCTAAGGATACCTCTTCAAACTCAACCTTAATTTTATCAAGAAAGGGAGAGTCGATTTGGACATTCTTAGGAATAATAGTGATAAAGAGGGAGGTGCAGGGGGTGGAGAAATGCATCAGAATTGAGAAATCCTTCTTCTGGAAGTGAAGATATACCAGAAGAGGATGAGGCTCCAGCTGAGGATGCTAGAGGGCCTCGAAATTTTGAGAAGAAGACAGATGAGAAGTGGAAGAAACAGGAGAGGAGATATAGGAGGAGGAGGGAAAGGTGTGGGAGAAGAAATGGGCCTGGATCTAGGCCTTTTGAAGTGAGGTGGAGCAGGTGGAGCTGTGAAGTTAGTGGGTGGAGAAGGAGGAATGGGAGTGTTGGTAGAAGTGGGAGCAATGGGTGGAGGATCTGAAACCACTTCTTCAGGCAAGGGAGGCAAAGGATCCAACACTGCCGGCCCTGGTGGCCCTGATTCCAACACAACTGGCCCTGACTCTTCAGCTGGTCCTGATGGCCCTGACTCTTCAGCTGGCCCTGATGGCCCTGATGGCTCGGCCTCTGCTGCTGCCTCGGCTTTATCTGCTGGGGCTGCTGCTGGACCTTCTGCTGGGGCTGCTGCTGAACCTTCTGCTGGGCTGCTGCTGATTGCCCGGAGGGCTCAGGTACACTTGTGTTAGGTTCCTGAGCTGCTAGAGGAGGAGGAGCTGAGCTCCAACTGCCTGAAGGATGTCAGATAACAAATTCTTCATGGTCCCCATTTCCTGATGGAACCATGTCATGGCAGAGCGAATCTGAACAAGTTCCTTGCGGGCTGAAGCTTGGCTCAGAAAAATGGAATTCACATCAGACTGAAGTGTACAAAGCAGCTCACCCTGAATATCCAACCTCTCAATCACAGGTTTTAAATTGATGACAATTTTTTGCTTTACCTGTCTTTCAAATGGTGTGTCAGCTAAAAGGGGTACTGTAGGAGCTATAACTTTTCTTTGCCCTTTGTAGCTGGAGGAGGTGGATCATTATCCTCATCAGAACTTGATGAACTAGCTGTCTCCCCTTCTCGGATCCAAATTTGCAGAATCTCTCTGTTCTTCCTCCTGATCTCTGGTGGCTGGTGGTGCATCAGCTGGTTTCTCTTGGGATGCTCCCCCTCAAGTGGAGCATCTTCTGTAACTGCACCAGTCTCCCCCTGACAGGGAGCATCCATTTCCATAGAGTCATCCTGAGGATTTTGCTGCTCTTCTTCCACTGGCTTTCTTCAATAATGTGGCCTGATGCCACAGTCTCCTCTACAATAGGCAAGATGTCCTCTGGGAGAATATCCTCAATTCTCCTTTCAGCAGAAGTAACAACTGGCACTTCAGGAAATTCTGGATTGCTGCTGCTGGCCTTTCTTCTTCTTCTTCCCTTACTGCTGTTGCTGCCTCTGATTGATTTCTGGCCATAGATGGCCCTTCCTGCTCTGCTTCTACAAGGACTGGAACAGAACCTGATTCCAGTGGCAATTCGGGCATCACAACAGCTGCTTCCACCTGAGATTGAGCAACTAAAGGCTCACCAATGAGTGCTTCACCTTCTGCAACTGAGGCCTTGGACCAGACCCCATTGACTACTGAAAAGCCACTTTTCTTTAGATTTCTGGACCTGATAGCTTGGCCCATCTTCTCTACAACTGCCCCTGAGACATCTACACCGAAGTGTCTGAAGATCCTGGTAAGTAAATGGGCATAGGGCAGGACACATTCAACTTGCTTTTAGTGTCCCAAATCTGTTCCCTGGCATATTTCATTCTCTCTATCATCACTGCGGCCATATTGATTTCCTTATTTTTAATGGCCCAGAACATTAGGTCGGAGTCAGCCTTAGTGCAAGAGGAGAAGGTTGCACTACGGGGAACCAAAATCTGACATACAATGAAGTGAAGGAGGCGATTGAAGGCACTTAATTGATTGATATCTAGCTTGCCGTCCCTCATCTTGAACCCCGGCCCACAATCCCCAAACCCTTTTCTTGGGTTTCTTCTGAGTGAATCCCACTGAAACCGGATGTGCTTACTCCAAACAGCATCCTAAGCAGTTCCTGGTCGATTCTGATTAAGGTGCCCTTGACCGAAGAAACGAGGGCCCCATCTTCTTCTGTTCTTAAGCACACAAAGAACGCCTTTACCAAGTCCGGATAACTTACCTCTGAGCAAGTGGTAAGTCCTTTCCATTTCATCTGGTTGATCTTCTCAACGATGCTGCTCATTCCATTCTTCTGCAGATCTTCAATATCTACTTCCTTGTGACCACAGAGCTTCGTCTTCACAAAGGTGAAACGCTCCTGCTGTGCTGGGTGAGGTATTCAGCGCTGTAGCCACCCACACTGCCGGCAATAGCTGGTGCGGCCATGGATTCAAGTGGGAGAAGGTTTGAAAGGTTGAAGAGAAGGGTGACGAGAAGAAACCCTCAAACGATTTCGCGGGAGGAGATGGAAGCTTCAAATTTGCAGAGGATAGAGGCAAGAGTCGCTAGGGCATCGGCTCATGCGTCGGACGAAAGAGGGAAGAAGGTGAACGAGGAAGGGAATCGTTAACGCATTGATTTAAAGAAGATAAAGCTCAAAAAGGTTAGGCGTCAGAAAATGACAAACACGTTTGACCGCCTCGAAAGACTATGACTTATCGGACGGAAACGCTTAAACTGAGAATTTTGAATTGATTTTGCCATAAAGGAGAGAGAGAAAACCCACTTAAATTCTGAGAATTTTTATACCAGCTTTAAAGGAAGATCTTTTCACAAAATACACATGCCTAACTCCCTTCTAAGAGATGTAAATCTCTCTTCAGGTAAGGCCTTTGTGAAAATATCTGCTAACTGATTGTTTGTATCAATAAACGATATTTCAATATTGCCATTAGCTACATGATCACGAATAAAATGGTATCTGACCTCAATGTGTTTGGTCCTGGAGTGCTGAATTGGATTTTTGGTGAGTTGATAGCACTGGTGTTGTCACATAGCAGTGGAATTGTCTTGATTTTGAGTCCAAAATCCTCAAGCTGTTGCTTTATCCATAAGAGTTGTGTACAACAACTTCCAGCAGCTACGTACTCAGCTTCAGCTGTAGATAGTGCTACTGAATTTTGTTTCCTTGAGGACCATGAGATTAAACACCTGCAAGAAATTGACAGCAACCACTGGTGCTTTTTCTATCTACCTTGCATCCAGCATAGTCAGCATCAGAATATCCTACTAAATTTATATCACAGGAGTTTGGATACCATAGTCCTAGATCATGAGTCCTAGCTAAGTATCTAAAAATTCTTTTCACAGAAATTAAATGTGACTCTCTAGGGTCGGCTTGATATCTAGCACACATGCATACACTAAATAATATATCAGGTCTACTTGCGGTTAGATAAAGTAATGAACCTATCATACCTCTATAGATCTTTTAATCTACCTTCTTACCATCATTGTCACTGTCCATCCTAGTTGATGTACCCATTGGTGTTGACAGTGGCTTGGTGTTTTCAAATCCAAATTTCTTTAGCAGTTCTCTGGTGTACTTTGCTTGACAGATGTGAGTTCCTTCCTTTCCTTGTTTGATTTGAAGTCCAAGGAAGTAGTTAAGCTCTCCCATCATACTCATCTCAAATTCTCCCTGCATGAGCTTTTCAAAATACTTGCACAAGGTTTCATCAGTAGATCCAAAGATGATGTCATCCACATAAATTTAAACCAACAGTATATTCTTGACTTTTGTTTTTATAAAAAGAGTGCTATCTACTTGACCTCTACTGAAACCATGTTTTAGGAGAAAGAACTATGTCTTTCATACCAGGCTCTAGGTGCTTGTTTAAACCATATAAAGCCTTATGCAATTTAAAAACATGATTCGGAAAGTCTGTATCATCAAAACCCGGCGGTTGTTCCACATAAACTTCTTCTTTAATAAAACAATTTAGAAAGGCAGATTTAACATCCATTTGAAATAACTTTAGATCTAATGCAGATGCATAAGCAAGTAAAATTCTAATAGCCTCAAGTCTAGCCACTGGTGCATAGGTTTCATCAAATCTATGCATGCCTTCCTCTTGACAATAGCCTTGAGCCACCAGTCTGGCCTTGTTTCTTAGAATTACACCAGATTCCCAATTTGTTTCTGAACACCCATTTGGTGCCGATCACAGGATGGTCTGATGGTCTAGGAATAAGTGACCATACTTGGTTTCTATTAAATTGATTTAATTCATCTTGCAATGCTATTCTCCAAGATTCATCAGTTAAAGCTTCATTGACTGTCTTAGGCTCTATTTGAGATACAAAAGCAAGGTAATCACAAGGAATCACGTTACCTCTTGTTCTTACCCCTACAGATGGATCACCAATGATGTTTTCAGGTGGGTAATCTTTCTTGTATCTCCATTCCTTTGGAAGAGTTTCATGAGAAATTTCTTCTTGTTGCAATTCTTCCAGAGGCGGATCATCCTTGTCTTCAAGTGATGTGTCTTTCAGTTTATTGGACAGTTCATCTGCATCATCATTATCACTTTCTACTTCCTTCCTCAAGGAAGGGTTAGTTTCATCAAAAATAATGTGTACAGACTGTTCAATCAATAAGGTACGTTTATTAAACACTCTATAGCCTTTCATCAAATATGTGTACAGACTGTTCAATCAATAAGGTACGTTATTAAACACTCTTAGCCTTGGGTTTAGAAGTGTATCCCATGAAGATGCCTTCATCTGATTTGGCATCCAACTTACCAATATCCCTTTTTCCGTTGTTGTGTATAAAGCAAGGACATCCAAAGGTTCTGAAATGGCTGATCTTTGGCTTCTTCCCTTTAAACAGCTCATATGCAGTCTTCTTCAGGATTGGCCTGATCATGACTCTGTTACAATAGCTGCTGTGTTGACTGCTTCTGCCCAAAATATCTTGGTAACTCATATTCACAAAGCATGGTTCTTGCCATATCCAAGAGAGTTCGGTTCTTCCGTTCAGCTATACCATTTTGCTGTGGTGTCCTTGGTGCTGAGAAATTGTGCTGAATTCCTTGATCATCATAGAATCTAGCAAACTTTTCATTTTAGAACTCACCACCATGATCAGATCGAATGGATACTATACTAACTTTTGATCTTTCTGGACTTTCCTGCTGAAACTAACAAAATTATCAAAAGTATCATTTTTATGTTCTAAGAATGATACCCATGTGAATCTTGAGTAGTCATCTACTATAACAAATCCGAAATTCTTTCCTCCAAGACTGGTAGTTCTCATTGGCCCAAATAGATCCATATGTAGGAGCTCTAAGGGTTTTGAGGTGGTTACCACCGTCTTTGACTTGAAGGAACTCTTTGTGTGCTTTCCCTTAGCACAAGGTCTGCAAACACTTTCTAATTTACCATTGATTTCGGTAGACCTTCCACAATTCCTCTTTCTGAGCTTGCTCAAGCCATCCAAGCTGCAGTGGCCTAGCCTTCTGTGCCACAGATCAGTTGATTTGTCTTTGCTGGCTACCAGACATACATTTTGCTCTTTGAGTTCTTCAAGGTAGAGCACGTACAGATTCTTCTCTCTATTAGCTTCAAAGATGACTGCTCCATCCTTTAGTATGCTGCATTTTGACTCTTGAAATTTGATTTGATGTCCTCTATCACACAGCTGACTTATACTGATGAAGTTGTGCTTCAATCCTTTGACTAACAGCACATCTTCTATGATTGTTTTTCCTTTGCTGTTTACTGATCCACTGCCTACTACAGTTCCTTTTCCATTATCTCCATAAGTGACTGTTCCTTCTTCATCTTGGAGATGGGAGAAAAGCTTCAGGTTTCCTGTCATGTGCCTTGAGCACCACTATCCAAATACCATTTGGATGCTCGAAGGTTAACCTGAAATAAAGACATCAAGATTTAGGTACCCAAGTTCTATTGGGTCCTGATGGGTCAGTATCATTATTTTTACTTTTTATTATCCACTTCTTATGTCTTGTTGGACAGGTGGATTTTAAATGTCCTAGCTTATTACAGTGACTACAACATGATGTTATTGTTACTCTTTCTATGTACTTAAAATTCGCTTTATATGCACATCTTGTTCTGGAGTGAATTTAGGAGTTGGATATTTTTTGGATAGACTATTCTTCTTCATTTACTGGAGGTATGTATCCTACACCTCGTTTGTTCTTACCAGATCTTCTAGCACCTTTAGTAATAAGGAGTCTTCCCATTTGTAAACTTTTCTAAGGTGCTTGCTAGAGTATTGTTTTCTTCATTAATTCTTTACGTTTTTCTTAAATCATCTGAGCTTTCCTGTTTTTCTAGTTAATGATTGTTTGTTTTTGTCTTTTAAGTTTTCACATAATAGTTCATTTCTTCTCTTAAGCTCCATTATTTGTGTTTTCTAGTTCTTCATTTTCAGATTTTAAATCTGAGTTGGTATTTTCGAGACAGGTGATATTTTTCTTGCTAAACTTAAGTAGTTTAGACACTTCTTTATACTTATCGTAAAGTTCATTAAAGGCACTTTCCAAATTATCGGAATCTGATCATTACAGGAATCAAAGGAGGAATCAGAAGTTACCTTATCCCCGGTATTTGCCATAAAAGCCAGGTGGCTTCTTCTTCTTCACTGCTGGAGCTTGACTCACTGTCTGAGTCGCTGCTGTTTTCCCATGCAGCTGCCATGGCTTTCTTTTTGTATCTTCTGAACTTCTTGGAGCTGTCCTTCTTCTTGTGATCATTTTCTTTAGCATTGGACAGTCTGCCTTGATATGTCCAGGCTTCTTGCATTCATAGCAAAGTGGCTCATTCCTCTTCTGATCTTTTCGTCTGTCTCTTGAGATCTTTGTTTTTCTTGAAGTACCTCCTACCAGACTGGAACTTCTTCTTCTTGGCCAAGATTCTCTGCAATCTTTTTGACAGCATAGCTCTTCATCATCACTATCTTTGCTATCTTCACTGTTATCCAAGGATTCTTCAGATGAGTCCCCATTAGCTTTAAGCGCATTGGACTGCTTCTTTCTACTGGAGGATTCTCCTAATCTTTCCATGTTTATTTCATGGGCCATGAGAGACCCGATGAGTTTTTCTACTGACATTCTCTTAAGGTCATTAGCTTCTTCGATAGCTGTGACCTTTGGCGTCCATGAAGATGGCAAGGATCTGAGAATCTTCCTTACCATATCTGCAATCTCATATGACTTTCCTAGACTGGCTAGACCATTAGTGATGTCAGTAAATCGACTAAACATTTGGGTAATAGACTCACCTGATTGCATTTGAAATCTTTCATACTGAGTGACAAGAATGTCGATTCTTGTCTCCTTACTTTGTCTGTACCCTCATACGTAATCCTTAGCTTTTCCCACATTTCCATGGAGGATTGCATGCTGAGACTCTGTTGAACTCCTTCTTGCTTAGAGCACAACATAGAATGCTCTTGGCTTTACAGTTCAAGGAGATTTTCTTTCTATCTTCATCTGTCCATTGTGCTTTCTCATTTGTGACGACCAGATCACCTTCTTCCACTATCGACCAGATTTGATAGTCGTGGCCTTGTAGAAAGTATTCCATCCTGGTCTTCCAATACGTTAATCTTCACCGTCGAACAAAGGAGGTCTGTGACAGACTGACCTTCGAAGTGACCTTGGGCTGCCATGGATCTTTACTCTTCAGATCGTTGGATCTTGTTCTTTGTCGAAGAGACTCGCTCTGATACCACTTGTTGCCCGGTTGGCTAACCCAGAGGGGGGGGGGGTGAATGGGTCTTTAAATAAAATTTATCTGATAAAAACCTGAACTCAAACAAACATAAAGAGTTCTTGAAAGAGATTAGTAATGGTTAGTAAAAACAACAATCACACAATGAAGACAAACACACAATGAAGACAAACACACAACACACAGATTTATCTGGTTCAGATCTCCTCTCCTTAGGAGTCCTACGTCCAGTCCCTGAGCAACCCTCAGGATTTCACTAACTAGGGTACAGTCCCCCTATGGACAAAAACAACCACCCAGCTCAGCTGGTCTTCCTTCACTCCGAAGGGAACACAACACCCTGGTACCACCAGGTCTTCCTTCACTCCTGAAGGGAAAAACACCACCCTGGAACCACCAGGTCTTCCTTCACACACGAAGGGAAAGAACACAAGAAAATCTTGAAGGAAATGACTAGCCCCTAGATCAAGCTTTTACAAAACTCAATCTGAAGCTACAAGCACTGAGAGACGAAGATCTACACAATGTGCACTCTCTCAGAACTAATCTAGCTCTTCCTTAACTTTTCTTCTCACAGCACAAGGAGCTAAGAGCCAAGATCGAAAGGAGATGAATTCTGGCTCTAGAGAACTGAAGACTTGAAAGCTATAGAGTTCTGGTCTCTCTTGAATATAAATAATGCTTTTTCTTCGGTATCTCTTAATTTTTCTTCAGAACTTCGTCTTGTATTTGAATGAGGACGAAGAGATGACCGTTGTCTCACAGCTTTGGTGTACGTTAGACTGAAGGATTTGTGGAAGCTTCCTGTCGACAGTCTTTTGTTCTTTGGAGCACGCAAAGTGATGAGATCTTCTGAGTTGGCTTGTAGTTCTTCTGTGTCCAATGTTGTAGGATAGACCTCAAGGTTCTGCAAGGTTGAGCTTTAAGGTAGACAGCTATACTATCTCCAGATGTCAATCAACGTTAGAGCAGATAGACACAAATATAGTAGTAACAGTTTATCGTTCTAAAAGATGCATGCAGAGAATACACGAGAATGGAAGATATGTTCGTATCCATGCAGAGATACGTTCAGTCTTTATTAAATGCATGGCAGTCAAACAGACGTGATGCAACTTTGACTATTCAACGTATCTTAAATCAAGATAAACAATTAATTAATAGAGACACATGACTTATGCAATCGTTATGATAGTCTGATAGAATCGTTGAGAACAAATTGCTATAGACTCAGAAGAAGTTGTTATGATAACTTATGAAATCGTTATCACAACCAAGTCGTTATAACTTCTAAAAGAGTCGTTACGCTTACTTATAGAAACGTTATGATAAACAAGTCGTTATAACTTTCTAAAGAAATCGTTACGATGACTTATAGATCGTTATGATGAGCAAGTCGTTATAACTTTCTAAAGAAATCATTACGATGACTTACAGAATCGTTATGACGAGCAAGTCGTTATAACTTTCTAAAGAAATCGTTACGATGACTTATAGATCGTTATGACGAGCAAGTCGTTATAACTTCTGAAGAAATCGTTACGATAACTTACAGAGTCGTTATAATGAGCAAGTCGTTATAACTTCTGAAGGAGTCGTTACGATAACTTACATAGTCGTTATAATGAGCAAGTCGTTATAAATTCTGAAGGAGTCGTTACGATAACTTACAGAGTCGTTATAATGAGCAAGTCGTTATAACTTCTGAAGGAGTCGTTACGATAACTTACAGAGTCGTTATAATGATCGAGTCGTTATAACTTCTGAAGGGTCGTTACGATAACTTACAGAGTCGTTATAATAAGCAAGTCGTTTAACTTCTGAAGGAGTCGTTACGATAACTTACAGAGTTTATAATAAGCAAGTCGTTATAACTTCTGAAGGAGTCGTTACGATAACTTACAGAGTCGTTATAATATCGACTTGTTTGACACAGCAAGGTTATTCAATCTTACAAGTAAATCGTTGTAATTGTGAGGAAATCGTTACAGTTAATGAAGGAATCGTTATAGCTCTTCTGAAAACAATGTATGTAAGTACTTACCACAGATGCTTGACTTTCTTGGGTATTTCCTGTGCTTAGGCTAAATAAAACATAGTTAGAAAAACTTTTGACAGAGTTTTGTTTATCACCAAAATAAGCATGTAATTAATTTAAAAGTACATGGGGATGGACTGTTCATCATGAGGACATGCCTCACACAACAAAAAAAACCTCTGGTGTACTGAGAAACTGTGAGGTCGCCCTGAACCAACACTAGAATTGGTCCCGTCTCTCACGTCGAGCATAGTCGGGGAAGTATCGCCGTGAAAGACCTCTAAAAACCGCTGCCAAGTGATGTGATCCAACCTCTTGCCCCTAGAAGTGAGTCTGCCTCTGAACTCTCACCACTCATGGGTGCTCCTTAAGTTGGTACACCGCCAGTCGAACCTGGTATCCTCAGCACACTCCATGGTCTCGAAGATGCGCTCTAACTCATGGGTCCAGCTCTCTGCCTTATCTGGATCATACTCACCATGGAACATCGGTGGCCGAAGAGGTAGGATCTCTCTAGGAGAGCGGTCCTGTTTTCTGTAACCGACCTCTCCTCCGGCCCGCTCGGGTACTCCCAGTACCCGACGACTACTGACGAACTGGCTACTCCACCTCTAGATCTACCTGCTGCTCTGGCACCACTGGGGGAGGCCCCGGAGGCTGAACACCTGCTACTGCCTGCCCGGGCTGGTACGCTCCCTGGTACAAGTTCCTAAAGAACTGCTCTACTAAGGGGAACCAGTCGCGTACTGCTGCGGCTGGTACTCTTGCTGCCGCTGCTGCCCGCCTGCTGCCGCTGCTGTCACTGCTGCTTGTGCACCCTGAGGCTGCACCACTGACTCTACTACAGACACCTCCTCGTGGACCTGCCCCTGTGCGGGCATCTTAGACTCATCCTGCTGCTCAATCACCTCTCTGGCCTGCCTGCGCCTCCGCGGAGCCATGTCCTGCATGGTAGCACAACCAAAAAAGGTTAACAAAACCACTCGGACAGCTAGCAGTGTACTTGTACTACCGTTGGGACTTCCTGTTGTAGTTTAAATCCATTACAAGTCCTGTCAGACTCTCGCTCTGATACCAACTGTAATGACCCGAGAACCCGACCGTCGGCCCACGCTGAGGACCCGATTTTTGCGGTCGCCGCCACGGATCTGAGGACCGGAAGGGCTATAATTTATGTCTAACGAGATATGTAGCAGAAGTAAACATCAATTTCTAAGCTAGACGTGTACAAGCGGAAATGAAAAGGGAGTGAGACCGCCACGTACCGCTCTAAGTACAGTCCCAACACATGCACGCTAGTACAAGTAAAAGGCATGGGAAGAACAAGTCCCTTAGGGGCATACCCCGAGGGTGATGTACACTAAAAAATGGGAACCACTGCTAGCTACGGGGACCTCGCCTACCACCCCATCTCCTCCGCCCGGCGCGCGCCCTACCGCTGTTGAGAAGTCTCACTTGGGAAAAGGAGGGATGAGCTTCACAACAAAAGCTCAGTAGGGACTACCAATCTCTACTGGCTCTAAACAAGCAGAAGAATATAAATATAAAATAAATGACAACAGTTTATATCTTCTACCTACAAACGGAAGTGCGGAAGCAAAACTACAACTAGCACGGCACGGAAACTACATACGGTCAGACACTCCGTATGACTGCTCATCGTGACCACCACACGGCTAGCAAACACAGATGGAGGGGAGTCGCCTGGACAAGGAACACTAGCTACGGGAAGCACTGCCACTAGTCAAGGTTAGGTGTGTCCACCGACGTCTTACCTCGACCCGGGTCCTGTCCCTCACGTCTCGTCAGAGCGAGGTAGGACACAACGTAACACACTGAAACTGCTGTAGTCTGGCCGGAATACGGTCCCACGCCTAGCCTCTCTAAGCGGTTTCGGGGCCGCAAAGAGCGAGGCAGTGAGAAAAGGACTAGCTAGCCTGCACCGGGTAGAACTCAGCCATCCTCGGTATCCCAGGCCTAGCCAAGAGTGCTCTGCAAACGACTCAACACCGCCATCCTAACCACCGTTTTCCATGAGCTCCAGAGTCCACCTGTTGGGCTGCCAACTCGAGCACACTCATCACCCCGATACCTACCTCGAAGGCGCCCGAGGATAGGGTTCCCAGGCAATGGTAACAACCTCTCACACGGGACAAGCCCTCAAGTGCCGAGCATAGGGCGAAAGACTAGTGTAGACCGTACTAGGGAACTAGCACAGGTGCCACGGGTACAGTAAAAGAAGTGGAAATGATGAAGATCGAAAATCTATTTCATGGCTGAGGTCACGACGCATCGGGCCGTCGCGACGTGTCGGCCGTCACACAAGAGCGTTGCGATCTCAACCAAATCACAAACCAAAATCGTCACATTCTCAGACAGAGGGAGGTTCCAGAGCAACCCCTTTGGGAACCGCCCCAAAAATGGCAAAAAAACCACACAAGGGGAGGGGATCATGCTCAACATGCTAGAAAGCTAGTAAAGCATCCAAACCACCCTTAAAACCCCACAAACATGGATCTACACTCGAAGGGAATCTCATTCAATCTCGAGCATGGATTTCTCACACTGCCAACCCCAAACCACAGAGAAACCACGATTTAGAGGGGGAAGGGAGCATGCTTAGGGTGAGAGGATCAAGAGTCCTACCTCCACGAGAAGAACGAACTCGTTGGGGCCTTCTCGTAGGAATGGACACTCCTCCTCTCTCCAAACGACACAGCCACGTCCCCTGCACGAACGGGACGACACCGCCTCAGCACGAACGCCTCAAGCACCAAAAATCGCCAAGAATCTGCAAGGGAAACTCGAGAGGGAAAGGAGAACAGAGAAAGAGAGTGAGAGGGCAAGAGGGGGAAAGGGGTGCGGCCTTAACCCGACGGCCCCCAGAACGTGACGGAACGACATGTTGCGATAACACTCTTGCCGTGACTTATCGCGACGGTCGCCTCTGTCGCGACCCCAAAAAATAGGTCAAACCTCGAAGACCGAAAAAAGCGATCGCGACGGGTGACACGTCGCGTTCACGCGTGTGCGCCTGACACCCGACAGAGCCATTCTGATAGAAAGGACACCAGTCACGTCTGTCAGAAAATCCGTCGCGACGCCATCGGACGTTGTGACTAGAACGTGACGGCCACACTGTCGCAACAAGAATGCGACAGGCCTCCTGTCGCAACCACGACGCGACCAGGAGCATGTCGCGACCCTGAGGACGGGGCCAAAGGGCCCAAGGGGGCCGGGTCTTACATAAATGATATATGTCTTCATGGAAAATGGACTACATAACTACATGCTACATGTCTATATGTTAAATGACTACATGATAAATGTTCACATGAATAATGTCTACATGATATATGCTATATGATTTACATGTCAATTGTTTTACATGCTACATGACCACTTGCTACATGTTTAAATGATTATTTGCTACATGAAAACTAGTTGCATGTTGCATGATAATAAGCATATGCCATGAAAATTGATCGCATGTCATGTATAAGAACATGTTAGCTCAATCGTTAGAATACAAGATGTGAATTATATGCATCACATGAAAAGTTTTACTTCCAAGATAATTGAACATACTATGCAAAGATTGATTGCTAAATGACTTAGAAATTATGTTAGTAGGAAACGTTATATGATATCGAAGTTGTGAATGATATATATATATACCATGTTTTAAATCTATTATATACATAATGTCTTGAACTATCTTTCATGTGACTTGTTGAGTCTTGTAGACTCATACTTGTTTAACATTTCAGGAGAGCCAGAGGATACTCAGGAGTTAGTGCACACTGACTCTGAGCGTGAGGACGTGGAGGTATAGTTTTACTTGAGAGATTTGTAGTGATCATTATGTATGTCAGGAAAATGATGTACTTTATTTTATGCACTTGAAATTATGGCTTTAATAAAGTTGTACTATTGTTTTCTTTCTCTTATGTTTAGACTGGATATTTGAATATGATGTTGATTACAAGTATTTGGTTCCATATTCCATTACATATTATTGAAATTGAATTGTCATTTATGTATATCTCAATCTATACCGTCTATTGTTGGATGTATTCCACTGTAATACCTTTATTAGATCCAATGAGAGTTGAATAATTGTACTGGGTCTAAGAGGGGCGTTACAGAGATTGGTATCAAAGAATTCCAAGATGAGCATATACATAAATGGAATATCAACATTGTGTTCATATTTAAAGTCTGCATAAAGAATTAGTCTAAAGTTTATGTAGAATAATAGGTCATTAAAATGGATGCTTGTTTTGCATACTATGGCTACCCGGGGACGTAGAGGAGCTGTTCCGACCCAGGATGAGGGGTCAACAGGAGGTTCGCAAGCTCTAGCTCAGCAGGCACAGGACCAGACTGGTGTACCTTTGCCACCTCCACCACCACCTGTGGACTACGGAGCATTGATGCAAGGACTCGTGCATGCAATGCAGACTCAGGCTCAGATGATAGCGGTTTTGCAGGCGCAAGTGCAGGTTCA
The DNA here is from genome assembly GCA_014218235.1 of Colocasia esculenta. Taxonomy (NCBI): domain Eukaryota; kingdom Viridiplantae; phylum Streptophyta; class Magnoliopsida; order Alismatales; family Araceae; genus Colocasia; species Colocasia esculenta. The sequence goes on from CM024758.1 coordinate 31,912,914, forward strand.
GGTGCAGGCACCTGCTCACGAGGCAGGCTTCGCAAGAGTATCTATGATGGAGAGATTCAGGAGGATGACCACACCTTCCTTAAGGGGGATAGTGATCCTATCTTAGCAGAGAGCTGGCTCCGGGAGACAGAGAAGATCTTTCATGCTATCCGGTGCACAGAAGAGGAGAGGGTGACTTTGGCTACATATATGCTGCAAGTAAAGAATGGTTTTAGAAGGTTTATGTGTGTTGTTTGGGGTGTACCCTAAGCTGTATTTGCATTCTTTTTCAGGAGCATGCCAATGTGTGGTGGTCCTCAGTGCTACGCACACAGTTTGCAGTTGGAGCTTTGGAGGTTGCTTGGGCTGAGTTCGTCCATCTATTCAGAGCGAAGTACATTCTGGAGCATGTGCAGGACCGTATGGAGCAGGAGTTTCTGACATTGACCCAGGGGTCAATGAGTGTGCTTGAGTACGAGGCTAGATTTATGGAGCTGTCCAAGTATGCGCCCCACATTGTGGCAGATGAGCGGAGGAAAGTAAAGAAGTTCATCATGGGGTTGAAGCCGTCCTTGAGGACGAGACTGGTGGCTTTAGGCCATCGTTCCATGGAGGAGGCTTTGTTAGCAGTGTGCATGCAGGAGGCAGAGATAGAGGTATACCTAGAGGAGAAGAGGGCTTCTTTGAAGAGGCCAGCATCAGCATTCCAGCGTTAGGACAGGAAGTAGAAGGCCCTGCTTTCCAGCAGAGAGTAGTGGTACAGCGAGAGTGGCTGCACCGACACCAGGCGAAGGCACAGTTGTAGAGAAGCCTTTGTGTGCTCAGTGTGGGAAGCGTCATGGAGGAGAGGTCTATTGGGTGACTTCTGGGAGATGCTTGAGGTGTGGTGATAAGAACCACAAGAATAGAGATTAACCGATGATGGCATAGCTGGCTGCAGCGGCAGCAGCACCAGCAGTAGCTAGACCGGCACCGAGAGCAGCAGGGAGACCGAGGGCTCAGGCTCGAGTGTTCACTTTGGCGAGAGACGAGGCAGAGTTGGCGGAGCATGTCATAGAAGGTATGGTTTTGATTATGGGAATGCATGCTAGAGTTTTGTTGATCCTGGTGCTAACCATAGTTTTATTTCTGGGGATTTGCCAAGGTATTGATGAAGGAGAATGGTATGGTTCCGGAAGAGTTGAAGGTTCCCTTGTCTGTGCATACTCTAGTAGGAACTATTTTGACGGGCAGTATTTTTCCACTTCATGTGAGCATTGAGGAGCAGGGTTTACCTGGTAGTTTCTATTTGTTGAAGATGAAGGATTATGATGCTATCTTGGGCTTAGACTGGCTGGAGGAGCATTATGCTCTTATGGATCGCAGGAGGAAGCTAATTAATTTCCGGATTCCTGGCAAGGCAGAGTTATTTCATCCTCTACCCAAGAACATGTCGGGCAAGTTTGTGATTTCTGCTCTGAAGGTAGCCCGGATGTTGAGCAAGGGATGTGATGGTTTTCTTGCTAGTGTGGTTGTATCCGAGGATTTGAAGAAGGTCTTGTCTGTGTGGAAAATATTGATGTAGTTCGAGATTTCAGCGATGTCTTTCCCAAGGATTTGTCTGGTCTGCCCCTGTAAGGGAGATAGAGTTTGGCATTGAGTTAGTACCTGGCACAGCACCTATTCCATTGCTCCTTATCGTATGGCACTAGTGGAATCGGCAGAGTTGAGGAAGTAGCTACAAGAATTGCTTGATAAGGGTTTCGTCCGGCCGAGTGTATCGCCATGGGGAGCACTTGTTCATTTTGAAGAAGAAGAAGGATGGATCAATGAGCGTGTGTATCGATTACCGCAAGCTTAACCGGTGACTATCAAGAACAAGTATCCTTTACCTCGTATTGATGATTTGTTTGATCAGTTGCGAGGAGCTTCAGTGTTTTCTAAGATCGATCTTCGTTCTGGCTATCATCAACTCCGAATAAGCCGGAGGATTCTGCTAAGATAGCTTTTAGGACGAGATATGGTCATTATGAGTTTCTTGTCTTGCCCTTTGGTTTGACAAATGCTCCAGCAGTTTTCAAGGACTTAATGAATTGGGTATTTCGGCAGTATCTTGATTCTTTTGTAGTTATCTCATTGATGATGTGCGATCTACTCACCTGATGAGGAGACACATAGAGAGCATTGAGGATTGTGCTGGATATCTTGAGGGAGCAAAAGTTGTATGCTAAGTTCAGCAAGTGCAACTTCTGAATGAAGGAGGTCATTTCATGGGACATGTCATTTCTGGATAAGGGTATCTGTGGATCCAGCTAAAGTGGAAGCTGTCCTTGACTAGGTGACGCCGAGATCATCTGTTGACATCAGGAGTTTTCTCAGATTGGCTGGCTATTATAGAAGATTCATAGAGGGTTTCACTTCTATTACGGCTACCTTAATGAGGCTGACTAGAAAGGGAGTGAAGTTTGAATGGTCAGAGGCTTGTAAAAAGGCGTTCCAAGAGCTGAAGACTTGTTTCACCTCAGCGCCAGTGCTGTTTTTCCCAATGGTGTAGATCCTTTCTCTATCTACACGGATGCTTCGAAGATTGGGTTGGTTGTGTTCTTATGCAGGGTGGTAGAGTTGTGGCATATTCTTCTAGGCAGCTTAAGGAGCATGAGTGCAATTACCGAACTCATGACTTGGAATTGCCGGTAGTGGTCTATGCTTTGAAATTTTGGAGGCACTATTTGTATAGAGTCAGATTTGAGCTCTTCTCAGACCACAAGAGTCTCAAATATTTGTTCTCTCAGAAGGAGTTGAATCTGAGGCAGCGAAGGTGGATAGAATTCCTAAAGGACTATTATTTTGAGCTTTCTTACCACCCTGGGAAGGCAATGTAGTGGCGGATGCGTTGAGCAGAAAGAGGCAATTGATGAGGCAAGATTGGAAGATGTAGGAGATGCTTCGAGTTCTTTGACTGTTTAGAACCTCAGTTGTGCAACATGTTCATGGCTCAGTTGTCACTTAGATCTTCTATCATGATCGGGTTATTGCTGTTCAAAAAGATGACCCTTTATTACAGGAGTTGGTCGCAAAGGCTGTCATTATTAGAAATGAAGATGGTGTGATTCGTTGAATCATAGAGTGTGCGTCCCTAATGACGCAGATCTAAAGAAGGAGATTCTGGAGGAAGCGCACAGATCACAGTTCTCTATTCACTCGAGCAGTGGGAAGATGTATAAGGATCTAAAGAGTTTTTCTGGTGGTCTGGCATGAAGCGGGATGTTGCTGATGTTGTGGCAAAGTGTTTGATTGTCAACAGGTGAAGGCAGAACGTCAGCGACCTTCAGGTTTGATGCAGAAGCTGGACATTCCTCAGTGAAGTGGGAACAAGTCACCATGGATTTTGTGTCTGGATTACCTAGATCGTCTAGAGGAATGATTCCATTGGGTGATTGTTGATAGATTCTCGAAGAGTGCTCATTTCCTTGCTATGAAGAAGAAGCAGTCCATTGAGAGCTTGGCCAGATTGTAGATTGATGGCATTGTGAAGCTGTATGGGATTCTGAAGTCCATTATCTCAGATCGTGATCCGAGATTTACATCTAGATTTTGGCAGAGTTTGCAGTAGGCTTTTAGCAGTCAGTTGAAATTGAGTTTGGCATTTCATCCACAAACAGATGGACAGTTCGAGAGGACTATTCAGACATTGGAGGATAAGCTTAGGGCTTGTGTTCTGGAGTGGAAAGGAGATTGGGAGCGTCACTTAGCTCTTTTGGAAATTGCATATAACAATAGTTTCCATTCGAGCATAGGTATGGCACTTTTGAGGCTTTGTACGGGAGACCTTGTAGATCCCCATTATGTTGGGAAAAAGTAGGAGATCGGCATCTAGTTGGACCATAAGTGGTGCAGGAAACTTCAGCAAAGATCTAGTGGATTGTGCAGAGATTAAAGGCAGCTCAAGATCATCAAAAGAGTTATGCGGATACAAGGAGGAAGGATTTGGCTTTTGAGGTTGGAGACCATGTTTTTCTTAAGGTTTTGCCAACCAGGGGTGTAGTGATGTTTGGAAAGAGAGGTAAGCTAAATCCAAGGTTTTTGGTCCCTTTGAGATCTTGAAGAAGATCGGGAATGTGGCATATCAGCAAGCTTTGCCACCATCTTTGGCAGCAGTGCACCCGGTTTTCCATGTATCCATGTTGAGGAGGTATATGAGAGATCCGGCTCATGTGATTAGTTTCGAGCCAGTACAGTTTCAGCCAGATTTATCCTATGAGGAGCAGCCTGTAGAGCTTCTAGATCGGAAGGTGCCAGAATTGAGATCAAAGTCTATTCCCTTGTGAAGGTCTTATGGAGGAATTTCTCGCGTGAAGATGCGACGTGGGAGCTTGAAGATCGGATGAAGAAGATTTATCCATCCTTGTTTGGTGAGTGTTCTAACTCAATCTTCAAGGACGAAGATTATTTTAAGGGAGAGAGGATGTAGTGCCCTATAATTTTTCTTAAATTTGTATTGCAATTGTGTGTTTATTTCTGCATGTATTTGAGTGTTGTTTTGTGTTGAACTTGGCGTCAACATTCGTTAGCATTAAGGCTTGTTGGCGGCATGATCGTCTGCCATTTATCTCTTGTTAACGACAACTTCTCCTATCGTTTATTATTTTATGAAATATTTGGTTTTTCGGGCAAGAATGTAGATGACACAGTCGTCGGACGTCTACATTATGGCTGGCGGCAATTTCTGTGATGTTAACCTGACTTGCCTGTTTGATATTACCGTTCCGGGGGAGAGAAATCGGCGTTTCTAAGAGGTATTAAGGGGCAGATCTGAGCGTTTAGGATCCAAGGGTCAGGATTAGGGTTGGCTAATGTGTGGAAGATCTTTATAAGACCTAGATTTCACAGATAAGGAGGTTTTTCGCTCTGGTTTATGAGGAAGAAAAGAGGGCCGAAAGAAGGGTTTGCTAGGTTATTCGTGCGGTATGAAGGCTTCTGGACCAAGGAGGTTCGTTCAACTTTGAGATCTGGAGCTTCACCAAGTGGAGGAACTACGTTGGAGGCAGATTTGGAGCGGTTCAAGTCGGTGAAGGGGACTGCCTTGCTGCCAAGGCGGGCTTCTTCGGGCTTTGATTCGTCACTCCACAATGAGGGATAGAGGCAAGTAACATGGGGGATTAGTTTAGGACATATAAGACTGTATATTTATCATTTTTACAGATTTTTAAAGCATGAAATTGATACGTGGGAAAGGATAGAAGTCTCGTTATTTCATGTTGTGTTTTCCGTGTTTTCTGGGCGAAAGAACTTGACATCCAAATCATATGCCGTTTAGATTTATAAACGACACAATCGACCACCATCTATTTCATGTAAATGTTACTTGTTTTCCGACCTATACTATATGTTAACGGCGCTATGTGCCGTCGTCTACTGGTTGTTAACGACATGATATGTGGACGTCTACTGCAAGTAAACGCCACATATGTTGCTGTTAAGTTTATCAGTGCAGTGAATTTCAGAAAATTCGATTTTTATGGCTAGTTGTGATCCATGCTTGTATGATGTTTCGGCCAGGTGATGAATTGTGTGTTTTATCACTATTATACCATGAGCAGGTCGTTTTAATGATGTATAGACTATATGTGCATATAAGTAGTTATTCTCTGATGTTAATGGAAATGATAAAAGAAAAGTAAAAAGAGGTGAGCACGATTCATGTTGGAATGTTAATGTTTCAAGACTATATTACTGTGAGATATACTGCATACATGTTGTACCTAGTACCTGTATAGAAATTGCATGAATTCCTCACTGGTAATCATGATTAGTTAGCTTAAATTGATGGAAATTAGTTATGAGAAATGGTTACAAAATTCAGAAAAATGTGAAATTTTACATGTGCATAGTATAATCTGAATCTGATTACTATCAAGATTTCGTGGATTTTAGATTTTGTACAAATTGTTATGAATTTCTGATTGTTAAATAGCATATAGAATTCAATTAAATATGAGAAAATGTGCATGAATGAATGTGATATGATTAGTACCATGATAGGTTGTCTGTTTTACAGCAAAGTTAAGATTCAGAAACTGAAGAAAATCTAATTGCATAATGTTGTATTTAGTGCATGGAAAAGGCATGATAGAATTGCATAAAATGTAGATTGATGATTGCATACATGATAATGCATATATTAAAGTCAAATGGCCAATAAAGACATTGCTATTTTAGAGATTTCCTACATGGAACTACACCATGGATGTCCCTATGGTAATGGTTCACCTACATGAAATTAACCTACTGAATCCGTGGGCAACGTATTGAAATTCTGGAGGTAGATAAGTTCTACTAGCTAAGGTAGGAAGGACTTTCCCCGGTTTGCGCAAATACCATAACTTCATCACTACATTGCCTAGGTGATAAGTGAATGCTATATGACTACTGATCTCTATTATAGTGCGGGCTATGTCTTGACAACTAAAGATATATGTCTACATGGAAAAATGACTACAGGACTACATGCTACATGTCTACATGTTAAATGACTACATGATAAATGTCCACATGAATAATGTCTACATGATATATGCTATATGATTTACATGTCAATTATTTTACATGCTACATGACCACTTGCTACATGTTTAAATGATTATTTGCTACATGAAAACTAGTTGCATGTTGCATGATAATAAGCATAAGCCATGAATTTTTTTTTTTTCAATCTAGCTGAACTTAGAGGAGAGGGTAGGGACGCCCTCACTACTGAGGGTGCCACTACTTCACGAAGCGGCTAAGGATAATTTCAATAAGAGTGTGGTGAAAGGGGGGATGGGGAGGAGTACAAAAGGGACTCGGGGCTCCTGGGCGGATGTCCTACCTTATCATGGCGGCAGGAATCCATTACATTGCTGGGGAGGTCAGCCCAACGGTCCAAAAGTGTGAAACAAGCACAAGAAACAATATATTCTGCCAGGCAGTCCGCCACCTTGTTACCTTCCCTCGGGGCATACATGATCTCAGCCTTGACCTTAGCAGCAGCAACAACAATCTCTTGCAAAATGAAGGAGAGATCCCACGCCGGGGGTTTGTGTGGTTACAATATGCACAAGGTTTAAGGAATCAGTCTCAATCTGCACCTCACTGGCATCCATTTTGGAGCACAACCGCAGTCCATCCTTAATGCGAGGGCTCAGCAGCTGACTGGTTTTCAGATCATGGTAGGGGGTAGCAAAAACCCATTGCATGTCCCCATTGTGGTCCCTGAGGATACCACTGCCTCCAGCCTCACCAGATGCTTGTTAAAAGCACCGTCAACATTTAGCTTTAGTCTCCCCCGGGGGGGTGTAAGCCATCTAACAGTTTTGAGTTCCATAACTTTCAGATTTCCATTTCCACTTGGGTTCTGGCTGGGAACATCTGACCAAGGCTGAGGGATCTTCTGGAAGCTGGCAGCAATACATATGGCTCAAAAAACATCAGACATATGTTGGTTATGTGCTTAGCAGACATGGTGATGCCTTGGAATCTCTCCTTATTCCTGCTGCACCAAGTTCCCCCAAGACTGCCATGAATGTGCATTTCTTTAGCCGCCAAGTCGCATGGAGATGTCTGGCTAAGTAAGGTAAGAGGTCACACCCTCGGCCACATCAGAAATTTCCATGTTCTTAAAATTAAGGAGATTAGTTAGATCTGTCCACACTTGGTTCGCTGTTCTACTCTTGAAAAACAGGTGCACGAAGCTTTTAGGTTGGCTTTCGGTGTAGCAGGAGCATTTAGAGCACAGAGGTATGCCTTTCCTTGGATGTTCCATCAAACCGGGATGAGATTCTGAATCATTCTCCACAGAAAGATGGACCATTTTAGGGGAATATAAGGAGACCACAGGGTTTTCCATTTCTGGGAGGTTTCAAGTTGGAGGAGAATCCAGACAGATTTGGTGGTGAGTTTGCCATTGGAGTTCAAACACCAGATCCATGTATCTTTTGAATTATTAGTGGTGAGGAATTGTTCCAACAGATAGGTGGGGCAGTGCATCAGGGCGTTTTGCAGGTGGGTGCTCACCGGGCTGCTAAGGGCCTGCTGAATGGTGCATAATTTATTGGGCATCGCCTGCCATTTGTCTTCAGGAATATATGATCTGAGAGGAGCATCTCCTGTCCAAGTGTCAAACCAGAAATAGCCATCCGAGTTGTTGTCCTGGATATCATCCTGTGGTTGTTTTGGATCAGCTGGGCTGCCTGCTTCCACATTCTTCTATCAACTGCAAGCATGAGTGGAAATAGAGCTTCTGAGTAGTGGCAATTAGATAGGTGCTTCCCCTTGAAGAATTTAGCCCATAAGGAGTTGGTAGATAATGCCCGCCATAGCATTTAGTTCTGAAAGCTAGCTGCATGTTGTTCAGGTTCAGAACACTGAGGCCCCCGCATTCCTTCGGCTGAGCAATGTCCTTCCAGCTCTTTCAGTGTCTCTTCGGAGAACCTTCATAGGAACCCTAGAAGAAATTTGCAAGGATTCGATGAAAGGCCTCACAACAGTAACCGGGATGGGCATGGCATTCATGGTATATATAGGGAGGGCAGATAGGGTGTGTTGTATGAGAACAAGTCTTCCTCCCGTGGATAGAAACTCAGTCTTCCACCCTTGGAGTTTGCTAACGGTCTTGGAGATGATGTTGGAAAAGTAAGCTGTTTTTTGGCGCCCAGTATAAATAGAAACACCCAGATACTTTAGGGGAAGTTTGGTTCTAACAAACCTCGTCGTCTTGCTGATTTTCTGAATAAGACAATCAGTGGCACCAGCCGGCACATAGAAGCAGCTTTTGTTCTTGTTGATGATCTGGCCCGAGGCTCTTCATAAGTCTTGAGGAATGCCATTAGTCTCTTCAGGTGCCTCACAGAGGCATTAGAAAATATCAGAGTGTCGTCTGTAAATAGGAGATGATAAACCGATGGGCATCGGGCATTTGATTGATACCAAGCCCCACTGCTATTCTGAAATAAATTTTTTATCCCTCTGCTAAGAGCCTCCTCGCGAGGATAAAAAGCATGGGTGCCACCGGGTCTCCTTGTCTCAAGCCTCTCGAGGATTTAAAGAATCCACGTGTCTTCTCATTATAGAGATTGAGAACCAGCAGTTGGATAAGCCATGAAAATTGATCACATGTCATGTATAGGAACATGTTAGCTCAATTGTTAGAATACAAGATGTGAATTATATGCATCACATGAAAAGTTTTACTTCCAAGATAATTGAACATACTATGCAAAGATTGATTGCTAAATGACTTAGAAATCATGTTAGTAGGAAAAGTTATATGATATCGAAGTTGTGAATGATATATATATACCATGTTTTAAATCTATTATATACATAATGTCTTGAACTATCTTTCATGTGACTTGCTGAGTCTTGTAGACTCATACTTGCTTAACATTTCAGGAGAGCCAGAGGATACTCAGGAGTTAGTGCACACTGACTCTGAGCGTGAGGACGTGGAGGCGTAGTTTTACTTGAGAGATTTGGAGTGATCATTATGTATGTGAGGAAAATGATGTACTTTATTTTATGCAGTTGAACTTATGGCTTGTAATAAAGTTGTACTATTGTTATCTTTCTCTTATGTTTAGACTGGATATTTGAATATGATGTTGATTACAAGTATTTGGTTCCACATACCGTTGCATATTATTGGAATTGAATTGTCATTTATGTATATCTCAATCTGTATCGTCTATTGTGGATGTATTCCACTGTAATACCTTTATTAGATCCAATGAGAGTTGGAATAATTGTATTGGGTCTAAGAAGGGCGTTACACATGGCATGGTGTCTCTCCCACTCCATGCGATGTCCTCACGGCGAGAGCGAGCCAAAAACACCATCAACCCTCGAATCAGTCGAAAAACTGCCGCAACAGCTTCCCCTGGCCGTGCAGAGATTCCCCTGCTCTGTCCAGATGAAACCAACTTAAAAACACCCAGCGGTTAAGAATGCGACGTAGCCCTATGTCGCGACCTAAATGCGACGTAGCAGGCTGTCACCTTCCCAAAGACGACGTCAGCTGACTGCCAGCGTGCGACACAAGGCAGCCATGCAAACGAAGACTGCCAAATAGCGGCAATGTGAACGCGACCACCCGGCCATCACGTTCAGAACGCGACGCAACCCCATGTCACGTTCACAGGCACAAGACCTGTGAGCAGTTTGGGCCTAACTGTCGGCCCACCAAGCCTCACAACCCGCACGGACACCTGAAACACAAGTTAATGGGCCACACATTGGCCACCGACCCACAAAACAAGGTTCCAAAAGGATCTGAAAAATACGCGACGTTACACTTTAGGAGGTGGTGTTTTGCCTAGAAGTTGACTAAATGAACCATCTTGTCTTGGGCTACTTTTGAGGGGTGAGTTGTGTGCTTTGGACACCATTGGTATGGAGGCTGAATGGATAAGGAGTCTTTTTTTTTAACTTCCTTTGATGAGTAAGCCTATACTTGCGATCTTTGTGCCTTGTGATAACATGACCCCAATTGGAAAGATCAAAGTTCAAAGTATAATCAGAAAGAAAGGAGACACATCCAACTTAGATTGAAATCTACAAGGGAGTTGGTGTCTCATTGTCATGCCCCGACGCAGAATATCGGAACGCGAGTCAGTTGCAAGTAAACGGGTATAGAGCAAGTACTAGACATCAAACCATTACACAATGAAAATACTAAAGCAAATCTTTCTCATTGATAACTTTACAAATGTCTACTTACAACCACTAATATCAGAGCCAATCTATAGGGCCTAATATATTGAAATAGGGCAAAAGACTAAACTTCAAACCTAACTACTACAACACTAAACATAGTAATAGGACACTAGGATACTCATGACATCACTCCAGGTCGTTCCCGTCCTCTGAGGTGTATGGTTCGTCCTGGTCTCACCTGAGACACAACGACAAATAACGTAGGGTAAGCGAACAACGCCCAGTAGGACTTAAATCTCAGGCTCAAGCAGGCTTTAAATAATTAATGAATTAAAAGGCAGAGTAACTAATGATAGAGTGAGAAAGTCAAGTATGGTAAAAGATAGTAGGATAGCGCCATGATCGAAATAGCAAGACTTTCCAAATATAGACTTCCAAAAATAGTACATGTAAGGCCCTCGAATTTCGTTGCATTATTTATTTCGTGTAAATAATTCATGTTTGTGTATGCATAGATGTACAATCTACGTATGTATTAACTAGTTATACTTATGTGTGCATGTGTATAATTAGTTGTAAATAATATGAATGCATGGTGATAGTGTGTGCATGATAATACATATGTATGATGTGTTATATGTATAAGTTAAGCATGGTTTCTGCATGTTTTGAGTTCTGGCCGAGGGACCCTATTGGCGTCCACATAGATAGACGTCCATTCTGAGTCGGCGTCCACCCAATGGACACCAATACTTAAGTCAACGTCCATTGATATGGACGTTAAGATCTCTGACATGCATGCACGCAGAGCCCAAATTTCGGGGAAAGCAACCCAGCCATTGGGAGCTGTCCCCAACAGCTGTGAAGGCCTCACATCACCCCTGCGGGAAAGGAGAGACCTCTCTTTTAAACCAACCTCCCCTTGCAAAACCCAGAGCTCTCTTTGGCTCTTTGCAAAGAGGAGAGAGAAAAAAAAACCTAGTTCTGGTCTGTGAGAAAAGTTGGACTTTGCAAGCTCGGATCATCAGTGTGAAGATGTTCCAGCGTTCTACTGCAAGAAGGAGGTAGCGGAGGAACATCGAGGAAGAGTTCCCCGACCTTGGCTTGCTGAGGAGACTGATCAAGAACCGGAGGAAGAAGCGTTTCTGGAGGCTTCTTAGGACTGCCCAAGGAGAGCTTCTACGAACCCTAGATCCCTTTGGAGTATTTTCAGAGGCAAGTAAGCTACACACATTGTCATGTAGGTGTCTAGTAGGGTTTTCTTATTTTTACACATTTTCCTCGTGTCCTAGATCCCCTATTCTTCTTGTGTTTGGAGCTCGGGTCTGCATTCTGCAGAGACCTGAACTTGACGGCAAGATTCCTTGTCGTCATGATCTTCATTAACGGCCAACGATGATGCCGTTAAGCTCCATTAACGGCCCGAGTATGCGTTAAGTTCGTCAGGACAGAACAGTGAGCTGTTCTCTCCTTCTATATGACTACTTTCGAGTGTTTTCGCGATGAGGATATAATGTAACTCCTATATGCTATGTACCATAGTAATGTGGTGTGTAGTAGAATGATTTTGCATATTTTGTGGATGGTAGAGTTTATTAGTTTATTAAATGCATGTGGAAGAAATAGCCATGTATGTTTCCCCCACTATTCTAATGATCCGTGGGAAATTTGGATGCCCAATTTGTTGTTAGGCCATAAGGGGTGATTCAGTTTGTGCTTTGAATTTCTGGAATTTCTCATGCTCACATGATTTACTGAAATATTTGAAATGGAATTAGAAAACATGCGTAGGTCTTGTAAAATCTCCTGTAAATTGTGTGTTGTGTAATAAATCGGGGAAATTCTGTGGTGTTGTGTATGTTGGGTTCAGGGCTACGAATGTTAAACTGAATATTCATGTGGTGTGCCATGATAAATTGAATTACGAATGATATGAGGATTGATATCTAATTTTCTGTAATTGCATTATGAGTCAGAAAAATGTGAAATTTGCATGTGAGGTCATAAACCTGTAATCAGCATGTGGTTAACTTCTCAGGCTGTTGGACAATTGTAGAATGCAATATGAAACTTCTATGCGAAAATATGTGAATAATGCATGCTATTGTAAAAATGATTTGAAAGCGTGTGCAACCTAATTTATGCAACTTACTGATGTGTATTCTTTGTCATCTGTAGTATCATGCTAGGAAAACAGAGCCATGTGTGAGAATGAAGAGAATGTAAAGATGTGTGTGCGCCATGTGTAAATATGTGTGTTAAAAATCGGTATGTGTAATGTGTAAGACTGTGCCAAGTGTGACACTGCTTCCATAGAGGGCCGTGGAACCATATCATGGAAAAGTCCCCATGAGAAGGTTCAATGTGTTAAGATCCTAAGGGCATTAGGATGAAATCCTGGAGGTGGACAAGTACCACTGGTTAGGTGGAGACTTGTTCTCCCGGTATGCGCAGTCCAAGAGTCGTCACTGTATTGCCTAGGTGGCATCTATGTGTATGTGATGTGTATGTGTCCTTCTAATGGTGGTTTGGACTATGTGTCACGGCACTAAAGTGTAAAATGTGAAAATGTGAAACGTGAATGTGATCATGTGTAAATGTGTAGTGTGAATATGTGTAAATGTGAAATGTTGAAAAGTGAACTATGTGAATGAGGAAATTGTGCAACCATGTGAAACTAATATATTAGATGATGAAATGGTGATCCATGATATGTTAATGTTAACTTGTGTCAAAACAGCAACCTAATCGTAGTTATGAAAATGCTTTCATGTGTACAAATGCGTAGAATCCATACTAGTAGCATTTTTTTTACTTATGTGTAAATGTTTCCATGTTTAAGCGCCACCATGATATAGTTAATTGAGATTGTAGCACTTATGTGATTGTTGTGAACTCTAATTCATGCCAAAATAGCAGGCTAAAAGTATATAAAACGATAATGTTCATGTGCAAGAATGTGTAGAAATCATGATAGGAAGGTCTCATTCATGTATGCAAGCACACCATGTTTGGTTGCTCTCATGTTTTGCTTAATTGGAGGTAAAAACCTTATGTGATGGAATAAGTAGGAAGCATGTAATAGGACTTTTTATTTTGGAAAAAATCTGAAATCATGAACCATGTGTTTACTTGGTAGAATTACCATAATAGGTGTTCTTATTGATGTCAAGCATGCTACATGTTTTGTCTTGACTTGGGATGAAAACCGGCTATGATATGTGCATGTTATGATATGTGTGGTGTTATTGCTGAGTCTTTTAGACTCATTACTTGCTTCGGCGTACAAGTTTAGTAGGTGATACACCTTTGGAGGAGACCGTGGAGAGCGACTCCGAGCGGGGGAGTAGCTTGACGGAGTTGTAGAGTGATTTTTGCTTCCATTGTATGTAAAAAGGCATTTGTAATAGAACTATAAGGAATTGTGGACAAACTAGTATTTTATTTGGCACTTCTTTTATGTGGATAAGTGGACTTTAGATCTTTAATTTGTTCATGAATCATGTATGTTAAATGTGGATGATGAGATGAGTGAGAGACATGGTTCTTTTACTTCCGCTACTCTGTATTTATATTTGTGTGTATCTCAATCGTATGTATTGTTTAGGTAAATGCCCCACTGTGATAACGTTCACTATACCGACGGGTTGGGTATAACCATACCGGTATAATGAGGGTCATCACAGGGATTGGTATCAGAGCAACCGATTGAGATTATACATAAGTATACATGCTAGTCATCTTCCTACATGCTAAGTCTACATAGATGTCCACATGTGTAGAATTGATTAATAATGAATGAAAAATATATAAGAAAATGGTTGGAAATAAATTAACGTACCTCTAATAGTGGATGAAATTCATCACAGCCATGGCTTCGAGAGGTAGGCGTGGCGGAGCACCGGCCCGAGAGGATGAGCCGAGACGTGAGGAGCAGGCGGAGCAGCAGGCCCCGGCACCTCAGGGTCTTGTACTCCCCCACGCCGCCTGTGGATTATGGAGTATTCATGCAAGGTCTGATGCAAGCCATGCAGACGTAGGCTCATACTCAGGCTGCATTCCAGGCATAGTTGGAGGCCCAGGTTAGCATAAGTAATGCAAGTGTAGTCTGTTTATTAATTGTATGATGTTATGTGAATGTGTAATATTTGTTGTTGAATGTAGCAGGCTCAAGTACCAAACTAGGACCATGGTGGACCTTCCATCATGGAGAGATTCAAGAGGATGCTACCACCCTCTTCAAGGGGAGAGAGCGATCCATTGTTGGCAGAAAGTGGATTAGAGAGATAGAAAAGATCTTCGAGCCATCAGGTGTGCAGATGAGGATAGGGTCACATTAGCCACATACATGCTACAAGTATGCTTTAGTTTATATGCTTGTATGTTCTGTTAAGTTAGATTTGTTTAGATGGTGCTTATGAACGGTGTACTGCAGGAAAGAGCTGATTTATAGTGGGCTTCATTGCTGCGTACCCAGTTTGAAGACGACGCGGTTGATGTTGCTTGGAATGAGTTCGTGAGGCTCTTTCGGGCCAAGTTCGTCCCCGAGCATATTCAAGATGGATGGAGCAGGAGTTCCTCTCTTTGACTCAAGGCTCCATGACCGTGCTGGAGTATGAGGCAAGGTTTGCAGAGCTATCTAAATATGCACCTCATATCGTGACAGATGGCGCAGGAAAGCAAGAAGTTGTGATGGGACTCAAGCCATCACTGAGGACGAGGCTAGTGGCGCTTCGACATCGCACCTTGGACGAGGCACTAGTGCTGCTTGCAGACAGGAGGGTGAGATGGAGCAATACCTTGAAGGAAGAAGGCTTGCAGAAGAGGGCTGCAGCTACGTTTCAGCGACAGGACAAGAAGAAAGCGGTGTACCAGACACAACAGCGATCAGTAGCAGTCGGCAATGCTCAGGTACCCTCTGTACGTTCCCCTGGTGTGAAGAAAGAGCGTCCCCACTGTGGGAAGACACATGGTGGGTCCGAATGTTGGATGATTACGGGAAAGTGCTTGAAGTGCGGAAGTAGCACACACAAGATCAGGATTGCCCAAGACTTCAGCAGGGAGCTCAGCGTGGAGCGCCAGCCCCAGCAGCGATAGCGGCAGCAGCGCCAGCTACAGGAAGACCAGGAAGGCCTCGAGCCCCAGCTCGAGTGTTCTCTTTAGCGCGCGAGGACGCCGAGCATGCGGAGCATGTCACCGAAGGTACGATTTTACTTTTAGGTGTGTACGCTCGGGTTTTGTTTGATACAGGTGCTACTCACTTGTTCATTTCCGAGCGGTTGCTAGGCAGTTAGCCCTAGAGTCAGGCATAGAGTCTGAGGATTTAAAGGTCCCTTTGTCTGTGCACACCCCTGCGGGTACAGTATCGACTAGGAAGTGCATTCCATCGTTACCTGTGTGCATTGAGGATAGAATCCTAGATGCGTGTTTCTTCTTGCTAAAGATGAAGGACTATGATGCTATTCTTGGTCTGGATTGGCTAGAGGAGCACTATGTTAGTGGATTGTCGTGGGAAGAGGATTGTATCCGCATTCCTGGTGAGGACGAGTTCTCTCATCCCTTGCCAAGGAACTTGGCGGGAAAGATGGTCATCTCTGCCATGAAGGCGATGCGCATGGTGAACAAGGGTTGTGACGCTTTTCTTGCCAGCGTGGTATTAGTACCAGAGGCTGATGAGTCACCTACTCTTGCAGAGATTGAGGTAGTGCAGGATTTTCCAGACGTTTTCCTGATGATTTGTCTGGTTTGCCACCGGATAGAGAGATAGAGTTTACCATAGAGTTGCTTCGGGCACCTCTCCTATCTCAAAGGCTCCATATCGGATGGCACCTGCGGAGTTAGCCGAGTTGAGGAGGCAGTTGCTAGATAAGGGATTTATTCGCCCTAGTGTTTCCCCTTGGGCGCACCTGTATTATTCGTCAAGAAGAAAGATGGGTCACTTAGGTTATGCATTGACTACAGAAAGCTGAACCAAGTGACTGTGAAGAACAGGTATCCCTTACCTCGTATTGATGATTTTTTGACCAGTTGCAAGATGCATCAGTCTTTTCTAAGATTGATTTGCGATCTGGGTATCATCAGTTGAGCATTCGGAGTGAGGATGTGTCCAAGACGGCATTCAGATCCCGTTATGGACATTATGAGTTTTTGGTTCTTCCTTTCGGATTGACCAACGCCCCTGCAGCGTTCATGGATCTCATGAACATGGTGTTTAGGCCGTACCTAGATAGCTTTGTTGTGGTGTTTATTGATGATGTGCTGGTCTACTCTTCGGACGAGGCCACACACCGTCAGCATTTGAGGGTAGTATTAGAGGTTCTTCGTGAGCACAAACTGTATGCTAAGTTCAGCAAGTGCGATTTTTGGTTGCGCGAGGTTCATTTCCTCGGGCATGTTATCTCCGGTGCTGGTGTTGACCCAGCAAAGGTCCAGGCAGTATGGATTGGGAGACTCCCGAGACCCCTTCGGAGATTCGTAGTTTTCTGGGTTTGGCTGGTTACTATCGGCGATTCATTGAGGGATTTTCATCCATCGCCGCCCCATTGACTCAGCTGACCATAAAGGGAGTGAACTTTGACTGGTCCGAGAAGTGTGAGAGTAGTTTTCAATATTGAAGACTAAGCTCACGTCAGCTCTGGTGTTAGTCTTACCGAGCGGTGTAGAGGGTTTTGATGTCTACACGGATGCGTCTCGAATTGGTTTAGGCTGTGTGCTAATACAGCAAGGAAGGGTAGTGGCTTATGCTTCTCGTCAGTTAAAGGAGCATGAGAAGAACTATCCAACTCATGATTTGGAGCTCGCAGCAGTGGTTCATGCACTAAAGATCTGGAGGCACTATCTTTATGGTGTCAGATTTGAGGTGTTTACCGACCACAAGAGCTTGAAGTATCTTTTCTCCCAAAAGGAATTAAACCTGAGGTAGAGAAGATGGATTAAGTTCTTGAAGGACTATGACTTCGACCTTCAGTATCACCCTGGGAAGGTGAATGTCGTAGCGGATACTCTGAGTAGAAAGAGGCCATCTCTCCAGCAGGATTGGAAGATGTTGGAGGATGCGGCTTGCGCGTTGGCTGAGTTAGAGCCATCGCTATGCCAGGCTTTTGTAGCTCAGTTATCTCTTAGGTCCTCGATTTTGGATGAGGTGATCGAGCAATAGAAAGCCGACCCTAGACTCTTAGAGTTAGTGGGCAAGGTAGGCATTGCTCGTGATGAGGACGGTGTGATTAGATTCCATCACCGGGTTTGTGTCCCTGATTTGGTAGATGTCTGTAAGCATGTGTTAGCAGAGGCTCATAGATCGCAATTCTCTATTCATCCGGAAATACGAAAATGTACCAGGATTTGAAGAGGTCCTTTTGGTGGTCTGGCATGAAGAGGGATGTAGCAGATTATGTATCGCGCGGTTTAGTATGCCAGCAAGTAAAGGCCGAGCGACAGCGACCATCCGGCCTTATGCAAAGGATAGAGATCCTAGTGTGGAAGTGGGAACCTGTCACTATGGACTTTATTTTGGGTTTGCCTCGATCTAGAAGGGGCAATGACTCGATTAGGTAGTTGTAGATAGATTCTCGAAGACTGCGCATTTCTTACCGATGAAGAAGAAACAGTCGGTTGAGAGCTTAGCTAGATGTATGTTAGTAGTGTGGTTAGATTGCATGGTGTGCCGAAGTCGATCATTTCGGATCGAGATCGAGATTTACTTCGAGGTTATGGAAGGGTCTTCAGCATGCGTTAGGTTCGGAGCTGAAGCTCAGTTCGGCATTTTATCCCTAGACTGATGGACAGTCCGAGAGGACTATCCAGATGCTCGAGGATATGTTAAGAGCATGTTTACTGGATTGGAAGGATGATTGGGAGTGTCATTTACCTCTAGTGGAGTTCGCATACAACAACTTTCATGCGAGTATTGGTATGGCTCCATTTGAGGCGTTGTACGGTAGGCCTTACAGATCTCCTTTATGTTGGGAGGAGACCGGTGATAGGCAGCTGATCGGTCCGGAGTTAGTTCAGGAGACTTCGGAAGGTCCAGCTTATCAGGAGAGGCTTGTTGCGGCACAGGATAGGCAGAAGAGCTACTCCGACAACAGAAGGAAGGATTTAGAGTTCGAGGTGGGTGAACAGTCTTCTTGAAGATATCACCTACTCGTGGTGTCGTCAGATTTGGCAGGCATAGTAAGCTGAGCCCCAGATTCATTGACCCATATGAGATTCTCAGACGATTGGGCAGCGTGGCATATGAGCTAGCTTTACCCCCAGCTTTAGCTAGTGTTCATCTGTTTTCCATGTTCTATGCTTAGGAAGTATGTCCGGGATCCATCTCATGTGATTAGTCATGAGCCAGTGGAGATTCAGCCAGATTTGTCGTATGTGGAGCAACCAGTAGCTATTCTTGACCGGAAGGTTCAGCATCTCCGGAACAAGGGTATTGCGTCGGTGAAAGTTCTATGGCGAAACTTCTCGCGAGAGGAGGCTACTTGGGAGCTTGAGGATGCGATGAAGAAGAAGTATCCCCGTTTGTTGAGTAGTTTTGTTTAAACTTCGAGGACGAAGTTTCTTTAAGGGGGAGAGAGTGTAAGGCCCACAAATTTCGTTGCATTTTTATTTTGTGTAAATAATTCATGTTTGTGTATGCATAGATGTACATATCTACGTATGTATTAACTAGTTATACTTATGTGTGAATGTGTATAATTAGTTGTAAATAATGTATGAATTGCATGGTGATAGTGTGTACATGATAATACATATCTATGACATGTATATAGGTATAGTTAAGCATGGTTTCTGCATGTTTTGAGTTCTGGCCGAGGGACCCTATTGGCGTACCCATAGATGGACGTCCATTCTGAGTTGGCGTCCATCTCGATGGACACCAATACTAAGTCAACGTCCATTGATATGGACGTTAAGAACTCTGACATGCATGCACGCAGAGCCCAAATTTCGGGGAAAAGCAACCACAGCCATTGGGGAGCTGTCCCCAACGGCTTGAAGGCCTCACATCACCCCTGCGGGAAAGGAGAGACCCCTCTCCATTAAACCAACCGTCCCCTTGCAAACCCCAGAGCTCTCTTTGGCTCTTTGCAAAGAGGAGAAGAAGAAAAAACCTAGTTCTGGTCTGTGAGAAAAGGTGGACTTTGCAAGCTCGGATCCATCGGTGTGAAGGTGTTCCCGGCATTCTACTGCAACAAGGAGGTAGCTGGAACATCGAGGAGAGTTCCCCGACCTTGGCTTGCTGAGGAGACTGATCAAGAACCCAGAGGAAGACGTTTTGGAGGCTTCTTGGGACTGCCCAAGGAGAGCTTCTACGAACCTACAACATCGTCCATGTAGGTGTCTAGTACGGTTTTCTTATTTTTACACATTTTTCCTCGTGTCCTAGATCCCCTATTCTTCTTGTGTTGGAGCTCGGGTCTGCATTCTTGCAGAGACCTGAACTTGACCGCAAGATCCCTTGTCGTCAACATCTTCATTAACGGCCAACGATGTTGTCGTTAAGCTCCATTAACGGCCCGAGTATGCCGTTAAGTTCGTCAGGACAGAACAGTGAGTAATTTTGCATATTTGTGGATGGTAGAGTTTATTAGTTTATTGAAATGCATGTGGAAGAAATAGCCATGTATGTTTCCCCACTATTCTAATGATCCGTGGGAAATTTGGATGCCCTAATTTTGTTAGGCCATAAGTGGGTGATTCAGTTTGTGCTTTGAATTTCTGGGAATTTCTCCATGCTCACATGATTTACTGATGTAATACCCCATAAATTTTATTAATTAAAAAAAATATTATAGATAAATGAAAATTTTGCCCATAACAAAATCAAACTAGTTAAATGATACACATCATTATTGCATGAGTAGAAACTCATAAACAATTCTATGAAAATAATAGTTATACCTTAAAAATTATTATCTAATGTCCCCTTAAGAAATTTGGGCATAGAAAAATAATTCGGACATGATTTGAATTTATGTGACTTATTATTGTAAATAGGGTAATTAGTCATGCAAGGTAAGTCAAAACCGGACCCAACTCTAAGAGGTGGTTTCTAAACCTTTGCTACCTCCTTTGGGTGAGAGAATCTCAGATTTTGGAAACTAGAATGCAGAAATTCGCAGCCCTCTTTCCTAGTTCCATTAGGACATGAAGTAGCACCCTAAAACTATAAGAACTTCACAAACACATTTGGGGAAGGTTTAGCATCAAGTTGGGGTCGTGTCCAGCAGTTTGGGGCGCTGGAGGAGAGGAGAAGGCTGGGGAAAAACGTGGTCTTCTTCCACCTCGCCCTGTAGCGAACAGGAACCTGCAGGGAGTTCTTTGCATTCAAAGGTAGGCATTCTTGGGTCAGATTAAAGAAACATAATACCATCTTGTAGAGCTTCGAGTCTAGATTCATTAGCTTATGATTTTACTAATTTTCATGGAGTATCCTTTGTGTATTAGTCGTTCTCCTAAGTCGCGCACAGTTAGGGCTTTTCCCGTTCTTCTTATTATACATAGAATTTGAGACCGAACTAGACTAAATCATCAACATCAAAGTTCTTCTACTTGTAGTCACGATCATCTTTCATGTTAACGTTTTGTATAAAAGTCTTTAGTTAGAGAGTTATGAACCCTGTAAGAGAGTCATGCATAAAACTATGTTTTCGGGTTTGCAGATAGCCTTAAGTTCTTCCTCTTTTGCACAAGATTAAAGGCCGAATTAGGTCAAGCCTCCAACATAAACGTTATTTAACTAGTTGTCATGGTCATCTTTTATCTAAGTGTTTTGTTTAAATATCATTAGTTAGGAGTTATAAACTTCTTATAGAGTCATGCAGGATACTGCATTTTCAGGTTGCATTTAACTTTAAGTTTTTCATGTTTTTCACAAGGACAAAGACCGAATTAGGTAAAACCCCCAACATCAAAGTTCTTCCACTAGTTGTCCTGGTCGTCTTTTATGTTAAACGTTTTGTCCAAATATCAGTAGATCTCATGTTACAAGCCTAACATGTAAGTCGCAACGAAGTCATGCATGTTTAGGGCTTTTTTACGTTCTTCCTGTATTGCATGCAATTAGAGACAGACTCAGACCCAGACCACAACACAAACGTTCTTCCATAGATGTTCTCGACATTTTCTATGTTGAGTGTTTTGTCTAAAGGTCAGCATATAGAGAGATATAGGTGTTTCATGAATATCGCCCCTGTGTCAAAACATGGTAAGTCTGAACCAAGAGCATGTCAGATCCCGGTCGGACTCAGGCGCAGACCCTGTGAACGCGACGGCCCGATATGTCGCGTTCTGAGGTCGGGTCGTGACAGTACCTCTGTCGCGTTCTGGTCGCGACAGTACCCATGTCGCCTTCTGCCTGCCTGATCTGACGACCCTGTCGCGATCCTTGCAAGACCACGTCGCGATCTCAGTTTTGGGCCTGAAAATCAGTCTTTTGCAAGTCTTGTTGTACCACCATAATTCCCATATCATGTTGACGATCTAAACTACATAAAAACAAAGTTGTAAGTATTGATTGTATTTTAATCTAATAAAAGTCAATCACTTGATCTTTCATATCCTTGATTTCATGACACATACACACACGTTGAACCATCCAAACATGGCTTAATTTGTATGAAATGACACATAACATATCTGGTAATTATTGCAATTAATTACCTTACTTTAACAAGTACTCGTTTACGATTCGTGCGATATTTTAGAACACTGATCTCGACGCTCCACTGTTCTAGAATTCCTCTAGAACGTCGAGTACTGTTTCTATATTTACACACTTTCTTGACTTGGACGAACTCTCCATCGGATACTCCTTCCGCCGGACTAGTGAATCCTTGTGCAAGGCCTCCGTAAGTCTCCTCTGATCATGGATTCCCACATGGTCGACGAGCCGGTTGTACCCTAATACCTATGATACACTCTAGGGATCAGTAAGATCAAACGGCCTTAGATTGTTCTCTCGCTCTTATCTTGAATCACGCTGGACCTCTGGACCTGTGCATAACGAGGCCAGCGGAAAGATCGTGAGTTCCACCTGACTACCAATACCTTACGCGTGTGTTGTGCAACTGTTACCATCACTCGTTACTCGACGTTTCATGTGCAATGACCATAAGATCTCATCTATGCTATACTCGCTCGTCTACTCATATTCACGTTCCCTCTACTATCCCGTCTCTCTCGTCTATTCATCTAGCACTCTCTTGTTACCCTTTGAGCTGTGTAGCTCCTATCGTTTGTGCTATTTCGTGACTGTCTAGCGCTATAATATGGGACTTGTGACTCTACTGTATCAAATGCATATTGTGCAGGGCACGGAGAGTGTCCGAGGGGCTCCAATCTAGTCCTGGGGGCAGAGAGCCACCCGAAAATACCTGCAGGGGCTATTGACGGTGTTCTGCATTGCACCGGTTCTGACTATACTATCTTGGCTAGACATCTAACTACTATCCTTTTAGTCTGAGGAGTTCAGACGTACTGTGATATTATTGTGCTATCACAAACTGTTATACATTAGTCTGAGGAGTTCAGATGTAATGTACTATCGTGAAATGGCTACTGTCCCAAAGTGACTATTGTCGTACTCTACCAGTGCACCGTTGTGCAACCCTACACGCTATCTTGTTACACGCTACCTTGTTACACGCTATCTTGTTACACGCTATCTCGTTACACGCTATCTCACCATACGCTCTACTTGCTCTACTTGATACTCGCTATCTTGAGTTACTGTGTGCTATCGCGACTTGATCACATTCAAAGTGCAATTACTCTTTACATGACCATCTACTATCATCTCTTCTTGCTATACGGTCTCTTGCTATTCTGGACAATATCGTTAGTTGCTATTATTGTTATCGTTTTCTATCGTGACTTGAATTTAGTCATCGTGCTATACTTGATTCATCTGCTATTTGAACCATGTTACTTGTGTTGTTACTTTCTCGACTTTACATGACTCGCTCTATCATTAGCTACTCTGTCTTTAATGCATTAATTACTTAAAGCATGCTTGACTCATGAGATTTAAGTCCTACTGGGCGTTATCGCTCACCCTTCGTTATTTGTTATATGTCTCAGGTAAGTCGGACAATGACGTTATACGCACCAATGGGACAAGACCAGAGTGATGAGTGACCCGGAGTCAAATAACGAAGTTACCCTAGCACAATTGGAGTCTAGTAGTTGTTGCTTTAGATTTCTTTTCAATGTATGATGTCATTGAGCCCTATGTATTGGCTCCGAATTAGTGGTTGTAATAGTCTTAGTGATTTTATAATGAAACGAAGAGTTATTTCAACTATTGTTCATTAGATGCTCTGATGTTTGCGAAAGTATGCGCAATTGTCGTTACCATACTCGTTGTTCGCGTCTCCCTCCGATTTATTCCGCTGCTAAATTGGAGGGGCGTGATAGTTGGTATCAGAGCCTAGGATTTCCTTAATAGGATATTTTAGGTCCTAGGATGTCTAGGTGAACTGCCATAAACCGTGTCTAAGACAACCACCATACCTACGTGAGAGATTGGGTAAAGCTTGGGGTTATGCTAGGAGCTTAACTATATGTACAAACACCCTAAGTTTAAAAAGAAATTAACAAAATGTTATTGCTCGCAGGAGACCGGAGGAGATGGCTGGCGAGCATGCACCAATGCACGAATTACAACAGACCCTACAGAGGTTTACTCAAGCCCTAACACGTAATTCAAGCAGGAGCAAGAAATGGGGCAGGAGACTTATATGGGAATTTTCAAAGAATAATCCCCTAGGTTTAATGGAACTCCGGATCCCGATGAAGCTGAAAATTGGGTGAAGGCAATGGAACGGATCTTTAGGGTTATGCGATGTTCAGAGCAAGATAAAGTCTTTCTGGCAACCTTCCAGTTGGACCGCGATGCTAGAACCTAGTGGGAAGCTGCTAGTCGACAATTACCCAACATCAACATAGAGTGGGAGAAATTTTTAGAACTCTTCAATACCAAATACTTTTCTGAGAGGATTCGCGAGAAGATGGCAAATGAATTCGCCAATTTAAAACAACGAATGATGTCTGTAGCAGAATATGAAGTGCAATTCGAAAGACTAGCGTAGTACGCCCCACATCTGGTAAGTACGGAGAAGATGAAGGTGAAGAAATTTCTGGAAGGGTTGAGACCTGTATTCTGGGAAAGGTTGGCTCCACAAGACATTGAAGTATATTCAGTCATGGTATTGAGAGCTCAATTAGTAGAGGACACCATGGACTCCTTGAAAAGATCCATAACAAGAAGGTGTTGAAAAGGGGACGTGCTACATTCCGATGATAATAAAGGAAGAAATACAATAGTTAGCAAGAGAATGAAAGGGAAAGTGGAGAGTAAGGAATTCTGTAAATTTTGTAAGAAACCAGGGCATCAGATAGATAACTGTTGGAAGAAATTCGGAAGATGCTTGCGATGTGGAAGTCAACAACATTGAGTCATCGATTGTCCAACAAAGAGGAACCAAACTCCACGCCAAGGACGATTACAAGCTCTCGTGGATATGAATCATGCCAATGAAGGTGGACAAGGTACCATCATTACACCCTTAGATAATTTTATAGAAAAACCCTAAGTGGGGGAGATGATGGAATGAAAATCCATAATAACTTGGTAGTCGTATCATATCATATGAATTTGGGGACCAAATTCTCTTTAAGTGGGGGAGGATGTAATACCCCAGAAATTTTATTAATTAAAAAAAAATATTATAGATAAATGAAAATTTTTCCCATTAATAAAAATCAAACTAGTTAAATGATACACATCATTATTGCATGAGTAGAAACTCATATAAAAATTCTATGAAAATAATAGTTATACCTTAAAAATTATTATCTAATGACCCATTAAAAATTTGGGCATAGAAAAATAATTCGGACCATGATTTTTAGAATTTATGTGACTTATTATTTTAAATAGGGTAATTAGTCATGCAAGGTAAGTCAAAATCGGACCCAACTCTAAGAGGTGGTTTCCTAAACCTTTGCTATCTCCTTTGGGTGAGAGAATCTCAGATTTTGGAAACTAGAATGCAGAAATTCACAGCCCTCTTTCCTAGTCCCATTAGGACATGAAGTAGCATCCTAAAACTATAAGAACTCTTCACAACACTTTGGGGAAGGTTTAGCATCAAGTTAGGGTCGTGTCCAGCAAGTTTGGGGCGCTGGAGGAGAGGAGAAGGCTGGGGAAAAACGTGGTCTTCTTCCACCTCGCCCTGTAGCGAACCAGGAACCAGCAGGGAGTTCTTTGCATTCAAAAGTAGGCATCTTGGGTCAAGATTAAAGAAAAAATAATACCATCTTGTAGAGCTTCGAGTCTAGATTCATTTTCTTCTGATTTTACTAATTTTCATGGAGTATCCTTTGTGTATTAGTCGTTCTCCCTAAGTCGCGCACAGTTAGGGCATTTCCCGTTCTTCTTATTATACATACAATTGCGACCTAACTAGACTAAATCATCAACATCAAAGTTCTTCTACTTGTAGTCATGATCATCTTTCATGTTTAACGTTTTGTCTAAAAGTCTTTAGTTAGAGAGTTATGAACCCCGTAAGAGAGTCATGCATAAAACTATGTTTCGGGTTTGCAGATAGCCTTAAGTTCTTCCTCTTTTGCACAAGATTAAAGGCCGAATTAGGTCAAGCCTCCAACATAAAAGTTATTTAACTAGTTTTCATGGTCATCTTTTATGTTAAGTGTTTTGTTTAAATATCATTTTTAGAGAGTTATAAACTTCTTAATAGAGTCATGCAGGATACTGCATTTTCAGGTTGCATTTAACTTTAATTTTTCATGTTTTGTTCAAGGACAAAGACCGAATTAGGTAAAACCCCCAACATCAAACTTCTTCCACTAGTTGTCCTGGTCATCTTTGATGTTAAACGTTTTGTCCAAATATCAGTAGATCTCATGTTAAAAGCCTAACATGTAAGTCGCAACGAAGTCATGCATGTTTAGGGCTTTTTTACGTTCTTCCTGTATTGCATGCAATTAGAGACAGACTCAGACCCAGACCACAACACAAAAGTTCTTCCAATAGATGTCCTCGACATTTTCTATGTTGAGTGTTTTGTCTAAAGGTCAGCATATAGAGAGATATAGGCGTTTCATGAATATCACCCCTGTGTCAAAACATGGTAAGTCTGAACCAAGAGCATGTCAGATCCCGGTCGGACTCAGGCGCAGACCCTGTG
Organism: Colocasia esculenta; assembly: GCA_014218235.1. Lineage (NCBI taxonomy): Eukaryota > Viridiplantae > Streptophyta > Magnoliopsida > Alismatales > Araceae > Colocasia > Colocasia esculenta. The sequence continues at coordinate 31,939,772 of CM024758.1, forward strand.
AACGCGACGGCCCGATATGTCCCGTTCTGGGTCGGGTCGTGACAGTCCTCTGTCGCGTTCTGGTCGCGACAGTACCCATGTCGCCTTCTGCCTGCCTGATCTGACGACCCTGTCGCGATCCTTGCAAGACCACGTCGTGATCTCAGTTTTAGGCCTGAAAATCAGTCTTTTGCAAGTCTTGTGTACCACCATAATTCCCATATCATGTTGACGATCTTAACTACATAAAAACAAAGTTGTAAGTATTGATTGTATTTAATCTAATAAAAGTCAATCACTTGATCTTTCATATCTTGATTTCATGACACATACACACATTGAACCATCCAAACATGGCTTAATTTGTATGAATATGACACATAACATATCTGGTAATTATTGCAATTAATTACCTTACTTTAACAAGTACTCGTTTACGATTCGTGCGATGTTTTAGAAAACCGATCTCGACGCACCACTGTTCTACAATTCCTCTAGAACGTCGAGTACTTGTTTCCATATTTACACACTTTCTTGACTTGGACGAACTCTCCATCGGATACTCCTTCCGCCGGACTAGTGAATCCTTGTGCAAGGCCTCCGTAAGTCTCCTCTGATCATAGATTCCCACATGGTCGACGAGCCGGTTGTACCTAATACCTATGATACACTCTAGGGATCAGTAAGATCCAAACGGCCTTAGATTGTTCTCTCGCTCTTATCTTGAATCACGCTGGACCTCTGGACCTGTGCATAACGAGGCCAGCGGAAAGATCGTGAGTTCCACCTGACTGCCAATACCTTACGCGGTGTGTGCAACTGTTACCATCACTCGTTACTCGACGTTTCAAGTGCAATGACCATAAGATCTCATCTATGTATACTCGCTCGTCTACTCATATTCACGTTCACTCTACTATCCCCGTCTCTCTCGTCTATTCATCTAGCACTCTCTTGTTACCCTTTGAGCTATGTGGCTCCTATCGTTTGTGCTATTTCGTGACTGTCTAGCGCTATAATATGGGACTTGTGACTCTACTGTATCAAATGCATATTGTGCAGGGCACGGAGAGTGTCCGAGGGCTCCAATCTAGTCCTGGGGGTAGAGAGCACCGAAAATACCTGCAGGGGCTATTGACGGTGTTCTGCATTGCACCGGTTCGACTATACTATCTTGGCTAGACATCTAACTACTATCCTTTTAGTATGAGGAGTTCAGACGTACTGTGATATTACTGTGCTATCACAAACTGTTATACATTAGTCTGAGGAGTTCAGATGTAATGTACTATCGTGAAATGGCTACTGTCCAAAAGTGACTATTGTCGTACTCTACCAGTGCACCGTGTGTGCAACCCTACACGCTATCTTGTTACACGATACCTGTTACACGCTATCTTGTACACGCTATCTCGTTACACGCTATCTCACCATACGCTCTACTTGCTCTACTTGATACTCGCTATCTTGAGTTACTGTGTGCTATCGCGACTGATCACATTCAAAGTGCAATTTACTCTTACATGACCATCTACTATCATCTCTTTTTGCTATACATGTCTCTTGCTATTCTGGACAATATCGTTACTTGCTATTATGTTATCGTTTTCTATCGTGACTTGACTTTAGTCATCGTGCTATACTTGATTCATGCTATTTGAACCATGTTACTTGTGTTGTTACTTTCTCGACTTACATGACTCGCTCTATCATTAGCTACTCTGCCTTTAATGCATTAATTACTTAAAGCATGCTTGACTCATGAGATTTAAGTCCTACTGGGCGTTATCGCTCACCCTTCGTTATTGTTATTATGTCTCAGGTAAGTCGGACAATGACGTTATACGCACCAATGGGACAAGACCAGAGTGATGAGTGACCCGGAGTCAAATAACGAAGTTACCCTAGCACAATTGGAGTCTAGTAGTTGTTGCTTTAGATTTCTTTCAATGTAATGATGTCATTGAGCCCTATGTATTGGCTCCGATTAGTGGTTGTAATAGTCTTAGTGATTTTATAATGAAACGAAGAGTTATTCAACTATTGTTCATTAGATGCTCTGATGTTTGCGAAAGTATGCGCAATTGTCGTTACCATACTCGTGTTCGCGTCTCCCTACGATTTATTCCGCTGCTAAATTGGAGGGGCGTGATAACTGAAATTTCTGAAATAGAATTAGAAAACATGCGTAGGTCTTGTAAATCTCCTGTAAATTGTTGTTGTGTAATAAATCAGAGAAAATTCCTGTGGTGTTGTGTATGTTGGGTTCAGGGCTACGAACTGTTAAACTGAATATTCATGTGGTGTGCCATGATAAATTGAATACGAATGATATGAGAATTGATATCTAATTTCTGTAATTGCATTATGAGTCAGAAAAACTTGAAATTTTGCATGTGAGGTCATAAGCCTGTAATCAGCATGTGTTAAATTTTTAGGCTGTTTGGAAACTGTAGAATGCAATATGAAACTTCCATGCGAAAAATATGTGAATAATGCATGCTATGTGAAAATGATTTGAAATGCGCGTGCAACCTGATTTATGCAACTTACTGAATGTGTATTCTCTGTCATCTGTAGCATCAGCTAGGAGGAAAATAGAGCCATGTGTGTGAATGAGAGAATGTAAAGATTGTGTGTGCCATGTGTAAATATGTGTGTTAAAAATCGGTATGTGTAATGTGTAAGACTGTGCCAAGTGTGACACTGCTTCCATAGAGGGTCTGGAACCGTATCATGGAAAAGTCCCCATGAGTAGGTTCAATGTGTTAAGATCCAAGGGCATTAGGATGAAATCCTGGAGGTGGACAAGTACACTGGTTAGGGTGGAGACTTGTTCTCCGGTCTGCACAGTCCAAGAGTCGTCACTGTATTGCCTAGGTGGCGTCCATGTGTTACTTGGTAGAATTACCATAATAGGTTGTCTCTTATTGATGTCAAGCATGCTACATGTTTTGTCTTGTGACTTGGGATGAAAACGGCTATGATATGTACATGTATGATATGTGTGGTGTTATTTGCTGAGTCTTTTAGACTCATTACTTGCTTCGGCGTACAAGTTTAGTAGGTGATACACCTTTGGAGGAGACCGTGGAGAGTGACTCCGAGCGGGGAGTAGCTTGACAGAGTTGTAGAGTGACTTTTGCTTCCATTGTATGTAACAAGGCATTGTAATAGAACTATTAAGGAATTTGTGGGCAAACTATGTATTTTATTTTGGCACTTCTTTTATGTGGATTAAGTGAACATTAGATCTTTAATTTGTTTCATGAATCATGTATGTTAAATGGGATGATGAGATGAATGAAAGACATGGTTCTTTTACTTCCGCTACTCTGTATTTATATTTGTGTGTATCTCAATCGTATGTTATTGTTTGGGTAAATGCCCCACTATGATAACGTTCACTATATCGACGTGGGTTGGTATAACCGTACCGGTATAATGAGGGTCGTCACAGCACAAGTGTCGGGAATAGCACAAAATAGCAGGATGGCCATAGCACAATAGCACAAAGTATAGCAATAGCACCACGAGTATAGCATAGCACTTTATTGTCAATGGACAACGAGAGAATATAGCACTTTTGATTGTTATTTAGATAGTGGAGATAGATAGCACTCGAGTGTAATGTCAAACACTCTGATCATTTAATCCCATGGGAACTAGCACTTTCGGGCACACATCCCAAGACTAGATCGGACCCTTTATATATTTCCAGACATTGGTTATATTGTTTATCTTTAGATAATCAGCCAATGGCCAATATAGAGTACCAAGAAATAGATGAGAGCACTAGATGAATAGACAAGATAGTAGAGTGAACGTGAATAGATGAACGAGTAGAGTATAGATGAGAGCTAGTGGACATTGCACATAATATGTCGAGTAAACAGGCGATAGTAATAGTTGCACAACACGCGCACTTGGTGTTGGCAGTCAAGTGGAACTCACATCCCTACCGCTGGCCATTTTAAGCACAGGTCCAGAGGTCCTGCGTGATTCAAGATGAGAGCGAACTTCTAATAGCCATTTGGATCATGTTGATCCCTAAGGGTATCATAGGGGTTAGGATACAACGGCTCGTCGACCATGTGGGAATCCATGGACAGAGAGAGACTTACGAAGGCCTTGAACAAAGACTCACTAGCCCGGCAGAAGGCATATCCGACAGAGAGTTCATCCAAGTCAAGAGAGTGCGTATAGAAACAAGTGCTCGACGTTCTAGAGGAATTTAAGGATAGTGGAGCGTCAGTATCGGTGTTCCAAAACATCGCAAGAGTCATAAACAAGTTCTCTTTTTTTTTTTAAAAAAAGGCAATTAATTTCAATAATTACCAGATATGTTATGTGTCATATTAATGCCAATTAAGCCATTTTGGATGGTTCAAAGTGTGTGCATGTGTTGTGACATCATGGATGGAAATAGTCATATGTATGTATTTTAAATCACATATAAATGTTCAATTTATATTAAGTGAAATTACTGTGGGTATAATTGGGATTAAAGGGTACAACACAACTAGGCAATTACAGCATTGCAATCAGAGGTTTTTCTGCAAAAATCCTGTGAACGTGACGCACCCCAATAAGGGTCACGACGGGTTCAGGTAGATCGCGACAGGCTGTTCAGGACAGGCGCTGAGATCGCGACAGAGGCATGAAGAGAACGCGGCGTTCAGTCAGGTCAAGCACATGGATCGCGACGGCACAGCCTGTCATGTTCAGAACATGACGTGCCTGTCTGTCACGACCATACCCCAGAACGTGACCTATCGGGCCGTCGCATTCTCAGGGCCTGCACCTGAGTCCGACAGGAATCAGACAGGACTTTGGATTGCGGACCAAACTTAACATATTTGACACAGGAGTCTTTAGAAAATAAGCACAAATAGCACAGTCGATGAAAAATAATGAAACCAGTTGCATATTGATCTAGACATGCATGAGTACTTACAGTAAATAGAATTTGAAAATAGATAGGGTTTCAACATGCTTTATTCACATCAAACATGAAGTATATGATACAGTGAATAGTAGAGATGAACAATTTAATTCGCAAGATAGGGTGACTAAAATTAGGTCTTCTAGAGGCAAAAGAAAGCTAACAACCCTTAGAACCTCCAATAAAATTTTGAGGCTTGAGGTTTAGGAACATGGAGATCAAGAGGTATAAAGGGGGTTCGGGGTCATGTAAGTTGCAAAACTTTGAAAATCCATAACACAGGATTGGGCTGCAAGAAAATGTACGAAATTTTATGGCTTTGTTCATGATGATTGGAATAACCTATAGATAAATTTTCATAGTTTATGCTCGTGAGAATGCCTACCTTTGATCATTTTTCTCTTCTAGGTTAAGACTTGAAGAACTCGGGTTGAGGGCTTGAGAACTCCTTTCCCTACGAGATCTCCACCTCCTTGGCTCCTTCCCTCACTAGAAATCCCTTGGCACAAGCTAGGGCCAGCCTTGGGGTGAATAAGAGAGTATTTAAGCTCTTTCTCTTTCAATTTCATAATAGGACTCAAATTCCTATATTTCGAGATTTCCTATTCTCTACCTTCCTTCTAAGCATTCCTCATCCTAATTGGGTTGGGAAGAGAGCCAAATTCATGGTCAATCAATTATGGTAGGTTTAGGATTCCAAAAGAATTTGGTCCCCAAATTCATATGATCATAAGGGAGGAATGGTCTTACCGAAAAGATCAGGATAGTTCTGTATGACGAGTCCTTCTGGTTCCCATGTGGATTCTTCCACTCCGCGGTTATTCCATAAGACCTTCACCATGTGGATGGGATGGTTCCTGAGCTGTTGTACCTTCCGTTCCAGTATCTTGTCTGGCTTCACTTCGTATGTCACATCTTTGTTCAGTACCAACTTCTCGTGGCGGATGATGTGTGTAGGGTCATAGACATATCTTGAGCATGGAAACATGGAACACATTGTGTACACATGCCAGATCCGGTGGTAAAGCCAGTCGATATGCAACCTCACCAATCCTTTGGGGTACTTCAAAAGGACCGATGAACCTAGGGCTAAGCTTTCCCTTTACACTGAATCTTTGTATGCCACGAGTAGGTGACACTTTCAGAAATACATGATCACCCACTTGAAATTCCAGATCTCGCCTACTTTTGTCGGCGTAGCTCTTCTGTCTGGATTGAGCAATCTTTAGCCAGTCTCTGATTACCTGTATGTCCTTTGTGGTACATTGCACCATGTCTGGGCCTAGCAACTGTTGTTTTCCAACCTCATTCTAGCATGTAGGAGATCTATAATTCCTTCCGTAGAGTGCTTCGAACGGTGCCATCTTGATGCTCGCCTGGTAACTGTTGTTATAGGCAAACTCAATAAGAATAGGTGTTTGTTCCAATATCCTTGGATGTCTATAGTGCAAGCTCTCAACATGTCTTCCACTATTTGGTTGGTTCTTTCAGTTTGTCCATCAGTTTGTGGATTGAACGCGATACTAAAGTTGAGTTTAGTACCAAGTGCACATTGTAGTCCTTTCCAAAAATGAGATGTGAATCTCAGATCTCGATCCGAGACTATGGATGATGGAACTCCATGCAGTCTTACAATCTCCTTGACATATAAGATAGCTAGTACTTCTACCGACCACTTACTCTTTATAGCAAGGAAGTGAGCGGATTTGGTTAGCCGGTCAACAATGACCTATATGGCATCGAGTCCACCACGAGTCTTGGGTAACCCCATGATGAAGTCCATGTCAATGCTTTCCCATTTCCATTCTGGAATATCTAGTGGTCTGAGCACGCCAGCAGGGCGCATACGCTCTGCTTTTACTTGTTGGCAAGTAAGGTAGTGTGCGGCATGTTCGGCTACTTCTCTCTTCATGTTCGGCCACCAAAACGTTCTTTTCATATCTTGATACATTTTGGTACCTCCTGAATGAATAGTATACTTTGTCTTGTGAGCTTCATCCATTAGCTTCCTCTTCAGTTCTTCATTGTCGGGGACACATGTCCTCCCTTGAAATACTAGCCTTCCATTCTTAGTCATGGCAAAGTCCGGTCTTTCAGCTAGAGCTTCCTTGATGCGAACTAAGAACGGATCATTATCTTGTTGGGCTTTGATCTCTTCCAGCATGTTGGATTGAATCTTGATATTAGCAACCAAGACTAGTTCATCTCTATGTTCAATATTCAAGTCCAGCCTTGCAAATTGTTCTAGTAGTTGCATCTTGCCAAGAACTAGACTTAAAACAGATGCCATTGGCTTTCTACTAAGAGCATCAGCCGTGGCGTTTCCCTTGCCTGGATGGTATTGAATGTTGAAGTCGAAATATTTTAGGTATTTTAGCCATCTTCTCTATCTCATGTTGAGTTCCTTTTGGGAGAATAAATACTTCAGACTTTTATGGTCTGAGTAGACAGTGAATTGCTCGCCATATAGATAATGTTTCCAGATCTTCAAGGCGAAGATCATAGTAGCCAGCTCGAGATCATGTACAGGATAGTTGACTTCATGTGTCCTCAGTTGTCTTGAAGAATAAGCAATAACCTTTTCATTTGCATTAGTACACAACCTAGTCCAATTCCTGAGGCATCAGTGTAGATATAGAAACCTTCTCCCTCTATTGGCAGAGCGAGTACAGGTGCTGAGGTAAGACGATCTTTAAGAGTTTGGAAACTTTTCTCACACTCTTTACTCTAGGAGTAGGGATCTCCTTTCGTGTCAGACGCGTGAGAGGAACAGCGATCTTAGAGAGTCCTTGATGAACTGCCTGTAGTAGCCAGCCAGTCCTAAGAAGCTTCTTATCTCGGTGACATTAGTTGGTCTCTTCCAATTGAGTACAGCTTCGACTTTGGAGGGATCAACTAAGATGCCGTCCTTTGAGATGACATGGCCCAAAAGGACACTTCTTCGAGCCAGAATTCGCACTTACTAAGCTTTGCATACAGCTTGTTGTCTCGTAAGACTTGCAGTGCAATCTTCAAGTGTTCTTCATGATCTTCTTTCGTCTTTGAATATATGAGGATATCGTCGATGAAGACGACCACGAACTTGTCAAGGTATGGTCAATATATGTTGTTCATGAGTTGCACAAAGGCTGTAGGAGCATTGGTTAGACCAAAGGCATAACGACGAATTCATAATGTCCATACCTGCTCCTGAAAGCCGTTTTGAAGATATCGTCATCCTTGATCCTCATTTGATGATAGCCAGATCGAAGATCGATCTTGGAGAAATATTGAGCTCCAGATATTTGGTCGAATAGTTCATCGACCCTGGGCAATGGGTATTTGTTCTTGATGGTGAGTTGATTGAGTTGACGATTCGATGCACAACCTCATCGATCCATCTTTCTTCTTGACAATAGCACGGGTGCTCCCCATGGGGAAGTACTTGTCTGATGAACCCTTTCTCTGATAGCTCCATCAGTTGCGTCTTCAATCCTTTAGCTCAGCAGGTGACATCCGTACGGTTGACGCGATACCGGGGCAGCTCCAGGGATCAACTCTATGGCAAGTTGACATCACGTTCCGGGGAATCCCTGGTAGATCTTCAGGAAACACATCTGGGTAGTCCTGTACTATATGTATGTCTTCTATCTTGGAACCCTTCTTTTCCACTACTACGGCTGCTAGGAAGGCAATACAACCTTTCCTTATCATGTTATGAGCTTTTATGGCAGAGATTAGAGACATCCGTCTCTTTTGTCTAATCCCAGAAATGCCAATTTAGGGAAGTCACTAAAGGTAACCTTCCCTTTCTTACAGTCGACACTTGCTCCATAAGTGGACAACCAGTCGGCTCCCAGAATTACATCATAGCCTTCCATGGGCATACATACCAGGTTAGCTTTTAAGTTTTGGTCTCCGATCATTACATCGGCAGATGGAGAGTATTTATTTAGTTTCTCCTTCTCTCCTAGTGGTAGTGATAGAGAATTCACATCCCATGAATGTAGGTTTGGTATTCAGGTATCCACAAAATTTTGAGATATAAATGAATGAGTTTCTCCAGTATCAAGTAAGACAAATGCGGATAGAGAGAAAACTTGAAGGTACCTTCTACCACACCTCCTTCCTCTATGGTTCTTCATTATGCAGGGCTTGCAGCTTTTCTTGTTTCTTAGGCGCATTATGGCGCCTCTCATATTCCTTCAGCAGCGGGCACTCGGGAATGCGGTGCTCGCGACTTCCACAGTGCAGACATGCACCAGCCTTCCTCCAGCACTCGTCAGCGGTGTGACCATGCTTGTCACAGTGCTTGCAGTTACTCTTTGTTTGAGTGTTGGGGACGACAGCTTTAGGTTTCTTTTCTTGGCTGGTCCCTCCGTGATGTTGAAGAGACGCTTCTTGCCATTGTTCTCTTTGATATGGTTGGTGAAGTCCATAGCATCTTCCAGTACCTGAGCCTTCTTTACCATCTCAGCATAAGTCTGAATGTCGAGAGGTGAGAGTTGGGTAATATATTGAGGCTTAAGGCCGTTGAGGAAGCGCTTAGCCTTCATTCTCTCAGTGTTTACCAAGTGTTCAGCATACCTTGCCAATCTAGAGAACTGGGCTTCATATTCGGCCACAGTCAAGCTCCAATGTTTAAGAGCAGCGAATTCCGTAGCCTTCCTTTCTTGGACAGGCTCGAAGAAGTACTTGGAGTTGAAAGCTTCTTTGAATTCATTCTAGGTAAATTGCTTGTTCTCCCTAGTAGCTTCCACTGACTCCCACCAGCGCGGGCGTCCTTCTCCAGTTGGAATGTAGCCAGTAGCAGCTTATCCCCCGCTGCACATTGCAAAACATGGAAAATCCTTTCCGTTTCCTTCAGCCAGTGCTCGACTTCATCTGGATCCGTGGATCCACTGAACCTTGGCGGGTTCAGACATCAAAGTTACGATGCAGATCGCCTGCACTGACCGATTACCCCCGCCTTGGGTAGCTTGCAGGATTGCCCGAGTAAGTTCTTGGATGGTTTGTTGCAGTCATCTTGATTGCTTAGTTCCTACAAAATAACTTATTGTCATGATATCAATGTGGAATTTAATTCGTGCGTGTGTGAGTTCATTTTAGCTAGTTACCCTTGGCTCTACCACAACTCACATAGGTAGGATATTGACTCTAGTCTAGACAGGTTAACCTAGATCATCCTATACTTAAGAATACCCTAGACTCTGATACCACAAAACTGTCACGCCCCGACGCGGAATATCGGAAAGCGAGGTAGTTGCAAGTAAACGGGTATAGAGCAAGTACTAAACATCAAACTATTGCATAACGAATAATACTAAAGCAAATCTTTCTCATTGATAACTTTCCAAATGTCTAGTTACAACCACTAATACCAGAGACAATCTATAGGGCCCAATTACATTGAAATAGGGCAAAAGACTAAACTTCAAACCTAACCACTACAACGCTAAACATAGTAATAGGACGCTAGGTGTCACGCGCCGATATTTAGCAGCGGAATAAATACCGGGGGACGTGAACGATACAAATCGGCGTATCACAGTTGAATAGCACAGAGTCACAATTGAATATATTAACACATTCGAGACTATAATATGGTCACCAAAAATATACTTATTTCATTCCATTCAACTAGATACAACCTCACATAAAAGAACTCACTGAATAGGGTTCATTATTCAATAATGATGTTTCTCTAGTACATCAACTACTCAATTGTCTATTTCTAAACTGTTATCTACTAATATGACGGGTGCTCATCACTCTTGCCCTGCCCCATCGGACTCCACTGGTTCTTCATCACTTCCTGAAAAAGGGCAGGATGATAGGGGTGAGCGAACTAGCTCAATAGGATTTACATCTCAATATTGTGCGCACTAGTATACATGATTAGCATTTTAAATAGGCAGATATGCACATGAATATGATGACAATGCATGTTTTTCTAACAGATTGAATATCAGAGTAGAACGGATATCATATCAGATCAAATGTTGAGTTGCATAACAATGGACAGATATTTCAAGAGTAGAATCATATCAAAAGAGATTGGCCATATTCAAACATATCTCATGTGTTCACATGAACAGACGTATCATATCATATCAAGTCAAACTTATCATATCAAACAAACGCACATTTTCACAATCTTGCGTGTTTGTTTGTGCTATGCCAAGCACCAAGAGTCCATACTCCCGCGGTTAATAAGTACGTTGGGGCGCTCCTCCCCAGGACCAGACAGGGCCCCTATTGCACAGGAATTGGATCAAATTTGAACCAGAGTCCCACGTTGTGCCGAACAAATAGATTCATATTATGGCCACAGAGTTTCAATAACAAGCTCGTAGTAAAAGGAACATGATCATTCATAGAGTCAAGGTATGACAAATAGCTCAAGAGAACAAGGCAGGACAATGACGTATCTTATTTTCATAATTCATTAATGTCTTGATATGAGGATGTTTCTAAAGACAGATCATATGCAGAACATGTGCTCTCAATTTCCCCAAGAAGGGTGGCTTATTCGTGCAAATATGTAAGTGACGAGTTACAGATCTTTCCTATCATGTATGCAATTGACAATTGATTATTTGAACAACGGAAAACATAAAACTATTGAAACTCATATGCAATTTATGACATTAACCCACTAGCAAGTCCATACTAACATGTATTCATCCCCACATTCATATCATATTCTTATCTTATCAATTGACAATAAGCAAGATCACAAGATAATCCAATGGACATAAGATCAATCACAATTACACATTAGAATCGTATTCATATCATTACTATTTTTCAATGGTTGATTTATTTTAGATCCATTCATATTATATAACATCATGCACATGCTAGTAGACATCATGAAATGATCAGACCCAAAATATGCAATTTTTGTAAGGGTAGTGTCGACACTAGATCAAGTGGTGTCGACACAATGCTTCAAATACAGGCAAAATGGTCAAGTAGTGTCGACACTAGATCAGGTAGTGTCGACACTAGAGACAGCTTCTAGAAAACCTTCTGGCCAATATGGGACAGTGTCGACGTGTGTCGACACTAGATCAGGTAGTGTCGACACTAGATCACATCTCAGAAACTTTCTGGGTCAAACTGGGACAGTGTGTCGACACTAGATCAGGTAGTGTCGACACTAGAGAGCTTCCCAGAAAACTTTCTGGGCTGTTTTGGGACAGTGTGTCGACACTAGCTCAAGTAGTGTCGACACTAGTGGCCCTTCCAGAACAAAACATATGGTCAGGTGTAACCAGAAAACATGTCTCATGCAGCGATTCACCTCTTATAACTCTCTAACGAATGACATTTATGTTGGGTTGAGTGTAATTTCATATCATTTTCTCTCCTATTTTGATGATGACAAATGTGATTTGAATGCAAATTATTTGAAACATGATAAATACATTTCACCTGAATTTATATTCAAAAAACATGTCTCAAAGCACACTTATCATTTGCACTCTTAATAAACATTTTACTAATGATATATGTGTTTAATTTTCAGCTACAAACACTTTTTGCAAAAGAAGTGTCGACACACTCCACAATGGTGTCGACACAATAACCCAAATTCAAAGGCAAAAAGATGAACAAATGTTGAGACTGTGTCGACACATATCAAAGAGTGTGTCGACACGAGCTGCAGATTCTGAAAATCAGACTACTCAGGTCGACGCACTCTCAGGGCAGGTCGACACTGGATCCTGCTCCCAGAACAGCTGTTTTCAGAACCGGGATGTAGGTCGACACAATACCAAAGTAGGTCAACACTGGATCAGTTCCCAGAAGAGCTGTTCAAGATTTGGGCAGTGTGTCGACACCACCACCAGGGCAGGTCACACACTACGGAAAGTGTAACTTAAATTGGATGTTTGCCACGTGTCAGCCTAGGGCGATGGGGTATCAACCTAGGATCGTGCGCCCTTGTACCTAAAGGGTATCTTTGGAATCTTTTAGGTATAAAAGGCCCCCAATGGCCGTCCATCATGAGAAGACCCCAACGAACTCTCCAAGCCTCCAAAAAAGTTCCCTTGGCGGCGAGAAGAGCTCATCTCCCTCCTCTGCTCTCCTGGTGCATTCTGAAGACCAATCTCATCAATTCGATTGAGAGATTGGAGTTTGATCTCTGAAGAAGCAATTGAAGCACCTCAAGGAAGCAGATCAAGTAGGAGCATCTGTTGGAGAAGACTTCAAGGAAGATCCCCAACTTCAATAGTACAGAGCATCGACTGGGACTTCAAGGATTCAAGCCTCTTCCAATCTTAGCTTCTACAAGGGAGTACACTGAAGAACAAAGCCTTTTAACACTATTCTCAATGTATTTTTGTTCTTCTGAGACTTCTTGAGATTGTGCAAGTGCTTCTGCATAACTCTCATGAATGTTCTCATGTCTAACATGATCTGCTGCTAGAAGATCCATGTCATGTGTTGGTGTCTAGCATTGTTTTTGTCAGCCGTCGTGCTCAGGTTGAGTTGTCTAACTCAAGTGTTTGTTGAGCAGTTTGCTCAGGGATCTAGAGTAGTCTTGCTCTAGAGGTGTGTGAGTTGTAAACTCAAGTGTTGGAGTTGTCTGGCTCCAGTGGGTGTGTAACCCAGGTTGTTTAGTGAATCCTCACTGGGTGTGAGGGGGGATGTAGGAATCACATGGGTGATTTCCGAACCACCTAAAAATCTCTGTGCACTTGTCTATTTGTGGTTTAATTTATCATCCGTTAGATGCTTGCATAGGATCGATCAAGATTCACTTAATCAAGTGGTTTTTACATCTATTTTATCAACTCACTTAACATTTCATCAGATCTGTGTTTTTCACTGATAAAATTGCCTCTGATTCTAAAAGTATTTTAAATTGCTAAGCTTCCAAGACAGTGGCATAGATCTATTCATCCCCCCCTTCTAGATCTTATCCACACCTTTTCCTCGATCCTTCAATTGGTATCAGAGCAGGTTTATACTTGATCTGATTTGATTTGAGCAGTTTTTGAGTATTGTGTGTCTGATTGCTTGCTTGCTTGTTTGCTGAATATTCTTCTGAGCTTTCTTGTTAGTCAATGGATTCCAAGGTTTCATAGCTGAAGGCATTCCATAAATAGGCCACCATTCTTTAATGGAACGGACTATTCATACTGGAAAAATAGAATGCAAGTCTTTCTAAGAGCCCAGAACTATGAAATTTGGAAAGTGGTTGAGGTTGGTCCCTATGAAAACCAGGGTGAGGAAGAAACCTGGACTAGGGAACAAATAAGAAAAGCCACATTGAATTATAGTGCCATGAACATGATTCAATGTGTTGTTCATCCCAAAGAGTATTCGAGAATCTCAATGTGCAAATCCGCCAAAGAGATGTGGGATAAACTCGAATTACTTTATGAGGGAACATCACAAGTAAGGAAACAAAGGCAAATATTCTTGTTTCAGAATATGAATTGTTTATGATGAAGTCTAATGAAACAATTTCTGAAATGTTTGCCAGGTTCATGGTCATTGTCAATGGACTCAAGGCCTTAGGTAAGGACTACACAGATGCAACTTGGTAAGGAAAATCTTACGTTCACTCTCTTCTATTTGGCACACAAAGGCCACTATCATTGAAGATTCTAAAGATTTTCCAAAATGTCTTTGGATGAATTGATAGGATCTTTAATGACATATGAAATCAATTTGAAAAGAAATGAAGAACATATAATTAAGACCAAGCCAATGGCACTTAAGGCCTCTTCAAGTAACAAAGACAAAAGTCAAGAAAAGACAAGTTCTGAGGAGTCTGAGTCAAATGAGGATGAAATTGCCCTCATGACCAGACAATTCAGAAAATTCTTGAAATATAGAAAAGGAAGAATGTCTGGAAAAAAGAAGTTTTCCACAGGTAAAAGAAACACTTCCTCCTCTAATTTCAACAAGAATCAAAAAGCTGACGAAACTGTCATTTGTTACAGGTGTAATAAGCCAGGACACAGAAGGGAGAGTGTCCTGAGAACAAGAAAGAAAAGCACAAGAAATTCCAGAAGTTCAAGAAGCCAAAGGCCATGGTAGCCACTTGGTCTGACGAAGATTCAAGTGAGGAAGAAGAAGACAAGAAATCCTCAAGCTCTGAGAGTGAGGAAATCTGCTTCATGGCCAACAATTCTGAAGAAAAGGTAAATACCTCCTTTGAAGATTTTACTGTTGAAGATTGGCAGGATGTGTATGCAGAATTAGTTGAAAAATATTCTGAATGAGAAAAAGAACAAACACATCAAAAAGAAATTGAAAATCTTTATAATAACCAATCTTCAAACAACAGAACTTGTGAACTAGAAAATGAGATAACAGAATTAATGAAGAAAAAGAAAATCTCATGAATCTAATTGATGATCTGAAGCTTGCCTCTCAAAAGGCCACCCTAGAATTCAAAGACTTCCTGAAAAGTTGGAAATTGAAAAACAAGAAAAACAGCAAAAGATTGAAGAAATTATACTCTTCAAAACCAGCTAAAAGAAAGGGATGAAGTTATCCAAACCTTCACAAAAGGTAAAGATAACTTGGAGGCATTGCTAGGAACAAATATGACAACAACTTCTCATGGATTAGGATTCAACAAAAAGAAACCAACAAAGACAAATCTGGTGAGAAAAAGGGCAAAGCACCATTAATTAAATTTGTCAAAGGTCCTAATCTTGAGAACACAGAAATCAAGCAAACATCAGACAAACATCAAACAAAACACAAAACAAATTAAAAACTCAAAAACAAAAGAAGACAACCAGGTCGACACAGCCCCTGAAAGGTCGACCTGCTCAACATCAAAAGCTTCAAACAACTCAATCAAAAATTCAAATAAAAATTTGAAAACAAGAAAAAGTCAAAAAAATCAGTTTTAAAGAACCTTGGACCTCCAAGAAAGCATTTCAAGATGATTGGATCAATCCTTGGAGCCAATGGTATGACAACCTTTGTTGGTATCATCCTCACTCTCTCATCCAAACCTTTGGATGTACCAACAAAATCCATGGTTTCCACCTCCTCATCTGAACTCCTATACTCAAATGAAAAACTCCCCTCCCACTAAAAACAAAAATTGGTGATTTCATTCCTAAGAAAAAGAACAAACAGAAAAAGACTGAAACACAATTTATCAAAACAAAAATAAAAAACAAGTCAAATTTGGGTGAGAAAAGATTTACTAACAATGTTCAAACATTCTGATGGTCCCAACTCTGTTTGGGTACCAAAATCTTCTCTCCACTGATCTTGTTGTAGGAAGGTCGTGCACCCAACACAGTGTGGTTTCTTGACAGTGGGTGTTCACGACACATGACGGGAGACAGAGCCAAATTCTCTTTCCTGCTTGAAAAGGAGGGAGGGTCAGTGACTTTTGGAGGTAAAAATAAAGGAAAGATCTTAGGATCTGGTAAGGTTGGTCATACTTCCTCAAACTCTGTAGATAATGTTTTACTAGTTGATGGTCTTGATTATAATCTGCTCAGTATCAGCCAACTATGTGACAAAGGTCACAAAGTTGTGTTTGAATCTGATTTTTGTAAGATAATTGACTCATCAACTGATAAAATCAAATTCTTTGGAAAAAGGGAAACAATGTCTACATGATCAACCTAAATAAAACTTTTCTGAAAATCTTTGCTTTGTTGCAAATAAGATGAAATTGCATGGACTTGGCACAAAAGACTTGGCATGCAAGTTTCAGAACAATGAATAAGTTGTTAAGATTGAATTTGGTTAAGGGGCTTCCTGAATCCTTCTCTAATGTTGAAAATCAAGTTTGTGGGATCTGTTCTAAAGGAAAACAAACAAGAAAATCCTTTAAAAACTTCAATGAGGTACTCACATCTAGGCCACTAGAATTACTTCACATGGACCTTTTGGCCCTACAAGAATTCTAAGTCTAAGTGGCAAAAGATATGGGTTTGTAATCATTGATGATTTTACTATATTTACTTGGGTTATTTTTCTGTCCCACAAAAGTGATACTTGTCTTGAATTCAGGAACTTTTGTACCACTGTCTTAACAACATATCCATAAAAAAAACAAAAATATTTGACTGATCATGGGGTGAATTTGAAAACACATCTTTTTCTGATTTTTTGTGCTGAATTTCAATATTCCACAAGTTTTCTTCACCAAGAACTCCAGAACAAAATGGAGTTGTGGAAAGAAAGAACAAACTCTTGTGGAAATGGCTAAACCATGCTACTTGAGAGTAACTTGCCCAAATCCTTCTGGGCTGAAGCTGTAACACAGCTAATCACATACTCAATAGAGCATTGGTCAGACCAAAAATCAAAAACCCCCTATGAATTATTGAAAAACAAAAGCTAATTGTTTCCTATTTTAAAATCTTTGGGTGCAAATGTTATGTACACAACAACAACAAAGAAAACCTTGACAAATTTGATGCTAAAAGTCAGAAGCTATCTTCCTTGCTATTCTGAGGTGTCAAGGGCTTTCAAGTGTACATTCTTAAACCAAAACTGTTGAAGAATCACCATATGTTATCTTTGATGAAAATTCCTTTTCAACTAACAATTCTAAATCTTGCAGGGAAAGACAGACACTGAAGAGGATGAATTCATTGTGGACTCTTCACCAACTGTTGAGGATTTTGAAAACATTGAAGAGAACCTGAACACACCATCTCCAAGTGGCTCAGGTAACATTGTCCCAGAAGTGGGTACTCTGAACAGGTTATTTCTGAACATAGGTTTTTAAAGATCACCCATTAGATAATGTGTTTGGCAACTTGCATGATAGAGTCAGGACTAGATCATCTTTCTTGCATGATATTGAAGAAGACCCACTAGCTCTATTTCCCAATTGAACCAAAGTCAATTGATGAAACCTTATCAAATTCTGATTGGATTAATGCCATGCATGATGAACTCATCAATTTGAAAGAAATCAAGTATGGAATTAGTACCTAGACCTAGTGACCAAACAGTCATTGGCACTAGATGGGTTTTCAGAAACAAATTGAATGAATCTGGTCAGGTAATTAGAAATAAAGCTAGGCTAGTTGCAAAGGGGTACAATCAAGAGTTTGGAATTGATTTTGAAGAATCATATGCCCCTGTAGCTAGACTAAAGCAGTTAGAATTTTCCTTGCTTTTGCATCCTCCTATGAATTCCAAGTTTATCAAATGGATGTCAAAAGTGCATTTTTAAATGGCATATATTAAGAAAAATGTTTTTGTTGAACAACCTCCTGATTCGAAAATGAACAATATCCCCAACCATGTTTTCAAGCTCAATAAGGCTCTCTATGGTCTTAAGCAAGCTCCAAGAGCTTGGTATGACCGTTTGAGTACCTTTTTGCTTGAGAAAGGATACTCCAGAGGAACTGTTGATCAAACCTTGTTCCAAAAACAGTAAAAATCAATACTTGTGGTCCAAATTTATGTTGATGACATAATTTTTGGCTCCACCAATAAAGACCTATGCACTGAATTTTCAATCAAATGAAGAATGAATTTGAAATGAGTTTAATGGGAGATTTAAACATTCTTCTTGGGATTGCAGGTGAACCAAACATCTGAAGGGATCTTCATCAGTCAAGCCAAGTATGTCAAGGAACTTCTCAAAGGTTTGACTTTCAGACCCTCAAGCATTAAGCACACCTATTGCCATAATGCTAAGCTAGAAGAAGACTCAAATGGTAAGTCAGTAGACCAAAAGACCTACAGAGTATGATTGGTTCTCTACTTTATCTTACAACTTCTAGACCTGATATTCAATTTAGTGTGTGTTTATGTGCTAGATTTCAGTCTAATCCAAAGAAAGTCACATGTTAGCTGTTTAAAAGAATTTTCAAATATCTTGTTGGAACATGTGATTTAGGAATTTGGTATCCTGCTAATTGCAAGCTAGATTTGATTGCCTATTGTGATGATGACTATGCTGGGTGTAAATTAGATAGAAAAAGCACAAGTGGCTTGTGTTTATTCCTAGGTGGGTGCCTTATTTCTTGGGCTTCCAAGAAGCAACATTCATTTGCTCTGTCACTGCAGAGCTAAGTATGTTGCTGCTGGTAGTGTGGAACCCAATTCTTTGGGTGAAACATCAACTTCTCGATTACAACCAAGATCTAGGTTGTGTACCCATTCTTTGTGATAATACAAGTGCAATAAATCTGTCTAAAACCCCATTCAGCATTCTAGAACCAAGCATATTGAAATAGGCATCATTTCTTGAGAGATGAGGTTGCAAAGAAGTCCTTTGAACTCCATTTCATTGAAACTGAAAAACAAGTTGCAGACATTTTCACCAAACCCCTTCCTGAAAATAGGTTTTCATCAATCCTTGAGGAGAGACTTGGTCTTTGTAAATGTCCACATTCATGATCTCTCTTTAGGTTTTTGGGTTGAGTGTTATGCATTGTCTAAGGGGGAGTTCTTTTCATATCATAACCCTTTGCTTCCTTCAGTCATACTGTCCATATCTCTCTCGATTCCTACATCCATTCCCTTTGGACAATAAATTCTTCAACTCTTATTGTGTTGAAATTTCTTGGTAGATCAAATGGTGACTTGGAGAAGGACAGTCATGCTTATCCGGACACTTTCACTATGCGAGAGTATATGTCTCCGCCAAGTACTAAGAAATGAATATGCAATTGTTGAGGGGGAGCTTTTATTGTTTAAAGATATCTCTCTTGATTTCATAATCTTGCATATCTTATTTTGATAGAAACTGATTGAAATCATCATCTCAGGGGGAGCTAGAAAATTCACAAGTCATGACTTTTGCAAAATTCATACCTTTTCTTTCATTTCATCAATTTCCTGATGATGTCATCATTCAGATGTCTAGAGTCTCCAAATGATCCTTTGAGTGATCTATCATATTTTTTTTAATCATCTGTCAACTATATTTTTCAACCCACAGAAACTCAGAAATCTTCCAAGATTGAAAACAAATTGTGTCTTGAAATTAAAACATCTCTTGTTTGCAACTGATGTTGGATAAAATTGATTTCTATCTTACAAACTCTAAAATTTTGAAAATTCAACAGAGCAATGACATTTGAGCTGAGAACTGCACACCTTCACAATGATGAAGTGCCATGCATGTCATGAGGCACTAATGTTATCTCTGTACAAGGGGATAAAATTCAAAAATGAATTCAAATACAGCAAAAATGTGCTATACTTCTTCATGATGACTGAGTAACTGAAATATTGGCGTCTACAAAACGTATATTTTCATGTCAAAAGGTCATCATTTACCCCTTTGAGACTTAATAATGAATAATCTTAAGTATCCAGGGACTATGGTGTGTAAAAAGCACTAGTACTTGAGTGAAAAAGATTTATATCATTTGATAGTCTGTTAAACAGACCAAAACTGTGTTGATGGAGTTTTGTTTAGAAAAGACTCATTTTCATTCATCATCAGTTGTTCTTTAAGATTATGTTTTATTTTCAAACCAATTGTATTTAGTCTAGAGGATATCTTTATTTCTTTAACGTTGAGACTATGGTAGATGATAGTTTTGTTAAATATATATATCCCTCAAATCATCATTTCATTGACTCAAGTGTTTGAATGCTCATATCCTTGGAAATTGTTTAAAACTTGAATTGTAGTGATTTTTTGCAAAATAATAACAAATGAATTTTTAAGTCTCTTAACATCCTTGAAATGACTATTTCTCTCATTATTATCATTTAGAGAATCCCAAAATTCTTAAAATATTCTCACACAAAATTCAAATTTTCTTCAAAGGCCAGGTCGACACCATCCTATCTCGTGTCGACACATTCCTAGATCAGGTCGACACTATTTTCTCTTCCTGTGTCGACACTGTCCTCTTGCCAGAACTTTTAAACTGTGGGTTTCGGATAAGCCTTGTTGTTCCTGCGGGGTATTGCCCACTGCAACCCCTTTTAGGCTCAGGTATCGACCCGACGATGCTCTTCTTCTCATTTCCGGCAAGAAAACTTCGCTTTTCTCCCCCAATCAAAACCTTTTCTCAATCATCTCTCCTCTCTTTCAACAACTCCCGATTCCACTCCATCCTTGCCACCATGGTGAGAAAGTTGGTCCCTCCCGTGGAGCAAGATCTCAGGCGTCGTCCAGGCTGTTCCGGCAGAGGATGATGCTCCTCAGTTCGAAAGGAGAACCAAAGGAGGAATGACCCTGGCACAGCAACCAGGTCCTCCTCTGCACCTCAGCCAGCACCCAGCGAGAAGGTATCACCATCGAGAAGGTAGTAGGCTTCTAGAACAAAGATTCCGGGCTCCCCTTCTGGAGACTCTTCAGAATCATCTCATCATCTTCAAGTCTTCCAAGTCTCAGACACCACCAGTGAAGCCAAGCTTTTCTAAAGCCCAGGATAGTGGATTTATCAGATATCAGCTAACAGACACATTTCCAAAATTCAGACCTATTTCTCTTTTCAGTCTTGGTGATATGCATTTCTGAGTTTCAAATTAGTTATCCAAGACTTGTTAGGGAATTTTACAAGAACCTGAAATGCACAGAGGATGGATATAAATCAAAGGTTAAGGGCATAGTTATTGACATGCCAACTGATACAGCTGCCTCTATTTTCAAAGTACCAGATGAAGGGGCAGATTATCATGAATTTAAATTTGATCTCATGAAGCCTATTCCATCATGACAGGACTTCCAGCTGATGCCCTCGATCTAAAACAACCCATGTTACCAGATTCAACACAATTCTTTCCCCTGTGTTGAGAGTCCATCCACCACATTTGGACCATAATTATTACCCCTCAAGGTGGTGGAAGGGACAGGCTAACAGACATTCAGAGGTTCATTTCTTTATGCATGGTAAAGACATCAAAATCAACCTCCATGTATAATGTATCACTAATATTTGAAACCCAGAAAAGACCTCAAGAGACTCTTCCCTATGCTGCACATCTGACCTCATGTTCCAACACTTTGGTGTGCCTTGGAGAATGAGAAATCCCAGTCTATCCCTAAGTCCAACATCATTACCTTTAAGAATATCAGAAATTTATGGATTTAGACTGAGGGGTACTCAAGTTAGGAGAGGGCCAGTTGTGGTTGAGGACCACCCTCAAGCTCAGGAGGAACAGCCTCAAATCAAGGGGACCAGCCCCAAGTTCAAGAGGACCAGCCTCCAGCTGAAGGGTACCAGCCCCAAGTTCAGGAGGATCAACCTCCTTTGAATGAGGAACAGCCTCAAGTCCCAACTGAAGGTGATATCCCAGTTCATGCCCCTTTCTCACCTCAGTTTCCACCCTCATTCAAACACTCTGAATCTCCACAACGCCACATTTCAACCATCCACATCCTCTGGTGGACCTTCTGTTCCACCAGAGTTGTTCTCTTCTTCCTCAATGAAAAATTTGAAACCTTGAACTCTCCATCAAACCATGTCAGCAACCTTTGAGTTGAGGATTCAACGGTTGGAGAACATTGTATCTACCAAATTCATAGAACAAAAGCTGCCACTCAGACCATGCAGCTCAAAGATTCAACAGACTGATTGGTACCATGGCAGATGCCTCATTAACGCTTAAGGAGCACCATCAAAGTTAGAGATAGTACTTCAGGAATTTTGGCAAATTCCCCAAGCTGATGTCTTTACACCAACCAGACATTACATGAGATCACCAGCACTAGACTGTCTTTTGCTCATTTTATTGGATGACTTGGAGAGCAGAGGAACTTCATGCACACATTGACACACAGCTATCTGATTTACAAAAGAATTCAAGATATTGCAAAGGCCTGGTTGGTCAGCTGGATCTTCTTCCTCTTCACAACCCATTGCAGCTGATCTAGCAAGAATTCAAGCTACCTTGATAGAGAATTCAGATAGAATGGAACACTTCTTGCACACCAAACTCACAACCATTCAAGATCAAATCAAGTCCAGCTTGACTTTTATGGAGAAAAGAATGTCTGACATTGAGACCATCTTACTTCCCCTTCCTCCTCCTCCTCCATCTTCTACTTAATGTAATTTTTCCTTTGATGATGTCAAAGGGGAGAGAAAAAAGAAAGAGAAATGTTCTTTTGTAATCTTTCTGGAATGATTGTAATGGGTCTCTTGAATGAAATGAAATGCCTTTTGCTTAGCTTGAATGATGTCTCAATTGTGACTTCAATGTGATTGAAAATTTTTATGTGATGTGAATGAATGAATGCTTGTCAAGTTGCTTGACCTTCTTTATGCACTAACTTACTTCAAGTTACTTTGTACTTCTTTAGTAACCATCAATTGTGAATGAGCCATATTTAAGGTCTTTAACAAGTATGAATAGGAACAAAAATAAGGACATTGAATAACCAAAAATTGCTTAAAATCACATCTCATCAAAATCACATTGACATATGGATTTAATGTTGTCATCATCAAAAAAGGAAGATTGTTGGGTTGAGTGTATTTCATATCATTTCTTCTCCTATTTTGATGATGACAAATGTGATTTGAATGCAAATTATTTGAAACATGATAAATACATTCACCTGAAATTTATATTCAAAAAAAACATGTCTCAAAGCACACTTATCATTTGCACTCATAATAAAACTTTTACTAATGATATATGTGTTTAATTTTCAGGTACAAACACGTTTTGCAAAAAAAGTGTCGACACACTCCACAATGGTGTCGACACAATAACCCAATTTAAAGGCAAAAAGATGAACAAATGTTGAGACTGTGTCGACACATATCAAAGAGTGTGTCGACACGAGCTGCAGATTCCGGAAATTAGACTACTCAGGTCGACGCACTCTCAAGGCAGGTCGACACTAGATCTGCTCCCAGAACAGTTGTTTTCAGAACCGGGATAGCAGGTCCACCAATCCAAAGCAGGTCGACACTGGATCAGTTCCCAGAACAGCCTGTTTCAAGATTTGGGCAGTGTGTCGACACCACCACCAGGGCAGGTCGACACACTACGGAAAGTTTGCAACTAAATTGGATGTTTGCCCGTGTCAGCCTAGGGCGATGGGATATCAACCTAGGATTGTGTGCCCTTGTACCTAAAGGTATCTTGGAATCTATTGGGTATAAAAGGCCCCCAATTGGACGTCCATCATGAGAAGACCCCAACGAACTCTCCAAGCCTCCAGAAAAGTTCCCTTTGCGGCGAGAAGAGCTCATCTCCCTCCTCTGCTCTCCTGGTGCCTTCTGAAGACCAATTCTCATCAATCGATTGAGAGAATTGGAGTTTGATCTCTGAAGAAGCAATTGAAGCGCCTCAAGGAAGCAGATCAAGTAGGAGCATCTGTTGGAGAAGACTTCAAGGAAGATCCCCAACTTCAATAGTACAGAGCATCGGCGGGACTTCAAGGATTCAAGCCTCTTCCCAATCTGAGCTACTACAAGGGAGTACACTGAAGAACAAAACCTCTTAACACTTTCTCATGTCCAATGTTTTTTTGTTCTTCTGAGACTTCTGAGATTGTGCAAGTGCTTCTGCATAACTCTCATGAATGTTCTCATGTCTGACATGATCTGCTGCTAGACGATCCATGTCGTGTGTTGGTGTCTAGCATTGTTATTTGTGAGCCGTCGTGCTCAGTTGAGTTGTCTAACTCAAGTGTTTGTTGAGCAGTTTTGCTCAGGGATCTAGAGTAGTCTTGCTCTAGAGGTATGTGAGTTGTAACTCAAGTGTGGGTGTTGTCTGGCTCCAGTGGGTGTGTAACCCAGGTTGTTTAGTGAATCCTCACTGGGTGTGAGGGGTGGATGTAGGAATCACATGGGTGATTTCCGAACCACCTAAAAATCTCTGTGCACTTGTCTATTTGTGGTTTGATTTTATCATCCGTTAGATGCTTGCATAGGATCGATCAAGATTCACTAATCAACTGGTTTTTACATCTATTTTATCAACTCACTTAACATTTCATCAGATCTATGTTTTTCACTTATTAAATTGCCTCTGATTCTAAAAGTATTTTAAATTGCTTAAGCTTCCGCAGAAAGTGGCATAGATCTATTCATCCCCCCCTTCTAGATCTTATCCACACCTTTTCTCAATCCTTCAATTTAGACAAAACATTCAACACGAAAGATGACGAGGACAACTAGTAGAAGAACTTTGATGTTGGAGATTTGATCTAGTTCGGTCTCGAATCCCGGAGAAAAATATGAAGAACAAAAAGTCAAGTGTAGCCCGAAATCACAGTATCATGCAGCGACTACCTTATCATGCCTATAACTCTCGAACGAAAGATGTTTGGACAAAACGTCCAACATAAAAGATGATCGTGACTACAAGTAGAAGAACTTTCATGAAGAAAGGTTGGGCTAATTGGTAAAAAATCACATGAAAAATAAGAAGAACGGAAAAGCCCTAACTGTGCGAGACTTCAAGAAAACTACGAATACACAATGCATACTCGATGAAAACTAGTCAACCAAGTGCAATGAACCTAGACTCAAAGAACTACATGATGTGTGGTTTTCTTTAATCTTGGCCCGAGAACACCTACCTTTGAATGCTAAGAACTCTCTGCAGATTCTGGGTTGATGCAGAGCGAGGTTGAGGAGACCACGATTTTCCCCAGCGCTCTAAACTTGATGCTCACGACCCAAACGTGTTGCTAACCCTTCCCTAAACGTTTTGTGGGGAGTTCTTATAGATTTAGGGTGTACCAACAAGTCCTAACGGGACTAGGAAAGGGGCTGCGAATTCTACTCCCTGCTTTCCAAGAAATCTGGGATTCTCTCACCCAAAGGAGGTAGCAAAGGTTTAGGAAACCACCTCTTAGAGTTGGATTCGGTTTTGGCTTACCTTACATGACTAATCACCCATCTTTTAACCGTATATTGCCCTCTCTAATTATTGCATAATTACATACACGAATTTCCGGGTATTTTCTTGTCCAGATTTTTATCCTTGGGCCAAAAGTACTCCATTGGCCCAATCTTGTTAATGTGTTATTAATACATAATGTTATGAGTCTCTCCAACATGTTTATTTAATTTATGGTTGGGTTATTTTTCCGTGTTAGCAATTTTCCGACTTAGTTTCCTAATTCGGGTAACTTGGTCACGTGTGACGTACACTCAGCCAATCGGATTTTTCGTTGCATGAATTCCTTCGTGGAACACTTAGGGACAATATTTGGGGTGATTTATAATTTTTACGAAATTTCCGATGTGTTTTCTCACGTACAATAGTGGTACGTAAGTTCTATCATTACGATATACGAAGTTATTTATTTACTAATTTCATACTTGAATTTGTTCATGTGACATAAGTTGTTCATTGATCCAATTTATTTATGGACTATCCCCTCATATTGTTTGGAGTCCAATAAATTTCTCATTTAGTTTATGATCTCATTTATACACCTAATAATGGGTTGTCCAACTTCTTTCCTAATTACGATAAGAAGTCACACTAACTCTTAATATATCCCAATGACTTTTATTGACCATAATTCTTGATGGATCATTAGAGGATATTATTTGAAGTCCATCTGTGATTTTTATTTAATTCCTGACTCATCTATGTATGTGTGATAATGATTTCTTGACTTATCCCCTAATTACGATACTCAGTCGCAAAACGTCTTAAACATGGACCATCAATTTTCCTTTGCACGAATTTCTCTGTGGGTCATTAGGGAGCATTATTTAGAGTTGAACTATGATTTTTATGAAATTTTCTAATTGGTTTTTGTGTGTACGATAATGACACGTGCATTTTTGCTATTTCACAATTATTGAATTTATCATTCTCGATTTATTTCTAATTTCCAATTACCGAATTTCTGGGGTGTTACATCCTCCCCCACTTAAAAAGATTTGGTCCCCAGATTCACATGTGTTTACGGGCTGGACTTACAAGGAATCAAATTGTGGATTGCTAATGATATAATGATTGATTGGTGATGTAACTTCAGGTCAAATAAAAGCGAGTTAGAAAGAATACCTCTCTCATACCTCTTTCCTTGGTTTATTCTGCCATTTATTCCCTGAGCTTGATTTCTCGTTAAGGCAATCCTTAACCTTGTGGTCTTGGCTGCCACAATAGAAACACTTGCCTGAAATCTCCAGCACTCCTCGGACTGATGATTATTTTGTTGCAATGCTGACATCTTTATACAGGAGCGGGAATATTAGTTTCTTCTTGCACTTCTTGCACTTCTTTTCTCTCGTGTGGTCTGTTACTGTTGTTGGGCCGTTTCTCTTTTGCTATAGGTTTGGAGTTTCTTGTGGTTGTAATTTATTCTTTCTTATTAGTTTCGCCAACTCCTTTGTCACCCATAGATTTCCTTTCCATTTGTATCTCCCTATCCATTATTAGGGCATCCCTAACAGTTGAGCAGTTTGTCGTAGTGCTTTGGTTAATCTTTGGACCGACCTTTGTCCGTCCATAGATGGTGTAGGTGTATCCTACATTGCTGTTTATTTAAGTTCCTTCAAAACAAACTATCACACGGTCAGTCTTCTTTACTCCTTGTTGATGCCTTGTAACTTACAATATTTAGTTATTAATAAAATTTTGGACTAAGCCCAAGTTTCTACCCAATCTCACCAGGTAGGTACCAAGTTCTTGACATAAGCTGAGGGTTATAATGACACTTATCCTATCATTCTTGATTGCCTAGGACTTAGGGGAAAGCCTGGCTCATTCGGCAGCCAATACATCCACTGACCAGGTACTCTTAATCGGCAAGAAATGAGCTGACTTAGTCAATCAACTATTCCCACATTGCACACCATGGTGATGTGCTGGTCGGATGAATCCCTCTCTAACAGTTCCATCATTTTCTATTTTAATTCCTTAGTTCTGCGGGGGACATTCTATATGGTGCCCTAGATACTAGTGCTGCTCCAAGGACCAACTCGCTGGTAAAATCGACCTCTCGCTCAGGAGGAATTCCTGGCAAGTCTTCTAGAAAAATGTCAGCGTATTCGCTGACAACATGATGTCGTCAACTTTGACTTCCTTCTTTGTGATGACAACAGCAGCAAGAAAGGTCATACAACCTTTCCTCATCATCCTTTTGACTCAAAGTGCAGAGATAAGTGACAATCTCCTGTGGTTCCTATCCCCTGTGAACACTAGTTGGGGAATGGCTAAAGGTTACCCGACTTCTCCTGCAGTTGATACTAGCCCCATGTTAGTTGTTGGCCATTCAGTGTTATTTCTACCGACTCCCACCATGCCCTGGCATCCTTTTCTAATTCGAAAGTCGCCAGTAGTACTTTGTTCTGGTCTGTGCATTGCATGACCCTGAATATCCTTTCAATTTCCTTAACCCAGTGTTCAGCAACATCTGGGTCAGTACTCCCTCCAAACCTAGGGGATCCATATTTCGAAAATCCCAATGGAGATCACCAGCTCCGCGGTTACCTCCACCCTAGGTGGCTTGCAGGATAGCCTGAGTCAAGTTCTATATTGTTTGTTGCATGTTCCTAGCCTGGGCACGTTCAACGGCCATGAAGGTAATAAGTACCTTCAAGATAATAATATAAGTCAGTCATCTAAATATATCACATGTGTCTTCTATTCCCATGGTTCTACCCAAGCTCACATTAGGTACGACAGATTTTGACTCGTGTGATCTATTTCCATTCTATGTTCCTATTCCCTTGGACCCTAAAGTTTAGGGCTATGATACCAACTGTCACGCCCCGATATTTTGTAGCGGAATAAATACCGGGGGACGTGAATGATACAAATCAACGTATCACAGTTGAATAGCACAGAGTCACAATTGAATATAATAACACATTCGAGACTAGATATGGTCACCCAAAAATATACTTTATTTCATTCCATTCAACTAGATACAACCTCACATAAGAGAACTCACTGAATAGGGTTCATTATTCAAATAACGATGTTTCTCTAGTAAATCAACTACTCAATTGTCTATTTCTAAACTGTCATCTACTAATATGGCGGGTGCTCATCACTCTTGCCCTGCCCCATCGAACTCCACTGGTTCTTCATCACTGCCTGAAAAAGGGCAGGATGATAGGGGTGAGCGAACTAGCTAAGTAGGATTTACATCTCAATATTGTGCGGGCACTAGTATACATGATTAGCATTTTAAATAGGCAGATATGCACATGAATATGATGATAATGCATGCTTTTCTAACAGATTGAATATCAGAGTAGAATGGATATCATATCAGATCAAATGTTGAGTTGCATAAACAATGGACAGATATTTCAAGAGTAGAATCATTATCAAAGAGATTGGCCATATTCAAATAGATCTCATGTGTTCACATGAACAAACGTATCATATCATATCAAGTCAAACTTATCATATCAAACAAAGGCACATTTTCACAATCTTGCGTTGTTGTATGCTATGCCAAGCACCAAGAGTCCATACTCGCGGTTAATAAGTACGTTGGGGCACTCCTCCCCAGGACCGGACAGGCCCTATTGCACAGGCATTGGATCAAATTGGACCAGAGTCCCACGTTGTGCCGAACAAACAGATTCATATTATGGCCACAGAGTTTCAATAACAAGCTCGTAGTAAAAGGAAATGATCATTTATAGAGTCAAGGTATGACAAACAGCTCAAGAGAACAAGGCAGGACAACGACGTATCTTATGTTTCATAATTCATTAATGTCTTGACATGAGGATGTTTCTAAAGACAGATCATATGCAGAACATGTGCTCTCAATTTCCCAAGAAGGGTGTGTGCTTATTCGTGCAAATATGTAAGTGACGAGTTACAGATCTTTCCTATCATGTATGCAATTGACAAATGATTATTTGAACATCGGAAAACATAAAACTATTGAAACTCATATGCAATTTATGGCATTAACTCCACTAGAAAGTCCATACTAACATGTATTCATCCCCACATTCATATCATATTCTTATCTTATCAATTGACAATAAGCAAGATCACAAGATAATCCAATGGACATAAGATCAATCACAATTACACATTAGAATCGTATTCATATCATTACTATTTTTCAATGGGTTAATTTATTTTAGGTCTATGCATGCTATATAACATCATGCACATGCTAGTAGACATCATGAAATGATCAGACCCAAAATATGCAATTTTTGTAAGGGTAGTGTCGACACTAGATCAAGTGGTGTCGACACAATGCTTCAAATACAAGGCAAAATGGTTAAGTAGTGTCGACACTAGATCAGGTAGTGTTGACACTAGAGACAGCTTCTAGAAAACCTTCTGGCCAATATGGGACAGTGTGTCGACACTAGATCAGGTAGTGTCGACACTAGATCAGCTCCCAGAAACTTTCTGGGTCAAACTGGGACAGTGTGTCGACACTAGATCAAGTAGTGTCGACACTAGAGAGCTTCCCAGAACACTTTCTGGGCTGTTTTGGGACAGTGTGTTGACACTAGCTCAAGTAGTGTCGACACTAGTGGCCCTTCCAGAACAAAAACATATGGTCAGGTGTAACCAGAAAACACGTCTCATGTAGCGATTCACTTCCACCTCTTATACCTCTCTAATGAATGACATTTAGACAAAACATTCAACATGAAAGATGACTAGGACAACTAGTAGAAGAACTTTGATGTTGGATATTTGATCTATTTCGGTCTCGAATCCCAAGAAAACATATGAAGAACAAAAAGTCAAGTGTAGCCCGAAATCACAGTATCATGCAGTGACTCTCTTATCATGCCTATAACTCTCGAAAGAAAGACTTTTGGACCAAAACGTCCACATGAAAGATGATCGTGACTACAAGTAGAAGAACTTTCATGAAGAACGTTTGGGCTAATTCGGTAAAAAATCACATGTAAAATAAGAAGAACGGGGAAAGACCTAACTGTGCTAGACTTCGGGAAAAACTACGAATACACAATGTATACTCCATGAAAACTAGTCAAACCAAGTGAAAATGAACCTAGACTCAAAGAACTACATGATGGTGTGGTTATCTTTAATCATGCCCGAGAACACCTACCTTTGAATGCTAAGAACTCTCTGCAGATTATGGGTTGATGCAGAGCGAGGTTGAGGAAGACCAAGTTTTCCCCAGCCGTCCTCCTTTTCCCCAGCGCTCTAAACTTGCTGCTCACGACCCAAAAGTGTTGCTAACCCTTCCTAAACGTTTTGTGGGGAGTTTTTATAGATTTAGGGTGTACCAACAAGTCCTAACGGGACTAGGAAAGGGGCTGCGAATTCTGCTCCCTGCTTTCCAAGAAATCTGGGATTCTCTCACCCAAATGAGGTAGCAAAGGTTTAGGAAACCACCTCTTAGAGTTGGATTCGGTTTTGTCTTACCTTACATGACCAATCACCATCTTTTAACCGTATATTGCCCTCTCTAATTATTGCATAATTACATACACGAATTTCTGGGTATTTTCTTGTCCCAGATTTTTATCCTTGGGCAAAAGTACTCCATTGGCCCAATCTTGTTAATGGGTTATTAATACATAATGTTGTGAGTCTCTCCAACATGTTTATTTAATTTATGGTTGGGTTATTTTCCGTGTTTACAATTTTCCGACTTAGTTTCCTAATTCGGTAACTTGGTCACGTGTGACGTACAGTCGGCCAATCGGATTTTTCGTTGCACGAATTCCTTCGTGGAACACTTAGGGACAATATTTGGAGTTGATTTATAATTTTTACGAAATTTTCCGATGTGTTTTATCATGTACAATAGTGGTACGTAAGTTCTATCATTACGATAATACGGAAGTTATTTATTTACTAATTTCATACTTGAATTTGTTCATGTGACATAAGTTGTTCATTGATCCAATTTATTTTATGGACTATCCCCTCATATTGTTTGGAGTCCACCATAAATTTTCATTTAGTTTATGATCTCATTTATACACCTAATAATGGGTTGTCCAACTTATTTCCTAATACGATAAGAAGTCACACTAACTCTTAAATATATCCCAATGACTTTATTGACCTATAATTCTTGATGGATCATTAGAGGATATTATTTGAAGTCCATCTGTGATTTTATTTAATTTCCTGACTCATCTATGTATGTGTGATAATGATTTCCTGACTTATCCCCCGATTACGATACTCAGTCGCAAAATGTCTTAAACATGGACCATCCAATTTTCCTTTGCACGAATTTCTCTGTGGGTCATTAGGAAGTATTATTTAGAGTTGAACTATGATTTTTATGAAATTTTCTAATGGGTTTTTGTGTGTACGATAATGACACGTGCATTTTTGCAATTTCACAATTATTGAATTTATCATTTTTTATTTATTTCTAATTTTCCATTACTGAATTTCCGGGGTGTTACACTAGGGTACTCATGACATCACTCCAGGTCGTTCCCATCCTCTTGAGTGTATGGTTCGTCCTCGGTCTCACCTAAGAACACAACAAAAAATAATGCAGGGTGAGCGAACAACGCCCAGTAGGACTTAAATCTCAAGCTCAAGCAGGCTTTAAATAATTAATGAATTAAAAGGCAGAGTAATTAATGATAGAGCGAGAAAGTCAAGTATGGTAAAAGATAGCAGGATAGTGCATGATCGAAATAGCAAGACTTTCCAAATATAGACTTTTAAAAACTAGCATAAGTGTCGGGAATAGCACAAAAATAGCAGGATGGCCATAGCACAATAGCACAAAGTATAGCAATAGCACCACGAGTATAGCATAGCACTTTATTGTCAATGGACAACGAGAGAATATAGCACTTTTGATTGTCATTTAGATAGTCGAGATAGATAGCACTCGAGTGTAATGCCAAACACGCTGATCATTTAACTCCCATGGGCACTAGCACTTTCGGGCGCACATCCCAGGATTAGATCGGGCCTTTTATATATTGTCAGGCATTGGTTATATTGTTTATCTTTAGACAATCAGTCGATGGCCAATATAGAGTACCAAGAAATAGATGAGAGCAAATAGATGAGAGCACTAGATAATAGACGAGACAGTAGTAGAGTGAACGTGAATAGATGAGCGAGTAAGTAGAGTATAGATGAGAGCTAATGGACATTGCACGTAACACGTCGAGTAAACAGGCGATAGTAACAGTTGCACAACACGCGCACTTGGTGTTGGCAGTCAGATGGAACTCACAACCCTACCGCTGGCCATGTTAAGCACAGGTCCAGAGGTCTGGCATGATTCAAGATGAGAGCGAACTTCTAATAGTCGTTTGGATCATGTTGATCCTTAAGGGTATCATAGGGGTTAGGGTACAACCGGCTCGTCGACCATGTGGGAATCCATGGATAGAGGAGACTTACGGAGGCCTTGAACAAGACTCACTAGTCCGGCTGAAGGAATATCCGATGGAGAGTTCGTCCAAGTCAAAGAGTATGTATAGAAACAAGTGCTCGACGTTCTAGAGGAATTCTAGGACAATGGAGCGTCGGTATCGGTGTTCCAAAACATCGCAAGAGTCGTAAACAAGTTCTTTTAAAAAAAAAATAAGGTAATTAATTTCAATAATTACCAGATTTGTAATGTATCATATTAATGCCAATTAATCCATATTGGATGGTTCAAAGTGTGTGCATGTGTCGTGAAATCATGGATGGAAATAGTCATGTGTATGTATTTTAAATCACATATAAATGTTCAGTTTATATAAGCAAAATTACTGCGGGTAATAATGGATTAAAGGGTATAAGCACAATAGGCAATTAGAGCATTGCAAATCAGGGGTTTTTCTGCAAAAATCCAGTGAACGCGACACACCCAATAAGGGTCGAGACGGGTTCAGGGTAGATCGCGACAAGGGCTTGCACTGATCGCGACAGGCTGTTCAGGACATGCGCTGAGATCGCGACGGAGGCATGAAGGGAACAGGAATTTGAAAATAGATAGGGTTTCGACTTCTTTATTCACATCAAACATGAAGTACATGATACAGTGAATAGTAGAGATGAACGATTTAATTCGCAAGATAGGGTGGACTAAAATTAGGGATTCCAGGGGCGAAAGAAAGCTAACAACCCTCAGAACCTCCAATAAAAATTTCGAGGCCTGAGGTTTAGGGAACATGGAGATCAAGAGGTATGAAGGGGGTTCGGGGTCATGTAAGTTGCAGAACTTCGAAAATCCATAACACAGGATTGGGTTGCAGGAAAAATACGAAATTTTAGGGCTTTGTTCATGATGATTGGAATAACCTAAAGATAAATTTTCATAGTTTATGCTCCTGAGAATGCCTACCTTTGATCATTTTCCTCTTCTAGGGTTAAGACTTGAAGAACTCGGGTTGAGGGCTTGAGAACTCCTTTCTCCACGACATATCCACCTCCTTGGCTCCTTCCTCAACTAGAAATCCCTTGGCATGCTAGGGCCGGCCTTGGGTGAATAAGAGGATTTAAGCTCTTTCTCTTCAATTTCCTAATAGGACTCAATCCTATAAATTTCGAGATTTCATATTCTCTACCTTCCTTCTAAGCATTTCTCATCATAATTACGTTGGGAAGAGAGCCAAATTCGTGGTCAATCAATTAGGGTAGGTTTAGGATTCCAAATCTATCTCAACTTTCTTGTTAATGTACTAAATACCTCTTTTCTAATTAGTAATATTAAGTTGCGAATTTAGGGTATTTTCCCATTATTCTCTTTTTAATAATTTCTATTTTGGCCCACTAAATTCCAATGGGTCCATTTAATAAAGTACATCACTTGTTTTCATTTAATGGGTTTTATTTAATTCTCTTTCCATTAATTTCCTATGTAATTTATTTTCTTTTATTTAATTTTCTAATAAATCAAAATTTTAAATATTATGTAAATTTTTATTTTGTTCAAAAATTCAGGTTGCTACACTAATGGAGGGATAGCTGTGGATTTTATTGGTACCAAGGACAACACAGTTGATCCTCTGACTAAGGGACTGAATAAAAATCAAGTCTAGAAATTTAGGATGGGGATGGGACTGAAACCCATCAATGTTTACTTCAGTGGCAACCAACCTATTTGAGTAGAGATTCTACAAAAAGGTTCAATGTGGTAAAACTAAGCTGTTGAGAGAACTAAAGGCACTCAAATTGTTAGATATCTCATTTCTAAGTTTCTCCACTAAATCTAATAAGCTAGTGCCTATAGCTGCAAGACTAGGATGAGTTGTATATATACTCTTAATCGGTTCAAGCTGGTAAGACAGGATGTTAGCAGTGCATCCTTGGAGAAGCCCACCTAAATAGGTACTATTGTGAGGCTGTAATTAAGGAATTGGGTTCTTCCTGAATGTACTTATGATACAGGAAAGGGCGCATGGCTAGGAGTTGCCACCTTTACGATTGCTATCTTAACCTATATCATGTTGTTTCTGTTGCGGTATGTGCAACCGAGGTCGGCCCGGACTGAGGTGACTGCGAGGTGATATTGGCCGAGGCAAGAGCTATGTCGACCAAGCCGAAGGAAGCCCTTCGAGATGTGTCGAGCCGACGTGAGACGCGTGTTCTAAGCTCTCGATCTGACCTAAAAAGTCCATTGAGGGACCTCTGTGGGGAGACACTTCGATGTTCTAGTGAGTTGCTAGCTCGAGCAGAATGGCCTAGCCTATGGGGTGGAATAGTGTACCTGTGTCTGTGGAGTGATTGCTCTTTTGTAGGGTTAGGATACCCATGTAACAGTTGGATGACCCCACGAATCTCACAGGGGATCTCTGTGATTCTTGCCAGATTCTGGTTGTAACCGGCATGCCAGATCACCGAGATCGTGGTCTTCATGGCTGCATTTACCGGGCACATGATCCTCAAACGTTGCCTTAATAGCTGCTGCATTGGCAGTTACGTGAGCCGCGCTCCGGGAATCCTGCGAACAAGTTGGTTCCAGGTCAGCTTTGTCTAAGACAAGTAAACCATCCCTGGCCGAGTGGATGAAGTTGTCCCGAGGTGTGTTATGAGGTCATTCTAGCTGATCTTAGTTGTCAACCTAGACTTCACCTTCGTCCTACCCAAGCCTTAATGGGATGTCGGCTGCTTGCACTCTGAGAGGTCGGCTAAGCACGATGATTCAGCGACCT
>CM024758.1:31975724-32021712 GCA_014218235.1 Colocasia esculenta
CCAAAAAAGAGTTTCAAAATATAAGCAATGGTATGTCATGTTCATGATGATGATGATCTCAAGAAGTGGCAAGTCAAGGTGAACATGATTTCATGATAGTAATATTCAAGAGATATTTCGCCAGCATAATGGTGTACAATTTATACTTTAGTTCACTCTTTACATTAATCGCTTAAGTTAAGGTATGAATCACTCCACGAGAACAACAGAAGAAAGGAATACATGAAATGTTTGCGGAAAAAAGGCTAAAGAAATCTAGAAGGGGGGGGGGGTTGAATAGATTATCCAAATTTCAAAAAAACACTTGATCAAGATCTTAGAAAGGATTGATGATATGAAATTTGTGGTTAATGACATTCTAAAGAATTAGACAAGCTAGATGAGAAATTCTAGCGAGCCTATCAAACATATAATGCAAGAAACAGCAAACCACAATGACACAAGGATTTAAGGTGGTTCGGATTACACAACAGTGTATCCTACATCCACCATCCACACACACACACAAATGTGGCTTATCTTGCCCGTTCGAAAAGTCACACAACAACACACACACTCTGAGATTCAGAAATCTCAGATTCAACCACACACATGAAATTGGGCACAAGGATTGCACCAATTTCACAACACACACATCAATAGAGTAAGTTTGAAATGAAGAAACAGATAGAACAACGGAAACCTAATGGGAAAGGACTGGTTCGAAGGTCCCTGTTTCTACATCAAGAATGGGGACCAACTCTTCTACTCTCAGCTCCAGGAAGAAGACTCTGATGGCTCGAAATTCTTCTTAAATGGATCATCCAAGGTGATAGAATCTCCAATTTCTTCAGATTTGGAAGCAATCCACCGGGATGAAGTCTCTTCTTTCGAGTAGCCTGGAAAGCTCTGGAAAACTAGAAGAGCGATTGGTTGTTGCGATATATCTCTAAGAGCCCAGTGGATAAGGGGCGTTTATAGTCCTAAGGGGTCCACAAAATATCTTGGGATCTGAGGTCATAGGTGTTCCCGCTATAAAAAGGCCCCACCAAAGTTCTCCACGTGTCTTCAGCATTTAGATTCTTCAAAAAGTCCGAAGTGTGTCGACACTACAACAAATGTGTCGACACACCAAGCATTAGCTTCAAACTGGCTTCCTGAGACAGTGTACTAGTGTCAACACCACTGAGCACTGTGTCGACACCACTGGCCATTTCTTCGTAGTCTTCTTCTGGGATAGTGAACTAGTGTCGACACCACAAGGCACTGTGTCGACACCACTGAGCATATATGACCTTTTATTGAGCTATACATGAATGAAACATTATGAAATATAAATTTAAGCATGATAGCATGACCTTCAGTATATAATGACATCATATTTGTATCATAAATAAGAGATCAACAATCTCCCCTTTTTGATGATGGCAACTATGATCATCAAGTTGACTTGAATTCTCACAAATGTGATTTTAAAGTCATCCATTCACAATTTCATTAGCATATCATAAGCATAACAATGACATCCACAATTTTTCATCCATTGCAATCAAAAATGTCATTCATTTGTTATTTCCAAAGAAAACTCATACATACAAGCATCCAACAATGCATCATCGACCAAAAATATTGGCTAGATTTCACATAAACAAAAAATGTAAGTTACTTTCACGCTCTCTTTCCCATCTTCCTCTTCTTCCAGATTTTTTTTCTAACATCTTTAACATCCAAAATGTAAATTCTTCCCCCATTGACATCATCAAAACAAAAAGATATCAGCAGATGCAGAGTGGAGGTTGGGGGAGAGAGGAGATTGGAACAAGATGGTCCATGGTCTTCATCCTTGTTGCCATAGCACTCAAATTTGTTCTTCAGCGAGTTGCATAGTAGAGAGTCTGTGGCAAAAGGTCTTTCATCTTTGATGATTTTCATACATGTTCTCTTGAAAGACACCGAGACTGTGAGTAGTATGTTGAGAAGCAGTAGATGTGCTAGGAACTGGGGCCATGTTGAGCAAAGTTGCGTACGTAGACCTGACCCTGTCTATTTCCTGATCATTGTGGGTAATGAGAGTTTTCATTTTGTCCATATCTTCAACCAAATGAGCAAAGACAATCGAGTTTTAGAA
The DNA here is from genome assembly GCA_014218235.1 of Colocasia esculenta. Taxonomy (NCBI): domain Eukaryota; kingdom Viridiplantae; phylum Streptophyta; class Magnoliopsida; order Alismatales; family Araceae; genus Colocasia; species Colocasia esculenta. Next base: position 31,977,832 of record CM024758.1, read on the forward strand.
ACTTGAGATACAAGTTCTTGACTATGAAAGAGTCCTTGTTGAGTGTTAAGTAAAATTCCTTCTAGAACTGCTTGAGTCTTGCGTTGAAGTTATTAAGTTGGGTACAAGCATCACCCAAAGTGCCAATTAGCCTGGTGAATCTTCTAGTTGCATTTTCAGCTGCTTCATGTTGTCTCACAAACTGACCATTCACAGGATTTTCCAATCTCTGAATCTCAAGTTCAAATCTGTTAGACATTTCTGTCGAGGAATATAGAGTTTCAACTAAGTTTGTAAAAATGTATATAGCTGAGGTGGAATGGAAGGTCCACTAGATGAAGTGGAGGCTGAGCTGTGATGTGGGTGAAAAAGGTTGGATGGACAAGTGTATTTGATGGAGGTGGAGATGCATGAGGAGTAGGCACAGCGTGTGGCTCTAAAGAATTTCAACCTCAACATGTGGCTGGTCCACTGGATCAATTGAGGTGCTGCATCTTCTGAGCAACTTCTTCTTGCACTTGATCTTCTAGAGCAACTTCTTCTTGCACTTGTCAACATGGGGTTCAGGCTCTACAATGGCCCTCTTAGCACTTGGTCTCCTTCAACTCTGAATCAATGAACTTTTGCAAGTGATGAAATAATAGATATTATTTGAGGGATTTCTGAACCTTTCATTGGCAAATGAAATTCCAAAGTGCTTGAATACAACAGTGAGAGGTGCAGCATAGGGTAAGGATCTGTGAAGATCTTTCCTATGGTTTCAGACATAATTTGAGTCATTATCAAATTCAATTTATTTTCACATTCTTCTTCATGCCATACATCACAAATCTCTAAATATCTGTCAATCTATTCTGCCACCACCTGTGGTGTGATAATTGTGGTAAGACTGTGATGTACCAAACGAAGAGCTGGAGGAAAGGGGTTGGTGTTGAACCTTGTGACATGGGTTTGTCTAGAATCCGTTGAATCATGAGGAAGACCAGTAAGCAAAGTGTAGGCTTCATGAAGATTGAATTCAAATTCACTCCAATCCTCACCATCATTTGGAAAGTGAAAAAGTTTAGAAGCTAAATCAGGAGTGAAAAGAATAGATACCCCTTGACTTTAGACCTGAAACCCTCGGATCATCCACCATGTTCAAATAGAATTCTTGAACTAAACGTGGATAAAAAGATCTGAATTCTGAGATAAACTTCAACCACCCTTGAAACTCAAAGAAGGGTATAAGCTCTGGAAAAGCATTTGCAAGAGCTTCATCATCTAAAGCCACAACCCTAGCTTGAGAATAGAATGACCTTCGGTTGCAATTTGAGAGGGTGTGACTACTTGTGCCTCAGATGAGTCAAAAGACTCCGGATGAGTCTTCTTCAGAAGAATCACTGGAATCCGGTAGAAGCTTCCTTCTAGGGTGTGAGAGGGCATGGGAGACTTGCCTTTACTTAGAGAAGATGCCCTTCCCCGCTTAGATGGAGTTCCTGAAGGAGTGACCTCACCCTTTCTCTTTGACGGATCATGGCGAAATTTGCTTCTCCTCTCCGGTTGAGGCTCTTCAATGACAATGCCTTTGCAGCCGCCCTGGTCTTTGCCCCTCTCCTTGGAGTCTGGTTGGGAGCCAGATGGAGGGAGGATCAGAAGAGAAAATTGATGGAAGGTTGGAGAAGAAGAAACAGAAATGCAGGGGATCGGTTCCTTGGAAGTTGGAAGGAGGGAAGAGTTCAAGTGGGGTGGAAAAAGCAATGGTAGGGTCAACATGGGGACTTAGGGCATAGAAAAAAAGTTTTAATCCCTCAAGATGGGGGATAAGATGTACCCTCGGTCCATTAGCCTAAACATGATCCGCCGGTCAAGCCCAGGTGTGTCGGACACACAAGGAGAGTGTGTCGACCTCACTTGATAAAATCGTCAGATTTGAGATAGGAATGAGAAGGGATATCTTTAATATGAGAGTCATATCTGAAATCAATTATTCAGGGATTTTTAAATGTCAAAGAGATCATTTCCAATTTTTCATCATAGTCCCATCATTTATTCACTGAGTTGAAAGATATCTGGCATGAAATTGATCATTAAGAAATCCTGAGGATTGAAATGATTTCTAAAGTGATATAAAATCTTCTATACAGTCAATTTCAATCTTTTACACTTTACTTAACCAAAAGTAATGTGATTTCTTTAGGATTAAGGCAATTTATTGAAATTGAACACTCTTAGAAGATTTATTCAGGTTTAAGCTATTCATTTCTTTGATTGAATTTTTTTAACTTTTAAACAATGAGCATCCAAATATAGTAAATCTTTTTCACTCAAGTATACATGCTTTCACACACCAGAATCCCTGGTTACTAAAGATTTACTAATTATCCTACTTCAAGGGGTGAATGAAAACATTTTTACATGGAAATATACGTTTATAAGAAGCCAATATTTCCAGTTACTCAGTTAACATTTGTTCTTTTGATTTTTTATTTACCCCTTAGAACAGAGATAACACAGCACCTCATGACATACATGGCACTTCACTCGTAAAGGTGTGCAGTTTCTCAGTGTTATGCCATTGCTCTGTCAGAAAGCTTCTTATAATGAACATTGAGACTTTTGACACAACTTTACCTTTATCAGTCTTGAAGAAGTGTGTAAGATCAATACATAATTGAGAAAAAGTCCATAAAAGAAATCAAGTTACTTGAGGAGTTCAAAGTAAAAGAGAGTGTTGACTGAAAGAACATGTTATAGCAATTAAGAAATCAATCCTTATTTTCTTCAGAAGAATTAATGAATATTTCATGTATTAGATATTCATCAACACACTGAATTAATTTGGTTTTGATGAGAGAAAATGGCAATGAAGTCTTTAGCTCCCCCTGAGTTATTGATCTCATCTATTTTTCATCAAAAGTAAAGAAATCCTTCTTCAATGAAAGAATGATTAAGATGATCAATGAATTTAATGTGTTAGAAATTGAGGAATTGATGGCTTCAAGGATGAACATGAATTTGATAGAAGTTTCACAGAAGGCTCACATCACCTAAACATTTTCTTGATCAACCTCAACAGCCTGCTCTCAAAGAGTTTGTGTACAATCTTGATTCTTTTGAACTACAATCTGACCTTACCTTTGGTCTTAAGCAGAGGTGCTCCCCCTCAATATGTGCATTGGTAATTCAGCATTCAAACAATGCATACTTAATTTCAGCACTCAATTTCATCAAACAACATACATGATCAATCATGTTTCCAGCACATTAATAGCAATCACAATTTTTTTTTTTAATAATTTCAAAAACTGAATGATTCTTACACATTTTAGATCATGGGTACTTGGCGGAGGATTTTCTCAACACATAATGATAGCTTTCAACAAGCATAACTTGTCCTTCCACTAATCACTATTTGATATACCTCATAATCTTAGTATAAAGAATTAAAGTTTTCAATTCTTATTCCATGTTGAATATTCCAAGTTCTCTTCATAGAGATGTGAATATGTCTTCAGCCAATGGTTTTGTGAAAATATCTACAATTTGTTTTTCAGTGGGGATGAATTCTAATTCAATGTTTTTGTTTGCAACTTCCTCCCTTAGAAAATGATGTCTGATCTCAATGTGTTTTGTTCTAGAGTGTTGAATTGGGTTTTTGGAAAGATTGATTGCACTAGTATTGTCACACATAATAGATGAGCATCCATATCAATGTTGTAGTCAAGCAATTGACTTTTAACCACAACACTTGAGTTGCACAACTTCCTGCAGCAACATATTCTGCTTCTACAGTAGATAGTGCAAGTGAGTGTTGCTTTTTGGAAGCCTTGTTATCATGCAATTTCCTAAGAATTGACAATAAACAATAGTACTCTTTCTATCAAGCTTACATCCAGCATAATCAGCATCAGAATATGAAATCAAATTAGTATGACATCCAACTGGATACCATAAACCTAAATCACAAGTTCCATAGAGATATCTAAAAATCCTCTTAACTGTAAGCAAGTGACTTTCCTTCGGACTAGACTGAAATCTAGCACAAAGACATACACAAATTTATCTGGCCTACTTATAGTAAGATAAAAAGAGATCGAATCATAATTTGTATTGCATTGCATCAACCAATTTACCTTTTTATCTTTGTCAATTTGATGCTTGTACTCATGGGAGTTGATGCTAGTTTGGCTTGTTTCAAAGTGAAATCTTTTGAGCAATTCTTTAACATATTTGGCTTGATTTATAAAGAACTTGTCCTCAAGTTGTTTGACCTTGCAAACCAAGAAAGAATTGTAATTATCCCATAAGACTCATTTCAAATTCACTGTGCATGTGATTTGAAAATTCTTCACACAGTGAAGGATTAGTGGATCAAAAATAATATCATCCACATACACCTGAACTACAATGATATGATTGTGGACTGATTTTGTAAAGAGTTTGATCCACCTTACCTCTGGAATAATTTTACCAACCAGAAAATGCTCAATCTATCATACCATGCTCTTGGAGCCTGTTTCAAACCATAAAGAGTTTTATGCAGTTTATACACATGGTTAGGTTTATCAAGATCTTCAAATCCAGAGGTTGAGCAACAAACACTTATTCTTTTATGTACCCATTAAAAAGGCAGTTTTCACATGCATTTGAAACAAATTGAGTTTTTAGGAACATGCATATGCCAATAAAATTCCACTTCTTCTAATCTAGCTACTGGTGCAAAGGATTCCTCAAAATCAACTCCAAGTTCTTGATTATACCCTTTAGCAACAATCTTGCTTTATTTCTGACAACTTTTCCTTCTTCATTCAATTATTCTAAACACCCATCTAGTTCCAATTATTGAGTTTTCAGGATTTTGGGAACTAGACTCCAAACATTATTTCTTTGAATTGATTCAATTCATCATGCATTGCTTCTATCCAAGAATTATCTTTTAGTGCTCTTCAATGTTTTTGGGTTCTATTTGAGATATAAAAGCCATATGATCTTGTTCAATGATATTTCTGAAATGAGATCTTGTATGGACTCTATCATGAACATTTCCAACAACATTCTCAAGGGATGGTCTTTACAGTATTTGAAATTACCTTGTTGCTGCACTTACTGCTCTGGTGTCGACTCAAGGTCCTGTGGTGTCGCTCAGGTTCAGGTTCAGCAACCTCTTCATTCTCCACAGATTGATCTTTTTTTTTATAAGATGTCAACATCTTCTTTTGATTTCTGCACAAATCAAGGTCAGTAGATTTTTCAATATTCTCATCAAATATGACATGAGGAGTTTCCTCCACACTATTTGATTCATTGTTAAAACCCTTTATATGACCTCGAATTTTCAGAATATCCTAGAAAGATGCCTACATCACTTTTCTTTTCAAATTTATCAAGATCATGTTTTTCATTATTATGAATGAAAACTTTACATTCAAAGACTCTAAAATATGCAATGTGAGGTTTCTTACCTTTAGAAGTTCATAGGAGTTTTCTTGAGACTGGTCTTACCATTACTCCATTGAGGATAAATGAAGTGTTGACGGCTTCTGCCAAAATTTTCTTGGAAGCTGACTTCAATCAACAATGTTCTTGCCATCTCCACTAAAGTCCTATTTTCCTTTCAACAATTCTTTTGTTCAGGAGTCTTGGAGAAGCAAACTTGTGATCAATTCCTTTATTCCGCAAAAATCAAAAAACAATTATTGTCAAATTCTCCTCCATGATCAGTAAGAATGGATTGGATTTTATTTGTTTTTACAATTTCAATTTTATCAACAAATTCTTGAAATTTTCTAAAGTATCACTCGTGTGAGATAGAAAATACACCCATGTGAATCTAGAAAAGCCATCCACAATCACAAATCCAAATCTATGTCCACTAAGATGAGTGTCCTAGTGGACAAATAAGTCTATATGCAAAAATTCTCAGGGGTTGGAAGTGATTAAGGGTGCAACAGATTTGAATGATGATTTCTGGTTGTTTACCTTGGGCACATGAAGCACATACAATTGCATTTTTCTTTTTCTTCATTTTTGGTAAAGATTTACAAGAGAATATCTTAGCAACTTATTCAGAACATTTTTCACTAGCATGACCTAACCTTCTATGCCACAATTGGAATAGATCATGCTGGTTGGCAACAAGGCAATGATTTTCATGTTGATGATCATTAAAATCAACCAAGTAAACAATATTAATTCTTTAGGCCAAGAAATTTTATTTTTCCAAAATCTTTTTCAACAATTTCACATGATTCAGAATTGAAAATTACCTTAAGGCTTTGTCACACAGTTGACTTATGCTCAAGAGATTATGATCAAGGCCTTCAGCAAGTAAAACATTCTCAATTGACTTGAAGGATTATTACCAATTCTTCATGTTCCAATGATTTGCCCTTTGTTCTTACCTCCAAAATTACTGTCCACCCATCTTTTTCAATCAATGTTGAAAATTTTTCTTTATCTCCAATCATATGTCTTGAACAGCCATTGTCAAGGTACCATTTATCTTCTTGTGGGCTGTAAGACATTCCTACAAAACAAATTTAGAAAGAGAATTTGGTACCCAAATGCTTTGGGGTCCATCAGTTGTTTCAACACAACAACAAGATGTTTGGAATCCAGATTTGCCTTATTTTTCTTGAATGCATTATTGATCTACATTTTTCATCAGTGTGACCAGATTTCTTGCATATAGTGCACATCATGATCCTTGTGGTGTGAAACCCTTATTCTTATTGTTGTATGATTTGGAATCAACTGAAGAGTTTTTGTTGTTCTTTGGATTTGAAGTTCGTCTCAAACTGATTTTAAATTTTGTTGATCTTTACGTGAGCTTTTCATGTTTAAATTGTGTTTTGAAATTTTTGTCCTGATTTTGAATTTTGTTTTGAGTTTGCTTCTGATTTTTCCTTGAAGTTCTTTTCAGAATTACCACAGGAAGTGCTTCCTTGAACAAATGAGGTTATGAAAGTTTGTCCAATTTTCTTATATTTCAGATTGATAACCTAGACCATGCTTGGTAGGGTTCATCCGAACTCCTAAAATAGCATGTAGTTTTGTTTGCCTTTGACAAGTCTTGAGAAGGTCTCTTTCTTGTCATCGAGTTCTTTTTGGACAGTTTTCAGTTCCTCTTGCATCACTTCTTTTTCATTTATGAGTTTTTATTTTCATTCAGTAAAATCTATTTTTCTTTTTCAATGACTGACATCTCTCCTTGATTACATCAAAGGTTCATTCACACATTCTTATTCCTTTTTAGGTTATTGATTTCATCAGTCAGCAATTTTATTTGCTCAGATTCTTGTGGACTTTGCACTATGCTGTTAATTTTCTTCTCAATGTTTTATTTTCAGACTTTAGTTCACACAAATTTTCAAATAAAACAGCATAAGCTTCCTCCCAATCATTAGTTGAGAAATTTTCAAATGAAGAACTTACCTCATTGTTTTCTTCATGTCATGCCATGAGACAAGTCACTTTTCTTCTTCTGATTCATTTCTTCCTGATCTTCTTCATCCTCGTCACTTCATGTGGCTAGCATTGCCCTTGTCTTTTGAATTTGATTTTTCAATTTCTTTTTCAGATCAGGACACTCTCCTCTCATGTGTCCTGACTTCCTGCATTCATAGCAAATAATGTCAGTCTTTTTATTGGTTTCGAATTATTTATTGAAATCATTTTACTTTGAACCATCTTTTTTGACAAAGGTTTAAGCTTACCTTTCCCTTTCTTTCTCAAAAATTTCTGAATTGCCTTGTCAGTAAGGCCAATTCTTCATCATTCTCTTCATCAGAAGACTCATCATATTCATCAGATTGATCAACAATAATTTTTGAACTAGATGAAGCTTTCAAAGCAATAGGTTTCTTAGATGTAGTCATATATGCATTTCTTTTACATTTATCTCATATGTCATGAGTGAACCTATAAGTTCATCCAGTTACATGGTTGACAATTTTTTGAATCCTCAATTACAGTTGCTTTTGTGTGACAGGCTGAAGGAAGTAATCTAAGAACTTTTCTAACAAGATCACTATTAGAATAGTCTTTTCCTAAACCTCTAAGACATTAACAAAAGCATGAATGTAGCAAACATCTCAGAAATAGTCTCATCACTTTTCATCCTGAACATTTATATCTGAGACTAAGATACTTGCCTTGGTCTCTCTTACCTCAGAAGTTCCCTCATAGAGTGAGCTGAAGCTTATCCCACATCTCCTTAGCAGACTTACATGTGGAAACTCTGGAGTACTCCTTGGGATGGATGGCACATTGCATCATGTTCATGGCACTCTAGCTGAGTGTGGACTTGTTGATCGGTCCTTGGTCCATAGACTTTCATCCTCAAGAGTTCATCAGGTCCCTTGTCGATAATCTTCCAGAGCTCATAATTTTGTGCTCTAAGGAACACTTGCATCCTGTTTTTCCAATAAGCATAATCAGATCCATCAAAAAAAGGAGGCCTAGAGATTGAATGACCCTCAGCAATAAACCCCTTAGTGTTTCCATATCAATAAACTCTTGATCGTTAGATCAAACACTTAAAGTGCAAAGAGAACCTTGCTCTGATACCAATGAAATGTTGCGGAAAAACTGCTATAAGAAATCTAGAAGGGGGGGTTGAATAGATTTCTCCAAATTAAAAAAAAACCTTGATCAAGATCTTAGAGAGATTGATTGAATGTCAAATCTATGTGTTAATGACAATTCTAAACGAATTAGACAAGTTAGATGATGAAATTCTAGCGAGCCTATCAAACATCTAACAAAGAGAAAAGAAACAAGAAAACCCAATGACACAAGGATTTAAGGTGGTTTGGATTACACAACAGTGTATCACATCCACCATCCACACACACACACACAAATGTGGCTTATCTTGCCCGTTCAGAAAAGTCACACAACAACACACACTCTGAGATTTAGAAATCTCATATTCAACCCACACATGAAATTGGGCATAAGGATTTCACCAATTCACAACACACACATCACTAGAGTAATTTTGAAATGAAGAACAAGATAGATAGAACAACTGAAAACCAATTTGGAAAGGACTGGTTCGAAGGTCCCAATTTCTGCTTCAAGAATGGGACTAGCTCTTCTGCTTCAGCTCCAAGAACAAGACTCTGATGGTTCAAAATTCTTCTTTAAATGGATCATCCAGGTGATAGAATCTCCAATTTCTTCAGATCTGGAAGTAATCCACAGGGATGAAATCTTCTTCTGGAGTAGCTGGAAAGCTCTAGAAAATAGAAGAGCAGATGGTTGTTGTAATATATCTCTAAGAGCCAAGTGGATAAGGGGCTTTTATAGTCCCAAGGGTCCACAAATATCTTGGAATCTGAGGGCATAGGAGTTTCCCGCCTAAAAAGGCCCCCACCAAAGTTATCCACGTGTCTTCAGCAATTTAGATTCTTCAAAAGTCTGAAGTGTGTCGACACTACACACAAAATGGTCGACCACACCAAGCATCAGCTTCAAACTGGCTCCGGGACAATGTACTAGTGTCGACACATGGCAATTTCTTCAAAATTCTTCTTCTGGGACAGTGAACTAGTGTCGGCACCACAAAGGCACTGTGTCAAACACCACTGAGCATATATGACTTTTTCTTTAAGCTATACATGAGAGAAACATTGTGAGATATAAACTTAAGCATGATAAGTATGACTAATAATTAATGAATCATATTTGAGTATAATCAAAATAAGAGATCCAACAGTACACACTATCTCCAGGGAACTTCAATGGTACAACCAACTCAGTGTCCATGAGGTAATCCACGGAGTACAGAGATTTATGGAGGTCTAAGAGAACGGTCACTAGATTACCGATATGGAATGACTAGCGTGCATTTCCAATCCCCAAGAAAGGGCTGTCTATAAGTGCAAATGTGTAGTGCAAATGTGACGTGTGTGCCATTCCACATTCATAGCTTTCAAACATGCTGAAAGCAATTAACATGGTGACATGAGATTGAAACATGCACTTAACTTGACATGAGTTGCAGTATTTAAGATCACAATATTTGCATAACAAACTAGAATAGCAAGATGATCAATCAATGGTTGCAAGAATAGATCATATCCTTTAAGAACAATGGAATAAACATCATGTTGTTATGGCTTTTTCATGGGTAACAAGTTTTAAGTTGCTGATCAAACTACATGCACTTAATGGAACTAGAACATGCTAACCTTAGTTTAGAGCATGCAAACAGGTCTCAGGTAGGCCTTGAATCCACAACAGACATAGTCATCAAAATTAAGAAGACAGTACATGGTTTAGAAACATGAACATGCTGCAAAAGATCAAATCGCGACGGTCTGTACCGTCGCCTTTAGGTTTTAAAAACGCGATGGTCCTATCTGTCGCGTTCATAACGCGACAGGCAGTGTGTCACGATCATCCTTGAGTCACGACATTTCGATAGTCACGTCCAGTGAGGTTTTAAAAATCACAATATAAAAATAATGAAAATAAAAGAGCAGGAAAAGGTCTAAATCGCGATGTAATACTAAGTCATGTTCATGCATGGCATAGAAACCCACGTGGTGTGCGGTCTGAGGCGCCAGAACGGTCAAGTTAATGATTAAATCGTGACATAGGGTACAGTCACATTTCAGTTGAATGCGATGGTCTTGTATGTCGTGTTCATGCAAAGAAGAACGCAATGTCTAGTGTCGTCGTGTTTCTTGTTCTTGCCCGAAAACGTAGAAAACTGCACAACGATGCATGCAATGCTTGTGTCCCTCGATCTAGGGCTCTTGGGACAAAAGTGTGAACATGGAACTTGTTGGGAATAGGGAGTAGGAGAAAACTATGGCTTTGGTTTCACATTATTTGGCCTCGGGAAGCGTGAGAAATGACTTGAGCATGAAAAGCTCTGAAGATGCACGACTTTGGCAAAACACTAATACTCGATGTATACTGAATGAAAATTGGGAAAATGCATGCACATGAAAGTAGACTTGATGGACTACACATTGGTATATGGTTTGCTTAGATTTGGTCCGAGACAACCTACCTTTGGCTGAGATTAAGATAAGCCATCTACAAGTCGATGAAGAATGTAGGTGGGGAAGAGAGCTTCGGTTAAGGGCGATTTCCTCTCCTCTGGTGCTCAAGAGCTGCTCCCCACGACCCCAACTACTAGTAAACTAATCCCCAAGGGTTTTGGGAAGATTATTTAAGCTTCTAGGGTTTTTAGAAGTCCTAATGCAACTAGGAAGGAAGGGTTGTGGTTTTAGCATGCACCCTACCTTGTTTTGATGATTTCTCACCCAATTAGAGTGTATTGGCTATTAGGAAACCATCTAGTATGGTTAGGCATGACATTGAGTTGCTAAGTGTGGCTAATTGCCTCAAGATTTACCCTAACTGCCCCTTTCTATTTTCAGCTCAATTAGGGTTATGAATTTCCATGTATTTTATTGTTTCATTTTATTCCTGGGCCAAAAGTTGTCCATTGGCCCAATTCTGATAATGGGTTCTCAACATGTGTTGTTTTATGTCTATCCATCATTTTTATTTAATTTATGGTCCTATTATCCACCTATGATAATGGTTTTCTGACTTTGTCTCCTAATTTAGACTATTAGTCACAATGCGACATAACTTGGCCAATCGGATTTTTTGTCGCATGAATTTCTTCATGGAACATTTGGGTATATTTTTTAAAGTTGAACTATTATTTTTATGGAATTTTCTGATGTCTTCTTGCACATACGCTAAGGGTACGTATGTTTCTACCATTTCGATAATATGGAAATTATTTATTCCTATTTATTTTAAAATTTTAATTATTGAATTTTCTAGGGTGCTACATTCAACATATGTGAACAAAATACACAACCATGGAAAAAATATGTGCCGCACTAGTTTGGGTAGTGCAGAAATGAAAGCACTACTTTCTTGCTCATGAGTCCATCTTATAGCCCGCTTGAACCCTATCAAGTTCCTCGTCGAAAATATGTCCTCACTGATAGGTTAGCACATTGGCAAAGCTTTCTTTCTTAGTTCAACATCAACTACATTCAAAAGAAATCAATCAAAGGCTATGTCATAGCTGAACATCTGGCTCATCACCCTATCCCTTGATTTGATCCTGTCCATTTAGAGTTTTCAGATGAGGAACTAATGTCCATTACTCAACCTAATCCTATGTGGACGTTATATTTTGATTGAGCTCTGAATTCTCATGGTAAGGGTATTGGGATTGTACTTCTATCACCTGAGGGGTTCACCATCCCGCAAGCTTTTCAGCTATCATTCCCTATTACAAACAATATAGTTGAGTACAAAGCTCTACTGGCCGAATTGAAGGCCACTCATTTCTATGGTGTCACCCATCTGCGAATTGTAGGGATAGTCAACTTATCCTTCGCCAAGTGCTCACCAAGTACCACACTCGAGATCCCAAGCTCAAGCCCTACTAAGAACTAGCCTCAGTATATGCCAAGCTATTCTTTAAGCTGATTTTCGTCCATGTTCCTCACAACCAGAATATCCTAGATGATGCTCTTGTTTCTCTTGTCTAATCTCTAGACTTTTCTCTTAGCAGAAGCTTTGAATCCATCATTATCCATCAATGTTTCTCCCCACCTACTCATGATCCTACATTCCTTAGGGTCAAGGCGGAGGTACTTAAGAAGATGGAGAGAGGTGAGAAGAAAGAAATTATGCTATTAGAACTGGAAGAAGAGTTGAAAGATGATGAAAAACCATGGTTCTATGAGATAGCTAGGTATTGTGCAAACCAATCTTACCCTAAGGAAGCCACAGTTGAAGAGAAAATAACTATAAGGAGAATGTCCCAAAAGTACACTTTGGTTGGAAATGTTCTTTATAGAAGAGGCCTCACTATCATTTCACATAGATGTCTAGATGATGATGAAGTGTGGAAAGTTGTTGAGGAAGCTCACTTGGGTGTTTGTGGTGGTCATGTAAATAGCCAAATGCTTGTCAAAATGATCTTAAGCAAGGCTTTTACTGGCCTACTCTAGAAGAGGATTATTCCATCTATGTCCGTCGGTATGTCAAGTGCCAATTGTACGCTGATATAATTCATTCTCTGTCCTCTACACTCCACCCCATATCCTCCCCATAGCCTTTCGCCATGTTGGCCTTCGACATCATTGGTCCCCTTGGTGATCCAAATTCCCAAAATAAGCCAAAATTATACATACTCATGGCAACAGAGTACTTCACCAAATGGACGGAAGCGAAAGCATATGCAAAATTCAAGGCAACAACGGTGTACAAATTCATCATGGAGAATATCATCGCCAGATTTGGCATCTCCAGTACCATCATCACCGGCAATGAGCCCCAATTTATCTTTCAGGAGCTTCAGGACCTCTGTAATAGGTATAAAATTGCATTGCATCATTCATCTCCCTATTATCCACAAGGCAATGGCAAAGAAGATGCCATAAATAAAAATTCAATCAATATCATAAAGAAAACTTGTGAGGCTAATAGATTCTCAGACTGGTCAGACAAGCTTGTAGAAGCTCTTTGGGCCTATTGCACTTCAATCTGCACTCCTGTAGGGCAAACACCATTCACCCTCACTTATGGAATGGAGGTTGTAGTCCCGTATGAGATTCTCATTCCTTCATTAAGGTCCAGCTAGATAAGGAACTATCATTCGAAGAACGTCGTGAGTCACTCCTTGCACAGTTGGAACTCTTAGATGAAAAGTGTTTGGTAGCTGCAGAACACACTAAAGCTTATCAAAATAGACTCACTTATTTTTATCAAAAGAAAATGATACAGAGAAATTCAAAGTCAAAGAGATAGTAGTAAAGAGAGTCTTCGTAAAACCTAGTGGGTCTTGTTCAAAACTCCAACCAAACTAGGAAAGGTCATACGTAGTTAAAGAAGCATATCTAGGCAACGGGTATAGGCTAGTGACCCTAAGGGTGAAGAGCATGCTCACCCTTCGAATGGGCTATATCTTAAGAAGTACTACCCCTAGTTGTATGGATTTACGTGGTACACGGACCCTAAAACAACAAGATTGACATTTCTAATTCACTGTTGGTGATTTAACCTGAGGTATCGACACTTACACACACTTACATGCCCACCCTTGGATCTGAAAGCACAGAATCCAAGGAAGATCAATGCTTAGATGAGAGTTTGGGACGCCACCATTTCTTTTCCTTTTGGTCTACCAAAAGGGGAGGGGAACCTGTGGGATTGACCTTTGAACCTGTCCGACACTCTAGTAGGTGGAAGTCATAGCCCAAAAGGGGAAAATAAAATAAAATAAGACAAATCAAAATTAAAAGAGCCAAACAAGGCAAACCACAATTAAAAACATGTCAAGAGTGGCAAAGTCCCCACAGAGACTCAAATGAACCTGGTCGTACGTATGCTATAAAGATCCCCACAAGCCAAAGATTGAGCCCCAATGAGCATAGGGCAGAGGAATTAGTGTCTCCTCAGTCACTCAAACTATTGGCAGACTTTCCAAATCACATCTTCCCTCCTCCCGTACTGATATGTCCTAGGTTCAAGGCGATGCAACGACCGACTGAAGAGGATGTTGCCAGAAGAGACCTTGGTGAAGACACCACTTGAGCACGTCTAACCCCTGTTTAAAACATCCAACAATCACTAATGAATTCTAAATGATCATCTAGTAAGTGAAGGGTTCGGGTACCACGTTTATCTATTTAGGAGCAGATCCCCTTCATTTTACGCGTCTGTTTTAGAAGGGACTATGCTAGGTTGCGCCCTATTTTAAAACCCAAAAAGAAGAAAAAACCCCTAAAATTGAATAATTAAAAATACAAAAACTTGAATATTTCATAACCTAATAAAATGAATATTTCAAATTTATTTTTTTTAAATATTTCAAAAGCCAAAAATTTTGAACATTTCAAAAGCAAAAAAATTGAATATTTTAAAAGCCAAAAAAATTGTATATTTCAAAATACAAAAAAAATGAATATTTCAAAAGCAAAAAATATATATAATAATTCTGAATTTACTTCCTTTATTACCTTGAATGCATGACTACTTGTTCATCTTTTAATTTCTTGCTAGCATATGAATGCTTGTGTGTTGCATTTTAAATTATGTCCTCTGTTTACCCCATATTTGAATAATGGCTCAGCCCCTTGGCAAATCACAAAGTCAGGCTTGCTTACTAAGCAAGGGGTTGAGTTAGAATTGGTAAACTAATTTATTTGTAAGTGATATTCAGGCATAGGTAGAAGAGATACAAAGCATAATCTACTATATCATGGCCAAAAGGGCACATCAAATGTACATCATACACAAAAGGGTACCCCACTAGATACAGAGCGAAAGTACAAAGTATTCTTGTGGCCTAGCTCTCACCACCACTCTTTACTGGTCGAGGCTGTTGGCTGCTCTCAACCTCTCCTGGATCTGTTGCTATGAGAGGCAGGGGTGGCCTCATGGACGCTTGGGAACCCTCAGACCACTCGCCTCGGGTGCTACTCCCCTCCTAGACATTCCTCTAGTACTTGGAAGAGGTCGCTATGAAGCTAGCAGAGTAGATGTTGGCTTGCTCCTCCCTCACAGCATGCTCACATCCACGGCAGTTCCGCTCCTCGGAAGCCTGGAGAAGTCCCTCGGAGACACCCAGGATGGCGCACATGTCCACCAGCTCTCGAAAGAGACGCCCCCACTTCTCCTCCCACTGGTCCCACTCGCGGTCACGTTCTACGCGCTCCCGTTCGCTCTCACGCCTCTCCACTGTTAGGAGCACCTGCAACTCTACAGCATCACGAGAAAGACTGGTGTCATACTCTGTGAGCTGGGCCTGTAGCTGAGCCACCCACTCCATCTGGATGGCCACCTCCGCTCCCTCCAGAGTGGTTTGGGTAATGGCGTTCTGTAGCTCGATAGCATGCACAAGGCATCACTTGAGTACGTCATAAAGAAATTCTAAGATTATATGTATTATTTTCAGAACTTAGCCATACAGTTAGACTTCTCTTGGCAGCCTCGGCCCGCTCCACTACTACGGCCAGCTACTCCTGAAGGGTGGCTACCCATGAGTCAGGCACACTATAGCTCGTGGAGGGACCTGCGGATCGATGCACTCCGCTATCATCTATTCAGCCCGCTGCACAGAAAGAACAAAAGTTAGGGCTTGCAAAGGTAAAAGTCAATAGGCATATCATTATACTTGCCAAGGTAGCAAGTGCCTCATGTGCCTCGGCCAACTGGGTCTCTACACTCACCAACTTGGCAAGAAGTGACTCGATGATGGCGTCTCGGGCATCTTGTGCTTGCACATATTCATGGGTCATAAAGCATCAAGTTAAACCCATGGGCCAGAGTTAAAAAATGCATACCCCAACGTGCCTTATGTAGTCAGGGTCCCCGTAAACCTCGCGATACTGTGTCAGGTAAGCCTGGGCATCCCTTGTGTAGGACACCACCTCGGTACCACCCCTCTTCTAGTCAGTGTACTGGTCAGGGAAATGCAGATGCCAGTCTACCTACTTGGCCTTGCCACATGTCTTCCTCCCAATGCTATGGGGGTCCATCTCCTCGAACCAAACCTGGTGTAGCCCGAGAGTTCTCATGGCCAGCCTCAAGCAGAGAGGCTCAATCTCATTCAAGCAATGGACCAAAAGGTCCTACCCGAAATGAGGTCTGCCACTCTCCACCCAAAGCTGCCCATGGTCGGGCATGCCCAAGTAAGGCCTCCACAAAACCTGTATACACATAGTAAAGTCATGCATACACAATAAAGGAAAAGGCAGGAAAAGTAGAAGTTGAGCTAGGCATACATACCAGAAGTGCTGGGAAGTCCCTAAGGGCCCTTTGTAGAGAGCCCAACTAGAGTTGGAAAGAAGCCATAGGTCCACTGGGAGCCACCTCTGCACAAGGAGAACTGTCTCCGAGGTCACCTTGATGTCTCGCCCCATCGAGAAATAGAAGTACATCCACACCTACACACATGCACAAATTGATTATTCAACTAACATGTTTGATGTAGAAAAGTGAAGGTTTTGAAGAAATAAAATGTACCTGAAGAAAGGGGGCGAACCCGTCCACAGTCGTCTCTATCCCTGTGCCACTAGAGAGGTCAGCAAAGAGGTGCGCTAGTAGCGCTGCACCCCATACATACTGGCCTACAGAGTCCAAGTCTGCCAAGATCTCCAGGAATCAACAGTGGATGTCATTCCCCTTTGTGGCATACACCATCTTCCTGAATAAAAATACTAAGAACCTCCTCAAGTCCCTGTCCGCCCTCTCCCTGTCCTGGGATCCTGGCAGTATACTGTCCTCGCTAACCTGCCGACCCTCTCTATAAAGTCAGCCAAGGACTCCTCCTCTGACTGCCTCGCTCCCTCCAACCCCAGGCAGATCATCAATTCCCTCTGCTTGACCATCCTTCAGTCTCCCAATCATTTGTCCCAATTGTCTCCATGCCCAACAACTCTTGGGCCTTCTCTGTGTAATCAGCATAGGTGACCCCTGTCACCACCTCTCCGTCCACTCGGAGGCCATAATCCTTATCACGTCCTCCAGGCTGGGAACCATATGGCCCCAAGGCATTAGGAACACCCTGCTCGCTCGGTCCCACCTCTCCCAAGAGTCTAGATTAGTGGGTTGTCCACGTAAAATGGCTGGATCTCTAGGATCGGCCCAAATCCTATCATCTACACTCTCTCCCTTGGTGTGTACGGATGCGATGGACAACCAAGAGGGGAGGGGTGAATTGGTTATCACCCGATAAAAATTCTTTTAACATAGAATAGTTTAGACTCAGTCAATAAAAAATATTACGTGATATGCACAGTGAAATATAATAAGTATATAGATGAAACCAACTATCCTAACGTGCGTACAATGGAGATAGAAAATATGGAACAAACCACACATGCACACATGATTTACAGTGGTTCGACAAACACACCCCTGTATGCATCTACGTCCACTACCCCACACCCCTGTGAGGATTTCCACTGGCTTGTTTCTAGGTACAAGTGAAAACCCACACATACGGTTGTTTACGGGGACAACACAAGCCCCACCTCATTTCACGGGGACAAGACAACCCAGCATGTAAGCGCGCACGCACTACACACCAACAAATATTGTGCTCAAAGACCGAGGACCCACACAATATGATCAAGGTTCTAGAAGAACAATAACCGTGGATGAGACAAACCCCACTTCATTTTTCGGGGACGAGACAACCTAGCTTGTAAGCGCGCACGTACTACACATCAACAAACACTTTGCTCACAGACCGAGCACACACGCAGTATGATTAAGGTTCTAGAAGAACAATAAAGCATTGATAGGAGAGACAACAATCTAAACAGTAATGTATAGAGTTCTCCTATTCCAGAGATTCAGCCTTTGTGGTTGTCTTTGACTGACGATGACTCGGTGAAGAACTGGTCGATTTAGAACACTTTTGAATGACGTCTTGCAAGTAACAGCACCAGGCCCACGCCCTTCAGATGAAGAAGCAGCTCTTAGGTATGTCTGGAAGGCTTCTGGATGATGAAGACTCGTTCTACAAACTTCTACAAGATAAGAGCATCTGTTGGCTCTCCTAGGGCTTCACGATCCTCTCTTGAACTCTAAGGCTCGAGTTGGATTCTTGGAGGCATGTTCTCACCTTCCAAATCTCAGGAACATGTTTTATTTATAATCCCAAGACTCCCTGTATGTTTGGCAAGATTTGGATCTCATAGGACTCTGTTTAAAGTATGTATGGAGAAAAACCAGAATCAGTCAACCAAATTCATCGGATCGATCGTTCGATTTCGACTTTGCTTCGACTGACAAATTGGATACATTCTCAGTCGACTGATTTTGGAAATTCGGCTGTCTGACTTTTATCTCAGCTTCGACTGATGCTTCGGCTGGAGAAGATACAACGTGAACGTCCGAAGTAACTTTGCTTCTACTAGTGGATTGGTGGACCGATTTCTTCAGGTCGGTTGTCTGGCTTTTTGACAGTCCTAGTGCCAAACCTTCTGGCTAGGTCGATGCAAGATTAACTCCCAAATCGGTTGTCTGATTATCAGTGTTGTAGTTCTTCTTCTAGTCTTGTCCAAGTTTTGGGCTTTGTATTGACCACTCCAAATGCGACTTTTGGACAATTATACTATACACTTAACACGCAAATTAGACCCTCGAATTAAATAAACATAATCAAATGTTTGGTCAGAACATGAATTATATTGAGTGTTTTGTGATATTTTCTGAACATGAATTAAGCTTAGTGTTTTTGTGATCATCAAAATCTACAGAGTACAACAATCTCCCCCTTTTTTATGATGACAAAACACTTGTAGATTTTTCACACAAACACAACATTAGATTTTAGATACCAGTTTGATTTGATTTTTATGTGTTTTCATATGACACATATGTATGCATTCAATCATGCAAGATTAACTCCCCCTCTCTCAAATACTTTTATCTAACTAACTTTTCTTTTGAGCATAAGCTCTCCCCCAAAATCAAAATATAAAATCTACAAATATTATCTCCCCTTTTTGACAACATCAAAAAGTGGGTGGTATTAAGGATAAGAGGTGCAATTGGCATAATACAAAGTATGCGAAAATGTCACTTGGGGAATTTGATGGGAGTGCATGCTCTAAAAAATAGCCATTAAATAGTTCAGTGTTTAATCAAATTCTCAACACACATTCAAAATTAAATTCTAATTGATGCAAATTGTGGGACATGATTAAGAGCATCACACATAATGATAAGCAGAATTCTAATTAACATTAACGGATACTCTCAATCTTACCCATACATGATAGCCTCGATTTTTGGAAGCTATCACTTTATTTTTTTTGTCTTAAACATATGTTTTGATTCATTTTTTGTTTCTTTATTTTATTTCACTTTTGAGGAAGGTGTTGCCATTTGATGCGAGGCTTCTCACTTGTTCAGTGGAAAGACCCGGTTACTAAGCTCAGTTCCTCTTTTCACTTTGGACATGTAGCTTTTTCTTCACGAGTTAGTACAAGCTAGGTGGATTTTAAGCATCACAAGAGTATTAAGAAAAAATTTCACCAATCATTAAAGTGATATCTATTAATCATAGTCATGTGCATTAGTGTGTTTGTTTCAATTATAAATGAATTTTGTGAAGCAAGTTAAATGCATAACTATTGGCTCCCCCTTAAGGTATGCACACACCAGATGCGGAACTCTCACCCTTAGTGACTAAACTAATGCACACTAAGTCTTAAGCTAATGCAGTAAAATATCAAGGGAGTATTAGGCCATAGAAAGAGTCAAGGAAGTGTCTTTACATATAGTTTACATGCAAAAGACACTAAGACATAAGACTCTTTTTGTGTTTTCGATTTTTCAAAAAAATTTATGATAGAAAGAAAACAAAAACCCAGCCTACAAACAAAATCTAAAAGAGTAAATAATATAGCATACTAGAGTATTCATGTGTTACCTTGAAAGTCCAAAATAGAAGAACATGATGTTCATAGAACAGTGTAGGCTATAGATGACCCGAGATTCACATTGATACCATTTGATGCTTTATCTCAAAATTTTGCAAGACACCTTCAACCACAGATCTCAGGTGGATTTCTTTGATACCCAAATGGTTTTGGGTCCAACATTGTTAGTCCTGGAAGGGAACAAATCCTTCATAATCCACACCAAGTTCATTTCTGTATGTTTCTTTTTAAAAAACAATTGTAGTTTATATGACCATGCCCACCACAAAAATAACATGTGACATTATGATTATGTTCTGTGGGTTGTGATCTATGAAAACATGATATTCAACATGCTTAGCTCTCACATGAGCATGTTTTTTATTTTGTACATGTTTCTTAGCATGAACAAATTTTTTAGGTTGCACAGATTTCTTAGCATGAATAGTTTTTTCACATGAGCAGTTTTCTTAGAATGTGACAGTGATGTGCTAGGAACATTAGAAGCATGAACAATGATGTTTTCATTTTAGACTCAAGAGATTTGTTCTGGTTGTTTTTTAGGGGAATATTCTAACCATGTTTGTTAGTGTTCACCTTAACACTAAGGACTTTATCAATTTTGATTTCCCTTTATAAGTCTAGAAACAGTTGATTTTAGATCATCTATTATTTCATGCATTTTCTTAACAGAGTTTCAGATTTTTAACATTCTCTTCAAGCACATGTACTTGGTTTTCCAGTTTTTCCTTTTCAGATTCAAAGATGTATTTACCTTTTCAAGAATGCAAACTTTTTCTAAAGAACCATTATCATTAGCCATGCATTCCAGTTCTTGTTCATACAATGAAATTTTTCTTTGTATGATTTCATTTTCATTTTGAAGAACATTGCATTGAACATTCAACAAGTCACATGATTCACATGGATATTCATTATGCAAAATATCATTGATTTTCATCCTCAGTCCCTTATTTTCCTATTTTACTTTTTTGTATTTCTCATACAAAATAGAATACATTTTCTCAATCTCCTTAGGAGTAAAGTATTCTCGGTCAGAGCTTACCTCAAGAGATTCGTCCTTAATAGCCATGAGACCGCACTCCTCCTTCTTGGGTTCTTCAGTCTCGGAGGATGACTAGTCAGAATCACTCCAAGTGGTAAGCATGGCTTTAGGCTTCTTTGCCCTCTCTTTGTTCTGCTTCCTCAGAAATACTGAGCATTCTGATCTCATGTGCCTAATTTCTTGGCATTCATAGCAGATTAATTCTGACTTTCTGCTAGAGTTTTCTTGCTTGTTTTTTCCCTTGGAATCCATAGGAAGCTTTGCATATTGTGGCCTCTTTTTCAGGAACCTTCTGAAGTTCCAGGCTAACTTGGCCACTTCCTCATCATCTTCACTTGAGGAGTTTTCTTTAGAAATATATGCCTTTAATTTCTTGGCTTTGAGAGCCACATCCTTTTTTAAGGATCAGTTGCTCGGACTGCTCCTGCTTCAGTTTGATCTCATATGTCATGAGACTCCAATCAACTCCTCCACAGTGAGGGTTGACAAGTTCTTGGAGTCTTCATGATTGTGGCTTTGGTATGCCATGTGGGAGGGACCTCAAAACTTTACAAACTATCTCCATGTCCGTGTAATTCTTCCCAAGTGCCTTTAGTCCATTAGTGATGTTGGAGAGCCGCACAAACATGTCAAAAATTGTTTCCACCGGGCTCATCTTGAACATCTCATATTCATGGATGAGGATGTTTGCTTTTGGTGTCCTTGACCATTAAGTGCCTTCATAAATTACTTCATTTTATCCCACATTTCATTGGCTGAGCTGCACATAGAAACATGCAAATACTCGTCAGGGTGTATAGCACATTGCAATATATTCAAAGCACTAAATTAAACTTGGATTTTTTAATATGATCCTCTGTCCACTTTCCCTTATCCTCTGACAGAGTATATGGACCAATATTACAAATTTCTAGATCTCATAATCTTAAGCCCCGAGAAAGATGTGCATACAGTTTTTCAAGTAGGAATAATACTGCCATCAAAGAATGGTGGATGATGGACAGAGAAACCTTCAAGCATGAATCCCTTACTGGCCATCGCAAGTAGGATCTCTCTTTAGATGAAGAGCTCTACTCTGATACCAATTGATGTGTACGAATGCGATGGACAACCAAGAAGGGAGGGGTGAATTGGTTATCACCCAATAAAAATTCTTTTAACATAGAATATATTAGAGTCATTCAATCAAACCTATTATGTGATATGTACAACAAAATATAACAAGTATACAGATGAAACCAACTATCCTAACGTGCATAGAACAGAGATAGAAAATATGGAACAAACCACACATGCACACAGAATTTATAGTGGTTCGACAAGAACACCTTTGTTTGCATCTGCGTTCACTACCCCACACCCCTGTGAGGATTTCCACTAGCTTGTTTCAAGGTACAAGCGAAAACCCACACATATGGTTGTTTACGGGGACAACACAAGCCCCACCTCATTTCCCGGGGACAAGACAACCCAGCATGTAAGTGCGCACGCACTACACACCAGCAAATATCGTGCTCACAGACTGAGCACCCACACAATATGATCAGGGTTCTAGAAAGAACAATAAATCGTGGACAAGAGAGACAACAATCTAAACAGTAAAGTATAGAGTTCTTTTGTTCCATATATTCGACTAACGATGACTAAGGTGAAGAACTAGTCGATGTAGAACACTTCTGAACAAGGTCTTGAAAGTAAAAGCACCAGGTCCACACCCTTCAGATGAAGAAACAACTCTCAGGTACATCTGGAAGGCTTCTAAGTGATGAAGACTCATTCTCCAAGCTTCTACAATATCAGAGCATATGTTGGCTCTTCCTAGGGCTTTACGATCCTCTTTTGAACTCTAGGGCTCGAGTTGGATTCTTGGAGGCGTGTTGTCTTCTTCAAATCTCGAGAACATGTTGTATTTATAATCCCAAAGAGTCCCTATATGGTTGGCAAGAGTTGGATCTTCATAGGACAATGTTTAGGAATGTCCGTATAGAGAAACACCAAAATGGGTCGACCGAATTCATCGGATTGGTCGTCCATTTCAACTTTGCTTTGACTGACAAATTGGCTGCATGCTCGATCGACCAATTCTAAAACTTCAATCATCTGACTTTTGTCTCCGCTTCAACTGATGCTTCGGCTGGAGAAGATACAACGTGAAAATCCAAAGTAACTTTGCTTCGATTGACTAATCGGTCGACCGATTTCTTCAAGTTGGTCATCTGACTTTTTGACTGTCCCACTACCAAACCTTCTGGCTAGGTCAGTGATAGCCCACGAATGCGTCATTAATCACGTGACTAACAATTTCAAAATTATCTGCCTACACTAAATATTTTAACAGTAGTTAAGTGGTGAAACCGAGTCGAATTCACAGGGAAAAAGATTTTAGAATTGAAAACCTTGAACTTTTATTTAGGAAAAAAATGTGGTGATATTAAAACTAAGTGCACAAAAAAAATCTAAACTAAAGAGGGTGGTTGAGAGAGAGATAAACAGTAGAGTAGAGAGAGATGCAAGAGAAAATAATCATTTAACAACACTTACTGAATTTAAATTAAGAAAACACTATAAAGGAACATGATATAGAGCTGGAGAGGTTAAATAGAAGGTGGGAGAAATAATTAACAAATCACAACTAATATTATTTGAATAAATGTAACTGTTTAAATAATACAAAAACAAATTAAACTAATCTACAGAGATAGAATGAGAGAGAGAAGAAATAAGGAGGGAAGAGAGAGAGAACGGGAGAGGAGAGAGACGAGAGAGATAGGATGAGAGAGAGAGATAATAAGAGAGAAAGAGAGAGGGAGAGCGAGAGAGAGAAGTGAGAGACGAGAGAGATAGGAACAGGAGAGAGAGGAGGTACGCTACTGTAGCAGCGCTACTGTAGCTAATGCTACAGTAGCATGCAGCAGTGCGGGAGAAGAGGCACGGGGTAGCGTGGGGAGCGCGTGGCGCAGGCAGGGCCCGGCGGGGGGCCAGGGGCGCGTGGCAGGTGGGGCTGCGGCAGGCAGCCGCGCAGTAGGCGCAGGTTGGGCACGCGGGGTCGCACGGGCGGGCGGCTGCTGTGGGCGCGGCGGGTGCTGCTGTGCGGCCGGGGGTGTGTGCAGGCCGGACGCGCGTGGGCTAGCGCGGTGGAGGCTGTGTGCGTGCAGGCAGATGCAGGCGACGCGTGCGGGTTGGTTGCTACTTCTGTCTGCCAAAGAAGGAGACCAGGCCAGAGAGAGGAGAAGAGAAGGAGACAGAAGAAGAAGAAGAGGAAGAAGAGAAACAGCTGAGAGGAGATCTGCTCGCTGGAGAGGGGGGAAAGAGAGAGGAAGAAGGAGCGAGAGCTCCTGGGGGAAGGGAATGAGAGAGAAAAAGAGGTGAAGATATTTTAAAATATAGATAGAAAGAATAGAGGAAAGAAGAGAGAATTAAGAGAAGGATTTGTGAAAATAGAGAGGGATTTTAAAATGAGAGAGAGAGAGAGAGTTTTTGAAATTGAAAAGAAAGAGAGAGAGGGAAAGGGAAAATATTTTAAAATTAGAATTTCTCCTCTCTCCTCATTTTCTGTTAATGCATCTTGGTCCATTATCAAGTCCTTGTTGAGTGGCCCATATCCTGCAAACAAAGCACATACAATGATTTATCAAATTATCATTTTTGTAATAAAATAGTAATGGATCAATGTCAAATTGAGGACCATTATATAATAAAATATCATGATTATCATCAATAATTATGTAATTATCACACCCCCAACTTACTCATTGCTAGTCCCTTAGCAATGCACATGAGTGAATAATTGGGACAAACAAGAGTTCAAAACATCATACTTCATGGAAAGAAAGTAAGAATGAGAATGCTTGATCATAAGTATTTCAAGTTCCAGTCGAGAGTGTCAAAGGCAAATATGTCAATTCATGTCATTAGACAGTTCCTCAAGATACACACAAAATTCCATGACTTTTTGTTCAATGTTTGAGCATCAATAAGAGGATGTATGGGCTTTTTACATATCACTCAAGGATGATATCAACTCTACACTCCTTAAATTCAATCCTCGAATTACATGTAGCTTTCACTCTGCCTAGTTCTTTTTTTTTTGCTCTTTTTCTTTTCTTTTCAGTTACATGGTGCTGCACTTCCCTTTATTGTTTGACGCGAGCCTCAACTCTTACCTTAGGAGTAGCAAGCCCAGTTACTAAGATCAGGGGCATTTTCCATATTTTTTTGCTACATTTGCACATTTATTTGTAGGCAGGTAGCTTTTTCTCCACGATTGGTCTTCAATAGGAGTGTAGAATATCAATCAATCAACATGAATGCTAGTAAAACTCATCATCCATCTGAATACTCCTAACAATCTTTTAATGTACTAATGGAATTTCAAATGTATCTTGAGGAGGTTGCTAAGAACATAATTAGTTAACTTGCCCTTTAACTCACCACTTTCACAAGTACACACTATGAGTCAAGCTAGAAAAAATTTTGTTACATGAAATATGAAATATGAAGCACAAAGTTAGGTACAAAAGTTTGAAATACAATTTGTCTCTCCCCCCAACTTGAATGACATTGTTCTCAATGGCATAAAAGTAATGAAATAGAATAAAGCCAACATAAGTTAAGAAAGGAAAGATGCAACCTGATGATCACATAAGGGCGGTTGCACAATGGCTTCATCCAACGATAGTGGGGCTCCAAACACCTAAGACACAAGATAAAAACTAAATCAATAGAAATCAATTTTCCTAAAAATATTGGGTTGCCTCCCAACAAGCGCTAAGTTTAATGTCTTCAGCCAGACACATGGAGGGAACAAGCTCACATACACCCCCAATCAATTGACGCCAAATTTTTTCTTTGCACGGCATCACCAGCCATTGGGGTCAAGTGGTCCAAACGTACCCAGCAGATCAGTAAAGGATAGAGAAATTGGGGCATTCAAGATCGTATCTTCAATTAAGAAATATTCTTTTGTACACTTAAGATCCTTATATGTGTTGAGCACTTCAATGTGGACTTTATATTTTCACCCTTTTCACCCACAACTTCCATTTTTAGATCCTCTTTCATGATGTTGAGGTCAGATTGATTTGAATGCTCAGAGGATTGCTGGAATCCACAGGCTGACTTGTGTCAAAAATAGTAACATGATCTAGAATGAATGGATATGACCTTCAACACAAGGATGCTTAAAAGATTCAAGTGTAGTTGACCAATCAGCTAGTGGTAGCATGTCTATGAACATGTTGGATTTGCCAAGGTTAGGGAGGAGGTAGGATTCCATCTTTCTAGACATCAAGAGAGACCCAGTCAATGTGGACTTCAAGCAGAATTTCTAATTCTTCTCTGACCCAAGAAGAATGATTGATGATTACACCCAGTTCTCTTTCCAAACTCACCTCTTCTTCGTCACCCACTTGAAACAATGTCACATAAATTTTGTACCCAACATTTGGATGACACTCTTTCCCTTCTCCCCCCACTTGAATTCAACTAATTCACTAGAGCTTTCCTCAATATGACATTATGGATGGAGTCTCTTGATGGTCAATTTCAAGTTGGGTCAAGACTATGGATTGATTTTCAGTGGCACTCATCTCCTCTTGATTTGACCCATTAATATTATCTCTCATTTTCCAAGTGGTATATCTACAATCATGTTGGACTGAGAAGTTGTGGATGGAATTTGAGAGTCAATTGTTGGTCACAATCAAGATAATGATGTTCATGATTGTCAATGGGTTGACATGGTAATTGGCTACCTTGCCTCCATCTGATTTCCATCAATTGAGTAATCAGGGGTCAGTTTTGACAAATGATTGCTCTAATTCTTGTTGTTGTTGGGTGAATGTTTGCTCAAGGACTTGTTGGTTATCATGGAATTTTTGCATAAATTGCCCAAATTGATCACCAAAGAGGCTTGATTGCGAGGGAGATGTGTGAGTGGGCTGCGGATATGCATGTTGCCCCTCATGATGGCTTTTATCATGAATATCAATCTGGAATTGGGCCAAAGGTTGAAAGTTGTAGATAGGTTGACTTTGGACTTGGGCTAGAATAGGTTGATCTCTAAGTGTCAAATGTGGCATTACTTCTCCAAGTTGTTGGAAAGGTGTGCCTTCAGGAGCATTTGCTAAGCACACTGGCAGATCAATGCCAAATTTTATTTGATCAAACCATGATATGATTTCGGCACCTAGAAAGGGTCCTTGAATTTCTCCTTGAGGATCTTGGTAGAGTAAACTCAATTTCTCACGGAGACACCTTGGTCAACTTTTGAGTAAGGAGTTGGTGTAGATGACACTTGAAAATTTTGGGTCTGTTCTGGGTTGAGGAGGTGATGAGGTGTAAAGTGGGTCAACATAGTTCATCCACCCCGAATCATACATGTGATCTGTAATTGGGTGACCATGAATCAGATGGGTTTTAGTCCATTTGGAGCCATTGGACTGGTAAGTAGAGGTTGATGGACAAGGTGGGTGAGGTTGAGAGTGAATACCATAATGGGCTGATCCGATTTGTCCAATTGAAGTGTCAATGCCATAACCATGATTGTCAACCCACATAATCCTTTTTTTTTTTGAAATATTTGATTTTTTTTGTATTTTCAAATAAGTTAGCAAATAATTAATCATATGACACCTATGGATCCCTAGGACATAAACATTTGATTTCTCACTAATCAACTGAGGCCTAGCTTAAATCCACTATCAAGCCCGTTAACTGGCCAGGTAAGAGGTGGGAAAGTGGGAGTTCCCCCTGCTCTCACAGGGACCTAATTAAGTAACCACTTGTCCACTTAGGCGTTTGACTATGAAGCTCTAGCCTTAGACACCAGTTTCCAAACTTGATAGTGGGCCCAAGTGGGCCTAAGTCTCAAAGCGAACCCTATGTCAAGTTTCTACTTTCTTTTATTGGGCTTGGGAATGCAAAAGATGCAGGAAGTTGTGGTTTGTGGCTAAGGAAGGGTGATCAAATCCCCACCTTATCTTGTTGATGGGCTTCCCTTTAAGATGTTTTATACATGATGTGCACACCAAATTTGGGTTCTCACATTCTAATTAATCAATACAACATGTTTTTGATGATGAACATTGATGTGCAATGATGTACAATCTAAACAGTGTGATAAACAATGTGAATTGAGTTTTAAATGAATGAGATCTTCAAACAATAACATGTCATAACAACTTGGTACAATGCTTGATTTTATGCTCATAATATCTCACTAATTATGTTTACTTTTGTAGGAGATATACCATGTAAGACATGTGCCAAAAACAAGCTTGAAAGATCAAGTAAAAGTCAAAAGACAAGGTACCTGTCGACAGCAAGCAAGGACCTGTCGATAGATACAAACAGTCAGAAAGCAGCCAGTTCTACCAAGGCATTGCCTGTCGACAGCAGGAGTGACCCTGTCGACAGATGGAACCAGTCCGAAGACCAAAAGCTCAGGAAGGCTAGCACCTGTCGACAACAACAGAGCACCTGTCGACAGATGCACACAGTCAGAGCCTTCAGACTTCTGGTTCTTAACAAGCTGTCTTCGCCTGTCGACAGTAGATGCAAGACTTGTCGACAGACAAGCGGAAAACATATTACGGGAAGTTTTGCAATTTTCCAAACTTAGTGGTTCTATGGAGTACGACTCTCCATATGTTAACACTCATATATAAGCAACCTTTTGCAAAAAATCTCGTACACAAGCAGCCTCCAAGCAAAAACCCTAAAGAGTTCTTACAAGAAGCCTTGTTCTGCTGCTCTGCTTCAACCTACCGCCCAGAACCAAGAACGGAAGATTCTTGCTGCGGAAGGTGAAGTCCGAACGTCTTTGATTCAAGCGTCTACATCAACATCTAATCTCAAAGCGAGGCTTGGACTCCAGGAGGATGTTCAGAGGAAGAGTTTGCTTATTGGATTTGTTCTTCAACTCTCAAACCCTTTCTCTGTTCTTTCTATTCCATACTTGTGTGTGTGTGTAGTGTTTCAAGTGGTTGTTGTGCTTGATACACGTGTGTGTGTGTTAATCTGATCGTGGGTTCACATCAGATAAACACGTGTGTGAGTTTTAGTTCATGAACTAGCTCATAAGCAGGTGATTCTGCGTGTGTGTGTGGCCCGTGGAAGTAGGATACACGAGTTGTGTACTCCGAACCACGTAAAATCTACGTGTCTCATGGTTTGCACGAATTTGCGTTAGATGTTTGGTAGGCACGACACTTTTATACACGTTTGAGTACTTGCTTATTCATCTATCAATCACTCACACACATCCACACATAGTCTGATCTTTGCTAACACTTTAATTGTATGTGCTATTGTAAAAAGAGGGCGTTAAGCTTTTAATTGTCCGTAATCTATTCAACCCCCCTTCTAGATTACGATTTAGGGAATTCCGCATCTCTTCAATTGGTATCATAGCCGAGTTTCTCCGATTTACTGCTTTATCTGGTTGATCCTACGATCAGGAGATTCACGGTCAAATGGAATCTAACAAGGGGTATATGGCCGAGGGACACTCAGTGACAAGGCCACCCTTCTTTGATGGCACTGACTATCCATATTGGAAAAATCGGATGCAGGTTTTTTCCGCGCACAAAATTTCGAACTATGGAAAATAGTCAAAAAGGGAGCATACGAACTGCCTCAGGACGAGGAGACCTGGACCAAGGACCAGATCGCCAAGGGGACACTCAACTGGAGCGCCCTCAATATGATGCAGTGTGCGGTCCATCCGAAGGAGTACTCAAGAGTCTCACATACACCTCAGCTAAGGAGATGTGGGACAAGCTTGAGCTCATCTATGAAGGTACGTCCGAGGTAAGAGAATCAAGGCAAGCATGCTGGTTTCAGAATATGAAATGTTCAAAATGAATCATGATGAAACCATTTCAGACATGTTTGCTAGATTCATGATAATCATAAATGGATTGAAAGGTCTCAAAAAGGAATACTCGGAGAGTGACTTGGTGAGGAAGATACATCGGTCTCTTCCATCCTCTTGGAACACCAAAGCCACTGTCATTGAAGATTCCAAAGACCTCTCAAAAATGAAAGTGGATGAATTAATTAGCTCCTTGATGACTTATGAGTTGAATGTTAAAAGAAAAGAAACTGAAGAAAATCCTAGGAAGCCACTTGCCTTGAAGGCTTCCAGGAGGACTTCTTCAGTTCCAAAAAGGAATTGATTCAGGAAAGTGAAGTCAGTCAATCGTCTAGTGAGAGTGACAATGATGAAATGGCTATTCTCACTAGACAATTCAAGAAATTTCTGAAGTTCAAGAGGAGAGGTACAGGTAACTCTAAACCTTTCCAAAAGAAAGACTTTTCCAACAAGTTTGATTCTAACAAAAAGTCTGAAGTTGTTTGCTATGAGTGCAAGAAGCAAGGGCATATGAGAGGAGAATGCCCCGAGCTCAAAAAGAAGCTTAAGAAGGACAAATTCACCTTCAAAAAGGCCAAGGCAATGGTGGCCACTTGGAGTGATGAGGATGACAGCCAGAACCAAGCTACCTCCGGAGATGATGAAGTCTACTGTCTCATGGCGAGAAGTGATGACTCGAATGAGGTAAATCCTCCTTTGAAACATACTCTATTATTCAATGGGAAGAAGCTTACACTGTTCTATTTGAAAAATACTGTGAATTCAAGTCTGAAAATAAAGCACTCAAGAAAAAATTCAATTCCCTTGTTCATGAGTCAAACAACCATGATGAAATTGAATACTTGAATAAGATAATTGAAATGATGAAACTTGATGAACAAACACACAGTGATGATTGGACAACATGAAACTTAAATTTC
This sequence comes from Colocasia esculenta, assembly GCA_014218235.1. Lineage (NCBI taxonomy): Eukaryota > Viridiplantae > Streptophyta > Magnoliopsida > Alismatales > Araceae > Colocasia > Colocasia esculenta. Next base: position 32,009,086 of record CM024758.1, read on the forward strand.
AAGAAGTTCAAAAGGAAAGAGATGATTTAATGAACTCTCTTGAAAGCCTTATAGTGAGCATGAAAAGCTAAAGGAGAAATTGGAAAAAACTGAAAATGACTTAAAAGGTAAGTCAAAAGATTTATCTAGTTTTCTCAAAAGTAAGCAAAATCTGGATGCTATTTTAGGTTCAAATGTTCATGTTGCTAGACATGGGATTGAGTTTCAAAAAGTAAAGCCAAAGGAAATTGGCAAAAATCTGTTAACAAACTTCATTGATACCAGTCCAAGTTCAAGCAAACGAACCCCTTCAAAGAATAGGAAAAATCCTTCCAAGGGAAAGAAACAAGAATATAAAATGGTCAAGTTTGCTCCTGGCCAATCTAAGGAATTTGCAACAAGCTCAAAACAGGACAAACAACAAACTCCTAAAGCTAAATTTACAAGGCAACAAAAAGGAAAAATGCCAATGCATGCTTCCACAAAGGTAAAGCACAATGTTGTTCAAAAACCACCATCATGCAACATATGTAAAAAGGTTGGCACACTGAAAAACAATGCTGGAATAACCCAAATCAAATGAAAATCAAACAAGTTTGGATTCTTAAGCATTTGTTATTTGGCATGAATGATACAATGGGACCCAAAGTAATTTGGGTACCAAAACTTCTCGTCTGATCCACATGTGCGGAATGCCTAGCAGCCCACAATCAAAACAAATGGTACCTGGACAGTGGCTGCTCGAGGCATATGACGGGCGACAAAGCTAAATTCTTTGCTCGTGGAAAAAGACAGAGGTCAAGTGATCTTTGGAGGTAACAATGAAGGCCAGATCATCGGCTCAGGTAAAGTTGATAAGTTTGCCTCTAACTCTATAGACAATGTGCTACTAGTTGATGGCCTTCATCACAATTTGCTTAGCATAAGTCAATTGTGTGATAAAGGTCATAAAATTGTTTTTGAATCCAATTCATGTCAAATTCTTGATAAGGAAACATGAAGCCTAAAATTTTCTGGAAAAAGAATGAATAACATCTACATCGTTGACTTAGATGATCCAGAAAATAACAATTTGTGTCTTGTAGCAAACAAACAGGATGAGCTTACATTGTGGCATCGTAGGCTCGGTCATGCTAGTTACAATGTATTGCACAAGATCATGAGGCTTAAGTTGGTAAGTGGTCTTCCTGAAATCTCCTTCAACAAGAATGAAAATTTTTGTGATGCATGTGCACAGGGAAAACAAACCCGAAATCCTTCAAATCAAAGGCACCAGTAAGTACTTCCAAAGCTTATGAACTCTTGTACATGGACCTATTTGGACCCACGAGAACACTCAGTCTCAATGGCAAGCGTTATGGTTTTGTCATTGTGGATGACTTCTCTAGGTTCACTTGGATAAAATTCCTGCCTCACAAGAATGAAGCATTAAATGTTTTTGAAGAATTCTTCAACAAAATTGAGCATGGGAATGTCAATAAAATCTGCTCCATCCGCACTGATCACGGGGGAGAATTTAACAATTATTCCTTCTCCAATTTTGTAGGAACCATGGTATAGACCACCTGTTTTCCTCCCCGAGAACTCCCAGCAAAATGGAGTTGTGGAGAGGAAGTATAGAACCTTGGTGGAGATGGCTCGTACGCTTCCGTTCGAGAATCAATTAGCACGAACCTTTTGGGCAGAAGCAGTAAATACATCTTGCTACATCCTTAACCAAGCCATGGTAAGACCAGTATTCAAGAAAAATCTTACGAACTTCTGAAAGGTAAGAAACCCACCATTGGGTACTTAAAGGTTTTGGTTCAAAGGTGTTTATACACAACAATGATAAAAATGACTTGGACAGGTTTGAAGCCAAAAGCGATCAAGGTATTTTTCTTGGATACTCTGAACATTCTAGAGCATATAGGTGTTAATCTGAAATCTAGAACTGTGGAAGAAACTCCACATGTCATTTTTGATGAATCTCAACTCAAGCCTAACATTGCAAATTCCTACAGGTTTGATGACATGGAAGGAACAACACTTGAGGAATATCAAAGAAAAGAAAAAGGAAAAACTCCAGAAGTTTCAAAAGGAAAGAGTGGATTTCTTCGCAGGTACGATGATGAAGATGACGGTTGTTTGATCAGAAATCATGATGAAGTTCCTGCTGAAGATCCACAACAAGAAGAACAACCTCAAGATGAAAGTCCTCCCGCCTCCCCTCCTCCAGAACATCCTCCTCAATTACAAGATCAACCCGGGCCTTCAACAATCACTAATGTAAGGTACTCTAAAGCTCATCCACTTGAGAATGTCATAGGTAACATAAATGATTCTGTTCAAACTAGGTCTCAGGTAAATCAAATAGTTGAATAGGATCATTTAGCCTTTGTATCTCAAGTGGAACCCAAAACTATTGAAGAAGCACTAAAAGAAAATTCTTGGATTGATGTCATGCATGAGGAGCTTGGGCAGTTTCAAAGAAATAATGTCTGGAGTTTAGTTCCTAGAACCCCCGAAATTTCTGTCATAGGGACCAGATGGGTCTTTAGAATAAACTAAATGAAGAGGGTAAGGTGGTTAGAAACAAGGCTAGACTAGTTGCAAAAGGATACAATCAGGAATTTGGTATAGACTTTGAAGAATCCTTTGCACCAGTAGCTAGACTAGAAGCAGTTAGGATCTTGTTAGCATATGCATGTTCAAACAAGTTCAAATTATTTCAAATAGATGTCAAAACTGCTATCTTGAATGGCTACATAAAAGAGGAAGTCTATGTCTCTCAACCACCTGGTTGAGGACCATGATAAACCAAACCATGTATTTAAATTGCACAAAGCTCTCTATGGTTTGAAACAGGCACCCGAGCTTGGTACGACAGGCTGAGTACCTATCTGGTAAGCAAAAACTACTCAAGAGGTAAGGTGGACCAAACTCTCTTTACAAAGAAAGTTCGCAATCACATAATGTTGTTCAAGTTTATGTGGACGATATTATCTTTGGTTCCACTAATCCCACACTGTGTGAAGAATTTTCACAACACATGCACAGTGAATTTGAGATGAGCTTAATGGGGGAGCTTCAATTTTCTTGGTTTGCAGGTCAAGCAGCTTGAAGATGGATTCTTTATAAACCAAGAGAAATATGTAAAAGAACTACTCAAAAGGTTTCAGTTCGAACAAGCCAAGCCGCTTCAACACCAATGAGCACAAGCATTAAGCTAGAATGTGATGAGAAAGGTAAACGGTAGATGCCAAACAATTTCGAGGTATGATTGGCTCACTCCTTTATCTTACTGCAAGTAGACCGGACATACAATTCAGTGTTTGCCTTTGTGCTAGATACCAATCTAGTCCAAAGGAAAGCCATTTAATTGCAGTCAAGAGAATCTTCAGATATTTCTCAGGTACGCATGCCTTGGGTCTTTGGTATCCAGCTGGTAGTAGTTTTGAATTGATTTCTTATTCTGATGCAGACTACGCTGGTTGTAAAATTGACAGGAAAAGCACTAGTAGTTATTGCCAAATGCTTGGTGGTTGCATGGTTTCGTGGGCATCCAAGAAGCAACACTCGGTTGCACTCTCTACTGCAGAGGCAGAATATGTTGCTGCAGGGAGTTGTGCAACACAAGTGTTGTGGATAAAAAGTCAGTTGTGTGGCTATAACATCGATATTGGATGCACACCTATCCTATGTGACAACACTAGTGCAATCAATCTATCAAAGAATCCCATTCAACATTCCAGGACGAAACACATAGAAATTCGTCATCATTTCTTGAGAGATGAAGTAGCCAATAGATCATTGGAAATCAGTTTCATACCCACAGAGAAACAGTTGGCTGATATCTTTACCAAACCTCTAGCTGAAGATAGATTCACCACATTGCGAAGAGAGTTGGGGTTGTGCAAATTGCAATGAAACTTAACTCAAATGTTAAGCATATGTCCTTGTGTGCACTAACTGTGAGGTATATCAAATGGTGATGTGTGGAAGAACAAGTCATGCTTGTTTGGAAACTCTCATTATGCGTGAGAAATATTCTCCGCCAAGTATCCATAGTCATGTGACATAAAAGGGACATGTACTCTACATTTGGAATTAGTTTCTTTATAATTTTGCCTATTCAAAACTCTCTTTAAAATTTTGAAAACACTTGTTGGTTTGTTTTCTACATGCTTGGTGTTCTTAATTGCTTGGTCTTTGTGTGCATATATGTCTTCATGAACTGAGTCCTTTTGTATCAAATGGCACACATTATGGGGGAGCAAGTTAGGGTTAGATGAATGCAAATGTGAAAGAAATGTTCAACCTTTGTCCATCTCAACTCCCTCACAACCATTAGTCCTTTTAGACCTTCATTCTACCCTTAAAATTGCATTGAACATGTCCCTGTCGACAGGCTACAAGGGCCCTGTCGACAGCTCAGCCCAGACAGAACTCTCAATCTTCTGGCTGTGTACATCTGTCGACAGGCCCTCTACCTGCTGTCGACAGATGCACACAGTTTCTGCCTCCCCGAATTCTGCAATTTCTGTCTGTGTGTTCCTGTCGACAGGCCCTTTCTCCGTGTCGACAGACATACTGAATCTTGGTACTTCATGCTTATTTCTTCACCCATTCAGTGAGCAACTTCATGATTAACATTTAAGGTGTCTATAAGGTGTTAATGCATGTTTGACCACACTATATACAAATGATATTTAAGCTATTCTTTATACCACTATGATTTTCACATACTATTCATGTTTGGATTTAGGTTCTATCATTTAGGAAACATTCATAACTATAAAGGATATCACCTCACTCCTCTACTCAATTCTTTGTGGGCACACATAGTCTCAATTTACTTGATAAGCCTTTTGGTCATGAAAGTGCATGTCTAATATTGATAGGTAATCATATCACCTACTTGATATTGGCTTTTTACAACAATACTTGGAGAAAAGCTACCTATTTCTGAAAAATCTTTCACAATGAAAAAAAAAAATCTAATAATGTAAATCAACTTTACATTGGGATGAATATAGAGCAATGTTGGGTTATGCTGAGTAACCGGGGTGATGGGCATCACAAATGTCTGCCCTCGCGTCAAAAGGCTAACTCATCATCTCTGTACAACGGTATGATAGAAACTTCCACTAATTAACTGGGGTATGGGCACTTGTAATGTCTATCCTCACGTCAAAAGGTGTGACGTCTTCTTAAGTACCATTTCCTCCCATTGTTTTTTCTAAATTTCAAAAAAAAAGGGAAATAGTGTGTAGCCTCCACTGAGTCATAATTCCCAAGGTCATTGGTCTTGTGATTGTCTTGACATATAGATATCATTTCATGCATCATTTGACTATCCACAAAATGGGGATTGTGTTGTCTTACATTGCTTTTATACACGAAGGGTGAGTGTGCATTGTTCTTATTTAAGTGAGTTTTTTCTTAATGCTTTACCTTAAATTCCTTGGGTATTATGTTAAAACCATTGAGGAAAATGATATGGTTATTATATCCTTGCATATGGTAGGTTAACATACATGATTCACCTCTCATACACCTTCATCTCACATCTGGAAGACATTGCTCAGAGCATCAGTTCAATAAATCACAAAAAAATCATCAAAATTGGCCTTTTTCTGAATGTTCTTGTAAGGCCCTAAATTTCTGTCGCATTTTTTTTGTGTCGTGTGTGTGAATATTGTGCTGTGTGAGATGTATGCAAAAGGCTACGTATGTACTAGTTAGTATATTATTGCATGCATGTATATAGTTGGATGTAAATAAGGTATGAATGGTATGATGGTAGTGTATACATTTAATACATACATATGGCATGTATATAGGTGTAAGGTGTATGCTTTCGCATGTTTTAGATGTCGCGAAGGCCAGATTGCGTCAATATCAGTAGACCTCGATGTGGTCGGCGTCAACCCCATGGACGGCCAACACTAAGTCCACCGTCCAGCGATGTGGACGTCAATTTCTTAACCTGCATGCGTTGCAGAGCCAGAAATTTCGGAACAAGCTACCCCAACCATTAGGGAGATGTCCACGGTCTGAAAGCCTTCTTGTCCGACCTGGGTGAGAGGAGAGCTCCTCTCCTCTTTATAGAGAGCCTCTCTTCACCCTCAGCCCCTCTTGGCTCTCTTTTGCAAGAGGAAAGAAAACCCTAGTTTCTGTGAGAAAACCTCACCTTTGCAACCCTAAATCCGACTACCTGAGCTTGCACCGGCCATCTACTGCAGCAAGGAGGTAGCTGGAGTGGTGGAGGAGGCTTCCCCGACCTTATCTTGGAGCCATCTTCATCCTAGAACCAGGGAGTGAAGCTTTTCTAGGAGTTTCTTGGGACAGCCCAAGAGAGCTTCACGCCCTAGATCCGTTTGGTGTATTATCTAGAGGCAAGTACCCTACCCATAATGTCCCTGTATGTGTCTAGGTTGGTTTTATCATTTTTATGCTTTTCCCTCATGTCTTAGATCCCCCAATTCACCTATCTTTGGAGCTCGGGTCTGTGTTTTGCATAGACCTGAACTTAACGGCAACATCTGTGTCGTTAAGATCATGCTTAGCGTCCAGTGATTGTGCCGTTAACATTAATTAGCGCCATAGCTTGCCGTTAAGTTCATCTGAGCAAACAACAAGCTGTTATGCCCTTCTATATGATTAATTTCGATATGTTTCACGATGAGGATATAATGCAATCTCTTATATGCTATGTATACTAGCTAATGGATGGATGGGAATGTGAATGTACACTAATTTGTGGATGGTAGAGCTTATTTAATATTTGAAAGCATGTGGAAGAATGTTCATGTGTATGTTCTCACCATTATCCTGATAATCCGTGGTAAATTCATGTTGCCCTAATTTTGTTAGACCATGTATGTACAACCCTGTCTGTGCTATGAATTTCTGAATGGAATTTCCATGCTTGTGATTTATTGATTTTTGTTTTGGAAATAGAAATCATGCGTAGGTCACGATAAATCTTCCGTAAATTGTGTATTGCCCAATAAATTCGGGAATAAATCATGTGGCTCTATGCATGCTAGGGTACACACAATGAGTTGTTAAATTTGTGATTGGTGTTCAACTCCATGCTAACTTGAATTGTGGATAGCATGTGAATTCGATGTTACATTTTCTTTAATTATGTTTAGGTTAGAAAAATATGAAAATTTGCATGTGGGATCCTAAACCCGAAATCACCTAGTGGTTAAAATTTCAGGTCATTTGGACAGGAATATGACGCAATATGAATTTTCTATGTAGAAATGCGAAATTTATGCATGACGTTGCAAAAATGATTTAATTCTGTTTATTTCAACCTGAAGGGTGAAATTCCCTGAGTGGTAAATTTCTGTAATTGTAGTGTCATGTCAGGAAAACAGAGCCCCATGTGTGTGAATGAGTGAATGAGTGAGATGTGAGTGTCATGTGCTAAACTAAGTGCTTAAATCGGAAACGTGTAATGTGTAAATTGTGCCAAGTGTGACACTGCTCCACAGAGGGCAGTGGATCCGTATCAGGAAAAGTCCCCCTGAGAAGTTCATGTGTTGTGACCCTAAGGGCATTAGGGGGAAATCCTGGAGGTGGACAAGTACCCTGGTTAGGGTGGAGACTTGTTCTCCCGGTCTGCGCAGTCCAAGAGTCGCCATTGTATTGCCTAGATGGCGTCTATGTGATGTGATGTGTTGTGTCCTTCTTTAGTGGTTTGGACTATGTGTCACGGCACTAAATGTGAATGTGTAAACATGTATGGTTCATGTGAAAAATGTGAATGTGAACAATGTGTAAAGTGCATGTGTAAAGTGTGAAATATGCGAATTTGAAATTGTGTAAAAAAAATTGTGAAACCAAAATGTGAGGATGTGAGTTTGTAATCCATGTTATGACAATCTGAAATCATGTTTAAACAGTAGCTTTACTAGTTAGGATCATGTTATGTATGCAAAATGCCTAGAATCCATGCTAGGGATAATTGTTAAGCATATATAAACAACTTCCATACTTGGTGTTCACATGTTGTGATTTAATCGTGTTGTGGCTCTCATGTGTTAGATTATGGTTGCTAAAGCATGTAAAACCAGCAAGCTTAAAGCATGTAAATGGTTACGTATATGCGTAGAATGTGTAGATTCCATGTAGGTATGTTTCCTTTCAGCATGCTCGGAAATCATGTTAATGGCTTTCATTCTTAGTTGGTTGAAGGTAGATTTTTATGTGCGAAATGAATAGAAAGCATGTGATAGGTGATTCTTTTTGGAAATCTGAAAGCATAGTCCATGTGTTTAAATTGTAAATTCACCATGATGTTAGGTTGTAAAATTTAATGTCAAGCATGCTACATGTTGTGTCTTGTGAACGTGTATGTAGAACTACTATGATATGTGCATGTACGGTTTGTGTAGAATGACTTGCGGAGTCTTTTAGACTCACTACTTGCTCCGGCGTACAGGTGTAGTTGGTGACGAGACACTTGTGGAAGAGACGTTGGAGATCGACTCCGAGCGCGGAGATTAGAGTGTTGGAGTACTTGTGACAATTTGTGATTTTCATAGTATGTAAATTGAACATTGTACTAGCATTATCATCGAAGAATGTATAAGTATGGACATCTATGTATTTGATTTTCAGCAATTAAATTATGTGGACTTTTAGCTCTTTAATGGTATCGAAGCATGTATGTTAAATGCGAATGAATGATGAATGAAATGAAGACAGTGGTTCTTTTACTTCCACTACTATGTTCTTATATTCCACGTGTATCTCAGCTGAATTTCATTGTTGGGTAAAAGTCACACTGTGATGACGCGCTATACCGACGTGGGGTGGTATAACCGTACCGGTATAGTGAGGGTCGTCGCAGAGATTGGTATCAGAGCAACCGGTTGAGATTGCACATGAATATACCTAAGTCATCATCCCCATTACATGCTAAGTCTGTTGGGTCGAATGCATATTCATATCATTTCCCTCCTATTTTGATGATGACAAGAGGTAATTTTAAAGCAATTTAAATGAAACATGTCAAAAAACATCATAACTGAACATTTATCATTTGTACTCATAATAAAACATTTTACTAATGATATATGTGTTTAATTTTCAGGTACAAACACCTTTTTACAAAAGAGTGTCGACACACCCCTCATGGGGTCGACACATCACCTCAGTCTCAAGGCAAAAAGCTGAAGAATTGCCTAGACTGTGTCGACACATGTCAAGAGTGTGTCGACACGAGTTGCAGATTCCAGGAATAAGTGTACCCAGGTCGTCACACTCTCAGAGCAGGTCGACACTGGACCCGTTCCCAGATAGCCAGTTTGCAGAATTGGGACAGCAGGTCGACACACTCCAGAGCAGGTCGACACTGACCCAGTTCCCAGAACAGCTAGTTTGCAGATTTGGGACAGCAGGTCGACACTCTCAGAGCAGGTCGACACGGACCTTCTTCCCAGAACATCAGTCCCATATTTGGGACAGTGTGTCGACACCACCACCAGGGCAGGTCGACCACACTACAGAAAGTTTGCAACTTAAAAGGTGATGGCTGCCACGTGTCAGCCCAGCCGATGGGGATCAACCTACGATCGTGTGCCTTAGACCTAAAGGGTATCTTTGGACTCTTTTGGGTATAAAAGGCCCTCTATTGACCATCCATCCAAAGAGAGACCAACAAAGCTCTTAGAGCCTCCTGGAAGTTCCTGGCGCTACAAGAGGTTGTCTCCCTCCTCTGCTCTATGAGTGCTTCCAGAAGACCAATTCTCACCAATTCAAGTGTGAGAATTGGAGTGTGATTCTTGAAGAAACCTCTGAAGCATCCCAGGAAGCAGATCCTGTAGAAGCCTTCGTTGGAGAAGAACTCAAGGAAGATCCAACAACTCCAAAGTGCAGAGCATCGGTTTTGGACTTCAAGACTGCAAGCCTCTTCCCAATCCAAGCTTCTACAAGGGAGTACACTTGAAGAACGAAGCTATTTAATACAATCACTGTACTTCTGTTCTTCTGAGATATCTTTTGAGATTATGCAAGTGCTTCTGCATAGCTCTCATTAGTGCTCTCATTTTCGACTAGATCTGTGCTAGAAGGTCTATGTCTTGAGTTGGTGTCTAGCAACCATTGTGTGTCATTGTGCTCAAGTTGTGTGAGCATTGTGCTCAGGTTGTTGTGAGCCGTCGTGCTCAGTTTGAGTTCTAACTCAAGGTGGTTTGAGCAGTCTTGCTCAGTGTTCTAGAGTAGTCTTGCTTTAGAAGTTGTGTGAGTTGTAAGCTCTCAAGTGTTGGAGTTGTCAGGCTCCAGTGGGTGTGTACCTGGATGTTTAGTGAATCCTCACAAGGTGTGAGGGGTGGATGTAGGAATCACTTGGGTGATTTCCGAACCACCTAAAAATCCTTGTGCACTTGTCTCTATGTGGTTTGATTTCATTATCCGTTAGATGCTTGCATAGGATCGTTTAAAGTTCACTTAATCAACAATGATTTCATATCTATTTTTACCAACTCACTCAAATCTCATCAGATCTGTGGTTTTTCACTGATAAAATTGCCTCTGATTCAAAGTGTTTTTAAACTGTTTAAGCTTCCGCAGAAAGTGGCATAGATCTATTCATCCCCCCCCCTCTAGATCTTATCCACACCTTCCTCGATCCTTCAATGGTATCAGAGCGGGTTTACCTTGATCTGATTTGACTTGAGTAGTTTTTGTTTCTGAGTGTTGTGTGTTTGGTGTTTGCTTGTTTGTTTGCTAAGCATTTTCTGCCAGCTTAAAGTCATATTCTGAGGGTCATTCCATAAATAGGCCACCATTTTAATGGGACGGACTATTCTTATTGGAAAAGAATGCAAGTATTCTTAAGGGCCCAGAACTATGAGATCTGGAAAGTAGTAGAAGTGGGTCCCTATGAAAACCAGGGAGAAGAAACACCTGGACTAGGGAACAAATAAGGAAAGCTACATTGAATTATAGTGCCATGAACATGATTCAATGTGCTGTCCATCCCAAGGAGTATTCGAGAATCTCAATGTGCAAATCTGCCAAAGAGATGTGGATAAACTGAATTACTCTATGAGGGAACATCTCAAGTAAAGGAGACTAAGGCAAATATTTTAGTTTCAGAATATGAACTTTTCATGATGAAGTCTAACGAAAATATTTCTGAAATGTTGCCAGGTTCATGGTGATTGTGAATGGATTAAGGCCTTCGGTAAGGAATATACAGATGCAGACTTGGTAAGAAAAATTTTACGTTCACTTTCTTCAATTGGCATACAAAGGCCACTGTCATTGAAGATTCAAAAGATCTGTCCAAAATCTCTTTGGTGAATTGATTGGATCCTTAATGACATATGAAATCAACTTAAAAAGAAATGAAGAACACATAATTAAGACCAAGCCTATGGCACTTAAGGCCTCTTCAAGCAATAAAGATAAAAGTCAGGAGAAAATTTTGAGGAGTCTGAGTCAAATGAGGATGAAATTGCCCTCATGACTAGGCAATTCAGAAATTCTTGAAATACAGAAAAGGAAAAATGTCTGGGAAAAAGAAGTCTTTCTCAGGTAAGAAAAACCTTCCTTTTCTAATTTCAACAAGAATCACAAAACTGACGAAAATATTGTCTGTTACAGGTGCAACAAACTAGGACACATGAAGGGAGAGTGTCCTGAGAACAAGAAGGATAAGCACAAGAAATTCCAGAAGTACAAGAAGCCAAAGGCCATGGTGGCCACTTGGTCTGACGAAGACTCAAGTGAGGAAGATAAGAGAAGAAATCCTCAAGCTCTGAAAGTGAGGAGGTTGCTTCATGGCCACATGACAGATGAAAAGGTAAATACTTCCTTTGAAGACTTTACTGTTGAAGATTGGCAGGATGTGTATGCAGAACTGGTTGAAAGATATTCTGAAATGAGAAAAGAAAACAAACACATCAAAAGAAAATTGAAAATCTTTACCATAACTATCTTCAACCATAGAACTTGAGAACTGGAAACTGAAGTAACAGAATTGCTTGAAGAAAAAGAAAATCTCCTGAACCTTATTGATGAACAAAACTTGCCTCTCAAAAGGCCTCCCAAGAATTCAGAAACTTAACTGAAAAGCTGGAAATTGAAAAACAAGAAAAACAACAGAAAATTGAAGAAATTGAAGCTCTTAAAAACCAGCTAAAAGAAAGGGATGAAGTTATCCAAACCTTCACAAAAGGTAAAGATAACTTAGAGGCATTGCTAGGAACCACCATGACAACCACCTCTCATGGATTAGGATTCAACAAAAGAAACCATCAAACAAATCTGGTGAGAAAAAGAACAAAGCACCACTAATTAAATTTGTCAAGGGTCCTAATCTTGAAAACACAGATTCAACAAACAGCAAACAAAACCTTAACAAACATCAAAAAATTCAAAACTCAAAATAAAAGAAGACAACCAGGTCCTCAGTCTCCTGACAGGTCACACCAGTCCACAAGAAGAAGGCTTCTGTGGCTGTTGTGTCGACACCAGTCAAAGACAGGTCGACCTGCTCAACATCAAAAAATTCAACAACTCAAATAAAATTTGAAAAACAAGAAAAAGTCAAGAAAATCATTGGTAAAGAACCTTAGACCTCCAAGACAACATTTCAAATGATTGGATCAGTCCTTGGAGCCAATGGTATAACAACCCTGT